>CM042165.1:57493234-57595151 GCA_023376005.1 Doryteuthis pealeii
ATATATACAAAAAAGTCAACACTTGTGACTTTGTGTCACATCCTGACCGTGGCAAACGGATTGGGTAAATACCTGCAGTGATTAAAAAAAAAAAGTATGTAACCGTCTTTTTGACAGTATCTATTTAAAATATTTTAAACCTAAAAGCTATTTATTATATTAATACTCTTGTTCCTTAATCTTCCGAACGTTATCATCATACAACACCCTCTGGTTAAAAATGAGACCGTCCAAATCGTCCAAGATGATATTCAAAAATGTAAATCTTGATTATCGGATGTTGATTATTCGTCCAATTCATCTTTCTTATGAGTGTTGTCACCTCAGCTAAATAATGGACCGTTCCGTTTTTATTGAAAAGAAAGAAAGGTGAAGAAATGACATGCCACACAGAAAAAATGAAGAAAAAAAGAAAGAGAGTAGGAAATATTATTGAAATAATCCGTTACAGAAATTAACATAAAGGTATTTGTTAAATAATTTCTCAATATTAAATATCATAAAAGAGAGAGAGAGAGAGACCCCCCCCCCAGAAAAAAGTACCAATATTAAACAGAAAAGAATTAAATATTAAACACAATATCAAACAGAAAGATTGAAATATTAAAAAATATATAAACAGAAAATATTAAAACAATATTAAACATCATAAAAGAGAGAAAAAAAAAACAAACAGAAAAAAGTACCAATATTAAACAGAAAAGAATTAAATATTAAACACAATATCAAACAGAAAGATTGAAATATTAAAAAATATATTAAACAGAAAATATTAAAACAATATTAAACATCATAAAGAGAGAAAAAAAAAAACAAACAGAAAAAAGTACCAATATTAAACAGAAAAGAATTAAATATTAAACACAATATCAAACAGAAAGATTGAAATATTAAAAAATATATTAAACAGAAAATATTAAAACAATATTAAACATCATAAAGCAAAAAACAAAACAAAACAAAACAAAACAAAACAAAAACAAAAAAAGCAGAAAGAACACGCACTAAACTTTTTTGATTATAAAAATCTGTATCATTAAATCTATTCCTTTCTGAGACAATGTTTTTGTGTAACATAGCCTGCTGCATAAATAAGTGACATTCTAATATATTTGGGGATACAAGTTTTCTAGGTCAAATGTTTGGCATACCAATTCATCCAACAGATATCCATATTTTGAGCAAGCATATTCTGGATCACTTATATTGTTTAATATCCACTTTCAATTGAATTATTTTAAGTAATAATTATAATAATTGATTCTTAGTTATAAGTTATGTTGCTAATTACCAGATATCACTAACAAATCCCTTTCTAAATCATTTCTCAATAAATGTAGATTATTAATAATTTAGGCGACTATATTCAATATTGACCTCCAATTAATGATTCCAATTGCATCGTTGGAAGGCATTTATTTTATTTGGCCTTCAGTCTTGTCCTTTTTTGTTTTGAAAACCTTGGATCAGTTATATTCTTAAATATCAAGTTTCAATTGAATAATAATAATAATAATAATAATAATAATAATAATAATAATAATAATAATAATAATAATAATAATGATGATGATGATGATAATAATAATAATAATAATGTGAGTTTTTCACACCAGCGTTGACAAGTTCTTTTTTTTTTGTTAATCAATACTAGGTCTGGATTATTATTATTATTATTATTATTATTATTATTATTATTATTATTATTATTATTATTATCTGGATTTTGAGATTAAAACGGATCACCTTATCTCAGTTAGAAGACCAGACCTAGTATTAATTAACAAAAAAGAAAAAAAAAAGAAAAAAAAAGAGAACTTGTCATCTGGTAGATTTTTCAGTTCCAGCAGATCACAGGGTGAAGATGAAGGAAAACGAAAAGATAGACAAATACCTGGACCTTGCCAGAGAATTGAAAAAGCTGTGGGATATGAAGGTGAAAGTGGTACCAATAGTAGTTGGGGCACTTGGAACGGTCCCACAAATCTTGGAAAAAAGACTGGAGGAACTGGAAATCAGAGGAAGAATTAAGACCATCAAGACAGCATTGTTGAAATAGGATAGAATACTCAGAAGGGTTCTGGAGACCTGAGAAGACTCCAGTGTAAGACTATCAGCTAACGCTGGTGTGAAAAACTAATAATAATGATAATAATAATAATAATAATAATAATAGTAATTATTATTATTATTATTATTATTATTATTATTATTATTGTTGTTGTTGTTGTTGTTGTTGTTGTTGACACAAACACGTGGGAGGTAGATGCAAAAAACAGAGCGACTTGGCGCCTTAACGTTAAGCAAGGCACTGAGAGGGGTAAGCAGAGAGGAGAGTAGCATCGGCAGCAAAGAGAGACAGAAAGAGGGAGAAAAGACAGCAGACCCAGAAAGCATCACAGTTTGTGTGCATTCAGTCACTGTCACTCAGGAATTGGCCTGCAAAGTCACTTGCGTAGATGCAGATAATTTATTTATTTTGTTTTGGACACTACTCCATCGTCCTTAGTGGACGGAAAGGTACCAACAATTATTATTATTATTATTATTATTATTATTATTACATGGCTGCCAGGACATTACAAGGTATCGCAGTGGCTCCACGTGTCTTTATTAACTAAATAGATAGAACATAAATTTAATATAAAGTTCATCTAGAAATAGTTTAAAAAGCTACGAATATATTCGACTACCCTCGCACTTGAAATATGTTTAAGGAAACTGGACGCCGAGAAGTTACTATTGAAGGGTCTTAATTTGACTCGACAAATTAATAGTTGAGAAAAAGTTCAAACATTGTTTCCATTCTGGTCATCCGTAGACAAAACAACAACAACTGTTGCTCCACCTCTTTTAGACTTTCAGAGCCGACAGAATCAACCAATGGCTGACGTCTTGAGAGAAACGACCGTTAATCAACGCTCTTTACTTCCCGCCCAATTACTACCGTCTCCAGATCTCTGGTGTTAGGATGTCAAGTTCATCCGCCTTTCCTGCCTTCCACCATTCCTTTCACTCTTTGCTTGCCTTACCTCAACCTTAGAACGTGACCGTGAAAACCGTGTCGCCATCTCTTCCTTCATAACTGATCGGACAGAGAGAGAGAGAGAGAGAGAGAGAGAGAGAGAGAGAGAGAGAGAGAGAGAGAGAGAGAGAGAGAGAGAGACGTTGATAGTAGAGAGAAAGTACATATCCCACGCATAATTAAATGTCGTATGAAGTTTGAGGCTAAGGGATGTTGGGAATGAAGGACTAACGTTTCTTCACACCCCGCCAAAAAAATAAAATAAAAAAATAAATAAAAATAACAGTCTGTTTGACTTTTTATTTATAGTAATTTTAGGCGAAGCAGTGGCGATTATTTACAGATGTAATGTCGTCGTGTATCCAGACTGATTCTGAAACTTAACAGTTGGTGTTTGCTGGAAGAAAAAAAAAATGTACCAGTATGTTTATGTTTTATGCAATTAAAAAAAACAACAAAAAAACAGTTATTTGATTTTAAAAACGAAAACCACTTAAAATAAACCGGCTTATTGTTTCCATAACCCACTTTAAGTTTTTTATTTTTATTTTTCTAAATTGTCGCCGCCTGCTTTTTCAACCTCGTGTCCAATACTTGATTTATGTCCTATTGCGAAAACGCCCACGTGAAATCTGGTCGGAATTATGTAGTATTACGGGTGGGGAAAATTGGTTTACCGCAAAGTACCCGCCGTCAAAGGAAAATAAAAGGGCAGTAGTGTATTGGAGGGGAGGGAGTAGATACGCAACTAGTTTATTTACAACGTTTTGGAAATGGAATATTAGTACCCTCCCCCCATGTAATGTTGTGTGTTCTCCTTGTCTGTTGCAGGCTATCCTACACTCCAGATCTCGCATTGGCCATGTTAAAACATTGTTCTCTAACAATTTCCACTATCTATCTATCTATCTATCTATCTAAGTCTGGTTTTCTGTCTGTCTGTCTGTCTGTCTGTCTGTCTCTCCCTCTCTCTCTATATATATATATACAAGGTATGTCAGAAAAGTTCCAGGACTGGTGTCACAAAAAAATTATTTCAAATCTAAACTACAAACTACAAGTTATCCCCTTCAAAGTATTCCCCCTGGAGTCTAATGCAGTTTCACATTCTTCTCTGCCACGCTTGCATGCATTCCTGGAAGGATTCTTCTGGGATTCTTCATAGCTCTGTCGTCATGGCCTTTTTGATGTCGTGCACATCCCAAAAACGGGATCCCTTGATGAAGAGGAAAAATCACGTAGAGCCAGGTCGGGCGAGTTGGGAGGTTGCTCCAGTACAGTGATGTTCTTCTGGGCCAAGAACTCTTGGATACCCAGGACAGTGTGGGCAGGTGTGTTGTCATGGTGAAGCACCCATGAGCTGTCCAGCCACATCTCCCGCCTCTTCACGCGTACTAAACGAAACAAACGCCGCAGTATCTCTTTGTAGACATGCTCGTCTGGCCCTTTGGCAAGAACTCGCAGTGGACGATGTCCCTCACATCGAAGTTTTCTGACATTCTGGAACTTTTCTGACATACCTCGTTAATATATATATATATATATATATATATATATATATATATACGTCTATTTCTATCTATCTATCAATCTATCTCAGTCTGTTCGTGTCTGTCTGTCTGTCTCTGTCTCTGTCTCTGTCTTTGTCTCTCTTTGTCTGTATGTCTGTCTGTCTGTCTCTCTATATATATCCGTCTATTTCTATCTATCTATCTATCTATCTATCTATCTATCCGATGTATGTTTAATTTGCCATAAAAGTAAGTAAATTATCTTATAATTTAAGTCATTTATAAATGTAGAGGCGCAACTAAGGAAGGGATAAGAGGAGATTATTTGAAAACGATCCCGGGATCTCTATCTAGGATCCTCTAAAAAACCTGTTTGATAAATAGTATCTCATCTTCTCCCACGTATGGGTAAATAGTAGGACAGACTGGTTTCTTTAGCTTTGGCAAGGCAACCAGTGTAGGAGAAAGAAAACTCTGAATTCTAACCAGCTTTACCCCGGTTGTAAAAATTTACCTTGTATTGCACCCGGTTGATACTCAAATTATAATAACAAATCTTAGTAAGTTTTGGGAGGGTAGCCTATCTGACGTCCCAAATCTCTAATTTTTTTTTTCGAAAGGATATAACAATTTCTTTTTCGATATTTTTGGGCTGTTGTATTCATCTTTATTGTGTCTAAACACAACGTTCAGGCCACAGTAACCTCGGACTCTGTTCAGATGTTCTTTTTTAAAAAATTACTTTAATATATTCAGACGATTTCCCCATGAATTCAAACGTGGTTTCGGAGCTCAAATCGTTACCACTCACTCAAGGGTTACTGTGGTCTGAACGTTGTATAGATGAGGACAACAGTCCGAAAATATCAAAATTATCCATATCAAGCCTCATCTCATAAATACATATAAGTATAGATTTCTTTTTCCTTTAGATGTTACTTTTTTTTGTCATAAAATGAAAATCAAAAGAATTTGTAAGTAAAATGTCCCCGGTGAAAAGAAATGCCCCTTGATTAAAAAGGAAGTCCATAAAAATAAAAGAAGGGGTCAGTTTATTAAAGAATGATTATTTCCTTTGCGATTAATGTCGGTATGTGACAGCTTTTCTCTGCAAAACTTACAGTAGGTAAATTAATTCAGTATAGTGAGATGTATAAGCAGAACACAAGAGATTGGCATTTGATGCCCTTTTTTTGTAGATATTATCTAAATTACAAATCCTAATACCTTCCGTCAGTTATAAAAATGTAGAGATTGACCTTTTAGAGAATAGTCTAGTAGTCTAATTCCCTACGTTTCCCTACATTAAAAAAAGGAAGAAAAAAAAAAAAAAAAAAAGAAAAAAGGGGGGGGGGAAAGAAAAACAGCTTTTCTTGCTAAGAAAAATCTGTAAACAATAACATCGTTTGGAGTGCCAAATTGAGATTACATAGGTTTGGTTTGTTTTGTTTTACGGCATATCAACCTCAGTGGGTCATTTAATGCCGATAAACTTTTTAAATAAAGTAATTCTTAATGGATACTCAATTTTGTTTATAAACTCATGTTTTTTTCTATTTGACCCATAGATGGGACCCTAACAGTAGTACCTACCACTCCGGGTCACAGTAGATCAGTGAGATGATGGCGGGCATAAGCCTCCCATGGGTTGATGTCGATGTGGCATGTCTTCATGTCCCTCTTGCAGACATTTTTAAGGCGCTTTAACGATGTCTGTTAACTCTATATTTGCAGCCTAAATCACCATAGTTTCAAATTTTGAAAAACGTCAGTTTCAAAGTCCTTTCTATTTTTTTTAGGTTTGATTTGGTTTGTTTTGTTTTACGGCATATCAACCTCGGTGGGTCATTTAATGCCGACATACTTTTGATATAAATTAATTCTTAATGCATAATGCAATTTTGTTTATCAACTCATATTTTTCTATTTAACCCATAGATGGGACCCTAACAGGTACTATCACCCTGGGTCAGATTAGATCAGGGAGCAATGGTGATGAAGGGGTGCTCCACATTCCCCAAACCTCCAAAACTGGAACATCACCATCAGATAGAGTTTAACGTCACTCCCAGGACATGTTAGACCCTCAGCCACCGCCTTCGAGCGCCCATATGATAAAAAGGGTTGGGGCTTGCCATAAGAGCAATAGGGTTGGGGCAATCATATAGGTGCTAGGGATTGACGTGACCTGCCGATTGATCGGAAGGGGCCTTACCGACCGCTCGTCTAGCCTAAGAAAGGGTCAAAGTGGATGTGATTACTTAGTAAGCCACACAATCATCTTTGCCTCGGAAGCGATCACACAACATAACACCCGTATATGTATCTACCCAACACCTCCGCCACGGACAGGATGTGATACAAGTGGAGTAAAGTTGATTTGTGACATTAGCGCGAAGTAAAACGCAAACTGACTCGTCCAGGATTTGAACACGGATCACCGATTCTATTTCCTATGACGATAACCATTACGCTATGTGTCCCTCCATAAGATCAGTATATGTTTTTACATTTTGTTGAACAGGGAGAAAACTAATTTAAAAATCAGCAAAACTGATCCCTGGCTATATATATATATATATATATATATATATATATATATAATATATATATATATATATTGCTATGTTATTAGGGTCATTCAATAAATAAGGTGATTATTCCCAAGAAGTTGGCATAGGAAGCACTCTTTAAAAGTTGCGCCGTTTTAAAGGTAATCAAATCAACAGCCCTTTCATGTCTTAGAACACTGTCAGCATGGTCTTCTTTACTGACGGCTGTGCCCAGAACATTTTCTTTACCGGAAAGTCAATGGACTGTTTTTTTTCGGCTCAGGCTCGTAGTGGCAAACTCATGTTTAGTCCATTTGTAAACATTTTTTTTTTTTTTGCTAAAACAAACTTTTGTAAATTTCACATGGTTTGCTCTTTTCAGCCACCAAACATTTGATGACATACCTCTGTTAAAGTCAAGAGCATTTTAATAGCCTCAAAACAAACATTTTTGGAGATAAAAATAATTTTTGCTATGAATCAATTCCAAACATAGCAGAGTTTACATTTACGGAAAAAAATTCTGAAAAAAATCTTGCTTTAAAAAAACAAACAAAAAACCCCAAAAATACCATGAATGAACCGCGTAATAATATACATCTGGTTGGGTATATAATTGGAAATACCGACTTCAATGGTGAGTGATATTTACCACGTATACGGGTCAGGCACAAGGCCAATGTGGCACGACCCACGAACCGAAGCTCATGGGAGGCAGGTGCAAAAATACGTTGATCCCGTCAGCATTCCCCCTCAAGGGGCGACTCAGGCACCGGGCTATAAACCCAGCCCTACCCCTTTAAATCGAGGGTGCGGGTGTTGCCTGGTGGTGGGAGATGACACCCTAGGATCAACGCTGTTAATTTAACACTGGTCCAGTGGCCGAAGCCACCGGATCCCCGCCCCGAAAAGCGGGTTGTTAAAAAATGCAGAACTATAAATGACTATACAGTTTATATACTACTTGATAGTGACATTTAAGTTCAACCAAGCAGAAATAAATTCAAGGATTTCCCATTAATAGAAAACAAATAAATTTGGTTTAATGAACCATTCAAGTGGTTTTCTGCATTTCTATTCATTCATTATTCGAATCGTTATATTGTCTCTTAAGTTAATAGTTTCTTATATTATAAGCTTTGTTAAAACAATTGAACTCCTTTGTGTGGTTAATGCTATTTCGGCTGATGCATTCTACAGCCCTCGGAGGCGTGCTTATCGAAACGGTTATCACCATAAGAAATGGAATCAGTGACCCGAATTCAAATTCTGTACGAGGCTGTTTGCGTTTCACGTCGCGCTAATACCATTGGAAAAATATGAATCCATCTGTTTTTCCTCAGCTATGGGTAAATCTGAAGTCCTCTGCGCAGCATCCAGTATCCGCGCATAGCTGGTCAATGTAGGCCCTTGCTGTCCGGCCCACACTTCCAGAGGAGGACGTCACTTATGACTTCTCCAGCAGTGTCCTGCATGTCTTGCCCGTCTCACTCGGATGGTTTGTGAGATAGGGGGCAGGTGGCCGTACAGCTGCTTCCTTGTGGGGTGCTGTTTCCACGACTTGTTCAAGATCGCACACAGCAATTCTTGTGCAGCTCCCATCTAGTTTATTCTCCAGGCGTCTCGTGGGGGTCCAAGTGGTGCAGCCATACATCAGCATATATACAACCATAGTTTGGAAGACGTCCCTGGGACAATGAATGATAGAGAAGGTTGGCGAGAGATTGTCATGAATATCCGTGCTAATTGCACGACATGATGATGATGATGATGATGATGATGGGTAAATAGTAGGGTGAATTGGGTTATTTGGCTTTGGTTAGAAAGAGAACTCTGAATTTAAACTCATTCTAAAAATTGACCTTGTGTCACACCCTCCCCGTAGTGAAGGGGTTGGGTAAATACATACACTATGCATATATAGGGTCATTTTTTACATCTTCCTACGAAAATGGGACGAGGAACAAGATCTTTTGGCGTGTGAGAAAAATATCCCGTTCCATCAGCATATTGCCACAGGGATCATAATGTACCCACTGATCCTGCACCGTAAATGTGTAATGAGGAGATTCTGCTTGGAAAATAGATATCCAGGAACAAAGCATTAGTAAATTGAACCTATTTCATCCGAAGAGGAGTTCATTTTTGCTGACGAAATTCGATGGTGACAGAAATTGTTGCTATGCGTTTTTAATTTACGCCCAATATTTTAATACGAATTATACTTGAATCGCATAAAAAAAATTGTTGTAGAATGAAGAAGGCTGTAGAATTGGTCGGCTGAAACGTTATGGTAACAGCATCAGCAACACACAAAAAGAGGTTCAATTATTTAAACCAAACTTGGAATTCTGATTGCTCTTAGTAAGCATTTCGTTATGACCTTCACATGCACGGCCATGTAGGGATTACATACCTTACTTGCCACGATTTGACGCTAGGGGACACGAAAGGTAATTACCTCCTATATCTGCCAATTACGTGGTCAGTACAATTATAAAAGAAAGCGTACCAAAGTCAAGTGCCTCTCTTACCTTCTGCATCGACAAGAATTAGCAACACATAAGTTACGTTCCTTTTCAGAGACAGGGGACTTTGTGTCTTCTGTAACCACTTATCGTATGAACATGATAATAGGCTTGATTTGTAAGTCTTTATACTTCCCTCCTCTACCAGCTACATATGATGAACTCAACACTTTCTCTACTAAAGACTCATTTCATTTTAAAAGGGTTTTATAATGTGCTTTAAGCATTGTGTTAATATTGGTTTGGCGGTTGTTTTTGAAGGCTATCACAATGCAAGTGTAAAGAAAAATAAGGTAACTATGGTGTTGTTTGTTAACCTGTAATTTGTTTATTAAATAATTCTTAATATTTCGAGATAAAAATCTCTCCTACTGAAGATCTCGTTAGTAACAACTTCAGTTACGGAGATCTTCAGTAGAAGATATTTGTATCTCGAAATATTAAGAGTTATTAAAAACAAGTTACAGGTTAACAAACAACACCATAGTTACGTTATGTATGATTTTTACCTAGACTCATATTTTTTTTAGATACTAATTTTTTAATGCTAGTTGTCAAGCCTCATCTAAAAAGTTCAGAGAAATAGTGTAGTAACAATAAAGATGAGGACAATAGTCCGAATAATCCAAATAATACTAATTATCAAGCCTCATCTCAAAAATTCAGAGAAATAGTACTTCTATTTTATTGGCCATTTCATGTCAACACACATTCAGTTTCTCTGAATGCAAATTGAAGGAACGTAAAATCTTCGTTCGCCCCAGTTCTTAACAAAGATAAAAATTCCAGCTCGTTACTTCCTATTACTTTCGCCAGGAAAGCCACGTGTAATGAATTAATAAAAAAAATTGACTCCCCACCAGTCTTTCACGGGTTCCTCCCTAATTCCCAAAGCTAATTAAAAAAAATTATTTTCATTATTTGCAACCTTGAAACTCTTAGAGCAAATTAAGTATTATTGTTCATTGCTTAGCCAACGTCTCGAATAAGTCGCCCCCCCCCCCCGCCGCCCGGTTTCAGATTCTTTAATAGGCTAAGTAAATGCAAACACCCACTGACTTTTTTTTTCTTTTCTTTTTCCATCTGCGACAATCCAGCTGCAAGACTTTTGCTTGAGTAGCCAAGTGTTTTTTTTTTTTTTGCTTATTGTTTGGAGTCGTTAAGTTTTTCGCACCAGTCAAATGTAGTGGCTTTCACTAGAGATCAAGTGACAACAAATTTAAAAAAAAACATAACCCAACCGAGGCCACCGAAAGAAATCTAGTATATCTTAGAAGGCGCTGACCCAACCCTCTCCTCAGTAATTTTCTTGGTTCTCAGTAGGTTTTTACCCAAACCGTCTGCCACGGGTAGGATATGACATAAGGTGATGTTTTTTTTGCTTATTATTTGTAGTCGTTAAGTTTTTCGCACCAGTCAAATGTAATGGCTTTCACTGGAGATCAAGTGACAACAAGTTTTTTTTAAATAACTCAACCCTCTCCTCAGTAATTTTCTTGGTTCTCAGTAGGTATTTACCCAACCCGTCCGCCACGGGTGGGATATGACACGAAGTCGCAATTATGGGGCATCCAGTAAAGATCAAACTCGCTATTCAGTAGTAATGGATCTGCGAGACTATCTTGGTAGGCATTGCACCACGATGTGACGCATTTTTACCTAACCCGACCGTCACGGGTAGGATATGACACGAAGTCGCAATTACGGGGCATCCAGTAAAGATCTAACTCGCTATTCAGTAGTAATTGATCAATCTGCTTTGAAGACGGCATTCTTTAGTTTTGAATACAGGAACCACCAAAAAATCAGCAGCAGCCAAGCTAAGAAACCAACAGATTTTCTTACGCCAACTCCGCCCCGTTCCTTAGATTCCTCGGTGACCTGGTCACTGTAATAGCAATTTCGCCAAAGAAAGTAGTTCCCATATTTTGTGCATCCCCAAAATAGTTTAAATACCGCTTGGGCAAAATAGAAAACGTGGTAATCTGAACATAAGCTACATAAATGAGAGTATCCTCCCATTGTTTGTTTCACTTTGAGGAAGCTGTTATGTTTTGGTCGGCCATTTTCATTTCACCGTAAATCTACACTGAAAATACGAATTTGGTCGAATCAATACAACTGAATGTTTTAACACGAAAATATCATAAAATGTGTTCTTAATTGCGCTTGCGCATTATTTGAAATGAACTTAATTGTTATTAAGAACACATTTTACGATATTTTTGTGTTAAAACATGCAGTTGTGCTGAGGTTGATATGCAGTAAAACAAAACGAACCAAACCAAGAACCAAACCATCCTTTTTAGAATAGATTCTCGAAGCAGACGGGTTGCAACTTTTATCACCCAGTTAACAAGTGATTGGGACATTTGCGGGCTATACTTGCAAATTGGTCGGAAAACGGAAAGTTTTTTGGTGGTCCCCATGACAGTTTAACTATAGTCTATGAATGAATTTTTTGCGATTGGGTTACGGTTTAGGGGTTTGGGGACTAAGGTTGTTGTTTTTTTTTTTACGTATTGCTTAAAAAAACAACAACAAAACCCCCCAAAATTACTATACATTTAATGTTGAAAAATATATTTTTAAACCAAGTTTAATTGAAATTATACATTGCAATACTAAATGAGACCAATGTGTCTACCGTTGTGTTCAATAATTAATTTCAATGGTTAATTAAATGAATAGTAATTTTTTTAAGCAATACGTAATTAAAAACAACCTTAATCCCCAAACCCCTAAACCGTAACCCAATTCGCAAAAAGTTCATTCATAGACTGTAGTTAAACTGTCATGGGGGACCACTAAAAACTTTCTGTTTTGATTTTCCGACCAATTTGCAAGTTTTGTCCTTTTTCCGCGGTCAGAAGCCATTGCAGTTCTTAGTAAACAGGTTACTATAAAAATATATATTTTAAACCCCAGCCCGTAGGGTGCTATCAAGCCACAAGCCCCGTGGGCTGAGGCTTTAGAATACACCGACTGTACCTCTGCATAAAACCCGCCAATGAGGCTGAGCAATCCATGACATGTAACAATACACTTTGGTCCTTACATAGGTTAGGGTCGGAGTGGACCCCTACGATCAATCGGCTGGTCTAGCACCAACAGGATAGTCCCGACCCAATGCCCTTATGGCAAGCCCCGACTCTTTTTATCATAGATGTGCTAAAAGGCTGTGGCTGACGGTCTTAGTTTCCTGGGTATGACATTAAACTCTATCTGATAGTGAAGTTCCAATTTTGGAGCTCTGGGAAATGTGGAGTACCCCTTCATCACCATTACTCCTAGGTTCACTCTGACCTGGAGTGGTAATACCTGTTAGGGTTGAATAGAAGAAAAAATAGTTTGAAATGTTTTTAAAAGAATCGAGTTAAAAAATATTGAATGCCCATCAAACGTGAATAGAACAAAACGTCTTCGGCATGAAATAACCCAACAAGGGTTGACATGCCGTAAAATCCAACAAACCAAACCACACTACTACTACTACTACTACTACTACTACTACTACTGCAGAATAATAGCTCTCTTTTTTCTTTCTTTTTTTATGTTACTCTTCACTCCGAAAATATAGTATATAAGCCTTTTATTTTATTTAAAAGAAACTAGGCCCGAATCTTTTTTACTACTTACCTATTAAATCATTTTTTATCCAACAAGTCAGCCCTGGGGTCGTTTCGACTTGTACTTTTACAGTCGGATATAAATAGACATCATCTTCCTCGTCGTCGTCGTCGTCGCTGTCGGATTGGATTAAGCAATTTCAGTTAAACTTTTTTTTCCGCCAAAATTCCCAACAAAATAATGTGAGCTGAAGTTTAAAATAAACAGAAGTAAAAATATAAATGAAAGTGAAGTAAAATGAGAAATACTAAAGACGAGCATATTAGCAGTGTAGCATTTTGATAAGACATCTTTTATGGATGCCTTTGTATAGTGACCTTGTACCAGATTAGGTTGTAAGCAACTCAGTGTTTATTTTCAAGAGTAGTTTTTTTCTTTCTTTCTTTCTTTCTTTCTTTCTTTCTTTCTTTTGTGGTTTCTTTTGCGGTTTCTTTTGTGGTTTCTTTATCCAGGGTTTTTTCTTTCTTTCAATTCAGTCATAAGCTGTTTATAATAATTAAGAATAATTAAAAAGAATTCATCCATAATTTACAGGAATCAGGGATCTATTTAATTCTAAAATATTCTAAAATTCTGAAATAGGGTAAGGGTTAGGGTTAGAGTTAGCAGTTATTATTATAACCTTATAATATGCTTTTTATGGTAGGCCACATACTATAAGACAGACATAATATCGTAGGCCACATTCAAAAGGTATGTCACATACTATAATGGTACCAAGGTCTCTCTCTCTCTCTCTCTCTCTCTCTCTCTCTCTCTCACACACACACACACACACACACACACACAGACAGTGTGCAAAGTTTGTCGTCATAGTAAATGAAATTGACGACTAGAGTTCAAATCCTGGACGAGACTGTTTGCATTTCACTTCACGCTAATGTATTTGGGAAAAAAGTATACATTCAACTATTCTCGCTCCAGTTATTGGTAAATAGTAAGACCGATTGGGTTCTCTGGTCCTGGTTAGGCCGCCAGTCTAGGAGAAGTAAGGAAAACACTGTGTATTCCAATCAGTTTAACTTCACTTGAAAAATTCATCTTCTTTCATATCCTGCACGTGGAGAAGTTAAGCAGCGATGACCCTGTTCAATACTTAATTGGGCGACCACCTAAGCAAGGGCAGGTACTATAACCATTTGTTTATCAAATATGATTTTATTCGACATTTAATGAACCGAAAATTCCGATGGTCGATGTGCTGCATATGTAGGTAAACATATTTTATAAAAAAGAAGGTCCACAAAATGGATTATGTTTAAAAAAAATTTTTTTTATCATTATTATTTCACATTTGCGACACGTGTTTCATATCTGATATCTTCTTCAAGCATTAATTAACCATATTCTGGTTAATTAACCATATCCTGACAGAATATGGTTAATTAATGTTTGAAGAAGACATTAGTTCAAATCCTAGACAAGGCTGTTTGCATTCCCCTAGCGCTAATACCCTTGGTAAAGGTATGAATCCAACTATACTCCTTCCAGTTATGACCAGGCAAGCTTCAGCCTTGGTTAGGCAACCTGTCTAGAAGGAAAACTCTGAATTCAAACCTGTTAAACTCCGCTTAAGAAATTGACCTTGTGTGGTATCCTACTTGTGCGGAGGGGTTGGTAAATATATATATATATATATATATATATATATATATATATATATATATATATACAGTTTCTTATATCCCTGTTTACATTTATTCTTTTTACGCCGCTCTTTAAGGAGTCAATCCTTGATTTTTGTCTCGGCAACAGCTGCAATTCTCTTTTGATTCTTCTGGGTCATTTTGTGGTTGTCAAGAGGAAAATTGGAGATTAATTCTCAACATAAAATTGGTCTCATTTCTTCGCACAACAACAAAGTCCACACGAAAATCATTGTACAATGGCACTGGGTGACATTTCAAGTATTTTAACCATTCAATATCAGAACACAGAACTTGGAAAAACGCACTTAATTTTAAAAAGAAAGTGATACGTAAAATCCTATTAAACAAAATTATATATATACATGCATACATACTAACCAACCTACCAATATATATATATATATATATATATATATATATATATATATATATGGTTGAAAATAGAGGAAAAAGCAGATATAACAACACAACAATTTTTAAATCTAAATGATATTTCGCCTATGAGAAGCTTATCTATTCTAATTTTTCACAGCAGTCTGCTTTTATAATGACAGTGTAAAAACTCACGTCTTGTTTAAACAAAATGGTTATATATATATATATATATATATATATATATATATATATATATATATATATATATATATATATATATCATCATGTCGCGCAGTTTGCACGGATATCCATGACAATATCTCGCCAACCTTCCCTATCATTCATCGACTCTGGGAGTTCCTCCGCGCAGCAGCCAGCATCCATACATAGTTGGTAAATGTAGGTCCTGACTGGGCGGCCCACATTAGCGTGTCCATGTGCTGGCTTCCACAATAGTACGTCGCTTACGATCTCGTCCTTGTTTCTCCAGCTGTTTCCCGCCTTACTCGTATGGTTTGTGAGATGGGGGGTAGGTGACCATACAGTTGCTTTTTTTGTGGGGTGCTGCTTCCACGACTTATTCAGGACCGCTCGCAGCATTCTGGTGCAGCTCCCATCTAGCTTATTCTCAAGGCGTTTTGTTAGGGTCCAGGTGGTACAGCCATACAGCAGCACCGATACAACCACAGCCTGGAAGAATCGTCTCTTTAGCTTGTCGGGGAGATATACAGGGAGTTTCCTTACTGACAGTTTAATATATTAAAAATAGTTTTATCCTGCCCTACAAGCCGGTATTGAGAACTTTTTTTATTTATCAAAAATCATTTTAGACCATTTTTTGAAATCCAACCATACAACAGGGTACATGGGGTTAATTGTTGCTATTTTAAATTATCAATTTCGCGCATGTGGTTTGTTTCAGGTTTTGTCTACTGTACACTTTATGTTCACGCTACCCTAATACACCACACACACACACACACACACACACCACACACACACACACACACACACACACACACTGACGGTTAGCTCAGTCAGTAGAGCGTTCGGCTAGAAACCACAAGGTTCCTAGTTCGATACCAGCCCTCGCCAACTCAGTGTATGAGTAGCACAGGAATCTGTGCGGTAAAGTAAGGAGCTGATGGTAGGTGTGGCGCTCCACCTCAGTGGCAAAACAATTTCCTTGGTCTAGCTCTATTGAAAAGGGGATAGACTCCCTCGCTGATTGGCTGATACCGACTCAATGCCACACCGACGACTTTATTTTATATATATATATATATATATATAATGTATGTTGGAGTATATTTATGAGTAAATAATGCTCAACATTGTGGATAGAGTATGTATATCTAAGTTTGGCTAGTGTGCACATGAAGTCAACAGCACTTCGTTAGTGATAGTTTCTCGCCTATGTGATTCCCAAATCAAGTGCCGTTGACTTCATGTCCACGCTAGCCTAACTTTATCGGACCAAGTGTATAACCACCGCGTGGTAAACACGTAGTTCAATCCCCCCACGCACGCACACAGACACACACACAGACTCACACACATATATATATTAATAGAGGCGCGTTGTCTAATGGTTAGTCATAGACTTGTCGACCTGAGTTCAATTCCTGGACGAAATTGTTTGCATTTTCACTTAGCGCTAATACCCTTGGGAAAGGTATGAATCCAATTCTCCCTCCTGCTATAGGTACATAGGGTAGACCGGGCTCTTTAACCATGGCTAGATAACCAGTGTAGGAGAAGGAAAACTCTGATTTCAAACCTGTTAAACTGCTCTTTAGAAATTGACCTTGTGTCGCCTCCTGCTCGTGCGGGTGTATATATATATATATATAGTAGTGAGGATATTGTCACTGTCAATGAAATATTATCCGCGTAGTCCATATTACATCGCCCCGATTCGCTTAGATGAGCTGATGGAGATACTTTTCATTTCATTAATTGACAGCTGATATATATATATATATATATATATATATATATATATAATTATGTATTTTATATTCTTGTGAACGTTGTTTGTTTGGTCTTTTGAAGCATTGGAAAAAAGAACAAAAACAAGAAAAACAGAACAAAAATCAGAATTTTAATATTCAATTGTTGCTCTGTTCCTGGTTTGATCAATTCCGATATTTCGGGTGAACCTTCACCCTTTTTCCACGTATATGAGACGGTCTGGAAAAAAAAGGAAATGCTGTATATGAGGGCAAAAAAATAATTAAATGAAGTGAACGGATTTGGCGTTTTTTAGCCGTTAATTTTCTTTCGAAATTGTGTGACGTAACTCATCCGAAATATATATATATATATATATATATATATATATATATATATATATATATATATATCCACGCTGCTGTCCCCAATTGCCGAAATGAGTCACTCATCACTCACATATTTTGTTTGGTCTCCGTGAACATTAACAAACATTCATGAATGTCAATGAATGCATAGAAAAAAATCAATGACACAATCCTGCTTTAATGCCGCTCACCTGCTATCTGTTATGATGTTGGCAGCCTTCCGTCTGCTAAAGACGATGGCGTAGTGTCCATTTTTGTGTAGTGACCATTTAAAAAAAATCTGCAACTGCGTGAGTGGCTGAACAGACCAATTTTTGAATAGTTTCTCTTGTGCAGTGGCTGCAAACAAACAGTGATGCTTGCTGGTATTGCTGTTGTCTCTCTTTCCTTCTGGCTCTCTTTTCTGTGGCCCACCATCATCTGCTATCTGTTATAAGGCTATTGCAAAAAGTTTTTATTGGTAGTTCAGCCTCTATTGCCATATCAACAACATCCACTTTATTGTGTTTGACAACATAATAAAATAGGGACTATTATTTTCAGAGCGGACGTCGTATGTAAGTTTTTGTTAATCACTGGCGAAAATCGTATCGAATTCCTTCGAGAAGAATCCGGAGTAACGCTTGACACTTAATGTATCTGCTGCTGATTTCCTTTCAAAAAACTCTAACGTCTCGACTGATATTATCAAGTTTATCTATTAATAATGGAGATTCGCTTCCGGTTTTTGTCTGTAACAAAAATTACGTCACTGCTTACGTCACATTACCCAAAATCGTCATAACAGAATAAATACACTCAAAATTTGAACATGCAGCATTAGACAGTCCTCATTGTTTTTTAAAACAAGTTTTAATAAATACATGACTGGTATTATATATCTATATATAGTTTGTTTTATTTTAATCCATATTTAAAGTTTACATTTAAAATTGTTTTATTTTTTAATCCTTTAATGAATTTGATGATTTTACTTACTTAGGGTACAAACTTGCTGACATTGAATTTTTTACTCCCACCCCTCAGGCAATATGTTTCAAAAATCTATGTTTACATCGCCTGGAGGCCGTTTTTTATTTTGCTAGTTTTTATAATTACCGTGAAAACTGTACAAAGAAGAAATAAACAATATTCAATAAAATACAACAACAAATACATTTCAAAACAAATGGAAACAAAAGAAAGAAATGGACACAAATTCAACACCTCTAATAACTTGTCACCGGTAATAAACTAAATCGGGTTTATATATGGACTCCCTTTACCATTTTCGCTTAGGGTCTCATAGAGCCCAGTAAATTAAGGGCCAGCAGCAACTGATAAAATGGGATTCATAAAATCAATTAAATTAACTAAGACTAGATATTGTGGTGTTAGTTAAATTGATAAACAAAAAAAAAAAATAACTATATAAAAATAAGGTATGGCTAACAGGTCAATTTAGCGACACCGTTACACTTAGAACAGCACTATTTAAAAAAAAAATGTATTTATTTAGTTAAAGTTAGTAATGTAGTTCTAACAATATTTTAATGACCGACCCAACCTATGTCTACAATTGAAGATTGATTTAAATCTATTATCATATGAATTAAATTTCATCAAACAACAATTTTGTGTACAACTCCAATTCGATTGGAAGAAATATTACATCAATATTTAAAAAAAAGAAGAAAATTGATTTATTAATTTTTAAACATTTTAAAACTATGAAGTTTAACTCATAACTTATAAAATTGGCTCTTTCTTCAAAAACTGTTGACAAAACCGGGAGATAACCCGGTTAGGAATAATTGGGATTGTTGCAATGAATGATGACGTCATAATTTTGATCAATAATTGCTGTCTGCAGTTGTTATATGTTAAGTGATAACTAGTTAGTATTTGTTTAACCAAGACAAAAAGCCAAAAAAAAAAAAAAAAAGCAAACGAAAAACAAACAAAAGCTAGCGGAACAAAAAAAAAAAAAAAAAAAAAAATTGCAGAATATTTTATGATAAGGAGAAACTTAAAAACTTTTTTTTTTCATTTTATTGATGAAATATTGTCATATTGTTTATTTTTCATTTTGACCATTTTTTTTTCATATTCATTTGTTTTAAATTGCTTTTCTTTTAATCGCAATTCAAGACTCGAACGCCGAAAGAACCCAATGTTGGAAGTTTATGATATCTACGACATAAATGGCAATTTCTGTCTGTCTGTGTATAACCAGTTGGCACCTGTACCAATGATATGATCATGATGAAACTTTACACACATGTTCAGCTTGTATTCAGAAACAGGAATGGCTATAATGGAACACCTGAGGACATCTTTACAATGAAGGGGGAAAGAGAATACGTTCCAGTGAAAGAGAGGGGAGGGGAATAATAGTATATTGAAATCAAATAACAGTGAGAGAATGTCAACTCTATGACGACGCTTAATCTAATTGTTTTCAAAAAATACTTTTACGATATAAAATGAGATAATCAAAGAGATAATTGTAAAAAATAATGTTGTTGTTTACTTTGTTGTCGATATTTAAGGGAATTATATTAAAAATCAAAATAATCTTTTAGTGAAATAACATATTCAGGCAATATCTAAGGGAATCTTATATTAAAATTACAAACATTTTTTGTGAAATAACATCATTTTCTTTTCTTTCTTGATTTAATTAAAATGGTAAAATTCAAGTAGGGTGGCAACCCGTGATGCTTAAGGATAGAGCCCAGGTGGATGAGCAGTTCATAAAATGCAATACTCCACTTTGGCCTTATCTTGGGCTAGACGGGCGGTCGGAGAGGCCCCCTCCGATCAATCGGCTGGTCACGTCAAGCCCTAGCACCTATATGATTTTTCCAACCCTATTGCCCTTATGGCAAGCCCCAACCCCTTTTTATCATATGGGTGCTAGAAGGCGGTGGCTGCGGGTCTACCTGTCCTGAGAATGACGTTAAACTCTATCTGATGGTGAGGTTTCAGTTTTGGAGGTTTGGGGAATGTGGAGCACCCCTTTATCACCATTGCTCCCTGGTCCACTCTGACCCGGGGTGGTAGTACCTGTTAGGGTCCCATCTATGGGTTAAATAGAAAAATGTATTTATAAAAAAATTGTATTATCCATTAAGAATTGATTTATTTCAAAACTTTATCGTCATTAAATGACCCATTGAGGTTGATATGCCGCAAAACAAAACAAGCCAAACCAAAATTCAAGTAAATTGTGCCACCCGTGGTGAACCGCTCTCCTCTCGCTACGCCACTAGTCTCAATTATTGACTTAATTGGAACGTCGGAAGAATCAAACGCATATGTTGTTACGTATATTTTATTCAACATATAAAATGGACAATAAGAAATATCCAAGAAATATTAACTAAGGGAAATTGGGTCTCTTTAGAACTCGGAAGAGTTTTCGGCCATAATATTTTTTAGAAGCAAAAGTTAGAGAAGATACGATATACATATTTACCAACCCCTCAGGATGTGACACAAGGTCAATTTTTTAAGCAGGGTTTAACAGGTTTGAATTTAGAGTCTTTCTTCTGTCAGACAGATTGGGTAACCAAGGTTAAATAGCCAAGTGCTGGAGGGAGAGTATGAGGATGCATACCTTTTCCCAAGGATATTAGCGCTATGTGAAATGCAAACAGCCTCATCCAGGATTTGAACTCACGCCGACGAGTCTATTTCCTATGACTCTATTACACCACGCACCATGATATAACCGACCTGTAGTGAGGAATATGTATAGATGTTTAAGTACAGGAAAGGATATTTTTTATTGTTTTCTATTTAAAAGAGCTCTTATGTATTTTTTTTTGCATTTGTTTTACTCGTGATTATTTCTGCATGTATGACTTCAGCTTTAAGTGAAAGGTGAAAATATTTCCACGTAGTCGAAACATGAGCTCAATTCCATCTTCCGGCTCAGCGGTTCGAACGTGGCACCTTGGTGGAGATTTTGTTTGTTTGTTGAAAAAGAGATTTGATATTCGATACCTGCTGTTTTTAAACTGACTGCTCCTGATTCTGGTTCTACATCATTGCCATTACTCCCAGGTTCGCTCTGGCTCGGACTAGGGTCCCATCAATTGGCCAAATAGATCTGTTTGCAAATTATTTGGTTAAATCGAACTTAACGGACTTAAATTCCACCATTGTTTGTCACCCTGCCGAAAGAAAAAAATCCCCCAAATCAGGGAATTAACAGAATTTAATGAAATTTTCAGTGTTGATATATTAAAAGAAATAATGCTTTAGTATTTTAGTTAAAAACTTTTACATTTTTGTATTTTTTTTTTGCATTCGTTTTACTCGTGATTGTTTCTGCATGTATGACTTCAGCTTTAAGTGAAAGGTGAAAATATTTCCACGTAGTCGAAACATGAGCTCGATCCCATCTTCCGGCTCAGCGGTCCGAACGCAGTATACTAAAACGTGGCACCTTGGTGGGGATTTTTTGTTTGTTTGCTGAAAAACAGATTTGATATTTGGCACCTGCTGCTTTTAAACTGACTGCTCCTGATTCTGATTCATTGCCATTACTCCCAGGTTCACTCTGGCTCGGACTAGGGTCCCATCTATTGGCCAAATAGATCTGTTTGCAAATTATTTGGTTAAATCGAACTTAACGGACCTAAATTCCACCATTGTATGTCAATTCGCTGAAATAAAAAAAATACTAAAAATTTGGGAATTAACAGAATTTAATGAAATTATCAGTGTTGATATATTAATGAATAAA
Source organism: Doryteuthis pealeii (assembly GCA_023376005.1). NCBI lineage: Eukaryota > Metazoa > Mollusca > Cephalopoda > Myopsida > Loliginidae > Doryteuthis > Doryteuthis pealeii. The sequence goes on from CM042165.1 coordinate 57,515,561, forward strand.
AGATATCATGCCATCAGTTATTTTACAGTTTTTGTGTAGTTGTTTCTTAAGAGTATAAAGTATGAAAGGCGTGTTCAGACGTCGGTGCCGAATTGCAAATTGCTACTTCGATAACTATTTATATCTGTCCATGACCAAGGGCAGATCACCCTGTTCAGCCTAGATACAAGGGCAGATCACTCTACTTATACATGCCCCTCCCTCCTGTGGTCACGAGATGACTCGACGTGGTCATCTTGGTTTGTATGCGACCGAGTAATCGTGATTGTCCGCGTGTCCATGGGGGCGAGGCCCTTGACTTTCGTACCTTGCGACACGGGCGTTGTCTCAACGTTGTCCATGGCATCATCAGGGGTTGTTGCTGGTAGGTTCCAGAATCCGTGGGAGGCTCTGAATCTCCCGGTGTGGTACAATATGGGCCGTAAACAACTGGGCACATTACAAGTAGCATCGTTTGCTGAGTACCAATATGCAGACCACTTTTTGCTGAGTTACCAGTATGCAGAACATATTTTGTTGAATACCAGCTTGCCGAAGTTGGAAAGTTGAAGGGCAACAAGTTTTGATCCTTCAAAGCGGCTTGGTGTATCGTCGGGTCGAATATGTCTTGGTTTCCTGAAATCGTTGTTTGTGGTCTGACCTTTGCATATTGGATAGTGCAAGAGGATTCATACTGTTGTGGGTGTGAGGGGTCGATTTGCCCGTGGTTTACAGGCAAACTAACCTGTTAAACTTCTGCTCTAGAGTGGTGAGGGTAGCGGCCTCCGCCAATATTCTACTCTGATATTCCGTATTCGCAAGGCATACAACCATTTGCCCACTGGAATAGTCTACCTGCCGACCACAGTCCACTTCGTTCGGATAGGTAAATTTGAATTCTCAGAATTTGGCTTGGGCAGGTCATCGAGCAAGAAAATGCGTGATTGACTCACCCTCTTTCTGTCCCATGGAGGGGAAATTCTATCTTTGCTCTTCTTTGTGCAGCCCCTTAACTGCAACGAGTCGTATTTGTTGCACCAGGTGTTCCTCTGTGGCAGAGTTGAGTACCTCGGGTCCTATCAGTTCGAACAGCAATCTGTTTGTTTCGGGAGTACAGGCCATCCTTATCTCGTTTCTAATCACTGCTGGGTCTTCCAACCGCACATGTGTCGATAAAAAAAATGCCCAGTCGCCGTCTATTGCATATTGCCCTATCGAGGGTCTCTCTGGCTTCTTAACATGAGGCGTACTTGGCCTTTCCTTTTTGAGTGCGATGTTTTTTTTGGTTGTAGTTTCACAACTTGTCTCAAAAGTTCCAAATATTTTTGGTCTATAGTTATTTGGGTGTAGCCATGTCCGTTTTTATCACTTTTTGAAGTTCGAAGTCAAAAACCTCTTTGCAGCGCCTTATAAAGTACGAAAGACGTGGTTCAGACGTCGGGTGCCGAATTGCAAATGGCTACTTACTTGAATATTTATATCCGTCCATGATCAAGGGCAGATCACTCTGTTCAGCCTAGACATAGGGGCAGATCACTCTACTTATACAAATATTTTTTTTATTGCACACTATTTTATCGGATACGAATAATTTTTAAACAGATTTATTTTACACATAGATGGAATCCTAACGTACTACCGCTCCAAAGCAGAGTGGACCTGGGTGTAATGGCAATGAAGGGGTACTCTACACTCCCCAGATCTCCAGAACTGTAGCCACACTATCAGATGTAATTTAGTGTCATACCTAGGAAACCCCTATTTATGGGGTGTGTGTGTCTTACCCCTCTGCGGGGTATACCGTCATATTCCAAGCCCTGCCAGCAGCATATTTCAAGCCCTTCACACAGTCGAATTCTAAACAGTAGCAATTTTTGTTTTGTAATTTCAAGTTCGATTGTTTTTTACCGATTTCAAATCCATAACAATAACATAAAAAAAAGAAAAGACATATGGGTACTAGAAGGCGGTGGCTGCGGGTCTACATGACCTGGAATGACGTTAAACTCTATCTGATGGTGAGGTTCCAGTTCTAGAGGTTTGGGGAATGTGGAGCACCCCTTCCTCACCATTGCTCCCTGGTCCACTCTGACCCGGAGTGGTAGTACCTGTTAGGGTCCCATCTATGGGTTAAATAGAAAAATGTATTATAAAAAAATTGTATTATCCATTAAGAATTGATTTATTTCAAACTTTATCGGCATTAAATGACCTACTGAGGTTGATATGCCGTAAAACAAAACAAACAAACCAAAAAAAAAGAAAAAGAAAGAAAGAAGTGTGAAATTTGAGTTGTATACTGATGCTTTTGATGTAAATTGTAGAAGTGACCCACATCTATATATATATAAAGGCAGTTTGTGTGTATGTATGTCCAGAGGAAACTATGAAAAAAAAAATTAACGACAAAGTAAATATATACACACATTCACTATCACCAGACCTTGCTTTTTGAGCAAAAATAATGAAAATTTGATTAATATTTGTAAAGATAATTAAAAAATAAAATTTAAATAGTAATAGCATTGAAATTTGACTTAAACATGTCCAGCATTTATAAATCTCAAAAGTAAACAAATCAATACACCAGGGTTTTTCTCCCTCTACCCAATTGACGCTGGGTGCCACTTCTAGTCAATAATGTATCATAAGTTTCATAAGTAGAGTTGTCCATACAGAGTATTTCATAATTTCTCTAATCCTTCAGGTATAAACATCTTTTAAACAGGTATAGAGGTATAAAATGTTTGGTTTTAGTATGACACTTTAAAGTTCTCTAGAAATCGAACCAAACCTGTTGTAGATATTCATCCTACCCATTCGCCACGGGTAGGATGTAACACAAGGTCGCAAGTATGGGTAATTCATCAAGGATTGAACTCACTATTAAGCAGTAATGAATCTGCGTGACTAGCTTGCTAACCATTACACTACGATAGTACGTCTGAATCAATCCAGTTGTATAACTTGTCTCAAATAACATAAGTAATTACTAAAATATCAAAAATCAAATGATCACATTGTTAAGTATCTGGTCGGCATCCTTAGTTCCAGATGTAGTAAGTAAGTAAGCAAGCCAATAAGAATCCGGTGTTATAGTATTCTTTGTAAGTCCGACGTCCAAGATAATCCAAATAGCAATGAGCCAAGGTTAAGAATGAGACCTCTATATGTACACCAACAGCAGCAGCAGCAGTGCCAGTGATTGGACAGTGGGAATCTTCCTCAGGTCACGTGGTAGTCAACGAGTCTATATTTAGGAGTAACCATTGCCCCATGCCTTATATACAAAAACTTTCAACACACATGACATTCAGGGTAACATATTGGGTACTTCGTGGCATTATTCTACCTGTAGCGATTGTCTGCCCCTATTTGGATCGATCTGGGGTCCAGAACAGTTATCTTCCCTTGCTGCAGGTTTTCGCCAGTAGGGGCTAGAGTATTTAAAGAATTCTAATTATCTTCCTCGGGGACTGGCAACGACTTCACATGGTTTAGGCTCTGTGTGGCACTTACACGTAAGTGGGGGGCTTTGCCCCCAACCAATTTTCAGTAAGGGACATTCCATCAGAAACTCTGTATCACTTCGTTAGGATTTAGTCCCAGTTCCTTTATAATGTGTTTATGTATCTGTTCTGTATATCTTGTACTTTGTAATGAGTATATGTATTCCTGTCTTGCATGTATTTCTCACATGCTCATGAATTAAAGTCTATGTTTATTAATATCTTCTTTGCCAGATTAATTTATGTACACGCATGTACACACGTTGGAAGGCTACTCTGAGCCTTTCAACTTATAATGATAACTTTTCATCCTATACGCCCAATGAAAGTGGGTACTTACTTGGCAGTGACTATATAAGGATAAGACCCGCTAAAATTAATCAGAAAAAATTGCATATAATAATAATGAAATTTAATGATAATAATAATGAAATTTATTGCGTACAGTGCTCAGGTGCACCACAACTCATCAAAGTCTCATAATGTATAATGTCAGGAACATGAATAGCGTACATTAATAATATACATGTATGTGTGCGTGTGCGTGCATATGTGTATGGAGGGCGACATCAGGTATAGTTTTGTCGAATTATAGGAAGCATGGAAGTTTTGAAAGACGCAGTGTTTCGGCAGCCTACAACAGATGCAGGCAGTTTATTCCACGCCTCAGAAACTCTGAGCGTGAAAAAATGTTTCCAAAAGTCATGTGAGCTATGCTGTTTTCTGACTTTGTAGGCATGCCCACGTGTGATAGAAACATGGAAATCAAAAAGGTGCTCAAGGTTGCTGTTGTTAAGATGGTTAATGACCTTAGTTGCTAGACGCCGGAGTTTCAACAAACCCATTTCCAGGGCAGTAAGCCGTTCAGAATATTGGCAGATGGCCGATGGAGGGTATTCGTTTGGTTGCACGTCTCTGTGCAGTTTCCAGGAGGTTAATGTTCTGATCGAGATCGGGGTTCCAGACTGGTGGTGCAAATTCCAAGTGTGGCCCTACTATAGCTTTATACAGCTTTAAATTTTCTTTCTTTTCTTCTTTTGGAAGTCCGTCGCAGACGACGATAACATCACTCCATATTTTCAGTTGTGGACCATCTGGTGGCTCGTTAGTCAATTTACGGGGTGGGGGTGTCTGTCTGCAGGCATGCGGATGATGTGACCCAACCTTCGCAGTTGGCGTTGCGATAGGATGGTCTCAATTGGGTCAATGCGTGCTCTGCTTCTAATTTCTAAGTGGGGATTTTGTGCCACCACTGTACGCCCGGATTTAAATAGATAGCTAATAAGCATTGTGTCATCCATATGGCTTACAAGAGAACATGAATAGCGTAAGGAGAGCCTATAGATTATATATGCAAAATTGGATGTTGTTATTTCCGGTTTAGGTCAGTCGGTAGAGCGTTCGGCAAGGAATCACAAAGTTCCTGGTTCGATACCGGCCCTCGCCAACTCAGCGTATGAGTAGCACAGGGATCTGTGCGGTAAAGTGAGGAGCTGATGGTAGGTGTGGCGCTCCACCTCAGACGCTAAAATAATCTGTTTGGTCTAGCACTAGTGAATAAGGGGTAGACTCCCTCGCTGTCTGGCTGATACCGACATTAGGCCGCCCCGACGACTACTTATTTACAAAGCTGTCTGGTCTTAGGTTACTTATAGTGCCTGCTTTTACGAAGTGGTCACCCATCTAAGTATAGGCTACAGAGATTGAACTCACAACCTGGAGATTGTGAGTGATGACTCGTGGTAAGCTTTCAGTCACCCCCTGTTGGGTGGGATGGTAAGCTCCACTCAAGGCAAATTCTTCTGGTCTTCTCAGATGAGCGTTGTTGTTAAAACTGCCACGGACAACCGGTTCTTCCCGCCTAGACCAGTGATTCGCCTTAAATGGAGTTGACCACCCCAACCAATAAGGAGTGACTGGAGGTTTACCACGAGTCATCACTCATAACTTAGAGATTGCGAGTTCAATCTGTGTGACCTCCCGCTACACTCAGAACGAACCAACTCATCGCTGCTTAATTTCGGTGAATTGGCGGGAATGGGTCGTTGTAATCGTGACTTGATCGTTAGTCAAACAGGAGTGGATGCTATTAAAAATGACGAAAAAAAGAAACAAAAAAACCCAAAAAAACAACAAAAATAAAAAAAAAAAAACAAACAAAAAACAAACAAACAAAAAAATCGAAAAAATAACTCCAAAAAAAAAAACAACAAAAAAACCTAGCGTTATTTTATGATATAATCATTGCATATTCATATGTTTGTTTTGAACTGTTAAAAAATGTTCAGTGTTTAGATAGCGCTCTAGAGCAAGTCCTTGACTAGGCAATCCGTGAAGGCTGTGAGGACCGCACCCAAACCAATTAGTAGACATCGTACCAATTTTCTCCTCAATTATTCTTCGACTCTTCTACTGGGAAACTGTTCAACATGCCGATTGAAATACAGCAGCAGCAGCAGCCAAATAGAAAGAAAAAAAAGTTCCCATAATAAGTTCAAATGAGGATTTAAAAAAAAATTATGACTTGATGAGTCATAGTTTCAGATCGTAGTTACGAGTATGCCCTCAGCGTTAGCAGTTCGAACACCACAAAAAAATATACAATCAGTAATTTCCCCAAATTTTCTTACTCACAAAAAAAGAAAGAAAAAAAGACGTTGCACAATTTTTATTTACAAGAAAACCATTAATAATAAACTGATCAGATCGTCATTATTTTTCGGATTATAAATCTTGTTTATGTGGAGGTGCGTGATGTAATGGTTACCTTCATAGCAAATGGACACGAGGAGACGAGTTCAAATACTGGTCGAGGCTATTTCCATTTCAAATAGCGCTAATACTCTTGGGAAAGGTTATTCACTCTCCAACTATGGGTAAATAGTAGGCCAGACTGGGTTCTTCCTCCTTGGTTAGGCAACCAGTCTAGAATGAAAACTGAATTCAAACCTATCAAATCCGCTTAAGAAATTGACACTGTGCCACACCCTGCATGTGCGGAGGGGTTGGTAAATATATATAAGTCCTGTTTATTGTTTGGTGGTTACAATATAACAGAAACATAATTTTACTAACCCAATACATCCACTCACCAACAAAACAAATTAAAAAGAAAAGAAAACACTTCGGAACAGAACCTAAGTTACTGAGAAATGTAACATCAAACGGATGTTAAGCCGACAGTAGTTCCAAACGAAATGAACAAAACAAGTGTTCCGCGCATAGGCTCCACGCAGGCTTCCGGGTGAAAAACAAATGTTTTATAAACAATTAAAAATATCCCCTATTTAATGTTTTTCAACCAATCATAAATCCCCCCCCCCAAAAAAAAACCTTTCAAAGCGTTTTTTGAGCCTACTGAAAAGTATAAAAAACAGCTGACTTAAAATCGATAGGGCAGTTGTCTACCGGGGTTGGCACAGAACATCGCTCCTCCGGGTAAGATCAAAGAAACTACTTAACCTCCGACCCACGCCACATCCCCGCGTCACGCAGAACCAAGTCGTCAGCCAAGAACAGACTTTCAACCCCATACCCGAATCAGCCAACGAAGAAACAGACTTTCAACCCCACACCGGCGAAGAAAGACTTATCTTCTCAACATTTCCAGCTTTTGTTTATTTTTTAAATAAACGAAATTAATCCAATTTTTCTCGTCCGTTTTTCTTTTGCTACCATACGCATAAAAGTGTCCATGTAATTCTCATCTTCCAGTGGTAAGCACATAAATCTATTTAGATTTGTGTAAATTGTGCTTGGATCGATGTGACCTCTCTCATTGATTTGGTTAACATTTTACGTACTAATATGATGATTAGTACATAAAATAAAATTATTTCCCCACTAAACGGCCAAATTCAGATAACAGTTAAAATGTATTAAACATGAATTTGTTTTAAATATTGTGGGTGAAAGTGGTGTAATTGTTACCATCGTAGGATATGGACACGGCGGACGGTTCAAATCCCGGATACAGCTGTTTGAATTTCACGTGGCGCTAAAACCCAATGGAACGGTACGAATCCAAAACATCGGTGTATTCTAAAGCCCAGCGACAGGGCTGTATTGCAATTGGTGCACATCATAAACAGTTGAGTCTTTTATGAGGTCATTGAAGATAACCCAATACATACATCATTTATTCATTATATTTTTTTTCTAGAAAGAAAGAGAGAAAGAAAATAAATAAAAAAATTAAGAGTAATTGTAAATTTATCTCTTCTGTATAATCGTAGATGGAACAAAAGAGAAAAGAAACCCAAGAAATTTCCTTACCAATAATGAACTTATTGGTAAGGAAATTTCTTGGGTTTTAGCGCCACGTGAAATTCAAACAGCTGTATCTGGGATTTGAATTGTCTCGCCGTGTCCATATCCTATGATGGTAATAATTACACCAATTGCACCCACAATATTTAAAACAAATTCATGTTTAATACATATTCAAGATTTTGTCATTTTATTTTCCATCATTCAAATCTGATGAAATCCGCATTTAAATGACACATACTCATTATTACCATGACATACGCACTTGTTCACCAAAGATTGAAGATAAACATTTTTTAAATGTAAATTACGTAAATATAAATTAAGTCAATTAAAAAATGCTTACTTAATTAGAGATGAGTAGGATTGTTTTTTATTTCCTGCTTGTTGATAATTTCTGAATCAAACATAAAAAAACGAAAGGAAATGACTAAGCAGTCATTTTAATGATACCCACTAAATTACATTTTATGACCATTTAAACAATTTATTCATTATTAGACTAGCAACGAATTCGGTATAATGGATCTGCGGGACTAACTTAAAAATCCCCCTCTACCCAAGCGACGCCGGGTAGCCACTGCTAGTATACTTATATATTAACATTATCAGTTATTTCTATGTTAAAATTAGGTGTAGGGAGTTGCGGATTCATGCCTTTTTCAACAATATCTGTGCCAAGTGAATGAATGTAATTCAACAAGTAAAATTCAAATACTGTTTGTCGATCCTCTTTTGATAATTTCTAACAGCATCCGGAAAGCAACGTTTTAAAAAAATGGCGCTCCCTCCGCGAATAAATCTGTTACATCACGACCGTTGAAATTGAGAGAAATATTGCGCCAAGACAGGGACAAGACTTGAACGGTAAGAGGGTAGAGGTCAAAGTTAGGGTTGGGGATAATGTTCGTTTGGAAGACGAGAAGGAAGTGGAGATGGATGAGGATGAGGAGGATGAGGATGAGGATGAGGAGGAGTGGGTCAGTTGTAGAGGGAAAACTTTAGATGATGTTCAACGGTCGGGCCATGTGAGGAAACTACCGATCTAGAAAGGTCAAAATGTTATCAATTTTATTATCATATGGTACTTAAAACATACATTGCATGTGGCACAAAACGGTTTCTGGTTACGAGAGAAGAGGTTGGCTGGTACGGTTGCACACGCACACCGCGCATGTATATAAATATATACAAGTCTATCTATCTATATATCTATCTATTTATCTATATACAATATTTTTCTGGTGGTTTTTGTCTCAGTCTTTTCTTGTCTCTCAATAAAACTGACAGTTTATGTCTGTCTGTCTGTCTGTCTGTCTGTCTATCTATCTATCTATCTATCTATCTATCTGAGTCATTTCATATCTATCTATCTATCTATCTATCTATCTTTCTATCTATCTATCTAAGTCTGTTCATATCTATCTATCTATCTACAATATTTTTTTTCTGGAGGTTTTTGTACCAGTTTTTTCTTGTCTCTCAATATATCTGTCAGTTTATGTCTGTCTATCTATCTATCTATATATATGTCCAAGCCTGTTTGGTCAATCACATGAAATCACATGAGAGCTACTCAGTCAACACCGATCGTTATGTGTGCCAGATATGTTCTTAGATATGCAAGAATTTGTAAGGATTGAAAAGTCATGAACGAGCCCACAAACTGACAACGAATGAAGGAGTGGCAGTCGCCTGACAAGACGTTGCGATCAATATCTATCTATCTATCTATCTATCTATCAAGAACAGAATATTTTTCTGGCAATTTTTGTCTTAGTCTTTTCTTGTATCTCAATATATCTGTCAGCTTATGTGGATCTATCTATCTATCTATCTATCTATCTATCTATCTATCTATCTACAATATTTTTCTGATGGTTTTTGTCTCAGTCTTTTCTTGTCTCTCCATATATCTGTCAGTTTATGTCTGTCTATCTATCTGAGTCATTTCATATCTATCTATCTATCTATCTATCTATCTGTTCATATCTATCTATCTATCTATCTATCTATCTAAGTCTGTTCATATCTATCTATCTATCTATCTATCTATCTATCTATCTATCTATCTGACCAAGCCTGCTTGGCCAATCACATGAAATCACATGAGAGCTACCAGACTGTAATTGTTGTCTCTACCATGCCACACCTGTCGACTCAGTCAACACTGATCGTTATGTGTGCCAGATATGTTCTTAGATATGCAAGAATTTTGCAGGATTGAAAAGTCATGAACGAGCCCACAAACTGACAACGAATGAAGGAGTGGCAGTCGCCTGACAAGACGTTGCGATCAATATCTATCTATCTATCTATCTATCTAGAACAGAATATTTTTCTGGCAATTTTTGTCTTTTTTCTTGTATCTCAATATATCTGTCAGCTTATGTGGATCTATCTATCTATCTATCTATCACTGAATCACAGTTGAAAATCAAAGTTCTTCCAGAGAGGTGAGGTAAAGTTAACAGTCCCGCGTTTTTACTTTCAACAGTAAAAAAAAAGAAAACACACGAATGACAAACACGTGTTCTGTTCGGTGGTCAGTGGTCAGTTCCCAGCCAGACCGACGGTGTGTGTGTGTGTGTATGGTGGGTGGGGGGTGACTGGGAGGGGGTGTAACCTGAGTGTTTTGTATTTTGACGTCAATGACCATTACTCATCGGCTGTAAAAGGGAACGAGTGTTGACCTTGGCTATTTTTTCATGCTTATCGAACGACACATGAGGGTAGACGACTCGGTGGGTGGGGTGTGTAGGTTATCAGTGGGGGGAGGGGTTGGGGTGTAGGTTATCAGTTGGGTGAAGGGGTGAAGGGGAGAAAATGGAGCGAAATAAAAAAAAAATTCTGGGAATAGTGAAACACGGAAAACTTTACTGAATGTCGTTAAACCAGGGTGTGTCGAATAGTAAAATATATGACGGTAGGTAGGTGTGTGTGTGTGTGTGTGTGTGGAGAGAGAGAGAGAGAGAGAGAGAGAGAGAGAGAGAGAGAGAGAGAGAGAGAGAGAGAGAGAGAGAGAATAATGAAGAGCGTGTCCTGAATAAGTGAAAAAATGTGTCCATTTATACAACGTTGATATCAGCCATGCAGAACTTAGTCTGGCTCAAGGCCACAATAATAGACCACATAAATAAAGCAAAGTTGGCAGAGTGGCCTCTTTTCAGTATCAGCCGGACAGTGAGGGAGTCTATACCCTTTTCGCTAACCCTAGAACAGAGAGATAGTTTTTGCTGAGGTGGGGCACCATAACTACCATCAATTTCCCACTTTACCGCACAGATGAGATTACCAAGCTGTGTTACGCATGCGCTGAGTTGTCGGGGACCGGTATTAAACACGGAACCTTGCGATTGCCTTGGTGGGTGCTCTACCGACTCAGCTAAACTGGGTTATATACCGGGTGGACCAATTGCACATGAAAAGGCTTGAACATGGTTAAGGAGAGGAAATCTCAAGAGAGAAACTGAATCACTAATAATTACAGCACAAAATAATGACTTAAGAACAAATCATATCAAAGCAAAAAATGATAAGACACAACAAAACAACAAATGTCGAGTGTGTGGAGACGGAGATGAGACCATAAAGCGTGTATTAAGCAAATGTAGCAAACTAGCACAACGGGAATATAAAATTTGGCACGACTGGGCTAGGAAGGTGATCCATTAGGAATTATGTAAAAAATTAAATTTAAACTATATAACAAAATGGTATATGCATAAACCAGGATCTGTTAAATAAAATTCTCTGGTACTTCGAAATAAAGGCAGATAACCCTATCCCAGCAAGGAGACCAGACCTAGTGTTGATTAACAAAAAAGAAAGAACTTGTCAACTGGTAGATTTTGCAGTTCCAGCAGACCGTAGGGTGAAGATGAAGGAAAACAAAAAGATGGACAAATACTTAGACCTTGACATAGAATTGAAAAAAGCTATGGAATATGGAGGTCAAAGTGATACCAATTGTAGTTGGTACACTTGGAATGGTCCCAAAAAGCTCGGAAAAAAAACTTGGAGAATCTGGAAATCAGAGGAAGAAATGAGACCATCCAGAATACTGCAAAGATGCAATCTTCTAGAATACTTAGAAGAGTTCTGGAGACCCGAGGAGATTTGTTGTCACTCAGACTCCAGTGAAATACCATCAGCTAACGCTGTTGTGAAAAACTATATAATAATAATGATAATAATAATAATGATACAGAAGTGAAAACATGAAATTATTGACAGACCCATTACATCTGCCCCACCCTGTATATGTGTACGTATGCGTGGTTGAATATATAAACAGAGTTGGACTCTCACCCGCTGATACCTGAGCTATAAGAAATTTGAGTCCTTTCTCTCAAAAATGTTCATATTAATGTCAACTAGTAGGACCTGTGGATATACGACAGTATGATAAACTAAGAGCTAAATAGTTCAATTTTATAAAACGTATTAAAAATCTTGATTTAACTCTTTTTTTCTCCTTCTTTCCCTTTTTCCATCTTTCCATTATGTTCGATGAAAACAGATTAGCATTATCGCTTTCGCGCGCTCACTCCTCTCTCTGTCTTTCCCCTACTCCCTTTCTTTTTTGTTTTCTTGTTATATTTTTCTGTGCAGCATATCCTTTTTATTCCCTTTCTTTCTTTATAATAAAAATGGAATTGTCCATTATTTAGTTGAGGTGACGACACTCATAAGAAATAAGAATTTGGCGGATAAGCAACACCAGATAATCAGGATTTAAATTTTGCATTTCATCTTGGACGATTTGGGCGGTCTCATTTTTAACCAGAGGATGTTGCTAGATTATAACGGTGTTACTTTTAAGGAACACGAGTATTAATATATAGATGATAAAGAATTGTGGCGGAAGTGCTCATATTTTAAACTAACGCATAACTTTTTTGCAATATCAAGGTTATCATTTTGAATTCATATCACTTTTTTGCAACATCAAGGTTTTCGTTTTGAATTCATATGACTTTCGTCTCCGCTCTTGATAGTACGGAGTATAAACAAGCTCTGAAGATGATTTTTATAAAATCGAAATATTGTTCAATATTTGCTATGAATATGTTATAAAATGTTTTCACTTTAACAGCATATTGTGTTGTTTTCATATCCTTTTATATATACTCTATAAAAGTGGGGTTAGTAATAGTAATAGCGAAATCTTTAACCAAATTACTAACCCCACTTTTAGGCACCATTATCAATTCCCATATAAAAAAAACTCTAACGATCTAATAAACAAAATCAACAACATAAACATATATATATATATATATATATATATAATTTTGATGATGTGTTAAAAATAGAAACTAATGATAAAATAAAAATATATCTAAGAAACGAGACCCCGAGGGTATATGACCCTAATCTATATCTTTTTTTAGTTTATAAGTAAATCCATAAGTATATATCAAGATATCCCCCCACACACTTTTACTATATTTCGCTTAGCTCAGTCGGTAGAGCGTTCGGCCAGGAATCACAAGATTCCTGGTTCGATACCGGCCCTCGCCAACTCAGCATATGTGTAGCACAGGGATCTTTTCGGTAAAGTGATGAGCTGCTGGTAGGTGTGGCGCCCCACCTCAGACGCTAAAACAATCTCCTTGGTCAAGCGCTAGTGGAAATGGGATATACTCCCTCGCTGTCTAGCTGATATCGATATTAGGCCGACCCGACGACGACGACTTTTTATAAATATTTAACCTGATATAATCAATCCACGGAAACAGATCCACAGCTATAGAAATAAATATGAGGGTCGCGCAAAAGTTTGTTTTAATAATAATAATAATAATAATAATAATGAAATTTATTGTGTACAGTACACAGGTGCACCACAACTCATCAAAATATCATGTCTAGTAAATAGAATAATGTATTAGTATCAGGAACATTAACAGCGTACAGTAATAATATACTTGTATGTGTGCGCGTGAGTGCATATGTGTGTGGAGAGAGGTATCAGACATAGTATTGGCGGACTACAGGAAGCATGGAGGCTTTGAAAAATGCAGTGTTTCGGCAGCCCACAACGGACGCAGGCAGTTTATCCCATGCCTTGGTAACTTTGAGCGTGAAAAAATGTTTCCCAAAGTCATGTGAGCTATGCTGTTTTCTGACTTTGTAGGCATGTCGACGTGTGTCAGAAACATGGATATCAAAAAGGTGCTCAAGGTTGCTGTTGTTAAAATGATTGATGACCTTATGAGCATTTACCAGGTCAGAGTTTCAACGAATCCATTTCCAGGGCAGCAAGACGTTCAAAATATGGTTTTCTAGGCTATTTTCTTTTTAAAGCTAGATATTGAATACACGGTTGAAAATCAGTTTTGAGTATTCTGTTGGTTAGTTGGATTTTACGGCATGTCAATCCTTTTTGGGTTATTTTATGCCGAAGACCTTTTGTTTTATTCATTCTTGATGGGAATCAACATTTTATAAAATTATACCACAGAATATAGACATGAACTTAATACTATACAAAATGATCCCCAATGGTGCTAACACGTTGTTAAAACCAATTACTACAAAAGTATAAATATAAATACACAACATGTACTACTTCCTAACCGTAAGGCATGATATAACCCCAGATGGGTTGATATGCCGTTAAAATCAATCAACCAACCAGCCAACCAACCAATTTTTAAAAAACTCATTTCTTGATCTATTTTACCCATAGATGGGCCCCTAACAGGTTCTACCACTCTAGATCAGAGTGGGACTGAGAGTAATGGCAATGAAGCAGTTGTGTTTTGGTTTCCTTAAATAATTCCCCGGTGTAGGTTGAAACTGTGAAAACACAGGGTAATTTCATTAATTAACTTTGGTTTGACTTTTTAAAACTTTTCCTTTCATCTAATAAATTTGAATTACACAAGGAAGTTTTGAAATTAAGGCTTGTGGACCTTCCAAATTCTATTTATCGACATATTCTAAAAAAAACGAGTTCATGCATTCACTGAAAATTATGATATTTCGTGTGCGGACACTTTTGTTTGCTTATTTTGAAAACGTGATTCTGATTGGCTGATTATAAAATGGCAGATAAAATCACTAATCTCATTGGCTAATCTTTATTTCGGAGCTACGTATTTTTTATCCGTATTCTTGTGGTTTATAAGTTAATTAATTATCAAACCAATAAACTTACGTGGGAAACACTTTTTATGATTTTATTTTAATCATTACGTAAAAATTATTGAGCCATCTTTTACATCCATCAGAACTGAACGTTTTTTGGTGGGATTGTAGCCTATTTGTGACTCGTGCATTGTTACATAACAGTCTCAGAAAATCATTCTCAACCTCTTTTGACTCTGTTCTTTGAACAGTAGTGATGTTGTCTTTTGTCCAAGGCATGGAATAGTAAAAGAACATTTTACCATATAATCAAATAAGCCTTTTTCCGTTTTCGTATCCCTTTCACATACTGCTTGTTCGTAGAACCATATATGCATATTTGTTGATGTTAGGACACGTTTATTTCAATATTACTTATGTATATTATCCATGTATTAGATCATCCACTTTGTCGACCCCCCCCAATATAATGGGGTTAAGATAGAAAATACTTCTTCATGCAATATATCCACAATGTTTGGTTACATTTGATTATTTTTTGTTTACATCAGTGCAGCATAACATAATCTCTTTCCATATTAATGCACTTATGTAAATCATAAAAATGAATTGCATCAAACATGAATTAGAAATTTGAATAAAATTTAAAAAAAAACAGTTATTAACTACAAACAGTGGAACATTATAAAAATCAAAATGGATATTATTAGGTATTATTTATTATAAGACTCTATAGCATAAAAACTATCGGAAATTGGGTTATCTGCCCGCACCGGAAGCCCGGACAATAGGGGGCAGAGGTTGGAACCCTGACTCAGCAGAACAGACCCGACAGGCAACAGGGGCAGTACTAGCTGAAACTAGCAGAACAACAGACACACAGCGTCTTTACCGGACAACTTTGCAAAGACCAATACAAATAAGATAAGTGTATTTGAAACTCTTTGTATTACCAAAATATATCCCCGCCAAGAGAAATCCTCTGGCAACTCTGAAAGACAATTACTCTACTCTTAAAGACATTTGCATAATAATTGTATACTCTAACACATTACTACTAACCCAGAATAAACTGTTAACCCAAATATACACCCTATATTTGCCTTGTACCTTTCCTTCACAACAGTCATAATTGTAACGTTCTTTGTTTACTTTATTTCTGTTAAAACCCAATAATAACATTTCAACACTTCTGCAATCAAAAGATCGCCTAAATATTAACACGGGTGTATATGTATTTATTCAACCACTCCACCACAACGAGATGCAACACAAGGTCAATTTTTCCTCCCCCCAAGACCAGTTGTCGTACGAAGGTTAAAGATCCCAGTATGTCTAATAGACAAGGAGGAAAAGGAGTGGGTTCATGCCTTGCTCAAGGTAATCAGTGCGAAATGAAATGAAAACAGTCTCATCCAGGATTTGAACTCAAGTTGCCGAATCTATTCTCCCCTAACGATAAACGTTAAGCCGAAATCGCCTCCCATGCATCATCATCATCATCAAGTCGTGCAGACAGCTTCGGATTTGATGAGACCATGTGCACCCCCCCAACCCACGACCCCTTAAGAAACAACTACACAAAAATGTAAATATGAACGTGCTATTCTGTTATGTTTGATCTATTTTTGCTTTTATATAATTTGTTCTTATGGCATTGTGAAGCGTAATTATTATGGTCTACGGAGAATTTGGGGATTGAAAAGAAAACACTAATCGGATTTCTGGAGAAAGAGAAGAAAAAGAAATAAGAACAAAAAGAGGTTTAAGTTTGGAAGGGTAAACACTCAACGGGGGCCAGCCAGTGACCGACCAATGACCCCGATCCAAATAAAAACGGAAATTCCAGATTTTGAGCGGAAGCGGGTGTGACCTTCCCTCACCCCTAGGACCACAAATGTAAATTCGGTCTCGGACCTGAGAAGGGTCGGACGTTTTTGTTGGGGCTCTGTCGTGACATGTCTAGGCTAGCAACGAACAGTGTGCATGAACGTGATTTACGATAGAACAACTTGACCTTACCCCCCTCTCTCTCTCCCTCCCCCCTCTCTCTCTCCTTCTCTCTGAAAAAACCCACAAGCCTAGAAAGAAATAAACAACCCCTTTTTGACTATACGACTTTCGTATGTTCCTTCGAGCTAACGACGACAACTACTACTAACGACTGGCCTCTATGCAACAAGCGATTATAAGAGATTCAGTTTCTCTCTTGAGGTTTCCCCTTCTTAGCCATGTCCATGTCTTCTCAGGTGCGATCTCTCCAGTTTGTCGCTTGAAGTGTCCATATAGTTGTTTTTCTTCCCACTTCTGTTTTCTTGTTTTTGTTACATTTGTACTCGTCTATATGTTGAAATTGTTTTTTTCTGGATGCAGCTTAATAGTCTTTCTTTGCTCTTTTTAGTGTATTCATCGAGTAAGTGCATGCAGTAAACTGGTTTGATTTGGTTTAGTTTTGTTTTATGGCATATCAACCTCAGTGGGTCATTTAATGCCGATAAAGTTTTGAAATAAATTCATTCTTAATGGATAATACAATTTTTTTATAAATACATTTTTCTATTTAACCCATAGATGGGACGCTAACAGGTACTACCACTCCGGGTCAGAGTGGACCAGGGAGCAATGGTGATGAAGGGGTGCTCTACATTCCCCAAACCTCCAAAACTGGATCCTCACCATCAGATAGAGTTTAACGTCATTCCCAGGACATGTAGTCCCTCAGTTACTGCCTTCTAGCATCCATATGATAAAAAGGGGTTGGGTCTTGTCATAAGGACAATAGGGTTGGGAAAATCATATTGGTGCTAGGGCTTGACGTGGCCAGCCGATTGATCGGAGGGGGCCTCTCCGACCGCCCGTATACCCCAAGATAGGGCCAAAGTGGAGTATTGCATGTCATGAATTGCTCAGCCACCTGGGCTCTATCCTTAAGCATCACGGGTCGCACCCACGGCCAACAGGTGGCCACATGGGGGAGTCTTACCCCTCTGCAGAGGTGCAGTCGGTGCATTCTAACGCCCCACCGACTGGGCGGGCAGTAAACTGGTGCAAAGAGAGTACAAAACTCGGCACGACTGGGTGGGAAAGGTGATTCACTGGAAATTGTGCAAGAAATTCAATTTTCACTATTCAACTAAATGGTATATGCACAAACCGGAATCTGCCCTGGAGAATGAAACGCACAACATTCTCTGGGACTTTGAGGTACAGACGGATCACCTAATACCAGCCAGGAAACCAGGCCCTGTGTTGATCAACAAGAAGAAGAGAACTTGTCATCTCGTGGATTTTGCCGTCCCGATCGATCACCGAGTGAAAATGAAAGAAAGCGATATATTGCAAGAATGACAGCCACTGTCACGTAGTAATTGCACATATCAGAATCAGAGTTATATAAGCAAATACGCCACGTGTATGTGGGGATTGAAATAGAATTTTTTTTAAAAGAAAGAAAAGTAAAGAAAAGAACAACAATCTCCCAGTAACCCCCAGAAACATCTTCTGGGCATGCGCAGAAAAAAGCTCCATTTTACCGCCAATAAAATCCCTCGGTCATTCCAAACTCAAATCTTGACTGGGAATAGACGCTACGACGGACACAGGAAGAAATTTCCTCTCCACGAAATAGCTATGAACCTAGAATAAAAGTTTGAAACCTGAAACTACATGTTGTCTTTGCCTCTACTTTTTTTTCCTTTAATTAAAAAAAAAAAAACAATCTTCCATGAGCCCTCAGACAAGAAGCGCCCTCTGGGCATGCGTTGAAAAAAAAAGCCCCTTCCTGGCGCCAAGGAGATCCTTGAACATTCTGACCTAGGCCTTGGCTGTGGGATCAGGCGCTACGACTGGAACAGGAAGAAATTTCCTCCACACGAAATAGCTATGAACCTAGAATAAAAGTCTGAAACCTAAAAATGCCTTTTGTCTTTGTCTCTTCTTTTCTCTTCTTTTAATCCATTTTCAGCCAGACAACCCATAAGAAGAAAGAACCAAATATTTTGGGGTTTAAAATAAACAACCAGCGAACTTACACTAAAAAACAACCAACAATCCTAAAACCACATAACTCAACTACCTTACACCATAAGTATTTTATTTTAATGCGTTGAATAGCGCAATTATGGACAAGAAAAAAAGATTTCAATGCATTTGATAAAATCAAACTTTAATAGCCAGAGGTTTACGTCAGAGCGCTTTCGAAACGGCCGGGCTTGTCGGGTGCTTAAGTTGTGGTAAAGTACCTACCGATAGTAGTCCAAGGAGGGAGAAAATCATTAACGGCCAACAAGGCACTTGGACTGTTAAGATTTATCGATGCGAGAAGCGAACGGGACATTTCCCGCCAAAAACGAGTCGAACAGAAGGGCTATTGTGGCAAAGATTACAGATAGTACCACTCAAGTGTCTGTCTCTGTCTCTCTCCCCTCTCTCTCATTATCTGTCTCTGTCTCTGTCTCCCCCTCTCTGTCTCCCCCTCTCTCTCTCTCTCTCTCTCTCTCTCTATATATATATATATATATTTATATATATATATATTCATCAAAAAGTTACTACCACGTTACCATAATATATATATAGTAAAGATTAGAGGAAGAAATGTGGACAAAGGAACAAAGGAACAAATATACACACACACACACACACACACACACATATATATATATATATATATAGTAAAGATTAGAGGGAGAAATGTGGACAAAGGAACAAATATATATACATATATACATATATATATATATATATATATATATAATATATATATATATATATATATATATATATATATAGAGAGAGAGAGAGAGAGATTTTAACCGTCTATTGATTGCAAGTACGCATGAAACTGTAGTTACGGGATATCAAATCCATAATATTTAATATTTGATTTTGATTCTGCTCTGCGCTTTTAGCATTGAGCACCTTCATATGCTAATACTTTTCACATCCATTCTCAGGTGGTAGAGCGTTCAGCTAGAAACCACAAGGTTCCTGGTTCGATACCGGCCCTCGCCAATTCAGCGTATAAATAGCACAGGGGTCTGTGCGGTAAAGTAAAAAGCTAATGGTAGGTGTGGCGCTCCACCTCAGACGAAAAACAAACTCCTTGGTCTAGCGCTAGTGAAAAGGGTATAGACTCCCTCGCTGATTGGCTGATACCAACTTTAGGCCTCCCCGACGACTTTACTTTTACTTTTATATTATATATATATATATATATATATATATATATATATATATATATATATATATATATATGTATGTAGGGGGGAGGTGTACAATGAAACTTTTTGGTGAAGAGAAGAGAAGAAACCGAGTATTAAACACCAACATTATCTTAACTTATCTATTTGGCAACTTATAGAAATATGAAGATTTAAAAATATCCCCCTGCCCCCCCCCGTCTCTCATCGAAGTGGGGTGGGGTGGGGTGGTGGGTGGTACCGGCAGTTGATGAATGTAGGGTTTGTAAATATTTCGAGTGAAAGATAAGGATACATTTTAAATGCTGACACTTATCTGATTCAAGAAAGCACATTTACCAAAATTAGCATCGTCCTTTACAAGGTCAAATGCAATCAAAAACTGTGTTGTTGTGCCACTTTTTACAGAGAGAGAGAGAGAGAGAGAGAGAGAGAGAGAGAGAGAGAGAGAGAGAGAGAGAGAGAGAGAGAGACCATTTGAAATTCTAACGTCTATTCACGACCGCCCTATCAAAGGGTCTTAGAATAAAAGTAAAATTGGCAGAGTGGGTAATCTGAACATTAGCTACATAAATGAGAGTAATCTCCCCTTATTTCTTTCACTTTGAGGAAACCGTTATGTTTAACATTATTAACATTTTTAAAAAAAATCACCTGTGGGAGATTCTAAGCATATGTTGGCAGGGATAGTGAACATGTGGAGACTGTCTGAAAATATATTAGAAGTATTCCTATAAGGGTGTTGGAAGCGCGTGGTGTAATGGTTAAAGTCATGGGAAATGGACTCGTCGCCCCGAGTTCAAATCCTGGATGTGGTAATTGCATTTCACTTAGTGCTAATACCCTTGGGAAGGGTATGAATCCAAATTTCCCTCTCAGCTATGGATAAATAGTAGGCAGGCTGGGCTCTTTAACCTTGGTTAGGCAACTGATCTAGGAGAAAGAAAACTCTGAATTCAAACCTGTTGAACTCCGCTTAAGAAATTGACCTTGTGTCACATCCTGCTCGTGCGGAGGGGTTGAAAATATATATATATATATAAGGGTGTTAACATTTTTAAATCGATTAAAAAAGATGTTAATATTTCTATGAGAGTACCTGTATATTAGAAAAGTATATTGGATGAAAAATCCGTGTTTTTACAAAACAAAACGCACGGCTTCCTCAAGTGAAAAAAGGGGAGGTTACTCTCATTTAAGTAGCTAATGTTCAAGATTACCCCAAGGTTCACTCTGATCTGGAATGTTAGTACCTGTTATGGTCCCTATCTATGAGTCAGATAGATTTGCTTTCAAATCATTAGATAGAAATACTTGATATCATACGTGCAAAAAAGTCTTAAGAAACTGCACAAAAATATAAATATGAATGTACAATACACGCAATTCACTAACCTCTAGGCATAAAATAACCCCAGACGGCTTGACATGCCGTTAAAGTCAATCAATCAATCTATTTACGAATACTCCCCCCATCCACTGTCACCGGTTGGAAATTTGAAAGTATCTCGACCCCCAAGTCGACGCCATAAGTAAATTCAAACAGAAACATAAAAAAAAGTCGTCGGTGTGGTCTAAAATCGGTATCAGCCAATCATCGAGGGAGTCTAGCCACTTTTCACTCGCGCTAGACCAAGGAGATTGTTTTTGCGTCTGAGGTGGATCGCCACACCTACCATCAGCTCATTACTTTACCACACAGATCCCTGTGCTACTTCATACTTTAATTGTGCTTGCGCATTATTTGAAATGAACTTAATTGCTATTAAGAACATTTTTTTGATATTTTCGTGTTAAAACATGCAGTCATATTGATTCGAACAAATTCGTATTTTCTGTGTAGATTTACGGTGAAATAAAAATGGCTGACCAAAACATATGGCTTCCTCAATTTATGTAGTTAATGTTCAGCTTACAGAGGACTGAGAAAAAAAAACTGCTGGTGATAATGACATGTAAGGGTTAAAGTATTCGACATTTACTAAGACTTGTTTAGCATGGATCACCCAGTGAGAATCGATCTCACTGATAATAGTCTACTAACCAAACCTGCTAACCATTATAAGGTGTGAGGCACTCCCAGAATCCGTGAAATTAGCATTGCAATAAATTACCGTTAATATGGCGGTCAAATATAAATTGTTCTGGCTCACTGTGCATATTTACACACACACACACACACACACGCACGCATATTATTATTATTATTATTATTATTATTATTATTATTATTATCATCAGATAAGTAGATTTTATGATATTTTCGCTTAGAGTAGTCTGAATGTATAGAATAGTGAAAATAGACGATTTGCCGAAAAACAAAACAAAAACTATCTATCTATCTATCTATCTATCTATCTATCTATCTACTTCAGTTTGTCTGCATCTATCTATCTATCTATCTATCTATCTATCTATCTATCTATCTCAGTTTGTCTGCATCTATCTATCTATCTATCTATCTATCTATCTATCTATCTCAGTTTGTCTGTATTTATCCCCCCCCTCTCTCTCTCTCTATCTATCTATCTAGGTTTGAATCCAAACTATGGATAACCTATTTTAAACAATCAAACTGCAACTGGATATGATACAATAACATCAATTTAGTTTAACATAATTGATTTATATCTCCTCTATAAATTGATCGATTTTTTAAAAGTCGTTATTGTAATGTTAGCTATTAGTGACCCCCCACCACAATAAAAGCAAATGATGGTTATGTTACCGTCTGTTTGTCTGATCCCGTAACCTGGTTTTGGGCATGGGAGCACTGTTCATGTAGCGTGTCTATCAAATACGATTAAATACAATCACCAAAATTTCTCATTGTCTCACGGGTCCCGTAAGCTGGGGGGATATTATTCATGGAGCGAGTCTTGGGCACCATTAACCTGGCGGAACCCATCCCTCTCCAACTAGTTTGAATTCATAGTTTTTCTTCTTCTAGATTGATTGTCATACCAAGGTTAAAGATCACAGTTTATCCTACTATTTATCCATAGTTTGGATTCAAACCTTTCCCAAGGGTATTAGCGCCAGGTTAGCTCAGTCGGTAGAGCGTTCGGCTAGAAACCACAAGGTTCCTAGTTCGATACCGGTCCCCGCCAACTCAGCGTATGAGTAGCACAGGGATCTGTGCGGTAAAGTAAGGAGTTGATGGTAGGTGTGGCGCTCCACCTCAGGTGCTAAAACAATCTCCTTGGTCTAGCGCTATTGAAAAGGGAATAGACTCCCTCGCTGACTGGCTGATACCGACTTTAGGCCGCCCCGTCCACTTTACTTTATTAGCGCCATGTGAAATGCAAACAACCCCGTTCAAGATTTGAACCCGGGTAGTCGAATCCACTTACCAAGACGATAACCGCTACGCAGAGATCCTTCAAATGTTTAAAAGAAACTAAATAAAATGTATTTTCATATATTTGCTATTGTGGTTATATAATCAGAAATTCTTATGTCATGGAAACAAGACAGTTTTCAACGGATTTTCTAATTACTCAATTCGTCCATTAATGGAGTCAGTATTTACTGACATCCCACCATGTCAGTCGAACACAAGGATCATTATAGTGAGGAACCACACACAAACCGAAGCTCATTCATGGCTAGTGTTTAAAAATGGTGTGTATCCCCTCGGAATTCTTCTTCTGATGATAGTTAATTTGCATACTGGTTTTAACAAAACCGGGTTTAATAAATAATTACTTGGTGTCATTGATCTCTAATATCATTGATTTATTCTCCAACATATTAATTCAATCCTATGAAATGTTTTATATAAAAAAACAATTAAAATATAATTAGAATAAGTATAATCTTTTATATGCGTTCGTATTTAATTTCGTTAGGCTTTCTAATTTAATATATTTCATTACATTAAAACTTAAATACTTAAGCCCCACTGGCGCATATTCTTGTTAGTATATATATATATATATATATATATATATATATATATATATATATATATATATACCTCAAACTCGCAGTAACTATTTATTTACTGACATCCCACCATGTCAGTCGAACACAAGGATCATTATAGTGGGGAACCACGCACAAACCGAAGCTCATACATGGCTAGTGTTTAAAAATTGCGTAAATCTCATCGGAATTCTTCTTTTGATGTGCTTCAGGCACTCGGCAATAAATCCATCCCTGTCCCTTTAAGATAAGGGGGCCGGTGTGGCCTGTGGGTATGCCCCCTCCCCTGGGATCACGCTGATATTAAATATTTTACTGGTCCAATGGTTGAAGACACTGGACACAGGGCCCGATTGCTGATTCATAAAAAATGTCACATACTGTTCATGTATGCGTGGGAGTAGGTGAGTGTGGATAAATACTGCATTTTATAAATGTGGATATTTAAAACAGATTTTTAAACATTAATTCAACAAAAGGAATTTATTTAAATGTATTTAAAAATCCTTTTGATTTTTAGGACTGTTGTCTCCATCTCTATTTTGGTATGTAAAAACACAACGATTTGCAAACCACAATAAAGATGAGGACAACAGTCCGAAAAATCAAAATAAAACACACCAAGCCGTATCTATCTATCTACTTCAGTTTGTCTGTATCTATCTATCCCACCCCACCCCCTCTCTCTCTCTCTCTCTCTCTATCTATCTATCTATCTATCTATCTATCTATCTATCTATCTATCTATCTATCTATATCTATCTATCTATCTATCTATCTATCTATCTATCTATCTATCTATCTATCTATCTATCCCAGTTTGTCTGCATCTATCTATCTATCTATCTATCTATCTATCTATCTATCTATCGTTTGTCTGCATCTATCTATCTATCTATCTATCTATCTATCTATCTGCATCTATCTATCTATCTATCTATCTATGTATCTGTTTGTCTGCATCTATCTATCTATCTATCTATCTATCTATCTATCACAAAATGTTATATTAACATATTACAGCATCTCTTTCAGTCACGAGTCTTAGTGTTATTTTTCAATAATTAAAGTAATTTAAAGCCTCATTTACCGGATAAAAAAAAGCAAGATTTTCCGTAGAAATCCTTTTTTAAAACTCAAATTGAAATTTTGAAATTTTAAACTCAAATTAAAAAATGCTAAGCGCTCCTATTTTAAGACATTAAACAGTTCAGAGAATTTTGCAGAATTTATATCTCATGAAATGACAGTGATAATAATAATAATAATAATAATAATAATATAATAATAATAATATATATATATATATATATATATATATATTATATATATATATATATATATATATATATATATATATAAAAACACACAATATGCTGTTAAAGTGAAAATATTTTATATCATATTCATAGCTAATATTGAACAATATTTCGATTTATAAAAATCATCTTCAGAGCTTGTTTTTACTTCAAAATAATTTGAATTCAAAACAAAAACATTGATGTTCCAAAAAAGTCAGGCAGTCGTTTCATTATAAGCACACCCGCCACGCGTTTCTCGGTCAGCGAGAGAAATGTATATCTCAGTTTAACATATTTCAAATTCAACAATAGACAAATTCTCTTTTTCAAATAGGACGAGTTTTAACCCGTTCATGGTAGGCCTGCAACGGATTTTTTCAGAAATTTTTTTTTAATTTTTTATTTTTTTATTTTCATTATTTTTCTATTTAAAATTTTTTTCTTATATAAAGTAAAAAATATGAATGGTGTAAGGGTTTTTTGGGATAATGTGAAATTTAAATTTGTTAGGAAGTATATGTCGGAAATGGTTATGTGAGGGGATTTTATGATTTCTGAGTACCAGTGTCGCTAAATAAGGGGATATATTAAAAAAGCCTTGTCTTTGGGGGATGGTTTGATGTGTGAGAATAACGCAAAATTTCATAATTCTATGTAGTGTTCTATTTTGTATGTGAGTTAATATTTTGGCACTTTAAAATCAAAGGTATGATTATTGTCTAAAATATGTACTTATTCCTTCGGATTCATTTCCTTTCTCTTAACTTATATATATATATATATATATATATATATATATATATATATATATATATATATATATATATATATATATATATATATGGGTGGTGGTGGAAAAGCTAAATAAATAAAAGAAAGAAAATGTTGAATGGATAAAAATGGTTTAATGAAATGTCTATACGTGTTTCGTCCGAGAGTTTGTCTTTGTACGCATTGTATTCTATTTATTACTATTTTAAATATGAAATAAAAATAATAATGATAGAAAAATATAGAATTTTAAAGTATACAGAGAAACAGCCTTCATTAGAGCAAGATGTTTGATACTTGATAAAGGCCGTTTCTTTGTATACTTTAACATTCTATATTTTTATAAGGTTTAGGGTTAGTTTAATGGGAAAATAAATAGATAATTTGGGTTCTGTTAAAAAAAAACAAAACAGAACCCACAAATTTTATAATAAAACTATTTAATTTTAACTATGGGGGTTTAGGATTAGGGTTAAGGTTTAGGTTAGGGTTAGGGTTGGGGTTTAGGGTTAGTTTAATGGGAAAATAAATAAATAATTTGTTTCTGTTTTTTCTGGGTCACCTTGTAATATGTTTTAATTTTCGGACCGGTTTGTAAGTTTATCTATGTGATGTCATTTCCTCAAAGCTGACGAAAAGAAAATTCCCTGACCTCCCACCAGGCCGGATTAAATTAAGATCTTTTTTACGGGTGATTTTTATGGGTCATCCTGCGAGGACCGAACTCGCTATTCAGTAGTAATAGATCTGCAAACGATTATTAAACCATGTTTTTATCTCCTCTACCCACCCCGGGCTTGCTAGTATATATATAAAGGAAAGGTAAAGAAATATTAAATCATAGCAAGAATAAAATCACTTGCTTTGTGTTTTAAATTGAAGGGGGCATGACTCTTGCTTGGGTTTAATTATTGCATGATCGTTCGTCCGCCACATCTAAAATCCTTTCTTTACTTTTTTTTCTTTGGTTTCACTAACTTATACGTTCTGTCATTTAGACTTCAATCCACTTATCCATTCATCCACTAATTGCCCTCTCTCCTCTCTCTCTCTCTCTCTCTCTCTATATATATATATATATATATATATATATATATATATATATATAGTCATCGGGCGGCCTAAAGTCGGTATCAGCTAGTCAGCGAGGGAGTATATCCCTTTTCACTAGCGCTAGACCAAGGAGATTGTTTTTTAGCATCTGAGGTGGAGCGCCACACCTACCATCAGCTCCTCACTTTACCACACAGATCCCTGTGCTACTTATACGCTGAGTTGGCGAGGACCGGTATCGAACTAGGAACCTTGTGGTTTCTAGCCGAACGCTCTACCGACTGAGATGCAAATTTGGAAAATTATATGAAGAAATATATATATGAAGAAGCCATTCCTTTTTAGTCAGTTTAAATACGCCATTGTCAAAAAGAAAAGTTGAAAAAATGAGTATGGCGGACTGTAAGTGGAGTGTGAAGTTAACTCTATCTGATATGACCGGAATTTCCATGGGAGAATGATTAAGTTGAACGGCGAGACATATAGAGTGGTTTTCTTTGTTTAGCTTTCTTTATGGGCATTTTCCTTGTGTATAGTTTTGAATCGTCTGAATATATAGAGTGTGATCTGGTTCCGTCTGTGTAGCTAAGTTTGATCAAATTAATTGATCTAGTTAGTATATAAAATAAAAATATATTTTATTATTTTATTATGTTTTTTTTTTTTTTTTTTTTTTTCAATGAAAATAATTTTCCTCTTGTCTTATGAGAACTGAGGAATGGATCGGCTGAAATCATTAAATAGTCAAACATAATTTTTAATTCGACAAGGGAGATAACTTTTCTTAAAAAACAACGAAATGATGACTTATTTATCTCCCCTACATAAAAAATAAGCTATTTTCATTTATGTGGAAAGCGGCGGTTTCATTATTAACCATTAATTAATTGGTGTGATTAGTATACTAATTAATTCTAATTAGAATTGTCATCGATTATGCTGATCATTGGGAGGGTAACATAAATACTAGATAGATGGTGATGGTAGGAATGGTGGCAAGTCGGTTGTTAAATAATCGCTTTTTTTTTTCAATATATATTTACAAACCTCTCTGCACAAATAGGATGGTCAATTTCTTAAACGGAGTTTAACAGGTTTCAATTTAGAATTTTCCTTCTCCTAGATTGGTTGCCCAAACAAGGTTAAGGAGTCCAGTCCACCCTGCGATTTACGCATATCTGGGGGGGGGGTTGTTGGATGCTTACCATACCCAAGGGTATTGCCGTTATGTAAAATGCAAACAGCCTCGTCCAAGATTTGAACTCGGGTCGTCGAGTCTATTTCCTAGATGATAACCATTACACCACGCATCTCTATTGTTTTTTCAATATAACCTTAATCCTCTTTGAAGAATGCGTATGTTATGGATTTGTATCAAGGTAATTTATGCAGAATTGTCCCCAGTATTAATATAATAAAATAGGAAAAGAAGAATTTGCTCCATATTTTCGCTTTCTTTTATTTTCAATTATATTATTATTATTATTATTATTATTATTATTATTATTGTTTTCACCCCTTTTGAGGCTTTCAAACCAGCATTAGCTGATGGTATTTCAATGGAATCTGAGTGACAACAAGTCTCCTCGGGTCTCCAGGACTCTTCTGAGTATTCTAGCCGAATGCAGCATGCAGTAGTCTGGATAGTCTCAATTCTTTCTCTGATTTCCAGGTCATCCAGTCTTTTTTCCAATTTTTTTTTCAAGTTGTTGTTATTATTATTATTATTATTTTTTTGTGAGTTTTTCACACAATCCAATGGATTTGTCTTTCACTGGAGTCTGAGTGACAGAAAGTCTCGTCAGGTTCTAAGGACTCCTCTGAGTATTCTAGCCGATTTTAATAATACTGTTGTTTGGATGGTTTCAATTCTTTCTTTGATCTCCAATTCACCCAGTTTTATTACAAATCCCTGGGGAACGTTCTAAGGGCCCCAACTTCAATTGATATCACCGTTATGTTCCACAGTTTCTTCAGTTCTCTGGTAAAGTCCAAGTAAGTGTCTATCTTTCCGTTTTCTTTCATTTTCATTGTGATCCGACAGAACGGGGAAATTCACTAAATGACGAGTTCTTCTTCTATTTGTATCTAATCACAGTGAACGCTATACGTCCCATCTGGTTTCTGCATATTACACATCACTTACTGTTACGTTTCTGTTTGCTATTCTGTTGCAACTAATCTATTTTCGCTTTGATATAATTAGTCCCAATGGCTTTATTTTCTGCTACTATTATAAGATATTCAGTTTCTCTCTTGTTACTCGCTGTTGTAATTAGTCTTTCTTTGCTCTTTTTAGTGTATTCCCCGAGTCCTTGAATTGTTGCATCTACACAATTTTCAATGCTGGCGAATCCTCTTCTTTCTTCCTTTCTTTACACATACATTCAGCCTATATATCTTTCTTGTGCATTGTCATGAATTTCCTTATTCTTTGGTCCATCTGCCGGAATCCGTCCCATTTTAAGAATGGCCCAGAGTATATTACAATGTGTTATTTTTTTCATGAGATTTATACTGCAGAGCTTGGTTTCGAGATTTTTTCTTGTTTCTCTGAAGTTCTTTTTCCTATTTTTCTTTCATTTCTGTTTGTTTGATAGTATATGTTTCCAATATATCCAAAGTGCTTGTAACTCTCTTTTCCTCCAAGTGTTCTTATATTTTCTTGATTTGGTAGTTCTATTCCTTCAATTGTTTTCTTTTTCCCTTTAATAACAAACACGGCACACTTTTCAATCCTAAATTCCATTCCTATATCATGGCGGAATTATTATTATTATTATTATTATTATTATTATTATTATTCACTCCTTTTGAGTTTTTCACATCAGCTTAGCTGATGTTCTTTCACTGAAGTCTGAGTGACAATAAGTCTCCTCAGGTCTCCAGATTCTTCTGAGTATTTAGCCGATTGCAGTAATGCAGTAGTCTGGATAGTCTCAATTCTTACTCCATTTATTTCCAGATTTTCCAAGCTTTTTCCCAAACTTTTTGGGACAGTTCCAAGTGCACTACGTACAATTGGTATCACTTTATTATTATTATTATTATTATTATTATTATTATTATTATTATTATTATTCAGTTTTACTTTAGCTTTATTATAATCCCTCACGGGGATTTTACCCGAGAGCTAACGTGAAGGAAGATAGTTATATGCATTTTAAGTATTTTATATTTTTTCTTTCAGTTTTCTACCGACCAACGACCACGGAATAAATTTCTTTCTTGTTGTTAACTATATGCCCTGTGTTTGTTATTTCTCCATTTTTGTCTAATTAGCGTCTTTTCATTTATCGTCATTGTTAATATTGTTAGCGGGGTCGGAATTCGCCCTCACCAGCCGGAATTCGTCTCAGAGACCGAAATTCGTTTTCACCGCCCCCTACAATCTATAGTTGTCCTTCAGTTATTAGACGGCAGAATTTACTCAATATGAGTTTTTTTTCCATCAGTACTTGGTAGAGACTTTCACTGGAATCCAAGTGGTAGCAAGTCTCCTATGTTCACCAGGACTTTTCTCAATATTCTAGTCGATCTCTGTGATCTGAACAGTCTCAATTATTTCTCGGATAATTATTCCTCGGATATGTAACTCCCCAGTCTCTTTCCGGTTCATTTGGGATTGTTCCAAGAGTTCCGACTATGATTGATATCATTATTATCTTCCATAGTTTTCTCAGTTCTCCACCAAGATCCAGATATTTATTCAGTTTTTAATTTTCTTTAATTTAAAAATACACGTGTTGGAGGATGGGAGGATCATACCAATTAGTTTGAACGTTTAACACCTCATCTCCCCGTTTTGGATTTGCAAATACTTTTTTTCTTTAGTGTTCCTAGTATTCTTTAGACCAGACATGTCAGTCATGCGACCCGCGGGTCACATGTGACCCTCAGCAAGCACAGGTGCGGCCCGTACGCAGACTGCACTCTTATAAGGCGTTTTTACAGTACCTCAAATTTTAAAGAATTTTGTCCAAAAATTCCTGGGCGAAAACGGTCGTTTAATTTTCCTTAGAGCAATATTTTATTAAGAGAGAGAGAGAGAGAGAGAGAGAGAGAGAGAGAGAGAGAGAGAGAGAGAGAGAGAGAGAGAGAGAGAGAGAGAGAGGGGGGGTCTGTTATCAACACATTGTCTCTCAGCCCTTCATTTCAGTTTGACATACCTGCTTTTGACTATCATCATTACAGTGATTTGTTTGTTTTGTTTTGTTTTGTTTTACGTTTGGTTTACGGCATATCAACCTCAGTGGGTCATTTAATGCCGATGAAGTTTTTAAATAAATTAATTCTTAATGGATACTTAATTTTTTTTATAAATACATTTTTCTATTTAACCCATAGATGGGACCCTAATAGGTACTACCACTTCGGGCCAGAGTGGACCAGGGAGCAATGATGATGAATGGGTGCTTCACATTCCCCAAACCTCCAAAACTGGAACCTCACCATCAGATAGAGTTTAACGTCATTCCCAGGACATGTAGGCCCTCAATCCCCGCCTTCTAGTACCCATATGATAAAAAGGTTTGCGGATTGCCATAAGGGCAATAGGGTTGGGGCAATCATATAGGTGCTAGGGCTTGACGTGACCAGCCGATTGATCGGAGGGGGGCCTCTCCGACCGCCCATCTAGTCCAAGAAAGGGCCAAAGTGAAGTGTTGCATGTCATGGACTGCTCATCCACCAAGACTCCGTCTTTAAGCATCACGGTTTGCAACCCACGGCCAACAGGTAGTCCCATTTGGGGTAGTCTTACCCCTCTGCAGAGGTGCAGTCGGTGCATTCTAACGCCCCACCGATAGGGCGGAGTAATTTTGTGATCGATGATGATGATGATGATGATGATGATGATCCTAGGAAATGATGATGTTTCATTAATCAATCAATCAGTCAGTTCTATTTTTGCGTTGAAGATGGGATTAGATTTTGAGATAATCGGCTCTTCGGGTATTTATCGGGTGGCAGGCTGGATGAGAGAGAGAGAGAGAGAGAGAGAGAGAGAGAGAGAGAGAGAGAGAGAGAGAGAGAGATACACACACACACTGACATATGTATACACTCATGTACGCACATACACAATGTGTGCATTAGTATATACATATGTGAGGAAGTATTCATCTGGCTGGGTGGGTGGTACAGTGAATTCGACGCAGATAACATAATTCAATTACTTATTATGCGGTATCGCAACAGCTAGGGTCATAACTTCAATAGCACGCAGTGTTTCTTTTGGTATTATTAAGGAAGTTTGGGTTGTGAATAGGTTTATTTTTGGAAAAAAATAAAAACAAAACAAAATAAAAAGAACACCACTCCCCCCACTACCAAAAACAAAAAACAAAAAACAAAACAAACAAAAAACGGAAAATATACACACATACGTATGTACTTCCCCAACATTACTTTTCATCAACGAAGCGCGTGGACACACAGACACCCAGACAGCCAGACAGAGTCAGACAGAAACACACACACACACACACACACACACACACACACACACACACACACACACACACACACAAAGTATTGGCCATAAATACGCACACGTCGACCAATTTTTTGTAAAAAAAGTAATTTCATTTTAAAGCAGATACCAACCAAGGGTTTGAACTCGCCCCGCCGTGCCCATTTCCTACAACGGTAACTATGACACAACGCGTCTCCACTACAGTATAGATGCGCGTGATGTACTGACTATTGTCGTAATAATTATAGTTTATAAACTAAATATAATTTATCTTTTATTATATTGAAAAAACAACATTTGATTTGAACAGGTGTCTGTTTAAGTGTATAGCAGTTGCTAATTGGTGAAAAGGACGGTATATCTTATTCAAATCTGAAAGAGCAAACAGAATAAAAACCTGTCTTAATTGTGCATACGAGTTATGTCTAACATCACACAGTATACTCAACTTTGATCTTTAAAATATTGATAGGTTAAACCCCACTAAAAACAACAACAAAAAACAAAAAAAACAAACTCTTCTGCTGTCCATAAAATATAGTTTTAAAAACAATTTCTGAAGTAAGATTACTTCATACAATATAACTTTATTCTTTTTTTTTATACATAGATTAACATTTTTGTTTATTTCCTATAACTCCAACATAAACAAAGGGGAACCACTTTTGACTGATAATTTATTTATTTATTTATTGATCTACTTGGAAAAAAGAAGATGGGGTTAGGGTTAGGGTTAGGATTTAGGGTTAGGGTTAGGGTTAGTTTAATGGGAAAATAAATAAATAATTTATCAGTCAAGAGTGGTTCCCCTTTGTTTATGTTAGAGTTATAGGAAATAACCAACTTTTACTTTATTTCTCGGAATTTTTTAGATGAGGCTTATAATTAGTATTATTTAGATTATTTAGACACATAGCCTAGTGGATAAAGGAGTTAGGTTAAGACAGTTCTAAATGACAGACTGCAGGTTCAATCCTGGTCATGAGCATCAGTAACAGAATAATAATAACACAGCTTAACACTTGTACCCCAGCTAAGGCTAGCGGAATGAGAATAAGATACCCCCGTGGACTGAACAAAGGACGA
Source organism: Doryteuthis pealeii (assembly GCA_023376005.1). Classification (NCBI taxonomy): domain Eukaryota; kingdom Metazoa; phylum Mollusca; class Cephalopoda; order Myopsida; family Loliginidae; genus Doryteuthis; species Doryteuthis pealeii. The sequence continues at coordinate 57,549,231 of CM042165.1, forward strand.
GGTTCAAAGTTCCATGATGGCTCCCGATTACGACAAGAAGGTTCCCGATTACGACAAGAAGGTTACCGAGTCCAAGAATGTTCCCGAGTCCGACAAGAAGTACCTGAGACGGCTGGATGACACATCGACAACAACGTTGTACAGATAACAATGAAGATGAGGACAATAGTCCAAATAATATTTACTTTTATTTTATTCTATTTTGATTATTTATCTATTCATTTATTTTCTATCACTGAATTAATGTCAGCAACTTATCCCTTCCTTTGAACCCCGCTCGGCTAGAGCAGCTGTTTTGCTTCAGACGATATCTAAGGACAGTTTCTGGCGTAGAAAAAACGTAGAAAAATGTCATTGATACGATGTCTAATTTACCGAATTAGATTATCGGGTTCATCGCCATATGTACCACTAGTGTCAAGTGCTATTGGCTTGAAAATGTAGCAATCTGTGAGACCAAGAGATTTCATATACTTCTTCATCTCAGTCTTTATATATATATATATATTTTTTATTATATGGGGCGGGAGATTATGTGATTAATTGAAGTCAAACCTAATTTGAAAATTAATTAGTTATAATTAAATGAATTAGGCGTGCATATCGGTTTAAATGTAAGGCGTAAACAAATCGAGAAAAAGTCAATCTTTTTTTTTTAAATTTCAGCCTATTAACCCTAACCCTAACCCTTGACCCCCAGTCCATTTTTCAATCGATGGTTCATCGTTGGAAGCCAACGACATAGTTTCAGTTCACTGAGAAAATCAAAGTTGTTTTCTATCTCAGAAAAAAGAAATGTCGACAATTTGGAAAAGTAAAGAAGGACATCACCAACATGGGGACAGATTGGCCAATAAATAAAAAAAATAAATAATAAAAAAATAAATCAGTTCGCCTCAATTTCAATAAACAATCTCGACACGAAATGACGAGACGAGGAAGGAGAGTTCCTTAGTGTCGTCGCCATTAAAGATGTTGGGAATATCGCGGGTGTCATTAAACAAAGAAAGGACCCGGATGTTTCCTTGGCGTCGTCGTTGTTGCTGTTTATTTTCTGAGTCTTTCAACTCGTAACATCCTTAGTCTGTCCACCATGACGTCGCCTTGTAACATGTCATTGACAATCAACATTCAACAGTTTCTCTCTCTTTCCATCTCTCTCTGTCTGTCCCTATCTCTCCCTTTCTTATATATATATATATATATATATATATATATATATATATATATATATATATATATATATATATATATATATATATATATATGCGTACGTATATATATATATATATATATATATATATATATATATATATATATATATATATATGTGTATATATATTTGTGTGTGTGTGTGTGTGTGTGTGTGTATGTGTGTGTGCATACGCACATAAACGTGTAGAGTTGCATTTGATATATATATATATATATATATATATATATATATATATATGTAGTTGCATTATATATATATATGTTTGTGGAAATAGTGGACGTAATTGTGTTAGTGTTAGTGTTAGTGTTAGTGTTGTGTGTGTGTGTGTGTGTGTGTGACGTCTATTTCCAAATGCTACTAACCTGTGCATATGAAGTATGTTCAGAAAGTATCAAGACTAAAAATTATATTTACTAAGAAAGAAATGAACGGTTTTTTATTTCAAAATAATTCTCTTGCCATTCAACAAACTTATTTTCTTTTCAAATTCGCGCCAACCTCCTTAGACGAAGTGTAGACGTCTAGACATTAATTTAGACATTATCATTGCTACTCAGCTGGGTACACATTTTAATCTAAACTTTCAAATTTTACAATAAAAAACAAATAAAAACTAAATCTTTATCAAGGGTACCTGGCGTTGCCTAAGTGCCAAAAATATCATAACAGTTTTTTGTTGTTGTTGTATTTAATAAATGACCCATAGAATAAATACACTCAAAATTTGAGCATGCAACATTATACAGTCCTCATTGTTTTTTAAAACAAGTTTTAATAGATACATCCCCAGTAAAAATAATAGAGATTTGATTTATGTTCGTGAAGATAATTTAAAAGAATTTAAATGATAACAGCATGGATTTCTTTTCCATTTAATATTTTAGATAGTAGACATTAACATTTATTTTTGAGTTGCTGGATCAATGCAAGGTCTATTTTTTTACATGGGGATTTAAATTGGGAATCCCACGCGGATTCAACTTACGATTCAGTAATAATGGATCTGCAGGACTAACTTTAGCCGCTGTTAGTATAATATAATATCATAATGTACATATAATATATTCAAACGGTATAATATAAATAAAAACGGTATATATGGTTATGTCAGTACAAACGGTACTGTATTTTTTAAGTCTTTTAATTATGTTATGTAAGTTTTTTTAATGTAATTATATATACAAATGTTTTCATTAAATTTTAAAGCAGACATTACAGTGATGACCTATGTCCCTTATTTTGTGTGTTGCTATAAAGACGTTTAAGTATATTGCTCATCTAGTGCAAAGTTCACTATTCTTATTTATACGTTATTTACAAAGTATGTGTGTTCTTTTATTGTTGTCTGTGAGTTGTTGATATATCAGTTTATATAAACTGATATATCAACAACACACAGACAACAACAAAAGAACACACATACTTTGTAAATAACGTATAAATAAAAATAGTGAACCTTTCCCAATGGTCACGTGATTTCCTGGATATTGATCGCTGACGTCATTGACGAAAGTTGTGTGTATCCACGTTATGAACATAACCCCTTTCCCCGACCAGGTTCTTGTCTTCGGATGAGACGTGGAAAAATGAGCATGGGTAAGTCTTACCTCCCCCCACCTCATTAAACTGTTGGGTAATTCCATGTCAAATCATCCAGGTCATGTCACCCACCCCCTCCAATCTTAATGAAACTTTGTCCAGGTGTGGACTTTTTAAAAAATATTATTTTTGGATTCCTTGAGCAAAAATACTTTTATAAACCAATTTTTAGATGTAGGGAAGCTCTAAAACCCATTTTACAGACAAAAATAGGTTACAAAAAATCGCCATTTTTCACGCCCCCCCCCTCAAATTTGGAAAGCTAAAATCGATATAACACATAGCTCATATTTTAGAGACTGTATAACTTTAACATAGTCCATAACTGTACAACATTTCAGAAAGATTGAAGGCGGTGGGTGACAATTTTACTTTTTTCTGTGTGATTTGACATGGAATTACACTGTTACAATAATAAAACCGAGGAGATGTAATTAAAGATCAATAACACCAAGTAATTATTTATTAAACCGGTTTTGTTAAAACCAGTATGCAAATTAACCACACCATATATTATGTAAACCTGTAAAAGTGAAATCTTTTAATATGCGTTCGTATTTAATTTCATTAGCAAATTTTAATTGAATATATTTCATTAGATTAAAACTTAAATACTTACGCCCAGCGGATGGTGCATATTCTTGCTAGTAGTAATAATATCTGACAAAATAAATACCTTCAAGCTTCTCTTGGACCTAATCAATTTTCTTGCTAACTGACTGACTATTAATCAGGCTGTTTTTTTAATTTAATTTTTCAATGTTTTACGCCGATTTTTATTCAACAACATAATCGTTTCGATGCCAGTCGAGGAATGATGCTAATAAAAGGCTGTATAAATAGATTCTCATAAAATGATCTATGACCTCAGGGCAGAACAAACTGAATAATCTAATAGAATCGCCTAGTTAGGAGTTAGTGGTTAAAAAGGTAACCTCGCAAGCAACTAAAGCTGATTTCTACCTTGACTGATTGTCTCAGTATTAGGGCACACACACACACACACACACACACACACACACACACACATATATATATATATTATATATATATATATATATATATTATGAATTTACTATCCCGTAACTAAAATTTCATGCGTACTTGCAATCATCAGACGGTCAAAATGTTAAGATTAAAAAAAAAACGTTTTTTTTTAAATCTTAACATTTTGACCGTCTGATGACAGAAAACAGAACGCCCCCTTTTTTCCTTCTTTATATATATATATATATATATATATATATATATATATATATATATATATAATATATATATATATATATGTGACAGAGAGAGAGAGAGAGAGAGAGAGAGAGAGAGAGAGATTAGTTTGTCTTGCACAATACAAAGCAAGAAAAAAATTAGAATAGAAAAGCTGCTATTGTGACTGTGTACCCAATGAAGATGATCTTAATTTTTTCATTAATTGTTTATAAGAAATGAAGAAGGCTTGACAAATAGCCGACAATGTTCCTGGCATAATCCTCATACTATGACATTCGAGTTTTAATGCAACTATCTCAATCATCAAACAATCTATCTATCTATCTATTTATCTATCTATCTGTCAGTCTATCTATCTATCTATCTATCTATCCCAGTTTGTCTGCATCTAACTATCTATCCACCTCAGTTTTTCTACATCTATCTATCTATCTATCTATCTATCTATCTTTCTATCTATCTGTGGATGAGATATCTCTTTCACAGAAAGCGTTGTTAATGCATGCATAGAGAAGGCATGATCTGCCATAGACAGATTATCAGTTATATGGAAATCTCATCTCACTGACAAGTTGAAGTGACAATATTCCGAGCCGAAGTTGTATCGATGCTACTGTACGGCTGCGCCACTTGGACCCTAACGAAGCTCTAGAGAATAAACCAGATGGGAGCTGCACAAGAACGCTGCGTGCAGTCTTAAACAAATCGTGGAAACAACAACACACGAGAAAGCAGTTATACGACCACTTGCTTCCTATCACACAAATCATCCGAGTAAGACATGCTGGACACTACTGGAGAAGCAAGGATGAACTCATAAGTGACGCTCTCCTATGGAAGACGTACATTGACCAGCTCTGCCCAGATACTAGATGCTGTGCAGAGGACCTCCCGAGGGCAATGAATGATAGGGACGGTTGGCGAGAGATTGTCAGGGATATCCGTGCTACAAGCGTGACATGATGATGATCTATCTATCTATCTATCTATCTATCTAGTTTTTTATTATCTATCTATCTATCTCAGTATGTTCATATCTATCTATCTATCTATCTATCTACTTATCGACGTATGAGTTATCTCTGTATCTACTTTAGATAGCAAAAACGGGAAATTAATTTTCTTTGTAGCTGTGAATTTCATTGAAAAATGGCGACAATGACAATAAATAAGAGAAACGCTGATATCTTCTGCAGAAAGTAGTCGATAACTTTCGTAACCTTGGATTTAACTTTCGCCAATTTCCGTCGACATTTCCGGGAAATGTCGTGTGTAAACGTTGACATTTTCATTGTTCATATTGTGTGTTAGAAATTCACGCAAGCGGAAAAGAAAATCTTCGATATTTGTTACTTTTAGTGATTTATTAAAAATGTCAACAAGTGATTCAGTTGGTTTGGTTGTCATGTCTCCCAAGATGAAGTGGTTCAGCCTAACAGCCGACAACTGATGGCAAATGAGGTTTTTCATTTACGGATTTGGAGCAGCATTTCAATTATGAAACATTCAATATCTTTCTCGTCGCCATCTTTATTTTGTTTTTCTTTTGAACTTTTTCTTTTATTAAACTTAAATACAAACAGTCAGGCAGACAATGACTGGCCCCATGCGTGACCACACGTAGGATACACATAGCTGAACTGTATCCAAACCATTCACTGTATTTCCCTGTCAGTGAGAATAAATAAAACAAATATTGTTATATGTTAATATATTCATGTTTTTATATCAATTTTGTATATCCTATATCTCAGGATATATGTGTAGGAAGCGCGTGGTGCGATGGTTAAAGTCATGGAAATGGAGAGGATTCTCCGAATTTCCTGGCTGTCTAGAATCATATATGAAAAAAACTATTTTGGAGACTTCTTTTTCTTCTTCAAAATTTGGTTCCTTCATTTTCATTTTCAAAAATCTAAAATGAAATAAACCCCTATTATCGTCTTGTATTAAATCAGAATAAAATAATTCGTAAAAACAAAGATTTTTTTTTTCACCCGTATTGACAAATTGAATGGTAATTTTTTGTCAGTTTTGGTCGGCCATTTTCATTTCACCATAAATCTACACTGAAAATACGAATTTGTTCGAATCAATACAACTGCATGTCTTAACATGAAAATATCATAAAATGTCTTAACAACAATTAATCCCATTTCAAATAATGCGCAAGCACAATTAAGAACACATTTTATGATATTCTTTCATTCTTATCTTTTATTTTATTATTTTTTTCTCATTTGGTAGAGCACTCGCCTAGGAATCGCAAGGTTCCTGGTTCGATACCAGCCCCCGCCAACACGGCACATGAGTAGCACAGATTGGGTAATCTGATCTGTGTGGTAAAGTGGGGCGGACGGTAGGTATGGCGCTCCACCCCAGACACAAAAACAATCTCCTTGGTCTAGCGCTAGCGAAAAGGGGATAGACTCCCTCGCTTCCGGCTGATAACGACAATAGGTTACTCCGCCAATTTTACTTTTTTCTTTTACTTTTTGTTTTATTAAATAATTTCTTTATTTGTTTGTTCTTTTGTTTTTTTTTTGTAGTTGTTGGAATATTTTGGTATATAAGGTGTGCTACAATACAGCACTTAAATTTATAGACTAAGCGAGGTCACGTGGTTTTAAACCACAGCCAATCAACAGCCCGAATACGTGGCTGGTTAACTACTTAATTGTTGATACTGAGAGGCATCCATTTGCAATCATTGACGAAGGACTTGCAAGACTGGGAGCACCAAGGAACAACCTAAGGATCACGCTCTGCTTAACACAAAGGATCGCCGCTGGACAAGCGCTCTTGCTTGAAGCCTAAAGGATGGCCACTAAAATCGTAACAGTAATAATGAACACACTAATTTTATATGATTGATTTTAACTTTTAAACTGTTGCAGGTTGTAGAATATCCCTAAATCTATTAATAATGGAGATTCCTTCCGGTTTTTGTCTGTAACAAAAATTACGTCACTGCCTACGTCACATTGCCCCAAATCGTCATAACATAGAATAAATACACTCAAAATTTGAAACATGCAACATTAGATAGGCCTCATTGTTTTTTAAAACAAGTTTTAATAAATACATGACTGGTATTATATATCTATATATAGTTTGTTTTATTTTAATACATATCTAAAGTTTACATTTCAAATTGTTTTATTTTTAATCCTTTAATGAATTTGATGATTTTACTTACTTAGGGTACAAACTCGCTGACATTGAATTTTTAAGTGCCACCCCTCAGGTAATATGTTTCAAAAATCTATTTTTACATCGCCCGGAGGGTGTTTTTTATTTTGTACTAGTATAATTAAGGAGTTTTGCTGATTTGTGGTGGGTTGTGTGCCATCACAGTTAACGGTTTTAACAAATGATGCAAATATCCGTCTAGTTTATAATATCAAAATGGTTATTTTCTCAAATTTCTTGGCTCCGTCAGCATTTCCTCCATCGGGAAGCGCCCAGGTAATGAACGTGGCCTGTGCCTTTAACAGTTACAATTCATGAGAAGTCATAAATTGTGAAGCGTACCTGTAAACTAGGAATTAAATTCAGATCTCTCATATTTAGAATCAAGGGGTCCATAGATAAAATACGCTGACTGTTAATAACCCATTGACCCCTAGAGGCGCGAATCTCACGCGCCATGAGAGACACGTGATATAGTTTTAGTTTAGAATTCAAATTCAACCCGGCCGTCAGAGAGTTTAGACGTGATTGTCGTCTCTCTCGGGGGATCTCATCCGCGTGGAAAAGATTGAATCATGGGTTAAATAATAAACTTGATCAAGAAAAAAGTCTTGTTTTAATTACAATGACCAAAATCAACCCAGAAGAAAAGCAGCCCTTAGTTAGAAGAATTAAGAAGAACAGAGAAGAACTCCACTAGACAGGAACAAAGAAGTTAACAAGAATCATGTAAGATCATTCACCCTCTCTCTAATATGTACCTGTCTCTCTATCTCTCTCTATCATCTCTCTGAAGTCTCCTCGTTTATATACCCGATGTTCGATGTTTGATATGGGTATATAACATAACGAGGAGCAGTTGCTGCCTATGTAGACAGCCCCTTCCCCTCTTGAAGCCAAACTCTTCATTATATGACCAAGTCGGATGCGAACTTCTCGGTCGTAAACGGTATTTACTAAACTCCTTCGATATCGACAGGATATTACACTAGGTCAGTATTTTTTGGCAGAGTCGATCCAGAACACGATTGGATGGTCGATGGTAGCTAGAAATTGCTTGGCTTCATTAGCATTTCTCCTATTGGGAGGGGCCTCAGGCATCAGGCAATAAGTCTGGTGTTACCAGAACGATATATGTCGCATAGAGCCAAACTCAAGTTGTAGTCGTATTCGTTTAGTAGTAGTAGTCGTCGTGAGTTCAGAAACAGCACACGTAGGTTGTATAGTCACAGGGGGCTGTTTATTCCTTTCACGCTCGTGGGTTTTTTTTTAGAGAGAGAGAGAGAGAGAGAGAGAGAGAGAGAGAGAGAGAGAGAGAGAGAGAGAGAGAGAGAGTATACATAGTATCATGTTCTGTACCACTATCCCCAAACCCATACGGGGAACCGGGAGCTTACGTCCATACCAGAGCCCAGCCGAAAAAAAAGAAGATTTTACTCCTCTTCCGTTTCTCGTCCCGGCGTCACATCCGTTTCCGGTCAAAATGGAGCTTCCGTTTTTTGTTTTTAAATCTATTTCCGGTCATTGGTCGGTTAGTTGAGTTCAAATTTTAACCTCTGTTCTTATTTTTTTCTTCTCTTTCTCCAGAAATCCGATTACCGTTTTATTTTTCAATTCTCGAATTCCATAATAATTACGCTACACTGGTCCAAACTAGGTACCGCCTGAGATAGGAGTCCTGAAACCAACCCCGTCAATGTATCGCCGGACCGAAACCGAAGTGTGCAGCCTCAAACGGTATTTACAAAAAAACCCTCAGCTATGGACCAAATGTGACACAACGTCAAATATTTAAGTCTTACCACACACTGATGTACAATCAATAAAGCTACTTGGTTCCGTCGACAACCCCTTCGGTGGAGGGAGTCTCAGTTATCGGGTAATGAAGTGAATCCATGCCTTTCCCATAAAGATTAGTGTGGACTGATCACAGACACTTCCAGTTGAAAAGAGAGACGAAAATTTGACTGGCATAAAAAGAAGAGAGAAGAGAAAGAAGAAAAAAAAAGATGAATATTAAATAATGTTATGAAGACATAACGAAAATAATTGTTAGATTCATCAAATTGATTTTTACTATTTTATCAAGTCTACAAAAAATATTTTAAAAATCTTTTTCATGGTTTTCACTTTTTTGCAATTTCATTCTTTTTTCTTTCTTTTTTTCTTTCTTTTTCTAATTTTCTACAATTTTCTTTCTTTCTTTCTTTCTTTTTTTGTTCTTTCCCTAATTTTCGACAATCATTTGTAATTTCGTTCTTTCTGTTTTCCCTAATTTTATACAATGTACTTTCTTTCTTTCTTATTTTCTTTCTTTCTTTTCCTAAATTTCGACAATCATTTGTAATTTCTTTCTTTTTTTCTTCTTTCTTTTTCTAATTTTTGACAATTTTCTTTCTTTCTTTCTTTCTTTCTTTCTTTCTTTCTTTTCCTAAATTACTACAATCATTTGTAATTTCTTTCTTTCTTTCTTTCTTTCTTTCTTTCTTTCTTTTTCTAATTTTTTCTAATTTTTTGAAATGTCCTTCCTTCTTTATTTCTTTCTTTCTATTTTCTTTTTTCTTTCTTTTCCTTATTTCCTATCTTCTTTCTTTCTTTCTTTCTAATCTGTACTATCAACTTCCGCCTGTCCTTTTGGGTGTGCCAGTAACATAGTCGGTTGCTTTACCAACCGATTCGATAAGTTTAAAAAAGAAGATATTAGTCAACTAATGTCGAATCACTGATCCCACTGATCACAAGATGCAAACTCACTTTACCTTTGTCGGCTTCAATCATATTAGCGCTCAACTCAAAAAAGTTACGGATCTACAATCACACGCTTGGCTACTTGACCTAAGAAAATGGCGTCTATAGATTGATAAGATAAAGATGAACAGCCTTTGAATTAACATCGTTGATATCTTTTTAGTGCAAACGTCTTTTGGATTAGATCCAACCTGTTCATGATGATCATCATGTTTAATCATGGTCTCTCTTCACTTTCACGTTCTGATGACCAATGAGATTCTCCCTCACTAAAAATAACAACTTGTCGTCAAATGACGCTCATGGCTGGTTGGTTGATTGATTTTAACGGCATATCAACCCGTTTGGGGTTATGTATGCCTAGCGGTTATGAAGTAATATATGTTGTGTGTCTATATTTACAATTTTTTAGTAATTGGTTTTAATAATGTGTTTTCACCATTGGAGATCATGTTGTATGGCATTGATTAGTTTCATGTCTATATTCTATGGTATAATTGTATTTCCTTCAGAAAGGACAGAATGTCTTCTATGTTGACATTATATCAATCCGTTTGGGGTTATGTAATGCCTACCGGTTATGAAGTAATATAAGTTGTGTGTCTATATTTACACTTTTTTAGTAATTGGTTTTAACAATGTGTTTGCACCATTGGAGATCATGTTGTATGGTATTGATTAGGTCCATGTCTATATTCTATGGTATAATTTTGTTTCCCTCAAAAAGGAGAGAATGTCTTCCATGTTGACTTTTTCAAATAGATCTTTCATATTGTTTGCATTAAAATAACGGTTTCTGATGTGAGCAAAAAAAAATGCATTCCATGAATAAGTTTTTAACAGCCAAAAGTGTTTGACATGTTTCACACTGTGGTTGTTGTTCTTGTTTGAGATATTTGAAATCATTTTACTCCCATGAGCCCTCAAAAATTAAAAAAAAAATCTGTACCGTTTGGTATGCGCCATGTGTTTGATGGAGAGATGTGACCAGCACGTCCGTACTCGTCCAATCAGATTCGGGAAAGAGTGATATTTTGGGGTTCCCGCATCACGTGACCAAAAAGGGACTCATTACGCGGAAGAGTCCCCAAACCCTGTGACAAGGGAGACTACACCATTTAGTCCCTTACATCGGCAAGTAAATGTAGATATTTTACAATGCCTCTCCCTCGCTTTTTATCGGCAAATCAATTTAGATATTTTACCTCTCCCCCGTTTAAAATAAACGTTTTTTTATTGATTAGGGAAGGAGTCCAGGACAATAAAATGTAGACAGAATCAACATTTCGACTATCACTGTATATTATTTAATAGTAGAGTTACCTATATTTTACTTCTACATACATACATACATATATATAGCATTAGCATAATCTTTACAGATCATTGCCGTCCCTCATAATCCTATAACCCCACCACCAGAACCTTTCCTCTCATGAGCCCTCAAATGATTACTAAAATCCGCTGCAGATCCACAAAGTTTGATGCAAATATGACATAGGAAGGACGTCCTTCCGGTTGTATCAGATGGATCAGAGGATAAAATCTTATGCTTATGCACCACCATATGTCTTTTTTGCCAAAAACTGACTTACAGACTTTTTTACAGATTGCACAAGACACATTGCTTGTTCCTGGAGTTTGTATGAATTGTCCCTGATGAGATTTCCTAAACAGAATTCGACCACATGTCTGACATTTCCTACCCTCTATGTTCTCTCAAATATATCCCTTTCGAGGTTGACGCTTGAGGTTTTCATACTCAATACATATATAATGTATACATATATAAAGGGCAGTTGTGTGTATGTGTATGTCCGGATCAAACTACGAAAATGAAACAATTAACGACAAAGTAAATATATATACACATTAAATATCACAAGGGCTTGGTTTTTGAACAAAAATAATGAAGGTTTGTGAAGATAATTAAAAAATAAAATTTAAATGATAACAGCATAGAATTTATTTTGCATTTAAGATTTTAAATAGTAGACATTAATTTTTCTTTTCAGAATCGATGAATCAACGCAAGGTCTTTTTTTTTACATAGGGATTTTAATGGGTCATCCTGTGAGGATCCAACTCACGATTCAGTAATAATGGATCTGCGGGACTAACTTTTTTTGCTACCCTCCTCTACTCAGGCGACGCTGGGTAGCCGCTTCTAGTACACACATATGTTTTTATGGGAGAAATGTGAGGAGGTTAATCCGACAATATGTGGAGAAAAGTAGACAAACACGGGATAAACATCCAGTTTCCATAACATCCCGTGTTTGTCTACTTTTCTCCACATATGTTCTTATATAAACATTTGCACCAACCCTTTTCTACTTGATGCGTGTTCGTTTCTGCATATCGTAATCAGTCATACCGACAATCAACGTTCCCATCCCGACAAAATAAAAAAATATTAAAAAGAAAACTGTTATCATTTCAGTCTCGTTTCGCCTGACCTAATAATAAAAAAGTCAGAGGAATCAGACCGATTTGCCATTAGGAAAACTTCAAGGGTTATTCATCTTTCTTTTGTCGCCCATTCATCTCTTCACTTTCTCTTAGACACTCACTCTCTATTTAGACAGCTTTTAAGTTCTCCCCCTCTCTCACTAACCCATTAATCTTCAATCTCACTTTTTCCCAATAAGTTTCTCTATAGTTTTAACTGATAACTTTCAACACTGAACTCTTTTTAATCTCTCTCTCTCTCTCTCTCTCTCTCTCTCTCTCTCTCTCTCTCTCTCTCTTTTCTCCCCCTTTTTATTATAAATGCTGACTTTAATCTCTAGCGCTCTCAATGGTTTACAATACGTATATACCTTTATTTTTTCTCTTTCTTTTGTCTTTCTTTCTTTCTTTTCCTTTTTTTCTTTCTTCATTCTTTTTCTTTCTTTCTTTCTTTTCTTTCTTTCTTTCTTTCTTTCTTTCTTTTACTTTCCTTATCTTACCTTATTTTTCCTTTCCTTCTTTCCTTTCCTTTCCTTTCTTTCTTTCTTTCTTTCTTTCTTTCTTTCCATAATTTTAAACAATCTTTTTGTAATTTCTTTCTTCTTTCTTTCTTTTCTTTCTTTCTTCTTTCTTTCTTTCTTTTCCTTTTTTCTATCTTATCTATCTTTATTTTTCCCTTCATTATTTTTCTTAATTTTCACCTTCCTTATCGTTCTTTCTATCTTTTTTCTTTTTACACATCTCCTTGTTTCTTAAGATGACTGATATAAAAGGTTTATCAAATGTAAGTGCATTGTGAAGATAGACATCTTATGGAAAAAAATAAGCAAATTAAAAAGAAAAAGAAAATAGCGCTCAGAAGAACTAAAAGTTAAATAATGGTCGTTAAGTGCTTCCATATCTGATGCTCAGAACTGATTATATCATGCTTCTTGTGTATTATATAAGGTTTAGTGAATATTTGTTCATATGATAATTTTTACAGACTGAGTTTTTGCATGTCACCTTGCTCTGATTTATAAATCGTACCATTTCAAGGAGGGTTGTGAATATATATATATATATATATATATATATATATATACATAATATATATATATTAATATATATATATATATATATATATATATATATATATATTGGGAGCTTTGTTAAATCAACTTAGATTTTATAAAGGCCCAATATATATATATATATATATATACTAGCAAATTTTATGCACCCTCCGGTGCAAGTTTTTAAGTTTTAATATAATAAAATATCATGTTAAATTTAAGAAAGGCTAATAAACTAAATAAGAATGCAGATAAACGATTTAGAACAGAGGGGGGTATTATCGAAAAATAGAACAGCTTTGAAACTAACTCTTCCACATTTTCCATTACTCCCGTCTTTCATTGGTAAATTTTCCTATTAACTCTTTACTTAAAATAGAAGTAAAGGATAATATTACAGTATTTCTTTTTCTTAATGAATTTCTTTTAAGATTTATCCCAGAGATTTTGCTTCATATTCAATAAGATAAAACCAAACAATAGAAAAATCAATAATACTTAGCATATATTATTAAAATCAATTTTTTAATGATCAATATGCAAATTAGCCTTTCCATTCACACTGTAAACCACTATTTTGTTGTATATATAAAATACAATTGCGTATTATTAGTATGTAGATATGGTCAACAGTCTTAATAATGTAAAACAATTTTATTATTCATTGAGTTTAAATAAAAATAAATCATGGAGAATGTGATGTAAATAACTAAGGGAACTGTAGTAGTAATATAGTTTCGTTACAGACAGACAAACACACAATCTCCATTGTAATAAAATATATATATATATATATATATATATATGTGTGGTGTGTGTGTGTGAGTATCAAAACTTGGTAGTAAAGGGATGATTCTATATGTGATTTCTAAGACACACTGTATTATTATTGTTTGGTCCAGTATGTATAAATACAGTGAATCTTTAAATCACTATAGCGAGCTCAATGTATAATAAACTTTTTAGATTATATACAGAGCAATATTTATCTTTGAAAGGAAGGAAAAACTCAACACCGTTATTCCATAATAAATTTATTTCGACCAAAATTGGGGCCTTTATAAATCTAAGTTGATTTAATAAAGCTCCCCAATATATATATATATATATATATATATATATATAATATATATATATATTATATATTATGTTACGTGTATAGTCAACGGCGTTTGGTTACTGAAAGTTTCTCATCTATACGATTCTCACTCCAGGTAATTGCATAGGCAAGAAACTGCTAGTAACCAAGCTTCATACCCATGCTACCCTAATTAAAAAACGAATATTATTAGGTATTAGTTATTACCAAACTCAATGGCATTGAAACTCTGTAACCAAGAAAAAAGTCAGTTTGTTTAAAAAGACAAAATGTGTCAGCAGAAGAAGCTGAGTTCAATTCTCCAGCGAAATATACTACATATTTTTGTCTGAGTTTTGTTCTTTCATTCCTTATTTTGCCTCATATATATATATATATATATATATATATATATATATATTGCGAAGAATATGCCGCCAATTGAAGAAGTTCTCTCCCCATTCCATAATCTTTTCTTACGTAGCATTTGCAACAGGAAAACGAGCGTTATCCGGAGCAAAAACAACATTCAACTTTTTTTGCCCAAATAAAGTTTTCTTTTGTTTTTCTTTCAATGTGTCATTCAAACGAGTTGACTGATTCATTTCTAATTTTCATGCAAGATCACGCGGAACCTGGCTGTTTCCTTTTTTTCCTTTTTAAGATTCTTCCAATGATGAACCCTAAACTTCTAAAGTTTTCTTAAGATCAAAATATACTGAGAATCATTCCCGACCCCCACGTTTTTACCTACAACATCCATCTTTATCAGTTTACATCATCTATTGTCTATTACACTTTTCTTCAGGTAGAATGTGATGCGTGAACTAAATCCAACGTTCATTTAATGTTCACTCGTGATTTTCATCAAAATTAAAATTATCATTTTACTAAAACAAAGGCACAAGCAACGATGAGTAGAGTCAAATTCAAAGAAATCTCAAAGATTTTTCTAACAATGTGCAAAAAATAGCAATTGGAACTTTTGAAGCAATAGAATATTATATATAAGTGTATTTTGGCAGCATTTTTTCTTTTATACAAGTTTTGTTGAACTGTACAGACAATTCTTGTCGGACAAGTTTTTGGTTGATACTTTCTAATTTTCGGGCCTTCTTTTTGGTGTCGGGGTGGAACTGATGTAACAGTCCACCAAAGGTTTCGATACGAGCGCTTTCGGCAATACAGTTTTCCATCATCAGGTAGGAAACAATGGTATGGTTTCGTGTCTCATTTTTAAACTTCCATTCCTTGACGTCATGATAGACTCTAACAACAACAAATTCACTACCTCCCCATATAAAAAAACCTACCCCCATCAGTTTTTTTTATTTCGAAAAGAATATTGTTTTAGAAGAAGAAGTAGCTTTGCACGGTTTATCAAGTTTTTTATAATGGCTTTTTTGCATTGTGCAGAGCATTCACTCTTGTAGTTGATAATCCAAGAATTGATGGGGGTAGGTTTTTTTTTATATGGGGAGGTAGTGAATTGTTGTTGTTAGAGTTATCATGACGTCAAGGATAAATGGAAGTTTAGTTGTTTTGTGTACTACTCGTTCCCATCGCTTAAAAACGAAGACACGAAACCATACCATCGTTTCTCTACCTGATGATGGCAAACTTGTATTGCCGAAAGCGCTCGTATCGAAAACTTTGGGTGATCTGGTTACACCAGTTCCAACCCCGACACCAAAAGATGGCCCAAAAATTAGACAAGGATCAACCAAAACTCGCCGACAAAATTGTCTGTACAGTTCAACAAAACTTGTATATATATATAATATTATATATATATATATATATATATATATAATGTTTATTTTGGCAGCAGATTCTAAAAAAAAGAAAACAATGGTTGACTACAAAGTGTATTTGTGGTTTGGAGTCCAAAACTAATCAAGGACATAAAATCATTGAGGGAGTCAAAGGAGAGCTACTAAAGTAATGAAGATTAAAAAAAAACCTTTCATAGGAAGAATACTTACGAAGATTGGACTTAACCGTTTATGGTTTATCGACGTACAAGAGGGGATAATGATTGAAGTCTACAATTATACCCAGTGGAATTTTATTCAACGAACTTTGACCTACTAAACATTTGCTCAAAATATCAATACCGAGGGGTCAAATAATTAAAACTCTTAAAAGATATTCTAAAGCAAATGCAAGATAAAATTATTTTAGCAACAGAATGGTGAATACATGGAATAAACTACAATACAATGGAATGCCCATCTCTAAACCCCTTTAAGGCAATGTTAGATAATATGTGGAAAGATTATAAATATTCCGTGGAATTAAGATGAATGTTTATAAGGAACAGCTGACAGGTCTCAGACCTAATATACCAACTGAAAAAGATATTATTATTATTATTATTATTATTATTATTATTATTATTATTATTATTATTATTATTATTATTTTTCACCTCTTTTGAGTTTTTTTACATCAGCGTTAGCTGATGGTATTTCACTGGAGTCTGCGAGTGACAACAAGTCTCCTCAGGTCTCCATGACTCTTCTGAGTATTCTTGCCGATTGCAGCAGTGCAGTAGGCTGCGATGGTCTCAATTCTTCCTATGATTTCAAGATTCTCCAGTCTTTTTTCCAAGTTTATTGGACCGTTTCAAGTGCAGCCCAACAACAATTGGTATCACTTTTCACTCTCATGTTCACAGCTTTTTCAATTCTCGTGGCAAGGTCCAGGTATTTATCCATCTTTTCATTTTCCTTCAGCTTCACCCTGTGATCTGCTGGGACCGCAAAGTCCACCAGTTGTAACGTTAAGAAAAAACAAGAAAACAAAGAAATAACAAACGAAAAGACCCCCCTCCAAGAAAAAAACCCTCCTAAACCCCAACCAACCAAAACACAAAACCGAGTCAATTTCCCAAATTATTCATGGCATATAAAATCCATGAACATGGTCAATTGAAAATTTATAGTGGAAATTTAAACAATGATCCATTTATCAAAGATGATTTATTAACTGCTATTCACGAAAGTTGAGACCACTTTAAATATTGTTTAAATTAGTGGAATCCATAACTGAAAAAAATTAGAACTGCCATTAAAGTTCGAGGAGGAAACTAAATATTAATTCTTTTTTTTTTTGTCAACGAATTAATAATTTTTCATCAACCATTGCGTTATTCTATAACATTTCCCTCTGCATGGCTTGGGTTAGGGTTTACACCATAAATTTGAATAATTTAATCTAGTTTGTTTAAGCATATTTTATGAAGCCAGGATATTCAGTTAATAAATAAAAATGTGGTTATTTCCTATAACTCCAACCTAAAAAAGGGGAACCACTCTGAATAAAATTTTATTAATTATTTATTCATTTTATTTATTGATCTACTAGAAAAAAGAAGACAGGGGTTAGGGTTTAGGGTTAGAGTTAGGGTTTAGGGTTAGGGTTTGGGTTTAGGGTTTAGGGTTAGTTTAATGGGAAAATAATGGGTAGATTAATTAGCAGATAAAATTCATTCAGAGTGGTTCCCCCTTTTTTAGGTTGGAGTATAGGAAATAACCAAAATTGTTTTACATCTTATTTACAGCCGCCGTTGGCTGGGGTTTAAGAATACACACACATCAACGCACAGACAGACAGACAGACAGACAGAATATAAACAAATACAGGCATATGACATATACGCACTCATACACACATCAACGCACAGAACACACACATATAAACAAATACAGGTATATCGACATATACGCACTCATAACAACATCAACGCACAGACAGACATACAGACATACAGGCCCCCTTCTACAGAAGAGGTAACATTTCCCAATGGGGCCACCTGTTAGCCGTGGTGGCAACCCTAGACCTTGGTGACTGAGCAGTCTATAAACTGCAAAGCTCTACTTAAGCCCTTACTTAATCTAGACGGGCGATCGGACAGGCTCTCCAATCCAACCGATGGTCACACCAAGCCCTAGCACCTATAGATTGTCCCAGGCGCGTGGTCTATAATGGTTAGAGTCGTAGGGAATGGACTCGTCAACGCGAGTTCAATTCTGACCGAAGGCTGTTGGCATTTCACATAGCGCTAAATACCCTTGGGAAAGGTGTGTGAATCCAATTCTATGGGTAAATAGCAGGGTAGACTGGACTCTTTAACCATGGCTAGGTAACCAGTCTATGAGCAAGAAAACTCTGAATTCAAACCTGTTAAACTCCGCTTAAGAATTTGACCTTGTGTCGGCATCCTGCTCGTGCGGAGGGGTTGGTAATATATATTGTGATTGTCCCAACCCTTATTGCCCTAAAGGCAATCCCCATCTTTTTATCATATGTGCTAGAAGGCGGTGGCTGAGAGTATTAGTGCCTGGGTATGGCATTAGACTGATGGTGAAGGAATGTGGAGTATCCGTTCATCACCCATTACTCCAAGGTCCACTCTGACCCGGAGTGGTAGTGCCTGTCAGGCCCCATCAAACGTTTGAATAGAGGAAAATGATTAGTATTATTTGTATTATTCGGACTATTGTCCTCATCTCTTTGATTAATACAAGTTTCGGCCGATGTGCCCTCCGGCTTTCTTCATGTATTTTTATCGAACTCGGGAACCTTCTCGGACTCGGGAACCATCTTTTCGAACCTTCTTGTTGTAATCGGAACCTTCTTGTCGTAATCAGGAGCCATCACAGAACTTTGAACCCAACCTCTTTACTCAGTCCACGGGGGTAACTTATTCTCATTCCACTAACCATAAGCTGGGGTACAGGTGTTAAGTTGTGTTAATTATTATTCTATGTTACTGCTACCCCTGACCAAGATTGAACCTGCAGCTTAGAGATAACTGTCACTTAGAGCTGTCTTAACCTAACTCTTTATCCACTACGCTATGTCCAATTGTACAAATAACAATGAAAGAGGACAATAGTCCGAATAATCCAAATAATACTAATTATAAAAGCCTCATTTCAAAAAATTTAGAGAGAGGAAAATAAGTTTAAAAATGTTTTAAAAATTGAATACCCAACAAAAATGAATAAAACAAAACGTCTTCAGCAATAAAATAACCCAACAATGGTTGACATGTCGTAAAATCCAACAAACCAATCAACCAACAAACATCTTATCTGTTATTAGTATATTTACAGGTAAAATATAAACTAAGGTGAACATCCTCTAAGTGTGCTAATTCCATTTAATTCATCATCAAAAAGATTTAAGAAAAAAAAAATTAAGAGATTTAATGATATAAACGTTTTTGTTTTTTTGTCCAGATAGTCCTAAGCAATAATGCTATATAAATATTTCACATCTTGTCATATAGTAACATAAATAATGAGAATGGAATCATCTGTTTTTCCTGTAGATATGTCTGAAAAAACCTCAGAAAAGAGAAACGAGATCCCACAGGACTTGTTAATACTCTGTTCCTTGTATCTTTGCTTAGTAAACCTTTTTCCCTACCCATAATACTCGTCATGTTTCTTATTATTATTTCTCGGTTAACTGATAATCGAGTTACAACACTTCTCCACCTGGAAAAACTAGTTTATAACCTAATTAGTAATGTTTAATTAAATGTGAATAATTATTTAAGTTAGACAATTAAAGAGAGGAAAATAAGTTTTAAAAATGTTTTAAAAATTGAATACCCAACAAAATGAATTAAAACAAAACGTCTTCAGCATAAAATACCCAACAATGGTTGACATGCCGTACAATCCAACTAACCCAATCAACCAACACATCTTATCTGTTATTAGTATATTTACAGGTAAAATAAATAACGGTGAACATCCTCTAAGTGTGCTAATTCCATTTAATTTCTTGCCAGGGGTAGTAGGTTGATCGATGCAGGCATAGAAAAAAAGAAAAGAAAAGACAAAAAATTAGCGAAGGTTAATAATGGTCTTGTTAAGCTTTTTGTATGAACAACACGGAAAAGGTTTTAATCCGAGCAATATAATCATATTGTTGCTTACATGCATTCATAATGTACTAATCTCTCTCTCTCTCACCTCTCTCTCTCTCTCTCTCTCTCTCTCTTCCTCTCTCTCTCTCTCTATATATATTATATATATATATATATATATATATATATATATCAGTGTTTTCTTTATCAATCTATCTCGTTCTTTTCTTTATCTATCTATCTATCTATCTATCTATCTATCTATCTCAGTCTTTTCATTCTCTCAGTCTCTCCTCCCTCCTCCACTCTCTTTCTCTCTCTCGTCTCTCTCTCTCTCTCCTCTCTCTCTCTCTCTCTCTATATATATATATATATATATATATATTATATATATATTAATTATATAATGTTGTTCTGGTTTCAACTGGAAAAATTCAATATTTTAATAAAAAAAAGACGCTCCGCAAAATGTATTTTGTTCTCAGAAAAAAATTTCATTCTTTTTGTTTTACATATGCACACGTGTTTCAGATCTTCTGGTATCTTCTTCAGGCTTGACTGATAATATGAAAATGTATATATATATATATATATATATATATATTATATATATATATATATAATATATATATATCAGTGTTTCTTTATCGATCTATCTCGGTCTTTTCATTATCTATCTATCTATCTATCTATCTATCTATCTATCTATCTCAGTCTTTTCATTCTCTCTCTCTCCCTTCCTATTCACTTCCTCTCTCTCTCTCACTCTCTCACTAATATATATATATAATGTGGAGAAAAGTAGACAAACACGGGATGTTGTGGAAACTGAATGTTTTATTGTCGACGGTGCACGTTTCGGTCTCTTATCAAACACATCCCGTGTTTGTCTACTTTTTCTCCACATACTGTCGGATTAACCTCCTCACATTCTGCCATATATATATATATTATATATATATATATATATATATAATTATATATATATCAGTGTTTTCTTTATCAATCTATCTCGGTCTTTTCTTTATCTATCTATCTATCTATCTCTCTATCTCCTATCTAATCTATCTATCTATCTCAGTCTTTTCATTCTCACTCTCACTCCTCTCCTCCACTCTTCTTTCTCTCTCTCCCTCTCTCTCTCCTGTCTCTCTGTCTATCTCTCTGTCTCTGTCTCTGTCTCTCTCTCTCTCTCTCTCTATATAATATAATAATATATATATTAGGGCAGTTGTGTGTATATGTATGTCCGGAGGAAACTTCGAAAATAAAACAATTAACGACAAAGTAAATATATATACACATTAAATATCACCAAGGGCTTGGTTTTGAGCAAAAATAATAGAGATTTGATTTATATTCATGAAGATAATTAAGTAAAATTTAAAATAATACGAGCGCATNAAAAAAGAAGAAGAGATACTCGGAGTGGTAGTACCTGTTAGGGTCCCATCTATGGTTAAATAGAAAAATATATTTATGAAAATTGATTATCCATTAAGAATGAATTTATTTCAAAATTTATCGCATTAAATGACCCACTGAGGTTGATATGCCGTAAACAAAAACAAAACAAACCAAATATTTTTGTGGGGGTATACAGTCGTGTGCTGATGAAAAAGAGAGGGATCTGTTAACGTGATAGAGACGATTCCAGATATGCCAACACATCACTTCATTCTCATGGATTCATTCTAGTGTCATGCAGAAAATTCAAGTTTTGCTTTTTGGAACTTTTAGGGAAAGAATATTTTTGATCCGTGGTTAATTAGATCCGCGGTGATTAAATCCGTGGATACAAAAAAAAGGTTATTTCTTTAAGTCTAAACATAAACAAAGGGGAACCACTCTTGACTGATAAGTTATTATTTATTTTCCTATTAATTAACCCTAAACCCTAAACCCTAACCTAAACCCTAAACCCTAACCCTAAAACCTAACCCTAACTTCTTTTTTCTAGTAGATCAATAAATAAATAAATAAATAATACATAATTGATCAGTCAAGAGTGGTCCTCCTTTGTTTATGTTAGACTTATAGGAAATAACCCCCCAAAATAATCGTGAATACGAAGGTCTTACTGTGTTTATCTACTCTAATTGATTGGCTTGGATTCGTATCACGAACTTCAATTATCCGATAAGAAGAATTCAACTCTGCTGATCCCAGTACAATGGTTAAACCCTCGGCCTATTCTTGTTGAGGGTTTACATTAGATTAAGACTTAAGACGGACTCGCTGTGGAGGACAGCACGTCAATTGACAATCAACAGGTAGCAGCAGCAGCAACAGCAACAGCAACAGAAGCAGCGGCGGCTGTTAACAAGTGACTTCCACCTTTGACTACTGACTGCTTCAAAAGCGATGACAACCGACAAACACATTGGCTTTTAACTCAGTTCAAAGCTCTAACAAACTCACACAAAGATCTCACTACTACACTATACAACAAAGGCTGGTCACTAAATGACAATTACTACTACGACTACGATTAGCTGCAAAGCTTAAGTTCTGAGGAAGCCAAGAGAAAGAGAGAGAGAGGAAAAAAAAAAACTCAGCTTAATTAGGCGGGGGATAGGGAATCATTAATATCTTGGCAGTGGGGGTGATAGGGAGCTTGATTATCGTTTAACAGTATATGATACAACATCAAATAAAAGGAGACTATTAATCATTCAATATGAACTTTTGAGATTTCTAGAAATTAGGGAGCACAGTGTTCTACAATGAATTAATGAATATTATATTATGATTAATTGATTTTAACGGCATGTCAACCTGTATCGGGTTATTAATGCTGAGAGGTTAGAGAATCATATTTACATTTTTCGTGTAGTTATTTTTTAAAATATTTTTTTACACGCGGTCATATGGAAACGAATAGTTTTTAAAACAGATCTATTTGCCTAAGATGGAACCCCAAACAGGTACTACCACTCCAGGTCAGAGTGGATTTTGAGAATAACGGAAATAAACGGATACTCCAATTCCCTAAATCTCTAGAATGGGATCTTCACTATTAGATACAGTTTAGTGTCATACACAGGACACTACTTTGGCGGGGGTCATCCCCTTCTAGAAGGGGTATAGTCAGCGTATTCTCTCTCTCTCTCTCTCTATATATATATATTAATATATATATATATATATATATATATATATATTCAGTAAATGAAGGAAAAACTCTAAACTTGCTTCATTACAATAGTTTATTTCAATGTTCTTGTGATTACCTGAAGATGCCGTAGTAATACAGTTGAAATAAATTATTATAACGAAGTAAGTTTAAAGTTTTTTTCCTTCAGTTACTTAATATCTTGCTCTGTCCTTCCATTCACTGGTATTAGGCACATTGAGCTCTCCTTATGGTCTACCTACATCAGCTTGGTTAAACCAACATGGAAAGATCCTAACTACAGGAAATATTATATATTATATATATAATATATATATATATATATAACCTACCAAACTTGTTGGTAAATCCTCGCCGTAAGAAAAACCCAGCAAATAGTTGGATTGTAAAAATATACTACAAACATCAACCCGGGAATTAAAAAATTTTGGAAAAAAGAAAAGACCAAGATGATCGCACCAACAAAAATAATCTATTAGTACAA
Source organism: Doryteuthis pealeii (assembly GCA_023376005.1). Classification (NCBI taxonomy): domain Eukaryota; kingdom Metazoa; phylum Mollusca; class Cephalopoda; order Myopsida; family Loliginidae; genus Doryteuthis; species Doryteuthis pealeii. Next base: position 57,573,304 of record CM042165.1, read on the forward strand.
TATTTTGGCCAAAAGAAAAACAATGTAATGCATATATATATATAAAGATATATATATATTCATACAAAACCGCCAGAAGCTAAAAGATTATTTTTGTTGGTGCGATCATCTTGGTCTTTTTCTTTTTTCCAAAATTTTTTAATTCCCGGTTGATGTTTGGTAGTATATTTTTACAATCAAACTATTTGCTGGGTTTTTTCTTACGGCGAGGATTTACCACAAGTTTGGTAGGTTTATATATATATATATATATATATATATATATATATATATATTTCCTGTAGTTAGGATCTTTCCATGTGTGGTTTAACCAAGCTGATGTAGGTAGACCATAAGGAGAGCTCAATGTGCCTAATACCAGTGAATGGAAGGACAGAGCAAGATATTAAGTAACTGAAGGAAAAAAACTTTAAACTTACTTCGTTATAATAATTTATTTCAACTGTATTACTACGGCATCTTCAGGTAATCACAAAGAACATTGAAATAAACTATTGTAATGAAGCAAGTTTAGAGTTTTTTCCTTCATTTACTGAATATATATATATATATATATATATATATAATATATATATATTTATATAGAGAGAGAGAGAGAGAGGAATACGCTGACTATACCCCTTCTAGAAGGGGATGACCCCCGCCAAAGTAGTGTCCTGTGTATGACACTAAACTGTATCTAATAGTGAAGATCCCATTCTAGAGATTTAGGGAATTGGAGTATCCGTTTATTTCCGTTATTCTCAAATCCACTCTGACCTGGAGTGGTAGTACCTGTTTGGGTTCCATCTAAGGGGCAAATAGATCTGTTTAAAAACTATTCGTATTCCATATGACCGCGTGTAAAAAAAATATTTTAACAAATAACTACACGAAAAATGTAAATATGATTCTCTAACCTCTCAGCATTAAATAACCCGATACAGGTTGACATGCCGTTAAAATCAATTAATCATAATATAATATCATTAATTCATTGTAGAACACTGTGCTCCCTAATTTCTAGAAATCTCAAAAAGTTCATATTGAATGATTAATAGTCTCCTTTTATTTGATGTTGTATCATATACTTGTAAAACGATAATCAAGCTCCCTATCACCTCCACTGCCAAGATATTAATGATTCCCTTTCCCCCGCCTAATTAAGCTGAGTTTTTTTTTTCTCTCTCTCTCTCTTTCTCTTGGCTTCCTCAGAACTTAAGCTTTGCAGCTAATCGTAGTCGTAGTAGTAATTGTCATTTAGTTGACCAGCCTTTGTTGTATAGTGTAGTAGTGAGATCTTTGTGTGAGTTTGTTAGAGCTTTGAACTGAGTTAAAAGCCAATGTGTTTGTCGGTTGTCATCGCTTTGAAGCAGTCAGTAGTCAAAGGTGGAAGTCACTGTTAACAGCCGCCGCTGCTTCTGTTGCTGTTGCTGCTGCTGCTACCTGTTGATTGTCAATTGACGTGCTGTCCTCCACAGCGAGTCCGTCTTAAGTCTTAATCTAATGTAAACCCTCAACAAGAATAGGCCGAGGTTTAACCATTGTACTGGGATCAGCAGAGTTGAATTCTTCTTATCGGATAATTGAAGTTTGTTGATACGAATCCAAGCCAATCAATTAGAGTAGATAAACACAGTAAGACCTTCGTATTCACGATTATTTTGGGGGGTTATTTCCTATAAGTCTAACATAAACAAAGGAGGACCACTCTTGACTGATCAATTATGTATTTATTTATTTATTTATTTATTGATCTACTAGGAAAAAAGAAGACAGGGTTAGGGTTAGGGTTTAGGGTTAGGGTTTAGGGTTAGGGTTAATTTAATGGGAAAATAAATAAATGTATCAGTCAAGAGTGGTTCCCCTTTGTTTATGTTAGACTTATAAGAAATAAACTTTTTTTTTTATCCACGGATTTAATCAACCGCGGATCTAATTAACCACGGATCAAAAATATTCTTTCCCTAAAAGTTCCAAAAAGCAAAACTTGAATTTTCTGCATGACACTAGAATGAATCCATGAGAATGAAGTGATGTGTTGGCATATCCTGGAATCGTCTCTATCACCGTTAACAGATACCCTCTCTTTTTCATCAGCACACGACTGTATACCCCCACAAAAATATTTGGTTTGTTTTGTTTTGTTTTACGGCATATCAACCTCAGTGGGTCATTTAATGCCGATAAATTTTTGAAATAAATTCATTCTTAATGGATAATCAATTTTCATAAATATATTTTTTCTATTTAACCCATAGATGGGACCCTAACAGGTACTACCACTCCGAGTCAGAGTGGATCAAGGAGTAATGGTGTTCAAGGGTGCTGCCACATCCCCAAACCTCCAGAACTGGAACCTCACCATCAGAATAGAGTTTAACGTCATTTCTAGGACATGTAGACCCTCAGCCACCGCCTTCTAGCACCCATGATGATAAAAGGGTTGGGGGTTGCCATAAGGGCAATAGGGTTGGTGCTAGGACTTGACGTGACCAGCCGATTAATCGGAGGAGGCTCTCCAACCGCCCGTCTAGCCAAGAAAGGACCAAAGTGGAGTATTGCAATTCATGGACTGTTCAACCACCTGGGTTCTATCCTTAAGCATCACGGGTCGCCACACACGGCCAACAGGTGACCCCACTGTGGGAGTCTTACCCCTCTGCATGTACTAGACAAAATGTGACCCATTGGGTCACCCATACAGCTCTAGGTATATAACTGAGATTAGGGAAAAGGGTTAGAAAAGCGAATAAATTAAAAGAAAATAAATACGGCCGCACAAAACCTTAAAATCATTTTTGACCTCATTTAAGCATTTGGGAAATTTAACATGGAAATACATTTCAAATTCTCCCCCCCCCTCCTCTTCTCTACTCTCAAGAGAAACTAACATTATATAACGAGGAGGTAGTCAAGATACATAGAGGGGAAGAAAGTGATAGACAGAGAGTAAAGTAAGAGATTGGTCAGTTTTGACTTAATTGCAAATTACGACTAATTAGAACCAATTAAAACATATTTTTTCCAAACATAATTCAATCCTAAAGAGAAGGAATAATTTAGTGTAATTTTCATATTATTAAACTAAACAGTAAAAAAGCCTCTTGGAAGCAAAAGTTGATTAACTCAGTTTTAGTATAATAATAGATTTGTCTATTTATAGTATATATATTGTTTGTAATTTAGTGTGAAGCATTAGGAATGGAATATCAGAAACTCGTTTTTTTTTAGTTTTAAGTTTCGTTTTATTTCGTTTAAGCAATCGCTCTCGAAAATTAAACGAAATAAAATTAAACTTATACCTAAAAAAAACGAATCTCTGATATTCCATTTCTAATGCTTCACACTAAATCTCAAACAATATATATACTATAAATAGACATCTCTCTCTCTCTCTCTCTCTCTCTCTCTCTCTCTCTCTCTTTATATATATATATATATATATATATATATATATATATATATATATATATATATATATATATATCAACTAGAAGCATACGTGGATCCCTCAACAACAACCTATTCGATAAAGATATTCATATTCGATAGAACCGTGTTAAATAACCCCAAAATCTTTTAAGAAACAGCTCCACAAAAATGTATATATAAATGTTCAATGAATACAATTCCACAATCTCTTGGCATAATCCTAGACGGGTTGATATGCCGTTAAAATCAATTAATTAATCATTCCAGCACTTGTCACTTGAGTATTGCTCATCTCACGTTTTGTTCGTTTACTATTTGTGTTGTGTGAAATTTGAAATGAAGACTCCCTTTGAAAATCTGGCCATTAAAAAAAAAAAAATAAATAGGCACCAACAAATTTATGAAAAATCTACTAATTAGTCAAATTAGTTGATTTTCATAAATTTTGTTGGTGCCTTTTTTTTTTTTTTTTGTCCGATTTTTTTTTGTCCGATTCTTTTAAATCAAAGCGTCAATTTTGTCAAAAAAAGTTTTATGTAAATTTTTACAATTTCTTTTTTCTTGACAGGCTAATAACTTTTCAGATCATCACTTTTCACAAATATTTTTGGTTCCGCAGTGGAAATAATTTTTATGTCGGAGTCTTTCCCCATTCTTTCTTCTTACTGACCCAAAGATTTTCACTATAAAATTCATTTTTAACGATTTTTAAAAACTCAGGTGTCAATTTTCTGCCAATTTCTTTTGTTTCTACCTACAACTCCAATTAAGATAGAACTTACCTTTATAATCAAGTATTATAAATAATCTAGAAAGGATTGAAAATATACAGGAGGATATTCATAAGTTATATGTAAATATTATGTCATTTTATATAAGGGACTTAATTATCAAAGGGACAACTGTATATAAGCTTATAATTTTTTTTTATCTGCTTAACACCAAAAAAATACAATGTTGTATTGATCTATGTAAATTTGTATATAAATTTAATCTTATTAGAAATTAACTGATTAAGGGACTTGTGTATTTACGGATTTTAGTATTCACAGGGTTTCCCAGAACCAATCTCAGGCGGAGGTCAAAAGTCAAATGTACTTTTGAATATACTGAATCTATGACCCTTTATCATGGCTCGTCATTTTTTGGATGAAATTAAACATACTTTACCACCCTAGGATTTGAAATAAATCTACTGACTTTTCGTTTGCTTGAAATTGTTTAAACAACAAGAGTTTTGAAAGTAAAAATCAATGTCTTTTTTATGATGTGATGGAAGACCTGATACTAAAAATATGAACGAAGGAGTTGGGTGACGTCAAGGTGTAAAATCCAGGTCAAGAGATACAGAAGAGGATGATGATGATGATGATGATGATGATGATGAGGAGGAGGAGGAGGAGGAGGAGGAGGGGGAGAAGGAAGGGGAATGGATTGTTCAATCGGATTCCAATCTAAGGTCGGGGAATTATACTTTGACCCAAGGCCGAAGTTCCGGGAAGAGACCAGTGATCCTATGTTGAATGCACAGATACAACGCCTAGATCCTTGATATAAGTAACTATCAATACACAAATAATCATGTCATTTTGTCGAGTATTATGCAAGTTATTCTATAATCTATCAATTAATTTCTTAAATGTAGATGAAGCAAAAATGAAATTAACCAGGAAGCGCGAATGCTCAACCTAAAAAAACAAAACATAAAAAACAAAAAAAAAAACAAATTATAAATTAAATGAATGAACAGTTCTGTGTTTTATATTAAGTTTATTCAGTTCAATTTAATACATCTTATCAAAGTTAACACCTAAACCTGAGTGTGACCACACACAAGTTAGTAAATTATATGAAAACATCGATTACTACTACTACTACTACTACTACTACTACTACTGAAATTTACCTTAATTTTGAGATTACCTCCCCAAAGCTCCCAAAATGACTTCAATATTTACCCGCAGTAGAATTATAGTCTGTAGATTTTCATTTGAACGAGATGTCAGAACAGTGATTCAAATGTTTTCATATTCTACAATTTTCGGATCTCTCGGGCAAGGTCTAGGCTTTTTTCTTTTTCTTTTTTATTTGTTTCAAGATTATTCTAATTATCTTCTCCGTGCATGATTTATGTTTCTTAGTCGATTATATTTTACCACCATTTTGAAGTCCGTTTCGATTTTATTCGCATTTCTGTGCATTTTTTTAAAAAAAACAATTAAGAATTACACAACGATCAAGTTATTTGATCGTTGCTTATTGAGCGGTGACAACAAATTCTGGTTTTTCTAGTTTGTAACTTTTTTTTTTGATTTTTCGAAAATTGCTGGAAGACAAAAAGAAAAAAAAAGACATAATTTTTAATAAGTGTGACATCATTTCATGAGTGAGAGAGCGTGACGACATTAAATCTATTCATGAAAATGTTCATGAGAATAAACCGAATTATTATTATATCATCACACCTAGTGAGTTTTTCACATCAGCGTTAGCAGGTGGTCTTTCGTAGGAGTCTTAGTAACAGCAAGCCTCCCCAGATCTCCAGGAGTATTCTCAGTATTCCAGCCGATCTCAACAATCGTTAATTAACAAGAGGTAGTCCGGTATTCTGACCTGGATAAGGTGATCAATTTGAATCACAAAATCCCAGAGAATTTTATTGGTCTCATTTTCTAGGACGGATTCTGGTTTGTACAGATACTATTTGGTAGTATGGTCAAATTTTAATCTTATTTCTCTGAATTTTTTAGATGAGGCTTGATGATTAGTGTTATTTGTATTATTCGGACTATTGTCCTCATCTTCATTGTTATCTGTACAACGTTTCGGCCGATATGCCCTCCGGCCTTCTTCAGGTATTTCTTGTCGGATTCGGGAACCATTTCGGACTCGGGAACCTTCTTTTCGAACTCGGGAGCCATCACGGAACTTTGAACCCAGCCCTTTATTCAGTCTATGGGACACATAGCCTAGTGGATAAAGGAGTTAGGTTAAGACAGTTCTAAGTGACAGTTATCTCTAGACTGTAGGTTCAATTCTGATCAGGGGCATCAGTAACATAGAATGATAATTAACACAGCTTAACGCCTCTACCCCAACTATGGTTAGCGGAATGAGAACAGGATACCATCGTAGACTGAATAAAGGGTTCAAAGTTCCGTGATGGCTCCCAAGTTCGAAAAGAAGGTTCCCGAGTCCGAGAAAGTTTCGGCCGATGTCCGAGAACGTTTCGGCCGATGTGTCCTCCGGTCTTCTTCAGGTATTTCTTGTCGGACTCGGGAACGTTCTTTTTCAAAAAGTAATATGTTAAAAACATACAAAACAGAAAATGTGTTGTCCATGGATTTCACCGTCTTTGAATTTGACGATGATAGACGGAAAAAAGAACAACCAAAGGTCATATCCAATATTAAGGGACACTAAGGAGCAACCAAAGGATTCTTCATTAAGGATCGCACTCTACTTAACACAAAGGACCTCCGCTGGACAGCGCTCTTGCTTGAAGCCTAAGGATGGCCACTGAAATCGTAACTGGTTATGGGCCCAGCACGCTTCCACTGCGGTGTGGTAGAGGGGTTGTGTAAATACATACTGGAATGCGTGTCGGGGTTTTTGATCAGTCCTAGCTGGGTTCCCTGGGCTAAGTGTGTTGGAATATTTTGTATATAAGGTGTGCTCCAATTCCCCACCCGAATTTATAGACTAGCCGAGGTCACGTGGTTTACTCCCCCGGCCAATGCGTGGCTGATTCACTACTTAAACACTGATACTTGCCACAGTTCACTTGCAATCATTAAGGAGGAACTTACGACCATTGACGAAGGAACAGAGGATTCTTTACCAAAGGATTACCAAGGATTTCTTCTGGACAAGCGCTCTTGCTTGAAGCCCTAAAGGATGGCCCATAAGATTGTAACAAGGTGCTCTGCTGTTCAGTGATCCAACTCAGACCCATGTTCCCAGGTATGTCTACGAGATATATTTTTCGAGTTCCACCGACCATTTCGTAGACGTTGTAAGAAGCACTAGGTTCCGGGTTCATGCCGGCCTCGACAACTCACCGCATATGTAGTACAGCTTGGATCTGTGCGGTAAAGTAGAGAGTCTATTGTATGTGTGACACACTGACTCAGATTAAAGAATCTCCTTGGTGTACCGCTCGTGAAAAGAGTATAGACTACCTAGGTATTCGGCTGATACCGACAATAACCCACTCCGCCTATTTATTTTACGCCATTGTAACAAAACCAACTTTAGCCGAGATGGTTATTTTCTGTTTATCTCTCATGTATGGTGCTTTCTCACAGCAATTATAACTAGTCTTTTAAAAGGTGTATTAAGAGTATTTACGGTTTCGAAGGAGCTCTTGTTTCTCCGTAGTTGTAGGCAAATTGTCGGACAAAGAAGGAACAAACACGAAAGTAAATGCAGACACTTGTATTGACAGAATTACATAACATTGTTGCAAATTTTAATGGTATTTGCTACGAGACTTATCTGTGGAGAAATTTTCTTGTAGTAATGGTGATAACACGGTTTTCTTCTCGTCGGTAGGAAATGTAGAAAATTTCGTTTGAGAAAAAACTGTTGGGTGGAATAGAACGATCTATGTGTAGAAAAAGGCGCCATTGTTTAAGGAAAAGTCAGTGGAGAGTCAAAGATTTGTGGGCGTTAAACTAATTTTCAACGCTGATGAAATTATACAAAGAATCCAACAAGGTCATTAGGGACATGGCATTTGGTCGACTTTTATCTCAAATCAAGCGAAACTGTTTCAGAGATTCGAAAGTTGATAACATTTCTGCGTTTATTGACAACTCAACTACAATTGGCGCTTCCTTTCTTTTTCTTTTTCTTTTGTCTTTCAAAGTCGCCTTATTTCTTTGTAGGAGTATATTTAGATTCATACCATTTCTAAGTGCATTAGCGATATGGGAAATTCCTGGCCAGAATTGCCATATAAAAACTAAATGTTATTATGATATCACATTCATAATTCTTTTTTAACATAGAAAACACAATTGTCTGATGAAACATTTTTAGACCAAGTAGATATCCACTTCTTCACCAAAGTGTCATCCATTCTTTTTTTTAATCCTCTGCAAATTGTATTTTCTACTTTATACAATACATACGAGGTTATTATCAATGACACAGCTGTAAGAAGACGATATCTTAATTTTTAATATCCTAATTTATTTCTATATATATATATATATATATATATATATATATATATATATATTATGTATACATCGCTGAAGAGACTTAATAAAGTCGAAACAGTCTGTACGGTGTTCTGCATAGCGAGCCATCCTTTGCCGGGATTCACTTGTCAAGATTATTTTCTATAATTATCGAATTTTATGCGATACATGCATTTATAATTGCCTTCAAGCAAAATATAAAAATAATTTATTCAACAATGCTTCTATAAAAAACAACATCCAAAAATCTATATATATATATATATATATATATATATATATATATATATCGTCATCTACAGACACCGTGTTTCGGCGTATCACGTCTTTGTCTTCAAGTCGCCTTATTTCTTTGTAGGATTTCTAAAATTAGAAATTGCATTGAGATTTCCAAGAGAGAATGAGAATTTCATAGACAAACAATCAATTGAATGGTGTGAGCATTAGAACTTCCCAGGCATTTAGTTGACTTTTCATTCTCTAAGTTGTATTTATTGTTAATTAACGTTGTCTGTTAAGTCAGACATTTACGCTTTGAAGGTCGACTTTAAACGTTTGATTAAATAAGTCTCGTAAAGAGAAGAAACATTTTCATTCTCAAGATAAAACCATTTTAAAAGAACGGTTGGTGTTAAAATTTTGGGACCAAGTCACCAACAGGCACCACAGCCCAGATCATTTTTGAAAGGAACTGAATTTTGCTTTGCACCGGTTGTCAGTAAACAAAATCAGCAGTCGATAAAAAACGAAAGGCATGTTTTTATACTAAAATAGTTTTTGATTTTAATAATGAATTACTTATTTCTTGTTGTTGTTGTTAGCATATGTGAAAAAATTAATTTTGCACTAAAGATAAACTAATATTGTTATTTAAAAAAAAAACAACAACTTAAAACGAAAGACACGTTTATTTATTTTCCATGTGCCTCTACGGAGAGTTAATAAAAAGATTTATATAAAGCGTATTATAAGGTTATAATAATAAGTGCTAACCCTAACACTAACTCTATTTCAGAATTTTAGAATATTTTAGAATTAAAATTTGATAGCAAAATCTTTTTCCTTTTAGTCTTTTTCGTTCCTTTCAAAACTGATCTGGGTTGGGGTGCCCGTTGGGTCACCCATTAAGCTCAGGGTAGATAATTGGGATTAGGGAAAAATGAGTTTGCAAAGCTAATTAAATCTAAAAAATAATAAGTACGGCTGGATAAAAAAAAATTATTACCCCCCCCAACCCCAAAAACAAAAAAAAAAAAAAAACAAAAAAACAATAGAATCATTTTGTAAAATTTCCAAGAAAGAGAACGTTTGACCTAATTTAAACTTAAATGAACCTGATTCTTGGAATTTTATTGAAGCTACGGGCTGTTTGGCTGCTGAAACTTAACATACAAATATGTTTCGACTTCTCCAATCACTCTCTTTACACTCACAAAGAAACTAACAAATATAACAAGGAGGTAATTAAGATATACATAGAGAGGAGGAAGTTGCAGGCAGAATGTGAGTAAGAGACGGGTCAGTTTTTGACTTAATTGTAAAATGCGACTAATTAGAACCAATTAAAATGGACTTTTCTCAAACATAACTCAATTCTAGAACTAAGGAATATTTTAGTATACATTTTGTGTCATTAAACTAAACAGGAAAAAAGCCTTTAGTAAACAAACATTGATTCACTCAGCTTTAGTATAAAAATAGAAACGTGTGCGTGCGTGCGTGCGTGTGTGCGTGCGTGCGTGCGTGCGTGTGTGTGTGTGTGTGTGCATTGTAATCACATGGTTATCTCTGATCTTAGAATAATAAGACCAATTGCAAAGGACAAGTTGTATCGATGTATTCCTTTCATAGAAGAGAAAGCAATTTTCATTCATGTCAGTGTTGTGCTATAAACCTACAAAATCTCAAGGTTTTTGTTGTAGTGTTAACCACCCATTTCTATAAACAAACTTTTAAAAATGTTGTATTATCTCAAATGAGAAGGTTGTAATTGAACAGTTTGATAGCATTCGAACGATTTGTATTTCTCGACAATGTTCAATAATTCGCGTATCTATCTATCTATCTATCTATCTATCTATCGATCTATCTCAGTTTGCATCTATCTATCTATCTATCTATCCCAGTTTGTCTGCATCTCTGTCTGTTTGTCTGTCTGTCTGTCTCTATATATCTATCCCAGTTTGACCGCATCTATCTATCTATCTATCTATCTATATATATATATATATATATATATATACGAAACACACACACGCATATATTATATATATATATATATATATATATATATATATATATATATATATATATATATATCAGTTTATCTGCATCTATCTATCTATCTGTTTGTCTGCATCTATCTATCTATCTATCTATCTATCTAGTTTGCTGCATCTATCTATCTATCTATCTATCTATCTATCTATCTATATATATATATATATATATATATTATATATATATATATATAATATATCAGTTTGTCTGCATCTATCTATCTATCTATCTATCTATCTATCTCAGTTTGTCTACATCTCTCTCTCTCTCTCTCTCACACACACACACACACACACACACACACACAAACACACACACACACTCTATCTATCTATATATCTATCTATCTATCTATCCTTTGTGTGTCAGAGTCCAACTATAAATCCTATTGAATTCCATTAATCAATTTAACCAAAGTTTACTTAAATCGTGTAAGCGTTTGTGCATGTAGTGGAAACTAATGTCAATAAAAATGTGGATTTTATTGAACATCTGGACATTCACGGTATCAGTTCAGTTATCTATGGACGTAAAATAAACAAACAAATGAATAAATAAATAAATAAATAAATAATAAATAATAATAATAATAATAATAATAATAATAATAATGGTATATGCATAAACCAGAAAAATAATAATAATAATAATGGTATATGCATAAACCAAAAAAAAAAAAAATAATGGTATATGCATAAACCAGAGTCTGTTCTTGAGAACAAAACGCACAAAATTCTCTGGGACTTTGAAATAAAAACGGATCACCTTATCCCAGCAAGAAGGCCAGACCTAGTATTGATAACAAAAAAGAAAGAACTTGTCAATTGGTGGATTTTGCAGTGCCAGCAGATCACAGGGTGAAGTTAAAGGAAAATGAAAAAATAGACAAATATCTGGACCTTGCCAGAGAACTGAAAAAAGTTATGGAATATGAAAGTGAAAGTGATACCAATTGTGGTTGGTGCACTTGGAACAGTCCCAAAAGGATTGGAAAAGGGTTTGGAAAGTTTGGATATCAGAGGAAGGATTGAAACCATTCAGAACACTGCACTGCTGCAATCTGCCAGAATACTCAGAAGAGTCCTGGAGACCTGAGGAGACTTGCTGTCACTCAGACTCCAGTGAAAGACCATCAGCTAACACTGATGTGAAAACTCAAAAGGAGTAATAATAATAATAATAATAATAATAATAATAATAATAATAATAAAGCGAATGTAGCAAACTAGGACAACGGGAATACAAAACTACGCACGACTGGGTTGGGAAGGTGATCCACAGGGAATTATGCAAAAAATTTAATTTTGACCATACAACACAATGGTATATGCATAAACCAGAATCTGTTCTTGAGAATGAAACGCATAAAATTCTCTGGGACTTCGAAAAAACGGATCACCTTATCCCAGCAAGGAGACCTGACCTAGTGTTGATTAATAAAAAAGAAAGAACTTGTCAACTGGTGGATTTTGCAGTTCCATCAGACCACAGGGGGAAGATGAAGGAAAACAAAAAGATAGACAAATACCTGGACCTTACCAGAGAATTGAAAAAGTTATGAAATATGAAGGTCAAAGTGATACCAATTATAGTTGGTGCACTTGAAACGGTCCCCAAAAAGCTTAGAAAAAAGACTGGAGAATTTGGAAATCAGAGGAAGAATTGAGACCATTCAGAATACTGCATTGCTGCAATCTGCTAGAATACCCAGAAGAGTCCTGGATACCCGAGAATACTTGTTGTCACTCAGACTCCAGGGAAATAACATCAGCTAAAGCTGGTGTGAAGAAACTCTAATAATAATAATAAACTTCCGGGACCCATGGGTATACCACGGTGGGATAATTTAGATATTACAACGTTTGATATTTATACTTAAGAACTATTGCAAAATAATTCAATATGTAAAAAGTAAATTCATTTTGATTTAACTTTTTTCTTTCTTTCTTTCTTTCTTTCTTTCTTTCTTTCTTTCTCCCCCTCTCCCTTTTTCCCTCTTCCTCTATCTCCTCTCCGTGTACCCCTCTCTATACCTCTCGCTCTCTTTCTCCTCTCTTTCTCCTCTTTCTCTTTCCCCTCTCTCTATACCACTGTCTTTCCCCTCTCTCTCTTTCCCCCTCTCTATACCACTCTTTCTCTCCTTTCCCTCTCTCTCTATACCTATCTCTCTCTTTCCCCTCTCTCTCTTCCCACTCTCTCTATACCTCTCTCTCTCTCTCTTTCCACTCTCCCTATTTCCCCCTCTCTTTCCCCTCTCTCTTTTATTTCCTTACAATAAAATCGGAATGGTCCATGGTTTATCTGAAGGGGTGACAGGTTGTGATACACAAACGTATTAATATATAGATCATAATAGAACATCGATAATACACAACAGAATAGCAAGTGTAGATTATGTTGATGCTGAGATGAAATGGTTAATCACATAATAAGCGAATGCTGTAAACTGTCATAAAAGGAATACAAGACTAGACACAACTGGGTGGGAATGGTGATCCCTTGGGAATTGTGCAAGAGATTAAAATTTGGCCATATTAACAATTGGTATAAGCACAAACCAGAATCCGTCCTAGAAAATGAGACTAATAAAATTCTTTTGAATTTAGAAATACAAACGGGTCACGTAATGCCGGCCTAAAAACCAGGTCTAGCGTTAATTAACGAAAAAAATGAACTTGTTATCTAGTGGATTGGGCTGTTCCAGCGGACCACAGAGGGAAAATAAAAGAAAGCGAAAATATAGACAAATACTTGGATCTTTCTCGAGAGCTGAAAAAGCAGAGGAACATGAAGGAGACGATGACACCAATTGTAATTGGTCCGCTTTGAACGGTCTTTAACAGTTTTTAAAATGAGTCAGGAGGAATTGGAAATCTGAGGAAGAATCGAGACCATTCAGATAACAGCATTGTTAAAATCGGCTAGAATACTCAGAAGAGTCCTGGAGACCCGATGAGAATTTCTGTCACCCAGACTCCAGTGAGAGAGCACCAGTTTATAAAGAAAACGGTAAATTTAAGAAGGAACTCAACTGCGAAGGAAATAGATGAAAATAATCAGTTACCAAATTCAGTTAAAATCATAAAAAAGATGTTAGAACACAACAATTAAAGTACCGTATTTGACGGCATATAGGACGCACTTTTTTCCCAAAATGTTGGCTCAAAAAATTGCCCTGCGTCTTATACATCGTAGGTGAAGTTTGTGACCTCCCTTAGGCCTAGGCTAATCTTCTCTATGATGCTCACTAACCCAACTTACGCTCAGTACTTTTACCTCCATGCATCCTTATTTCATTGCTGGTATTATTGTATTATTACCAGTGCTTTAAAAATGAATTCGTAACAATGAAAGCAATCTATTATTATTATTATTATTATTATTATTATTATTATTATTATTATTATTATTATTATTATTATTATTTGCTCCTTTTGAGTTTTCACATCAGTATTAGCTGATGGTCTTTCACTGGAGTCTGAGGGACAGCAAGTCTCCTCAGGTCTCCAGGACTCTTCTGAGTATTCTGGCAGATTGCAGCAGCGCAGTGTTTTGAATGGTTTCAATCCTTCCTCTGATTTTCAAACTTTCCAAACCCTTTTCCAACCCTTTTTGGACTGTTCCAAGTGCACCAACTACAATTGGTATCACTTTGACCTTCATATTCCATAACTTTTTCAGTTCTCTGGCAAGGTCCAGGTATTTGTCCATTTTTTAAATTTTTTTATTTTATTATTATTATTATTATTATTATTATTATTATTATTATTATTATTATTATTATTCAATTGAAAGTTGATATTAAAGAATATTAATTAACTGATCCAAGGTTTTCAAAACAAAAAAAAGGACACGACTCAAGGCCAAATAAAATAAATGCCTTTGAACAATGCAAATGGAATCATTAATTGGAGGTCAATATTGAATATAGTCGCCTAAATTATTAATAATTTATATTTATTGAGAAATGATTTAGTAAGGGATTTGTTAGGAATGTCCGGTAATTAGCAAATTTTATTATTATTATTATTATTATTATTATTATTATTATTATTATTATTATTATTATTATTTCCTGCTAATGAGATGTCTTGTGCATGTTTATTGCTTGCCTTTTACTGCCGAATTGCTTTTATACAGCTATGTTTCTGCTTGTGTAATGCACAGCTAGATTGTTTTCAATAATATATGCTTAAATACACTAGAAAACTTTTTTTTCCTGAATCTGACCAATATGGCCAATATGCATTCAGAAGGGATGCAATAATAATCATGTGGCTGAAGAGTGCTGGGCTAAAAGCAGAAACGATGGCATTTATAATATAACTAAACAGGATGAAAAATCCATTCGGTAGGATTTACCCGGCAAGCATAATAAAAATGGCGAAGACCCAAATATGTAGATTATGTGGACAGCATGTTGAGACGATTTACCATTTAATATCTGATTGTCCAATCCTGACAAACGAATGAATATAAATATCCACGTGACAAGATTGGCAATATATTAATTGGAAGATGTCAGTATTATTGTGCACCACACACTGAAAACTGATATGAACATAACCAATAATGGAAGCATTAGGTTTATAGATTCCAAAATTTCACTCTTTTCCTTTCTTTCTTTTTTCTTTCCATTCCATTCCTTTGAAACAGAAGATAGTGAGGGGATGATAGTAGGTGTGGCGCTCCACCTCAGATGCCAAAACAATCTCCTTGGTCTAGCGCTAGTGAAAAGGAGATAGGGTCCCTCGCTGTCTGGCTGATACCGACTTTAGGCCACGCCGACGAAGCAGAAGAATAATCGGGTTCCGTAAAACATTTGTCTCAAAACGAGTTTATATCAAAAGTATCAGAAATTACTGGGATAATTATTTTGAGTATTTTATTTGTGATCATCTAGACATATATGAAGAGATGGGCGCCGCCCAAACTGCTAATAGCACGTTTGTTTCGCATGCCATTTATTAGTGTAGTGAGTTTGGATTCTCAGTTAGGATCTGGATCTGTTACGATTTAGGCCTTGTGCCAGACTATGCTAAGCTTTGTTATTACCTATCTACTTATCATAGACATGGTTAAGAGGCTACATCAGCAGAACATTGTTTATAAGTTCGATTCTCACAAGGTGCTCCATACTTCTGGCCTTGTACCACAACTAAGCCAAGCTTTGTAAATAACTCATAGGCATACGCATGATGAAACATGTCTTGATATACATATATCCCATATACATGCACACATATAAGCTTGCACAAACACAGAGATAGACACATACACATACCACACACACCACACACATATATATATATATATATATATATATATACTGGTGCATGTAAATTTATATGAAGATAAAGACATTGAGAGAGAGAGAGAGAGGAGAGAGAGAGAGAGAGAGAGAGAGAGAGAGAGAGAGAGAGAGGAGATCATATAATATACATGCACGCATGTAAGCTTGCACGCACACACACACACACACACATATATATATATATAATATATATATATATATACACACTGATGTATGTAAATTATACGAAATAAAGACATTGAGTGAGTGTTTGGTGTATGTGTGTGTGTGAGAGAGAGAGTGTGTGTGTTGTGTGTGAGAGAGAGAGAGAGGAGAGAGAGAGAGAGAGAGAGAGAGAGAGAGAGAGAGAGAGAGAGAGTGTGTGTGTGTGTGTGTAAATGAGGGGGAGGATTTATCTTTTCTCCCCTCTCCTTCCTTTAACACTCGAGCATCGTCGTCGTCGTCGTTGTGAAGATTTAATGCCGTGGCCATAAGCAGCTAATGTTCCTATGCAAAACCCGATCAGGGAAAAGTCTAAGCTGTGCAAGTTAACAGTCTTAACTGCATGTGTGATTCAAACACGTTAAACTGTCAGCCCGTCTGACCTCCAGTTTTTTGCTCTCTCCTTCTTAAGTCATCCCGACACTTGCCTCCCACCATCAAATGTCATCGGTTCAATGTTCAATAACGATCAATCCAAATCAACAAATTACACACACACACACCACACACACACACACACACACACACACACATAGACAGAGTCACGAATAATCACAAACTCAGATTTTTACCCATTTTATTCATTATATAATAATAATAATATCTTTTCAGCTAGTATATATTAGGTCTGAGACCTGTCAGCTGTTCCTTATAAACATTTATCTAATTCCTCAGAATATTTATACCTTTCCAAAAAATCTAACATTGCCCTAAAGGTGTTTAGAGATGGGGCATTCACTATTGATGATGGTAGTTTATTCCATGTATTCACCATTCTATAATAATTTTATCTTGAATTTGCTTTACAATATTTCTTTAAGAGTTTAAATTTATGAACCCCTGGTATTGATATTTAGAGCAATGTTTAGTAGATGTTTGTTGAATAAAATCCATGGGTATATTTGTAGACTTCAATCATATCCCCTCTTGTACGTCGATAAACCAAACTTGGTAAGTCAATATTCTAAAGTCTTTATTCATACGAAAGGTTTTTAAAATCATTCATTACTTTAGTAGCTCTCCTTTGAACTCTGAGCACTTCCCTGCTTATCATTTACGAAAGAAAATTCACTTTGAATATAAAATGTGTTAGTTTAACTTTGCATAGAAACTAGAATGAACAGAGATCTCGCCATCAATACCAAGATCTCAGTATATAAAGCTGTATGCCAATCCATATTCTTGTATGGAAGTGAGTCGTGGGTGTTATATCGCAGACACATGAAAAAACTGGAGGCATTCCACATTAACTGCCTCCAACGATAACTGGGCATAAAGTGGTGGCACAAAATCCCCCACTTAGAAATTAGAAGCGCAGCACACATTGACCCAATTGAGACCATCCTAACGCAACGCCAACTGCGATGGTTGGGTCACACCATCCGCATGCCTGCAGACAAACTCTTCCCGTAAATTACTTTACAGTGAATTCACAGTTGGCACGCGGAGGACAGGAGCCTCCCCCCACAAAAAGCGATTCAAAGACCATATTAAGACAACGCTGAAGAAATGTAACATCACACCTTCAAGCGTGGAAGATCTAGTCTCCAACAGACAGGGTTGGCGAGACGCCTGTCGCACAGGGACTAAGCAGCTCAATAATGAGATAAACAGGACTGCAAAGCGGCGACGTCTTTGTCGTCATGAACAACCAAATGTAGATGGGAATTTCCCGTGTAATGTGTGTGACCGCATCTGCAAGTCCAGAATTGGACTAATGAGCCACCATAGGGTCCACAAATGAAGACGTGGAATGACGTCATCGTCGTCTGCGACAGACTTCGAAAAGAAAGAAAAGAATAAACAAGAATTGGATGAAAGCAAAAATAATTTACTGAACCGATATTTGTTTATTCCTTTCACTGAAACAAGTCCCAGCAATAATGGATTCTTTTTATTCTTTAGTGAAGCATTTGTAATTTGTGTGACCACTCCTTCTCCTCCCCCCAAAAAAAACAAACCCTAAGCCAATTTACAACAGCTTAAAATTTCCCACGTAGCAATTGGTCAGAACAAGTCATTTCTTTCAGTTGTATTGTGTTTTGAATTTAAAAAAAAATCTTATATGTAAAAAAGATTCACTCGCATTTGAGAAAAAAACTACAAAGTGATTTTATAAAGTAAATAAAAACGTAATAAATGAAAAGACCCATTAAAATCTCGGACTGAATTACATTATGAGAAAAAAGGTCTGTCATTATTGCTCTTGTCTTTTGTTTAACGGAGACAATAATCTTGGTGGTCCGAAGAAAAAAAAAAAAACAAAAAAAAACAAAAAAACAAACCAAAAAAAAAAAAAAAAAAAAAATAGAAACAAAAAACAGATTGATTCAAACATTATGTCCGATCTGGATTTCTTATCAGTGAAGATTTTTATCTAGTAATATTTTTTTTTTCATTTTCGATTGTCCAGTCACCAATCAATACGAGTCTTGACGATGAAGTCGCTTAGAATAATTTTCTTTTAACGGACAATGTTGTATTGTCCTTTTCTTCTCTTCTTATCATCCTATAATACGTATCTTCTATGCTGGTTTATTTCGGGTCGTCTATCTGCTATCTGGGCTGACTTCTCTCTATTTTTCTGATCTCTCTTTGGATTTCTTAGGACTTCTCTTGTCCGTTGCTGTTTTTAGTAACAAACTCAAGACTTGTTATTATATTTTAGACGTCTTTATTCAACCAAGGTAAGAACAACACATATGGAGAAATGGCCTACAGACGGCAGATGTCATTTGCATCTGTTCTGTCCAGTTGCCCAGCTAAAACTGACCTTGTCAATAAAATATCGAAAAAAAAAATTTTTTTTTAGTGGATTGAAGGCGTTTTTTTTTTCAGCAGGCACTACTCCAGCTAGGGACTTCATTCGCAGGGCGAGTTGTTTTTACAGCTATCACCGCCTAGCGTTTTTTAAGGCAGGAGGCCGGACGCAATTCTGGAACGAATAGCCTTATATATATTTATGTAATTCTATTTTTGATTAAAGGATAAATTCTATTTTATTTTTGTTTACAGAGTTTGAATACTGCAGAATTTGGTAATAAATATACCTAATAATACTCGTTTTGATTTCATAATGCCCCACAAGAATAATAAAATCCTGGTATCTTTGGTAATAAGAAAATTAGCTTTTTATTAAAAATATGCTAGTGAAGAATAAAAAATATGAGGAGATCTCAAAGTAGTTTTGACTTACGAGAAGTGAGCCCTTAGGTTTGAATTGAGGTTTTTCCTTCTCCTAGATCGGTTGCCGTACCCATTAAATATCCAAGTCCTGCCTACTATTTACCCGTAACTGTGGAGAGAATATTTGGATTCATACTTTTCTCCAAGGGTAAAAGTAAAAGTAAAGTCATCGGGGTGGCCTAAAGTCAGTATCAGCCAATCAGCGAAGGAGTCTATCCCCCTTTCACTAGCGCTAGATCTAAGATTGTTTTTGGCATCTGAGGTGGAGCGCCACGCCTACCATAAGCTCCTCACTTTACCGCACAGATTACTGTGCTACTCATACGCTGAGTTGGCGAGGGTCGGTATTGAACTAGGGACCTTGTGGTTTCTAGCCGAATGCACTACCGACTGAGCCAGGATTTCTTACCGTGTCCATTATCCTACAACGGTAACCCTTACAGCACACGCCTCCAACCGTTATTTAAACCTGTGTATTTCATCCATTTTATATAGCCATCAACGCTGGAATAACATTAATTCAGTGATCGAGAACAAAATACTGGGCGTTAAAAACAATTAAATTTTCCGCTCTTCCGGAATGGCATAATTGGAAGGAAGTTTCGCGAGAAAATGTCGCCAGTTTCCGGAGAACAAATTTCCATTAAAATCAGAACTCAATAAATGACTTCCTTGAAGTGAATGTTTAAACAGCGTCCTCGTATCGACCAATCCCGCAAAAGCAAGAGTCGGGCGGGAGCAATCATTATATTGTTGACCGGTATCATGAACTACGGGCACCAGCAGCGGCTTATGTTCACAGAAACAACTTTTTATAATGTAACGATAGTTATTTTCTCTGTTTCTTTTTTTTCCTGACACAAGGCCACCCGCATTAGATTTTCAGACTAGGGGGTCACTACACTATCTATCTACCATGAGGGACCTGTGCGGTAAAGTAAGGAGCTGATGGTAGGTTGTGGCGCTCCATTTCAGATGCAAAAAACAATCTCCTTGGTCTAGCGCTTAGTGAAGACATGGGATAGACTCCTTGCTGATGGCTGATACACTTTAGCCCCCCCCCGGACTACTTTACTTTATTTACACTATCTAATGTGTCTGAAAAACGCGCTTGCTAACCATTGCGCCATGGTATGCGTTCTTGTGATTAGTATAAACGATTGTGTCTAAAAAGAAGTGATCTATGAAAAAAGCAAAAAATGTATTAAAAAAAGAAATAATTTTAGACAAATATTACTCCCTATACAGAGGATGGTCACAAGGGGGAGATAACTCTTTGCAAGAGCGACGCACAGCTATGACTTGTTTTTATTACGTGTTATAAATACTAAACAGCTGCTAATTACTATTTTAGTTATTAACCACTACACTTTCACAAGATTTTCAGTTAAGACACCTTTTTTTTTTAATAAAACCTGTTTGTTGTCGTTTTCATTTATTATTTATTGTAACGACGTTTTAACTATAAATTAACGTTATTTTAGATTACCAAATAAAATTAACAAGTTATTTACTTCTATGAATAGAAGTGCTTTAGAGGGTTAAAGGTCACAGTTATAGAGAAACGATACTTGGTTCGAATATCGTTTTTTTTTTTCGTATAGGAATAACGCGCCCGATGAACTTCACGGATTCACGATGCAAGTTGCGTCATTGATTATCACCGACACCATTAACAATCCATCTAATCTTGGAGTTTCCGTCCCAGCAAAACTGTATGATACTAATTAGTAGAATTCCATAAACAAATGATTAAAATCTAGGAATGGCAACAGTCAAGATCTATGATACAGAGCAAGAAAGATAGTCATGTGGTATTCAGGAGTAGTAATTTTTCAACTGCCATATGAAAATCGAGCCCCTCTCAAAACGATCGGTTTAATATTATATGAAGTGTTTGGAAGGCGGCCTTTCTATGGCGGTATAACATCACCTATGTTGACCAAAAAGGACTTTAAAAAAAGGAAAGTGTTTTCAACGGCAAATGATTGCAGTTGAGATTACAAGTATTTGTATGAGCTATTCTTGTCTAATAGTTCCGTAACGGACATTCATTGCTTACTATATTCACACGACCACACAACAGGCGCTCTATGCTTCTTCTTTGGATTGGTCCACATCTCAACGTTTCCGGATAATCCTAACCGATATGTGTATTGACAACAACATGGAAACTTCTTTTTTCAAATAAGATTAGTTATGTCTGTTTTTTAAACGAATCTCCTGCCCCTAGTTTGATCCCTGTA
>CM042165.1:57595251-57597751 GCA_023376005.1 Doryteuthis pealeii
AAAAGAGAGAGGGAGATCTCTTCAAATGTCCACAGGCTTTTTCATTCTCTGGCAAGGTCCAGGTATTTATCCATCTTTTCATTTTCCTTCAGCTTCACCCTGTGATCTGCTGGGACCGCAAAGTCCACCAGTTGTAACGTTAAGAAAAACAAGAAACAAAGACATAACAAAAACGAAAAGACCCCCCCTCCAAAAAAAAAACCCTCCTAAAACCCCAACCAACCAAACACAAAACCGAGTCAATTTCCCAAATTATTCATGCATATAAAATCCATGACATGGTCAATTGAAAATTTATAGTGGAAATTTAAACAATGATCCATTTATCAAAGATGATTTATTAACTGCTATTCACGAAAGTTGAGACCACTTTAAATATTGTTTAAATTAGTGGAAATCCATAACTGAAAAAAATTAGAACTGCCATTAAAGTTCGAGGAGGAGCAACTAAATATTAATTCTTTTTTTTTTTGTCAACGAATTCAATAATTTTTTCATCAACATTGCGTTATTCTATAACATTTCCCTCTGCATGGCTTGGGTTAGGGTTACACCATAAATTTGAATAATTTAATCTAGTTTGTTTAAAGCATATTTTATGAAGCCAGGATATTCAGTTAATAAATAAAAATGTTGGTTATTTCCTATAACTCCAACCTAAAAAAGGGGAACCACTCTGAATAAATTTTATTAATTATTTATTCATTTATTTATTGATCTACTAGGAAAAAAGAAGACGGGGGTTAGGGTTAGGGTTAGGTTAGGGTTTAGGGTTAGGGTTTGGGTTTAGGGTTTAGGGTTAGTTTAATGGGAAAATAATGGGTAGATTAATTAGCAGATAAAATTCATTCAGAGTGGTTCCCCCTTTTTTAGGTTGGAGTTATAGGAAATAACCAAAATGTTTTACATCTTATTTACAGCCCCGTTGGCTGGGGTTTAAGAATACACACACATCAACGCACAGACAGACAGACAGACAGACAGACATATAAACAAATACAGGCATATCGACATATACGCACTCATACACACATCAACGCACAGACACACACATATAAACAAATACAGGTATATCGACATATACGCACTCATACACACATCAACGCACAGACAGACATACAGACATACAGGCCCCTTCTACAGAAGGGTAACATTTTCCCAATGGGGCCACCTGTTAGCCGTGGGTGGCAACCCTGAACCTTGGTGACTGAGCAGTCTATAACATGCAAAGCTCTACTTAAGCCCTTACTTAATCTAGACGGGCGATCGGACAGGCTCCCTCCAATCAACCGAGTGGTCACACCAAGCCCTAGCACCTATATGATTGTCCCAAGGCGCGTGGTCTAATGGTTAGAGTCGTAGGGAATGGACTCGTCAACGCGAGTTCAATTCCTGGACGAAGCTGTTGGCATTTCACATAGCGCTAATACCCTTGGGAAAGGTGTGAATCCAATTCTATGGGTAAATAGCAGGGTAGACTGGACTCTTTAACCATGGCTAGGTAACCAGTCTATGAGCAAGAAAACTCTGAATTCAAACCTGTTAAACTCCGCTTAAGAATTTGACCTTGTGTCGCATCCTGCTCGTGCGGAGGGGTTGGTAAATATATATGTGATTGTCCCAACCCTATTGCCCTTAAGGCAATCCCCCATCCTTTTTATCATATGTGCTAGAAGGCGGTGGCTGAGAGTATTAGTGCCCTGGGTATGACATTAGACTGATGGTGAAGGAATGTGGAGTATCCGTTCATCACCATTACTCCAAGGTCCACTCTGACCCGGAGTGGTAGTGCCTGTCAGGGCCCCATCAAACGTTTGAATAGAGGAAAATGATTAGTATTATTTGTATTATTCGGACTATTGTCCTCATCTTCTTTGTTATCTATACAACGTTTCGGCCGATGTGCCCTCCGGCTTTCTTCATGTATTTCTTATCGAACTCGGGAACCTTCTCGGACTCGGGAACCATCTTTTCGAACCTTCTTGTTGTAATCGGGAACCTTCTTGTCGTAATCAGGAGCCATCACAGAACTTTGAACCCAACCCTTTACTCAGTCCACGGGGGTAACTTATTCTCATTCCACTAACCATAGCTGGGGTACAGGTGTTAAGTTGTGTTAATTATTATTCTATGTTACTGCTACCCCTGACCAAGATTGAACCTGCAGCTTAGAGATAACTGTCACTTAGAGCTGTCTTAACCTAACTCCTTTATCCACTACGCTATGTCCAATTGTACAAATAACAATGAAGATGAGGACAATAGTCCGAATAATCCAAATAATACTAATTATAAAGCCTCATTTCAAAAATTTAGAGAGAGGAAAATAAGTTTAAAAATGTTTTAAAAATTGAATACCCAACAAAAATGAATAAAACAAAACGTCTTCAGCATAAAATAACCCAACAATGGTTGACATGTCGTAAAATCCAACAAACAATCAACCAACAAACATCTTATCTGTTATTAGTATATTTACAGGTAAAATAATAAACTAAGG
>CM042165.1:57600251-57617751 GCA_023376005.1 Doryteuthis pealeii
TCTCAGTCTTTTCATTATCCATCTATCTACCCAATCTCTCAAGTATACTTACATATATATGTATATGTATATATGTCTTTTCATTATCTATCTACACACACACACACACACACACACACACACACATATATATATATATATATATATATATATATATATATATATATATATGAGAAATGAAAGAACAAAATTCAGACAAAAATGTGTAGTATATTTCGTTGGCGTGGTACTCGGCTTCTTCAGCTTTTTTCAATACTCCAGCGAAATATACTACACATTTTTGTCTGAGTTTTGTTCTTCATTCCTTATATTTTACCTCATTCTGTCGGATTCATTCTAACCCCCTTTTCCTCTATATATATATATATATATATTTCTCATTATCTGTCAATCTATCTATCTATATTCATTCTATCTATCTATTTGTCATTTAAATCATTCATTCTCTATTTCGATATACTTTTGTTTTACCTTTTTCCTTTTTTACGATTTGTTTTTTCAGATGTTAATTTTTTAAATTATTTTCCTTTTCTTTTTTTTTCTTTCTTTCTTTCTTTTTTTCTTTCTTTCTTTCTTTCTTTATAATATTTATTTATAATTCCAGGTGGAACACTCATTGCGGTTCAAACTCACATCAGCAATAATGATCTGCCAGGTGAGCTTGCTAACTACTAATTATCAGCATGTCCATCCCGAAATTATTTATGTTAGACTGTGCATTCTAATCTAAGCTATGCCTTTGCAATTGGTGCAGCATAATCTTCCTAACTTTTTGCAAATAGTATAGCTATATAATTGCAAAATATTTAATATTAATATGATTTTAAAATCCATCTCAGTCTTTCCATACCTATCTCTCTATCTAACAAAAATCACTCTTTAAAGTGCAGTGGTTAACGAGTGTATGTGTATGTGTGTGGGGGCGCACGCGCGTGTGTGTGTATGTGTGTGTGTGTGTGTGTGTAGTGTATTATCAGTGTTTCCAGTTTCCAGCATGTCCGTCGATGTATGCTTTTCCCTAGTCCAGTACAAAGATCTCTTAATCTCAGGAAAGTCCGTGTATATACCAAGAAACTCCAAAGAATGGACCAATCAGCGGCGGCATTAAAGTCACATGATACGTCACTTTGGCGTCGTTATGGTCGCATGTAAGTCGCGTCCCTCTACGCGATGGCGACCAGGACAGCAATAACAACAACACGGAACACATTTTTTATATTTATTTAAGGAAAAGTAAATCTTATACACGAGTCATTTACAGAAATATCCTCAGGTAAGTTGGGACGAATTTCTTTTGGTTTTATTTCAATTTTAACTAAACTTATTTTATTTAAAGTAACATTAATTTTCACCGCAAAAGTTACTTTAACATCATTTAAGTAGTTATAGTAGTACGCACATATAATTCGTCAAAGTTATTATTAGCAATGGTTGTGTTATTTTTGTCATTTTTTATTTTATTTATTTGTTGTCATTCGATGTATTTTTTTTCTTTTTACTTTTTCTTATAACTTATTTTTCAGAAGTTTATCTTAGTTGATTATTTTGCTTCTTTCTTTCTTTCTTTCTTTCTTTTTCTTTCTTTCTTTCTTTCTTTCTTTCTTTCTTTTTTCCGTTCCTTATCTTTTTTTATTTATTTTTCTCGACCTCATCTTTCTTTTCTTTCTTTTCTTTCTTTTCTTTCCTTTCTTTCTTTCTTTCTTTCTTTCTTTCTTTCTTTCTTTTTCTTTTCCGTTCCTTATCTTTAAAAAAAAAATTCTCGACCTCATCTTTCTTTCTTTCCCGTTCCTTATCTTTTTCTTATTTTTTTTCTCGACCTCATCTTACTTTTTTCTTCATCATTCCTTTTCTTTCTTTCTTCTTTCTTTCTTTCTTTCTTTCTTTAAAAACCCCATAGGCAGATACTCACTCAATTTTTTCTTTTTTAAAAATTCTAAGTCAGAATCTTTCCTTTTGTCGTTCTAAGCCGTGAAAATGTTCTTTTTAAATCTTTTTGTTTTTATAATTCACATCTTATTTTCTTTTAGATTATTCTCGAAAAAAATGTGGGTGCTTACTGTAGTTCAAAATGATCAAATTCGTTTAGTGGACCCAGCATGATAAGTTTGATCCTTATTGGGTGCTACTACTTTAGTCTTGTGCCAGACTAAGTTAACATATCGATGTTAGGCAAGTTCGACCCGCAAGTTAATTGGCAAGCGTAAAGAGTTCGATTCCCACTTAGCACTCCATTCTTTTGACCTTGTGTCAGACCGAGCTAAATCGATAACCAATCATATTTTACACACACACACACCACACACACACACACACAACACACACACACACACACACATACACATATATATATTATATATAATATATATAATCTAATCGCATATCAGAAAATATCAGAAAGATATTCGGCTACGCTATTTTTTGTTTTGTTTTATTATTATATATATATATATATATATATATATATATATATATGGTGTGTGTGTGTGTGTGTGTGTGTGTGTGCGTGCGTTGAAAAATGGAAATGAATCCGACAATATGTTGAAAAACACACATAATATATATAAAAAAAAAAAATAACGAAGCCTTGAATATCTTTCTGATGAAATTTATGAGATTTTTTCTCGTGGTTAGTATTCTACGTGAAGTTTTATTTTAGTTAAAACAAAACACAAATATTTACATAACACGTAGATAAATATTTTGAAACTTATTCTTTCTTACTCATTTTCAAATATCATATAATGATAAATATTTATTTGTCAGAAGATACATAAAAAAATAATAATAATAAACCACCGCCCAAAATTAACTTTTGTTCATCAAGTTATTTAAGATATTTTAGATATCCAAATAAATCAGATTTTAGGGATATGATGTATATTGATTAAATCGTGACTATTTGCCAAAGGTTCTTTTTTCATTCCTTTGTGACCCGAATTATTGATATGTTTTCCTGTTGTCCTCAGCCAATCTATTGTTCGACTTATTGTATCGAAGTCCCACCTGTGGCACACGTTTGTCATTCGTTTTGTCTGGACAAGAAAACAAACACTCCTTTATGCTTATATTTAAAATAGGCTTTATTTATTGTTTTGCAAAATAATTATAACAAATCGACCGATTTTAGAAGGAATAAGTAAGTAAGTCGTCGGGGTGGCCTAAAGTCGGTATCAGCCAATCAGCGTGGGAGTCTATTCCCTTTTCACTAGCGCTAGACTAAGGAGATTGTTTTAGCGTCTGAGGTGGAGTGCCACACCTACCATCAGCTCCTTACTTTACCGCACAGATCCCTGTGCTACTCATACGCTGAGTTGGTGAGGGCCGGTATCGAACTAGGAACCTTGTGGTTTCTAGCTGAACGGCTAACCCGGCCCTATAGAAGGAATATACACACACAAAAAGTGTTTTTTTCTGGTTAGTTATTTATTTAACTAAATAGATTTAAAATGCACACGTGTAAAGGATTAACTCTTTAATCTTCAAGATTTTTAATGTTGATTTTATAGGATCTACTGGCACTTCTTTCTGTTAAGGTTAAGCTACATAATCTTCTTACTTCTCGTTTCCCTTAGTGCTCTTTGCTAGAGTAAATTGAGCTTATCTATCTATCTATCTATCTATCTATCTCAGTTTGTCTGCATCTATCTATCTATCTATCTCAGTTTGTCTGCATCTATCTATCTATCTATCTATCTATCTATCTATCTATCTATCTATCTATCTATCTATCTATCTATCTATCTATCTGTCTCAGTTTGTCTGTATCTATCTATCTATCTATCTATGTGGAGAAAATTTAGAAACAAACACGGGATGTTATGATGGATGGAAATTTATAGCCGATGCTCGAACATTTCGGTTTACAATGGAAACCTTCTTCAGGACTGTGAACTTAAGAAGAAACAATGATGTATGTGGATAAAAGATGATGGGTGTTTTGTATGCATTGAATTCGAAAAATGTGATTTGTTTCTAAATTTTTCGACATACTGTCGGATTAATTTACTTATCTATCTATCTATCTATCTATCTATCTATCTACTGCACTGCACTGTGTGTGTGTGTGTGTGTGTGTGTGTGCGTGTGTGCGTGCACGTGCGCACGTGTGCGATTAATTGCATGAATTATTTTCTTGATCAAAATAATAGTCAATAAGTGAAAATATTTTGATCCTTAGTTTAGAGTCGTGACCATTTGAAATATTTTGAGCCAAAGTTGATAAAAAAAAATATGTTGGAAGCTCACTTCCTTGCTAGTAAAAGTATGCACATATGCAAGAAATTTGAAGAATGGGATTTGCGAAAATCGTAACCAGTTCTTTTTCCCTGACGCTGAAATTGTTTAATAACAATTGATCTTGACAAACAACTCACTGAACCATAAAACTGGACAAGAATTATTTTCACCGGATGTCTCTCTGCTTCTACCACCCATCAGAAAACATTTCGTTTAATAGAAAGGTTTTCATTGTTTTCATGCAAACCATGAATTCGATGGGCGAGAATTAAAAAACTAAACAACAAAAAACAAAACAAAAAAAAAAAAAAAACATAAAAAAAAAAAAAACAAAAACAAACAAAAACCATTTAATATTTAGAGAAGGGTTTTAATATTTGATGTATTTAGTAAGGTTAGTTTAGTTTGGTAAAATACCATTGCTATGATTCCCTACCCACCTCACATTCTGTGATGATCAGACCCAGATATATAATATATATATATATATATATATTATATATATATATATATTGGGAATAAAAGGCCTTAAATACCATGGGTATCATGGTTATGGACCATTTCCACTCGCAAGTATGCTCACGAGCTTCTTCAGACCACTGATATATTTTATTTCTGAACCTGAACTCTACAACAAACTACTGGTAGAGAATTAGGACCCACCTAGAATCACCTTGTACCAAGAAACTTGGTACCGCACCAAAGTATATAATATATATATATATATATATATATATATATATATATATCTGGGTCTGATCATCATAGAATGAGTCAGATCTTAGCCCTGAAGAGCATTAAGCGAAACTTTTAGTAGGTTCGTCTGACTCATTAGATTTATCTTTATTATTTGCTTTACTTAGGTATTGAGCACTTTTTACTTGTTAGCTTTATTCTCCTGGCGGTTTTGTATGAATATATATATATCTTATATATATATATATGCATATAAATTGTTTTTTCTTTTGGCCAAAATATTGTACTAATAGATTATTTTTTGTTGGTGCGATTATCTTGGTCTTTTCTTTTTTCCAAAATTTTTTTAATTCCCGGTTGATGTTTGGTAGTATATTTTTACAATCAAACTATTTGCTGGGTTTTTCTTACGGCGAGGATTTACCAACAAGTTTGGTAGATTTATATATATATTATATATATATATATATATATATATTATATATTTCCTGTAGTTAGGATCTTTCTAGTGTGGTTTAACCAAGCTGATGCAGGTAGACCACAAGGAGAGCTCAATGTGCCGAATACCAGTGAATGGAAGGACAGAGCAAGATATTCAGTAAATGAAGGAAAAAACTCTAAACTTGCTTCATTACAATAATCTATTTCAACCGTATTACTACGGCATCTTCAGGTAATCACAAGAACATTGAAATAAACTATTGTAATGAAGCAAGTTTAGAGTTTTTTTCCTTCATTTATGATATATATATATATATATATATATATATATATATATATATATATATATATATAGAGAGAGAGAGAGAGAGAGATACGCTGACTATACCCCTCTAGAAGGGGATGACCCCCCGCTAAGTAGTGTCCTGTTTATGACACTAAACTGTATCTAATAGTGAAGATCCCATTCTAGAGATTTTAGGGAATTGGAGTACCGTTTATTTCCGTTATTCTCAAATCCACTCTGACCTGGAGTTGGTAGTATACCTGTTTGAGTTCCATCTAAGGGGCAAATAGATCTGTTTAAAAAAACTATTCGTATTCCATGTGACCGCGTGTAAAAAAGATATTTTAAGAAATAACTACACGAAAAATGTAAATATGAAAATGATTCTCTAGCCTCTCGGCATTTAATAACCCGATACAGGTTGACATGTCGTTAAAATCAATCAATCATAATATAATATCATTAATTCATTGTAGAACACTGTGCTCCCTAATTCCCTAATTTCTAGAAATCTCAAAAAGTTCATATTGAATGATTAATAGTCTCCTTTTATTTGATGTTGTATCATATACTTGTAAAACGATAATCAAGCTCCCTAACACCTCCACCGCCAAGATATTAATGATTCCCTTTTCCCCCGCCTAATTAAACTGAGTTTTTTTTCTCTCTCTCTCTTTCTCTTGGCTTCCTCAGAACTTAAGCTTTGCAGCTAATCGTAGTCGTAGTAGTAATTGTCATTTAGTTGACCAGCCTTTGTTGTATAGTGTAGTAGTGAGATCTTTGTGTGAGTTTGTTAGAGCTTTGAACTGAGTTAAAAGCCAATGTGTTTGTCGGTTGTCATCGCTTTGAAGCAGTCAGTAGTCAAAGGTGGAAGTCACTGTTAACAGCCGCCGCTGCTTCTGTTTGCTGTTGCTGCTTGCTGCTGCTGCTACCTGTTGATTGTCAATTGACGTGCTGTCCTCCACAGCGAGTCCGTCTTAAGTCTTAATCTAATGTAAACCCTCAACAAGAATAGGCCGAGGTTTAACCATTGTACTGGGATCAGCAGAGTTGAATTCTTCTTATCGGATAATTGAAGTTCGTTGATACGAATCCAAGCCAATCAATTAGAGTAGATAAACACAGTAAGACCTTCGTATTCACGATTATTTTGGGGGGTTATTTCCTATAAGTCTAACATAAACAAAGGAGGACCACTCTTGACTGATCAATTATGTATTTATTTATTTATTTATTTATTGATCTACTAGGAAAAAAGAAGTTAGGGTTAGGGTTTAGGGTTAGGGTTTAGGGTTTAGGGTTAGGGTTTAGGGTTTAGGGTTAATTTAATAGGAAAATAAATAAATAACTTATCAGTCAAGAGTGGTTCCCCTTTGTTTATGTTAGACTTATAAGAAATAACCTTTTTTTTTGTATCCACGGATTTAATCAACCGCGGATCTAATTAACCACGGATCAAAAATATTCTTTCCCTAAAAGTTCCAAAAAGCAAAACTTGAATTTTCTGCATGACACTAGAATGAATCCATGAGAATGAAGTGATGTGTTGGCATATCCTGGAATCGTCTCTATCACCGTTAACAGATCCCTCTCTTTTTCATCAGCACACGACTGTATACCCCCACAAAAATATTTGGTTTGTTTTGTTTTGTTTTACGGCATATCAACCTCAGTGGGTCATTTAATGCCGATAAATTTTTGAAATAAATTCATTCTTAATGGATAATCAATTTTCATAAATATATTTTTCTATTTAACCCATAGATGGGACCCTAACAGGTACTACCACTCCGAGTCAGAGTGGATCAAGGAGTAATGGTGTTCAAGGGGTGCTCCACATCCCCCAAACCTCCAGAACTGGAACCTCACCATCAGATAGAGTTTAACGTCATTTCTAGGACATGTAGACCCTCAGCCACCGCCTTTTAGCACCCATATGATAAAAAGGGTTGGGGGTTGCCATAAGGGCAATAGGGTTGGGGCAATCATATAAGGTGCTAGGACTTGACGTTACCAGCCGATTAATCGGAGGGGCCTCTCCAACCGCCCGTCTAGCCCAAGAAAGGACCAAAGTGGAGTATTGCAATTCATGGACTGTTCAACCACCTGGGTTCTATCCTTAAGCATCACGGGTCGCCACACACGGCCAACAGGTGACCCCACTGTGGGAGTCTTACCCCTCTGCATGTACTAGACAAAATGTGACCCATTGGGTCACCCATACAACTCTAGGTATATAACTGAGATTAGGGAAAAGGTGGTTAGCAAAGCGAATAAAATTAAAAGAAAATAAATACGGCCGCACAAACCTTAAAATCATTTTTGACCTCATTTAAGCATTTGGGAAATTTAACATGGAAATACATTTCAAATTCTCCCCCCTCTCTCTCTCTCTACTCTCAAGAGAAACTAACATTATATAACGAGGAGGTTGTCAAGAGATACATAGAGGGGAAGAAAGTGATAGACAGAGAGTAAAGTAAGAGATTGGTCAGTTTTTGACTTAATTGCAAATTACGACTAATTAGAACCAATTAAAACATATTTTTTTCCAAACATAATTCAATCCTAAAAGTAAGGAATAATTTAGTGTAATTTTCATATTATTAAACTAAACAGTAAAAAAGCCTCTTGGAAGCAAAAGTTGATTAACTCAGTTTTAGTATAATAATAGATTTGTCTATTTATAGTATATATATTGTTTGTAATTTAGTGTGAAGCATTAGGAATGGAATATCAGAAACTCGTTTTTTTTTTTTAGTTTTAAGTTTCGTTTTATTTCGTTTAAGCAATCGCTCTCGAAAATTAAACGAAATAAAATTAAACTTATACCTAAAAAAACCGAATCTCTGATATTCCATTTCTAATGCTTCACACTAAATCTCAAACAATATATATACTATAAATAGACATCTCTCTCTCTCTCTCTCTCTCTCTCTCTCTCTCTCTCTCTCTCTCTCTCTCTCTTTATATATATATATATATATATATATATATATATATATATATATCAACTAGAAGCATACGTGGATCCCTCAACAACAACCTATTCGATAAAGATATTCATATTCGATAGAACCGTGTTAAATAACCCCAAAATCTTTTAAGAAACAGCTCCACAAAAATGTATATATAAACGTTCAATGAATACAATTCCACAATCTCTTGGCATAATCCTAGACGGGTTGATATGCCGTTAAAATCAATTAATTAATCATTCCAGCACTTGTCACTTGAGTATTGCTCATCTCACGTTTTGTTCATTTACTATTTGTGTTGTGTAAAATTTGAAATGAACACTCCTTTGAAAATCTGGCCATTTGAAAAAAAAAAAAATAGGCACCAACAAATTTATGAAAATCAAATAATTTGACTAACTTTTTAATCAAAGCGTCAATTTTGTCAAAAAAGTTTTATGTAAATTATTACAATTTCTTTTTTCTTGACAGGCTAATAACTTTTCAGATCATCACTTTTCACAAATATTTTTGGTTCCGCAGTGGAAATAATTTTTATGTCGGATTTTTCCCCCATTCTTTCTTCTTACTGACCCAAAGATTTTCACTATAAAATTCATTTTTAACGATTTTTAAAAACTCAGGTGTCAATTTTCTGCCAATTTCTTTTGTTTCTACCTACAACTCTAATTAAGACAGAACTTACCTTTATAATCAGGTATTATAAATAATCTAGAAAGGATTGAAAATATACAGGAGGATATTCATAAGTTATATGTAAATATTATGTCATTTTATATAAGGGACTTAATTATCAAAGGGACAACAGTATAAGCTTATAAAAATTTTTTTTTATCTGCTTAACACCAAAAAATACAATGTTGTATTGATCTATGTAAATTTGTATATAAATTTAATCTTATTAGAAATTAGCTAATTAGGGGACTTGTGTATTTACGGATTTTAGTATACGCAGGCTTTCCTGGAACCAATCTCAGGCGGAGGTCAAAAGTCAAATGTACTTTTGAATATACTGAATCTTTGATCCTTGGCGGTGTGGGGTGGGGTTAATGACCCTTTATCATGGCTCGTCAATTTTTGGAAGAAATTAAACACACTTTACCACCCTAGGATTTGAAATAAAGCTACAGACTTTTCGTCCGCTAGAAATTGTTTAAACAACAGGAGTTTTCAAAGTAAAAATCAATGTCTTTTTTTATGATGTGATGGAAGACTTGATACTAAACATATGAACGAAGGAGTTGGGTGACGTCAAGGTGTAAAATCCAGGCCAAGAGATACAGATGATGATGAGGAGGAGGAGGGGGAGGAGGAAGGGGAATGGATTGTTCAATCGGATTCCAATCTAAGGTCGGGGAACTATACTTTGACCCCAGGCCGAAGTTCCGGGAAGAGACCAGTGATCCTATGCTGAACGCACAGATACTACGCCTAGATCCTTGATATAAGTAACTATCAATACACAAATGATCACGTCATTTTGTCGAGTATTATGCAAGTTATTCTATAATCTATCAATTAATTTCTTAAATGTGGATGAAGCAAAAATAAAATTAACCAGGAACTGCGAATGCTCAACCTACCCCCCCCCCCAAAAAAAAAACAAAAACAAAAAACAAAACAAAAAACAAATTAGAAATTAAATGAATGAACAGTTCTGTGTTTTATATTAAGTTTATTGAGTTCAATTTAATACATCTTATCAAAGTTAACACCTAAACCTGAGTGTGACCACACTCAAGTTAGTAAATTATATGAAAACATCGATTACTACTACTACTACTACTACTACTGAAATTTACGTTAATTTTGGGATTACCTCCCCAAAGCTCCCAAAATGACTTCAATATTTACCCGCAGTAGAATTATAGTCTGTAGATTTTCATTTGAACGAGATGTCAGAACAGTGATTCAAATGTTTTCATATTCTACAATTTTCGGATCTCTCGGGCAAGGTCTAGGCTTTTTTCTTTTTCTTTTTTATTTGTTTCAAGATTATTCTAATTATCTTCTCCGTGCATGATTTATGTTTCTTAGTCGATTATATTTACCACCATTTTGAAGTCCGTTTCCATTTTATTCGCATTTCTGTGCATTTTTTAAAAAAACAATTAAGAATTACACAACGATCAAGTTATTTGATCGTTGCTTATTGAGCGGTGACAACAAATTCTGGTTTTTCTAGTTTGTAACTTTTTTTTTTGATTTTTCGAAAATTGCTGGAAGACAAAAAGAAAAAAAAAGACATAATTTTTAATAAGTGTGACATCATTTCATGAGTGAGAGAGCGTGACGACATTAAATATATTCATGAAAATGTTCATGAGAATAAACCGAATTATTATTATATTATCACACCTAGTGAGTTTTTCACATCAGCGTTAGCAGGTGGTCTTTCGTAGGAGTCTTAGTAACAGCAAGCCTCCCCAGATCTCCAGGAGTATTCTCAGTATTCCAGCGATCTCAACAATCGTTAATTAACAAGAGGTAGTCCGGTATTCTGACCTGGATAAGGTGATCAATTTGAATCTCAAAATCCCAGAGAATTTTATTGGTCTCATTTTCTAGACGGATTCTGGTTTGTACAGATACTATTTGGTAGTATGGTCAAATTTTAATCTTATTTCTCTGAATTTTTTAGATGAGGCTTGATGATTTAGTGTTATTTGTATTATTCGGACTATTGTCCTCATCTTCATTGTTATCTGTACAACGTTTCGGCCGATATGCCTCCGGCCTTCTTCAGGTATTTCTTGTCGGATTCGGGAACCATTTCGGACTCGGGAACCTTCTTTCGAACTCGGGAGCCATCACGGAACTTTGAACCCAGCCCTTTATTCAGTCTATGGACACATAGCCTAGTGGATAAAGGAGTTAGGTTAAGACAGTTCTAAGTGACAGTTATCTCTAGACTGTAGGTTCAATTCTGATCAGGGGCATCAGTAACATAGAATGATAATTAACACAGCTTAACGCCTCTACCCCAACTATGGTTAGCGGAATGAGAACAGGATACCCTCGTAGACTGAATAAAGGGTTCAAAGTTCCGTGATGGCTCCCAAGTTCGAAAAGAAGGTTCCCGAGTCCGAGAAAGTTTCGGCCGATGTCCGAGAACGTTTCGGCCGATGTGTCCTCCGGTCTTCTTCAGGTATTTCTTGTCGGACTCGGGAACGTTCTTTTTCAAAAAGTAATATGTTAAAAACATACAAAACAGAAAATGTGTTGTCCATGGATTTCACCGTCTTTGAATTTGACGATGATAGACGGAAAAAAGAACAACCAAAGGTCATATCCAATATTAAGGGACACCAAGGAGCAACCAAAGGATTCTTCACTAAGGATCGCACTCTCCTTAACACAAAGGATCTCCGCTGGACAGCGCTCTTGCTTGAAGCCTAAGGATGGACACTGAAATCGTAACAGGTTATGGGCCCAGCACGCTTCCACTGCGGTGTGGTAGAGGGGTTGTGTAAATACATACTGGAATGCGTGTCGGGGTTTTTGATCAGTCCTAGCTGGGTTCCCTGGGCTAAGTGTGTTGGAATATTTTGTATATAAGGTGTGCTCCAATTCCCCACCCGAATTTATAGACTAGCCGAGGTCACGTGGTTTACTCCTCCGGCCAATGCGTGGCTGATTCACTACTTAAACACTGATACTTGCCACAGTTCACTTGCAATCATTAAGGAGGAACTTACGACCATTGACGAAGGAACAGAGGATTCTTTACCAAAGGATTACCAAGGATTTCTTCTGGACAAGCGCTCTTTCTTGAAGGCCTAGAGGATGGCCCATAAGATTGTAACAAGGTGCTCTGCTGTTCAGTGATCCGACTCAAACTCATTTTCCCAGGTATGTCTACGAGATATATTTTTCGAGTTCCATCGACCATTTCGTAGACGTTGTAAGAAGCACTAGGTTCCGGGTTCATGCCGGCCTCGACATCTCACCGCATATGTAGTACAGCTTGGATCTGTGCGGTAAAGTAGAGAGTCTATTGTATGTGTGACACACTGACTCAGATTAAAGAATCTCCTTGGTGTACCGCTCGTGAAAAGAGTATAGACTACCTAGGTATTCGGCTGATACCGACAATAACCCACTCCGCCTATTTATTTTACGTCATTGTAACAAAACCAACTTTAGCCGAGATGGTTATTTTCTGTTTATCTCTCATGTATGGTGCTTTCTCACAGCAATTATAACTAGTCTTTTAAAAGGGTGTATTAAGAGTATTTACGGTTTCGAAGGAGCTCTTGTTTCTCCATAGTTGTAGGCAAATTGTCGGACAAAGAAGGAACAAACACGAAAGTAAATGCAGACACTTGTATTGACAGAATTACATAACATTGTTGCAAATTTTAATGGTATTTGCTACGAGACTTATCTGTGGAGAAATTTTCTTGTAGTAATGGTGATAACACGGTTTTCTTCTCGTCGGTAGGAAATGTAGAAAAATTTCGTTTGAGAAAAAACTGTTGGGTGGAATAGAACGATCTATGTGTAGAAAAAGGCGCCATTGTTTAAGGAAAAGTCAGTGGAGAGTCAAAGATTTGTGGGCGTTAAACTAATTTTCAACGCTGATGAAATTATACAAAGAATCCAACAAGGTCATTAGGGACATGGCATTTGGTCGGCTTTTATCTCAAATCAAGCGAAACTGTTTCAGAGATTCGAAAGTTGATAACATTTCTGCGTTTATTGACAACTCAACCACAATTGGCGCTTCTTTTCTTTTTCTTTTTCTTTTTCTTTTGTCTTTCAAAGTCGCCTTATTTCTTTGTAGGAGTATATTTAGATTCATACCATTTCTAAGTGCATTAGAGATATGGGAAATTCCTGGCCAGAATTTCAATATAAAAACTAAATGTTATTATGATATCACATTCATAATTCTTTTTTAACATAGAAAACACAATTGTCTGATGAAACATTTTTAGACCAAGTAGATATCCACTTCTTCACCAAAGTGTCATCCATTCTTTTTTTTAATCCTCTGCAAATTGTATTTTCTACTTTATACAATACATACGAGGTTATTATTAATGACACAGCTGTAAGAAGACGATATCTTAATTTTTAATATTCTAATTTATTTCAATATATATATATATATATATATATATATAATATATATATATATATATATATATATATATGTATACATCACTGAAGAGACTTAATAAAGTCGAAACAGTCTGTACGGTGTTCTGCATAGCGAGCCATCCTTTGCCGGGATTCACTTGTCAAGATTATTTTCTTATAATTATCGAATTTTATGCGATACATGCATTTATAATTGCCTTCAAGCAAAATATAAATAATAATTTATTCAACAATGCTTCTATAAAAAACAAACATCCAAAATCTATATATTATAAATATATATAATATATATATTATATATATATATATATATATATATATATATATATATCGTCATCTACAGACACCGTGTTTCGGCGTATCACGTCTTTGTCTTTCAAAAGTCGCCTTATTTCTTTGTAGGATTTCTAAAATTAGAAATTGCATTGAGATTTCCAAGAGAGAATGAGAATTTCATAGACAAACAATCAATTGAATGGTGTGAGCATTAGAACTTCCCAGGCATTTAGTTGACTTTTCATTCTCTAAGTTGTATTTATTGTTAATTAACGTTGTCTGTTAAGTCAGACATTTGCGCTTTGAAGGTCGACTTTAAACGTTTGATTAAATAAGTCTCGCAAAGAGAAGAAACATTTTCATTCTCAAGATAAAACCATTTTAAAAGAACGGTTGGTGTTAAAATTTTGGGACCAAGTCACCAACAGGCACCCCAGCCCAGACCAGTTTTGAAAGGAACTGAATTTTGCTTTGCACCGGTTGTCAGTAAACAAAATCAGCAGCCGATAAAAAACGAAAGGCACATTTTTATACTAAAATAGTTTTTGATTTTAATAAAAAATTAGTTATTTCATGTTGTTGTTGTTAGCATATATGAAAAAATTAATTTTGCCCTAAAGATAAACTAATATTGTTATTTAAAAGAAATAAAACTTAAAACGAAAGACGCGTTTATTTATTTTCCATGTGCCTCTACAGATAGTTAATAAAAAGATTTATAAAAAGCATATTATAAGGTTATAATAATAAGTGCTAACCCTAACCCTAACCCTAACTCTATTTCTGAATTTTAGAATATTTTAGAATTAAAATTTGATTGCGAAATCTTTTTCTTTTTAATCTTTTTCGTTCCTTTCAAAACTGATCTGGGTTGGGGTGCCCGTTGGGTCACCCATTAAGCTCAGGATAGATAATTGGGATTAGGGAAAAATGAGTTTGCAAAGCGAATTAAATCTAAAAAATAATAAGTACGGCTGGATAAAAAAAATGATTACCCCCCCCCCTAAAAAAACCCAAACAAAAACAAAACAATAGAATCATTTTGTAAAATTTCTAAGAAAGAGAACGTTTGACCTAATTTAAACTTAAATGAACCTGATTCTTGGAATTTTATTGAAGCTACGGGCTGTCTGGCTGCTGAAACTTAACATCCAAATATGTGTCGACTTCTCCAATCACTCTCTTTACACTCACAGATAAACTAACAAATATAACAATGAGGTAATTAAGATATACATAGAGAGGAGAAAGTTGCAGGCAGAATGTGAGTAAGAGACGGGTCAGTTTTTGACTTAATTGTAAAATGCGACTAATTAGAACCAATTAAAATGGACTTTTCTCAAACATAACTCAATTCTAGAACTAAGGAATATTTTTGTATACATTTTGTGTCATTAAACTAAACAGGAAAAAAGCTTTAAGTAAACAAACATTGATTCACTCAGCTTTAGTATAAAAATAGAAATGTGTGCGTGCGTGTGTGCGTGCGTGCGTGTGTGTGTGTGTATGCATTGTAATCACATGGTTATCTCTGATCTTAGAATAATAAGACCAATTGCAAAGGACAAGTTGTATCGATGTATTCCTTTCATAGAAGAGAAAGCAATTTTCATTCATGTCAGTGTTGTGCTATAAACCTACAAAATCTCAAGGTTTTTGTTGTAGTGTTAACCGCCGATTTCTATAAACAAACTTTAAAAAATGTTGTATTATCTCAAATGAGAAGGTTGTAATTGAACAGTTTGATAGCATTCGAACGATTTGTATTTCTCGACAATGTTCAATAATTCGCCTATCTATCTATCTATCTATCTATCTATCTATCTATCTCAGTTTGCATCTATCTATCTATCTATCCCAGTTTGTCTGCATCTCTGTCTGTTTGTCTCTCTGTCTGTCTCTATATATCTATCCCAGTTTGACCGCAATCTATCTATCTATCTATCTATCTATCTATCTATATATATATATATATATATATATATATTATATATATATCAGTTTGTCTGCATCTATCTATCTATCTATCTATCTATTTCAGTTTGTCTGCATCTATCTATCTATCTATCTATCTCAGTTTTGTCTGCATCTTCTCTCTCTCTCTCTCTCTCTCTCTCTCTCTCTCTCACACACACCACACACACACACACACACACACACACACACACACTCTCTCTCTCTCTCTCTCTCTCTCTCTCTCTATCTATCTATCTATCTATCCTTTGTGTGTCAGAGTCCAACTATAAATCCTATTGAATTCCATTAATCAATTTAACCAAAGTTTACTTAAATCGTGTAAGCGTTTGTGCATGTAGTGGAAACTAATGTCAATAAAAATGTGGATTTTATTGAACATCTGGACATTCACGGTATCAGTTCAGTTATCTATGGACGTAAAATAAACAAACAAATGAATAAATAAATAAATTAATAATAATAATAATAATAATAATAATAATAATAATAATAATAATGGTATATGCATAAACCAGAAAATATAATAATAATAATGGTATATGCATAAACCAAAAAAAAAAAAAAAATAATGGTATATGCATAAACCAGAGTCTGTTCTGAGAACAAAACGCACAAAATTCTCTGGGACTTTGAGATAAAAACGGATCACCTTATCCCAGTAAGAAGGCGAGACCTAGTATTGATAAACAAAAAAGAAAGAACTTGTCAATTGGTGGATTTTGCAGTGCCAGCAGATCACAGGGTGAAGTTAAAGGAAAATGAAAAAATAGACAAATATCTGGACCTTGCCAGAGAACTGAAAAAGTTATGGAATATGAAAGTGAAAGTGATACCAATTGTAGTTGGTGCACTTGGAACAGTCCCAAAAGGATTGGAAAAGGGTTTGGAAAGTTTGGATATCAGAGGAAGGATTGAAACCATTCAGAACACTGCACTACTGCAATCTGCCAGAATACTCAGAAGAGTCCTGGAGACCTGAGGAGACTTGCTGTCACTCAGACTCCAGTGAAAGACCATCAGCTAACACTGATGTGAAAACTCAAAAGGAGTAATAATAATAATAATAATAATAATAATAATAATAAAGCGAATGTAGCAAACTAGCACAACGGGAATACAAAACTACGCACGACTGGGTTGGGAAGGTGATCCACAGGGAATTATGCAAAAAATTTAATTTTGACCATACAACACAATGGTATATGCATAAACCAGAATCTGTTCTTGAGAATGAAACGCATAAAATTCTCTGGGACTTCGAAATAAAGACGGATCACCTTATCCCAGCAAGGAGACCTGACCTAGTGTTGATTAATAAAAAAGAAAGAACTTGTCAACTGGTGGATTTTGCAGTTCCATCAGACCACAGGGAGAAGATGAAGGAAAACAAAAAGATGGACAAATACCTGGACCTTACCAGAGAATTGAAAAAGTTATGAAGTATGAAGGTCAAAGTGATACCAATTATAGTTGGTGCACTTGGAACGGTCCCCAAAAAGCTTAG
>CM042165.1:57622751-57627751 GCA_023376005.1 Doryteuthis pealeii
CGCAACGCCAACTGCGATGGTTGGGTATGCCTGCAGACAGACTCCCCGTAAACTACTTTACAGTGAACTCACAGATGACACGCAGAGGACAGGAGCCCCCCCCCAAAAAAAAAGCGGCTCAAAGACCATATTAAGACAACGATGAAGAAATGTAACATCACACCTTCAAGCGTGGAAGATCTAGACTCCAACAGACAGGGTTGGCGAGACGCCTGTCGCGCAGGAACTAAGCAGCCCAATAATGAGATAAACAGGACTGCAAAGCGGCGACGTCTTCATCGTCATGAATAACCAAATGTAGATGGGAATTTCCCGTGCAATGTGTGTGACCGCATCTGCAAGTCCAGAATTGGACTAATGAGCCACCATAGGGTCCACAAATGAAGACGTGGAGTGACGTCATCGTCGTCTGCGACGGACTTCCAAAAGAAAGAAAAGAATAAACAAGAATTGGATGAAAGCAAAAATAATTTACTGAACCGATATTTGTTTATTCCTTTCGCTGAAACAAGTCCCAGCAATAATGGATTCTTTTTATTCTTTAGTGAAGCATTTGTAAATTTGTGTGACCACTCCTCCCCTCCCCCCCAAAAAAAAAACAAAAAAAAAAAAACAAACCCTAAGCCAATTTACAACAGCTTAAAATTTCCCACGTAGCAATTGGTCAGAACAAGTCATTTCTTTCAGTTGTATTGTGTTTTGAATTTTAAAAAAAAATCTTATATGTAAAAAAGATTCACTCGCATTTGAGAAAAAAAACTACAAAGTGATTTTATAAAGTAAATAAAAACGTAATAAATGAAAAGACCCATTAAAATCTCGGACTGAATTACATTATGAGAAAAACGGTCTGTCATTATTGCTCTTGTCTTTTGTTTAATGGAGACAATAATCTGGGTGGTCCGTCGTACGAAGAAAAAAAAAAAAAAAACTAAACAAAAAAAACAAAAAAGAAACAAAACAGATTGATTCAAACATTATGTCGATCTGGATTTCTTATCAGTGAAGATTTTTATCTAGTAATATTTTTTTTTTCATTTTCGATTGTCCAATCACCAATCAATATGACGACGAAGTCACTTAGAATAATTTTCTTTTAACGGACAATGTTGTATTGTCCTTTTCTTCTCTTCTTATCATCCTATAATACGTATCTTCTATGCTGGTTGATTTTGGGTCGTCTATCTGCTATCTGGGCTGACTTCTCTCTATTTTTCTAATCTCTCTTTGGATTTCTTAGGACTTCTCTTGTCCGTTGCTGTTTTTAGTAACGAACTCAAGACTTGATATTATATTTTAGACATCTTTATTCAACCAAGGTAAGAAGAACACATATGGAGAAATGGCCTACAGACAGCAGATGTCATTTGCATCTGTTCTGTCCAGTTGCCCAGCTAAAACTGACCTTGTCAATAAAATATCGAAAAAAAATTTTTTTTAGCGGATTGAAGGCATTTTTTTTTCAGCAGGCACTACTCCAGCTAGGGACTTCATTCGCAGGGCGAATTGTTTTTACAGCTATCACCGCCTAGCGTTTTTTAAGGCAGGAGGCCGGGACGCAATTCTGCGAATAACCCGATCTTATATATATTTATGTAATTCTATATTTGATTAAAGGGATGTTTCAATTTTATTTTTGTTTACAGAGTTTGAATACTGCAGAATTTGGTAATAAATAATACCTAATAATACTCGTTTTGATTTCATAATGCTCCACAAGAATAATAAAATCCTGGTATCTTTGGTTAATAAGAAAATTAGCTTTTTATTAAAAATATGCTAGAGAAGATATAAGAAAATATGAGGAGATCTCAAAGTAGTTTTGACTTACGAGAAGTGAGCCCTTTAGGTTTGAATTGAGGGTTTTCCTTCTCCTAGACTGGTTGCCGTACCATGGTTAAATATACAAGTCTGCCCTACTATTTACCCGTAACTGTGGAGAGAATATTTGGATTCATACTTTTCTCAAGGGTAAAAGTAAAAGTAAAGTCATCGGGGTGGCCTAAAGTCAGTATCAGCCAATCAGCAAAGGAGTCTATCCCCCTTTCGCTAGCGCTAGACCAAGGGAGATTGTTTTTGGCATCTGAGGTGGAGCGCCACGCCTACCATCAGCTCCTCACTTTACCGCACATATCCCTGTGCTACTCATACGCTGAGTTGGCGAGTGTCGGTATCGAACTTGGGACCTTGTGGTTTCTAGTCGAATGCTCTACCGACTGAGCCAGGATGTCTTTATCCTACAACGGTAACCCTTACAGCACACGCCTCCAACCGTTATTTAAACCTGTCTATTTCATCCATTTTATATAGCCATCAATGTTGGAATAACATTAATTCAGTGATTGAGAACTAAATATTGGGCGTTAAAAACAATCAAATTTCCCGCTCTTCCGGAATGG
Source organism: Doryteuthis pealeii (assembly GCA_023376005.1). Taxonomy (NCBI): domain Eukaryota; kingdom Metazoa; phylum Mollusca; class Cephalopoda; order Myopsida; family Loliginidae; genus Doryteuthis; species Doryteuthis pealeii. The sequence goes on from CM042165.1 coordinate 57,625,151, forward strand.
CATAATTGGAAGGAAGTTTCGCGAGAAAATGTCGCCAGTTTCCGGAGAACAAATTTCCATTAAAATCAGAACTCAATAAATGACTTCCTTGAAGTGAATGTTTAAACAGCGTCCTCGTATCGACCAATCCCGCAAAAGCAAGAGTCGGGCGGGAGCAATCATTATATTGTTGACCGGTATCATGAACTACGGGCACCAGCAGCGGCTTATGTTCACAGAACAACTTTTTATAATGTAACGATTAGTTATTTTCTAAGCTTTGCTTTTCCCGACACAAGGCCACAGCGATTAGATTTTCAGCAGGGGTAGTATTCACTACACTATCTTTCTACTATGAGGGACCGTGCACGTGGGGTACGTGGGAAATATCTACATGTTAAGCATGCTATCGTGGGGCATGTAACACGAGGTTGCTGGGACACAAATCCCACTGTCCAATTGGTGGACAGGGAGATTCCCGTTAATGTGCGTCTTGCTTGTCGAGACAGAAAAGCGCAGAGAGAGAAGAGAGAGAGAGAGAGAGAGAGAGAGAGAGAGAGAGAGAGAGAGAGAGAGAGAGAGAGAGAGAAAATGAAGAGCGTGTCTAGAATGAGTGAAACAATATGTCCATTTATACAACGTTGATATCAGCCATGCTCAAGGCCACAATAATAGAGCACATACAAATAAAGCAAAGTTGGCGGAGTGGCCTCGTCGGTATTAGCTGAACAGCGAGGGAGTCTATCCCCTTTTCACTAGCCCTAGACCAGGGAGATTGTTTTTGCTGAGGTGGAGTGCGCCACACCTACCATCAGCTCCTCACTTTCTTTTATAATGCTGCTGGCTACGTTAGATAGACCCATAGCAAGTACGGCGTGATACCCTATACCATATTTGGCGTTTGATAAAGAAAATGATTTAAAAATTGGATGAAGGGTATATGTTTTTTTTTTCATTATTTGATTTTGACGTCATTTCAACCATCCTAGCGAATACGAATGATTTTTTAACAGATCTATTTGACTTATAGATGGGAATCTAACAAGTACTACCACTGCGAGTCAAAGTGGACCTGGGAGTAATAACAGTGAAGGGGTACTCTATGGATCTCTGGGGCCACACTATCAGATGCAGTTTAGTATCATATCCAGGTGTGGGTCTTATCCCTCAGCAGGGTATGCACGTGGTATAAATGGGAATAATAAAATCACCCCACCCCCACCCAAAAATGTTATAAGTACAGTTTTCTGTTTTCGAACTTAGAATGGCATTTAGCATTAATGGTTAAGCATTAATTTTATTTTAAAAAATTAAGGGAATTTGGTTAAATGGAACTTAGCCGACCTAAATTCCACCATTGTATGTCACCCCGTCGAAAGAAAAAAAATACCAAAAATCAGGGAATTAATCGAATTTAACGAAATTTTCAGTGTTGATATATTAATGAATATAAAGATATAATGTACCATTTATTTTGTTTAAAAACTTTTACATTTTTTCAGGTCAGTTAACTTTGAACCACGTATCTTTGAGGCGTAACACAGATTCTCAAAGATACATGGTTCAATGTTAACTGACCTGAAAAAATGTAAAAGTTTTTAAATAAAATAACTGGTGCATTATATATTTTATTCATTAATATATCAACACTGAAAATTTCATATTTTGAGGCGTAACACATATTCTCGAAGATACGTGGTTCAAAGATAACCGACCTGAAAAAAATGTAAATGTTGTTAAATAAGATAACTCGTGCATTATTATATCTTTTATTCATTAATATATCAACACTGAAAATTTCATTAAATTCAGTTAATTCCCTGGTTTTTGGTATTTTTTTTCTTTTGGCGGGGTGACATACATTGGTGGAATTTAGGTCCATTAAGTTCGATTTAACCCTTAAAATAAGTTTGAGACTTACTTATGTGCTACAAAAATTATTCACCAAATTTCATTGTTGCGTTTTGCATTTTTTTTTACTCTAGTTCTTTCGAGGCGGATTTGAAGATATTGAAATGATGAAAACACCTGTTACGGTTACACACCAAACTTACAGAACTTTGAAGAAATTACCAAACATTTTCGACGGCCGAAAACGACCAATACACTCACGTACTTGTAAAATATCAACAGAGTATATATAATAACACATCTATTGTTGACTTGCCTTCACAAAAGAAACTTTTATTATCTGTGACGCCCGAATTTGAAGCGGGTAAAAACACTGATTTGTTTTGATTAGTCGATATTAGCCAGCTACTTACCTGTCTCGTACATCAACCACCGATTCGAATGCTGGCTAAGGTTTGAAAAAAAAAAAAAAAAAAAAAAACAAAAAAAAACAAAATAAAAAAACAAAAAAGAAATGTACGAATAAATATATAAATAATAAGTAAATGATAATTGAATAAACAAATAAAAAAAAACCTCTTACACTGCTTCATTGATAATCCCAACCACTCCACCATCACTCTCCCAATCACTCACCCATCACTCTTCCATCACTCCCCCCACCACTCTAGTTGTCATTGCCTTAAGACGAGTCTATTCATCGCACCTCCGAACCTCACTACACGTGGCATTTGTTTTTAACTCCCCCTCTCTCTCTTCCCCCCTCTCTCT
>CM042165.1:57632751-57650251 GCA_023376005.1 Doryteuthis pealeii
GGGAAAAGGGAATTAGGAAAGCGAATAAAATTTTTAAAATAAATAAATATGGCCGGACAAAACCTTAAAATCATTTTGTAAGCTTTCTAAGAAAGTATATGTTTGACCTCATTTAAGCTACGGGTTGCTGGTTGTGAAATTTAACATACAAATGCATTTCAAATTCTCCCCCCCCCTCTCTCTCTCTCTCTCTTTCTCCAGAGAAACTAACATTATACAACGAGGAGGTAGTCAAGAGATACATAGAGAGGAAGTGCAAAGCAACTTTTCTGATGGCTTAGGCCGGTTTGAACATAACTGGAGTAGAAGCCATTGTGAAGTGATTTTATGAATATTTCTATAGTGCTTTTATATCCACAGTTAACGTTGGACGTCCTATCGTTGTCCAATGGCTATCAGGATAGTCTCGCAGATCCATTACTACTGAATAGCGTGTTCAATACTCGCTGGATGCCCCATTCTTGTGATCTTTTGTCACATCCTACCCGTAGCGAACGGGTTGGGTAAAAAGGGCGCCCCATGGTGGTGTAATAGTTAAACGGGTTAGGCAAAAACCTACATTTATGTATAACGGCTGGCAATTACAATTGATGAGATAATTGAAGGATCTCATTCTTCTCTCATCGTACTATCATGTCTGTCATAATGCTTCTTCATGTGCACTAGAAAATAGCGGGAAAAATTGGGGCTATATCATTTGCGTAGGATTGGTGCTATACAGTCTTTCAAAATAACTAACATTAACATCTTTTAGTCATCCTGATTTCATCTGCTACACAAAGAAATGGTCGAGTAGTGTGCAATTGAGGATTTTGTGGATATTTCCTAGGTTAAATCCTACTTAACTGACATAAATTCCACCATCGTATGTCACCTCGCCGAAAGAAAAAAATATACTAAAAATCAAGGAATTAACTGAATTTAATTAAATTTTCAGTGTTGATATATCAATGAATAAACAATATAATGCACCAGTTATTTTATTTGAAAACTCTTACATTTTTTCAGCTAACTTAGCTAGGTCAGTTAACTTTGAACCACGTATGTTTGCGGCGTAACTCAGATTCACAAACATACGTGGTCCAAAGTTAATTAACCTAAAAAAATGTAATAGTTTTAAAATAAAATAACTGGTGCATTATACCTATTATTCATTAATGTATCAACACAAAACATTTAATTATAATCGGTTAGTTCCTTGGTTTTTAGTATTTTTTTTTTCTTTCGGCGGGGTGACATACAATGGTGGAATTTACGTCCGTTAAGTTCGATTTAACCTATTTCCTATTTGAAGTATTTCCTATTTGAAGTATATGATGAATTACTTGTTAGAAATCTTATCCAACTGACAGTGTGTGCTCACTTCATTTCACGGCTACAAATAGAAATATCAAATCTTATAAAAGATGAAAATAAGAAATCATTTTTAATGATCTTGTTTGCATTTTCCTGTATTGAGAAACAGAAAGAACATTTTTCAATTCTTTTTAATAATATGAATTTTATGAAAATTGATTCAAACTATCAGGCCTCGGTTTGGACCCCCAGACTCGTATGTGGATTGGTTGGACTCCCTCCTCCCGTCATAGACAGTAGTCATCACCCTTGCAACTGAGCAGAATACTGATTGCCCCAACCCTATTGCCCTTATGGCAACCCCCCAATCCTTCTTATTATATGGGTACTAGAAGGCGGTGTCTGAGGGTCTAAATGTCCTGGGAATGACGTTAAACTCTATCTAATGGTGAGGTTCCAGTTCTGGAGATTTGGGGAATGTGGGGCACCTTTTCATCACCATTGCTCCCTGGTCCACTCTAACCCGGAGTGGTAGTACCTGTTAGGGTCCCATCTATGGGTTGAATAGAAAAACATGAGTTTATAAACAAAATTGTATTATGCATTAAGAATGAATTTATTCCACAACTTTGTTAGTATTAAATTACCCACCGAGGTTGATATGCCGTAAAACAAACCAAACCAAACCTGAGCAGAACACTCACACTTTTTGATAAGCAAGCAACTACTCTAACCAGTGAGCTAAACTCAAATGTATCCGGTTATTATATATATATATATATATATATATATATATATATATATATATATATATACCAACCCTCCGCACGAGCAGGATGCGACACAAGGTCAATTTCTTAAGCAGAGTTCAACAGGTTTGAATTCAGAGTTTTCCTTCTCCTAGGCCGGTTGCCTAACCAAGATTAAAGAGCCCAGTCTGCCCTACTATTTACCCATAGCTGGAGGGAGAGTAGGATTCATACATTTCCCAAGGGTATTAGCGCTAAGTGAAATAATTGCCACGTCTAGGATTTGAACTCGGGTCGACGAGTCCATTTCCCATGACTTTAACCATTACACCACACGCTTCCTAAATCCGGTTATTATAGAACACTTCTGAGATACTACTTTAGCCATACTGGTTGTAAGATGGTCAATATTCAAAATAAAGAACGTAGGGTCATTTTTATCAAAGTTTTGGAGAATTATTAGTATTCAAAAAGCCCAGTTAGTAGAGTGTCCGGCTGGGAACCTCCAAGTTCCTGGTTCGATTCCGGCTCTCGCCAACTCAGCGTATGAGTAGCATATGGATATGTGCAGTAAAGTTAGGAGCTGATGGTAGGAGTGGCGCTTCGCCTCGGATGCCCAAACAATCTCCTTGGTCTAGCGCTAGTGAAAAGGGGATAGACACCCTCGCTGTTTGTCTGATACCGACTTTAGGCCACTCCGACGATTATTAGTATTCAAAAAGCACATTTTATTTGTTTTTATTATTTATACTACGGGTCAGGGAGCGGTTTTTAACTATACAGTTTCTAGTTAAAAAAAGATCTTTTATATATATATATATATATATATATATATATATATATATATATATATATATATATTATATATAATAAAAGAGGATTTTATAATTTACTTGAAACCTTGTGTATATATTGGTTTGGAGGTTGGTTTTGAAGGCTATCACAATGCAAGTGTAAAGAGAAATAAGGTAACAATGGTGTTGTTTGTTAACCTGTGATTTATTCTTAATATTTCGAGATAAAATCTCTTCTTCAGAAGAACACTGGAACTGAAGTAGTTGTCGTCTTGTTATGGCATTTTTAGGCAAATGAAATTTTTAAAAAAAGATGATACAGATGGTATTTTTTTATAACTGTATTCTCGTGGTGCATGTTTACGTGAATACGCTTTTTTGTTAAGAATAAATCACAAGTTAACAATCAACACCATTGTTACCTTATTTTTCTTTACACTTGCATTGTGATAGCCTTCAAAACCAACCTCCAAACCAATATATATATATATATATATATATATATATATATATATATATCCATCCACAAAAGTCCCAACTAAATGAGGTTCATTTAAGCAAACTGGTTCGCACCTTCACAGTCGGTGACTGAGTAACACACAATAATTAACATCGTTTAACTGATTAGCCTTTATACAACAACAACGGAAAAACGGCGCCTCGATTGAATAAGACGAAGAAGAATTTGAAATTAGGTCAGGTAAAATGATTCAAATTTTGAGCGCTAAATAAACCGAATGTTTCATTTGACAAAAAAACATGTAGGTGGGTAACTTAGTTTGCTTGCTGGCGGCTATGACCTTCTCTCTCCCCTTCCGCTTCCTCCTCCCCTTCTTGTTCCACCTTTCTCCTCCCCCCTCCACAGTTAATCTGAAACGCATGCACACACACACACACACACGCGCGCGCGCGTAGTTCAGTCAATAAGATCACAGGCTAACAATGAGAAATTCCAGATAAAACAACAGCAACAAACATTTATTTTAGACGACAAATATTTATTTCTCAACATAATCTCTTTCCTTGTAAATACAAAATTCAATGCTTCTCAATTAATCACATAGATCGGACTTTATACAGAGGAAAAACCTAAATCTTTGCACTTATTGATTCATCATCATATGTATGTATGTGTGTGTGTATGTGTGTGCGTGTGTGTGTGTGTGTGTGTGTGTGCGTGTTAGTGTGTGTGCGTGTATGTGTGTGTGTGGGTGTTAGTGTGTGTGTAAGTATGTGCATGTATGTATGTATGTGCATGTATGTGTATGGGTGTGTGCGTACATGTGTGTGGATATGGGTGTGAGTGAGTGTGTGTGTGAGTGTGTGAGTGAGTGTATGTATAAGTGTGTGTGTGCATGTGTGTGTGAGTGTGTGGGGTGTGCGTGGGTGTTAGTGGGTCTGTAAGTATGTGCATGTATGTATGTGTGCGCGTGTATGTGTGTGGGTGTGTGCGTGTATGTGTGTGGGTATGGGTGTTAGTGTGTGTGTGAGTGTGTGTGTTAGTGTATGTATAAGTGTGTGTGCATGTGTGTGTGAGTGTGTGGGTGTGTGGGTGTTAGTGTGTGTGTAAGTACGTGCGTGTATGTGTGTGTGTGCGTGTATGTGTGTGTGGGTGTTGGCGTGTATGTGTGTGGGTATAGGTGTTAGTGTGTATGTGTGAGTATGTGAGTGTGTGAATAAGTGTGTCTGTGCATGTGTGTGAGTGCGTGGGGTGTGTGTGGGTGTTAGTGTGTGTGAATAAGTGTGTGTAAGTGTATGTGTATGTGTGTGCGTGCGTGCGCCCGCGTGTGTGTGAGTGTGTGAGTAAACCTTGCATTTATACTCCTTCTGATCTTTACAAGAGTCCACATCCGCATTTATCTACTAACGAACATCGCACGGAGATTAAAGGGAAAAAAAAAACAAAATGTTTCATTCAAACTCTAAGGAACGACGCCATTCTTTGGAGCACAAAAGTCACGGCCATTTCATCCCAAACAAATTAAAATGTTATCTGAAAGTTCGTGAAATTTGACACTAAGATTTCACCGTCTGCTTCGATGTATTACTTTAAAGTGTTATATACCCACATCAAACATCGAGCAGCGGGTATATAAACGAGAGAGTAAGAGTTCTTGGATGATATCAGCTAAATAAAAGATATATGTGGTCTGAAGAAGGTCCTAGATACCCACGAGTGGAAATGGTCCATAAGCACGATACCCATGGTCTTTAAAGCCTTTTTATTCACAAATATATATATATATATATATATATATATATATATATATAGAGAGAGAGAGAGAGAGAGAGAGAGAGAGAGAGATAGAGAGAGAGACTTACTTTAGAGAAGAGATTGTTAACTTCTTTGGCCGATATGTTCCTGTCTTCCATTTCCTCTTCTCTGGCCGACATCTTATCTAATTGGGTTCTTCTATTTAACTTCTTCTACTAAGGGCTGGTTTTCTTCTGGGCTGATTTTGTACATTGTAATTAAAACAAGACTTATTGTTCACTTGATCCAGCTTTTTATTTTATCAGCCCATATTGCTTATTCACTGCGCGGGAGAGTTCGATCTCAGCTGAGAGAAACAAGACCGCTCTGCTCCAAAGTCAGGTCGAATCTAAAATCTAAACTAAAACTGTTCTTCTTAATTCTTCTACTAAGGGCTGGTTTTCTTCTGGGCTGATTTTGTTCATTGTAATTAAAACAAGACTTTTTTTTCTTGATCAATTTTATTATTTAGCCCATGATTTTCCGCGCGGACGAGACCGACCCCAGCAGAGGGAGAGACAAACACATCCGCTCTGCTTCCAAGTCAGGTCGAATCTAAATTCTAAACTATATCACGTGTCTGTCATGACACGTTTCAAGGGATCACAAGGTTACCAACAGTCACTGGTAAATTTTCACTGGCTTCCTTGATCTCAGAGTTAACGGCCCTTATTCTCAGCTACAGGGTCTGCTAACAATTTATGACTCCCATAAATTGTAACAAAAGGAAATGATGGATACTGGGTGTTAGGGTATTGCTCATAGAGAGCAGTGGCAAAAGTCCGTAGAACATTCGGTTCAGGTACGCTATTCAAATTATACGAACTTACGAATAGCACTTAAAACCAAAGAAAAAGGACAAAAGACAATTAGATAGAGTCTCAGATTTGAAGTGGTCCAAAATCACTAATTTAAATACAGTTTGGGCTTTTATTTCAAGACGTTAAAATTCATTTGCGATGAAATGTCTTGGTAAGATTAACGTTTGTATTTTGAAAAGTTAATGTTGGAAATAGACAAAATGACCGTCTATTTAATTCAATTACCTTGGTCATGTTCTTGTCTTTGGGCAAGATGCATATCTCCCAACACCATCCCCCTAGAAAACAAACGAAGAGAGAGAGAGAGAGAGAGAGAGAGAGAGAGAGAGAGAGAGAGAGAGAGAGAGAGAGAGTTACCCAGTAACCTAGTTTGGTCGTGGGGGCGCTACTCATATTGTGTGTTTTGGTCAGGAATTGCCCATTCTTCTCCAGGAAAAAGAAAACATTGAATTTAAACCAGTTGTAGAAATTGGTTTAAATTCAATGTTTTCTTTCTCCTAGACCAGCTGCCATACCAAAGTTAGAGAACCCAGTCTGTCCTACTATTTATCCATTGCCCGAGGGAGAATAGTTGGATTCATAATTTTCCCAATGGTATTAGCGCTATGTGACGGCTTTTGCGAATTTCATCTCGGGTCGCTTAAAATCCAGCTACAAGTGTCTGAAGTACAAGACTCTGTATTTATCTATTAGTTTAGTTTGGACAAGAGTAAACTGGGGAAATGGGAAGCTTAGGTTAGCTACCATATGGAGGCATTAAATGAAATAGAAAGGCGGAATTAAAACAAAGAAAGAATTAATATAATAAACAAAAAAATTAGAACAATAAAAAAATCATATTTCCTTAGCTGAAATGTGACGGCTTTTGCGAATTTCATCTCGGGTCGCGTAATCCCCCCCCAAAAAAAACCCCAACAAACAAACAAAAACAAAAAAACTTTGACACTACGCCATCGTCTCTCGTAAACGGAAGGCTGCCAACCAACCATTAGGGCTATGTGAAATGCAAACAGCTTCGTTCAGGATTTGAACTCAGGTAACCGAGTTCACTTAAACTGAACGGCTTATCAGCAGGTACTCTGTGAATTAGCAATATTTAAGTTTTACTAAATAAGAATGTTTTTTAGACATTAGTTTTTGTTTTAAAATGAAAAAGAATTGTTACGCATTAATTACATGATATAACCACGTACCCCACGTGTACGGGTTAGGCACAAGGCCCTATTAATGTGGATCACCCACAAACCGAAGCTCATTGGGTGGCGGGTGCAAGAAATGCGTTGATCTCGTCGGCATTCCCACTATTGTCCTCATCTTCCTTGTTATCTGTACAACATTTCGGCCGAGGTGCCCCCGGCCTTCTTCAGGTATTTCTTGTCGGACTTAGGAACCTTCTCGGACTCGGGAACCTTCTTGTCGTAATCGGGAGCCATCACGGAGCCCTGAACCTAACCCTTTATTCAGTCCATGGGGGTATCCTGTTCTCATTCTGCTAACCATAGCTGGGGTACAGGTGTTAATCTGTGTTAATTATTATTCTATGTTACTGCTGCCCCTGACCAGGAATGAACCTGAAGTCTAGAGATAACTGCCACTTAGAACTGTCTTAACCTAACTCATTATCCACTACGCTATGTGTCCAATTGGCCGAAACGTTGTACAGATGACAAGGAAGATGAGTATAATAGTCCGAATAATACAAATAATGCAAATATCTCTTTTTTTTTTAATATACTTTTTCTTTTATGAAAAGATCAGCTCAAAAACTTGGCTTTGTATGTTTGAACTATGGCGTTGAATGAGGACTTTTTTTAGTTGTTCGCACGACATGGTTTTAGGATTAACTTGACTAATTCCTTAATCCGTCAGTTGTTCTCTTCTTTCGCAAATTAATAGTATGAATATAAATACAGATATTGAAATATATATATATATATATATATATATATATATATATATATATATAGAAAGAACACAACAAAACAATTTTAATCAACCTTAGTTGCCCAGATTGTTTTTTGTTGTTGTTTTTTTTTACGTTGGCAAATTAATCAGTTTTCTTTTTTCTTCTTCATCTGATTAGAAATAATGTTCAACTTTAGGTCAAATATATTCATTGGCGCAAGGCAGTGAGAAAGTGGGATGGCCAACATTTTTGGCGTTGAATATATAAAATAAATAAAAGAAAATAATTTTCTGGAATTCCGCCATGTTTCTATGAGTAACCGAAAATTCTGTCGGTTTGCTTATCTAGTTTTTCTCTCTCAGCCTCTTTCTTTCTTTCTTTCTTTCTTTCTTTCTCTCTCTCTCTCTCTCTCTCTCTCTCGCTCTCTCTCTCTCTCTCTCTCTGTCTGTCTTTTCTTTCTCTGAATATAAATATCTATCTACTAGTTGAAGTATTAGTCTACGCCAGGTAAAAAAAAATCTAGTTTTTTTCTCTCTCTCAGCCTCTTTCTTTCTCTCTATCTACTCTCCTTTCTCTCTCTCTCTCTAGTTTTTTTCTCTCTCAGCCTCTTTCTTTATTTCTCTCTCTCTCTCTCTCTGTCTTTTCTTTCTCTGAATATAATTATCTATCTACTAGTTGAAGTATTAGTCTACGCCAGGTAAAAAAAATCTAGTTTCTCTCTCTCTCTCAGCCTCTTTCTTTCTCTCTCTCTCTCTCTCTCTCTCTCTCTCTCTCTATCTCTCTCTCTCTCTCTCTCTTCTTTTTCTGAATATAAATATGTATCTACTAGTTGAAGTATCAGTCTACGCCAGGTAAAATGATTTATGACTATTGACGGTGAAAAGTTAATTTTTTAATGTAAAACTGATGGAATTTCCGAAAAGACTGTCATGGTAGACTAACAAAATATAAGATATAAAAATTTAATTTTTCTAAACAATGTTTATTTGACAATCTTTTTTGTTAATCAAACATTTATGTTGAATAATTAGAAACATTCAAATTGTTATTATAAAAGACAAATCTACATAACAGAAAAAGGACATTTTTTTATGAAGCAAATGTTATTCTGTAAAAAGTCTTTGTCAAAGAAAGTTTTCTCGAGAAATATAGAAATGAGATTTATTGTTGCATAGGGCCAGTCGGGTTGTAACAGTAGTCGTTAGTAGTAGTAGTCGTCGTTAATTCAGAAACACCAGACACAAGTCGTATAGTCACAGGGGGGTTGTTTATTTCTTTCTAAGCTCGTGGGTTCTTTTTCAGAGAGAAGGAGAGTGAGAGAGTAAGGTCGAGCTGTTCTATCTTAAATCACGTTCATGCGCGCTGTTCGTTGCTCCCCTAGATATGTGACGGCCGAGCTCCAATAAATGCGTCCGACCCTCCTTGGGTCTGGTGAAAAAAGAGGCCGAATTTTTTTACTTCCGTTTGTGGCCCCTGTGGTGGGGGAAGGTAGCACCCACTTCCGCTCCTCCGCAGAAACAGGGACTTCCATTTTTATTTTTTTACACTCTAGTTCTGGGGTCATTGGTCGGTTAATGGTTGGCCCCCCGTTGAATGTTTACCATTCCAAACTTTAACCTCTTTTTGTTCTTATTTCTTTTTCTTCTCTTTCTCCAGAAATCCGATTACCATTTTCTTTTCAATCCCCAAATTCCCCGTAGTCCATAATAATTATGCTACATTAAGAATTTAAACATTTTTGTTTGTTGCCAAGTTTGTCAGTTTTACTGAATGTAATAATGCTATCTGATTATTCTAATGCCAATACATTTGATTAGTTATGTCTGTTTAGATATGAATAATTATTTTAGTGAAGACAAATAACACACGAGGCTTTTCTTTTTAGGTTTAAGTTTTTAAGATTCAAATTAGTCTGTCATTGGTTACGTCTTGCACCAATATTATTATTAATAATATAGTTTCTGTGCCCCTGAGGTTACAGCGCCTCCTATGACTGTAAAGTCCAATGTTAGAAAAAACATTCTCGACCACAGATGTCGCAGGTGAAGGCTGTCCCTGAAGATGTTGATGTGCCGGTGCTTTGTTGCCGCTGCTTTCTTCTGGACCTCCTAGCTTCATGGTGTTGCGCCAGGGTGACTTCAAACATGAACAGTCCTCTACAGAGAGCCAATATAACCCCCTCTCAATGACAGTCATCGTCTTTCACTTGGTCGAATAAATAAAAGCGCCAAATTTAGTTGCTGTACAGCAAATCATCTTATTCATTAATATATGTATGCATTTACCAACCCCTCCGCACGAGCAGGATGTGACACAAAGTCAATTTATTAAGCGGAGTTTAACAGGTTTTAATTCAGAGTTCTAGACTGGTTACCTACCCAAGGTTAAAGTCTGCCCTACTATTTACCTATAGCGCTATGTGAAATGTAAACAGCCTTGCCTAGGATTTGAACTCGGGTCGACGAATCCATTTCCTACGACTCTAACCATTACACCACGCACTTCCAACATTATTTATTAATATAATATCCTCTTCACCCCCGTGTTCCTTTATGCCGCAACTGATAAAAGGATTGAGATGAAAATGTCGAATGGTACAGTCCAGGGAAAACTAATTTTTGGCTCATGTCTTATCCAAGAGAATTACGGTGAAATCAGAATTTGAAAGAATTTCAACGTTCCCGTGTTTTTGATGCTTTACGTTCTTGATTTGACAAAAAACCTGAGGTGCTAAACGCAGGGGTACTCATCGTGATGTTCTGCATGAGTAACCAACCAGACATATTCAGTGTTGTATCTCATTAGAATTCATAATAATAATTGACCCGTTAATGACTGGGTTGCGGAGGGGGTGGGGTCTTCAACAAATGTTTTGATTGGCTCTGATGTGGAAAGATTCAGAGAATTGTTTTGAGTAGGTTGTTCTTTATTTTAACCAATAATAACTTATTCTTCCGCCACTCGCCTCCCACCCCCCGTGATCTCTGTTACTACTTGTCGATTATTCATATTCCCCATTACTTTTAACATCGTCACATTTCATTTCTTCTCGTCTCGGCAGATGTTTGTAACTGTACGACTTCAAGAGAAGCTTTCATCTTTGATACAGTTTCGTCCATTTATCAAACAAAAGCTAAACACCTGCAATCTTGCTCAACTGATTGTGTCAACACATTTCGGGTTCTCTCTCTCTCTTAAAGAAGATCTATTTTGCCTTGACAACACATCAAAACAAACATGGGTCACCCATGTTGTTAAATTTCCACGTCTTCTCCTTCCGATTATTCTATAAATCAGTCGATACTGATACAAACATTTGTGGTTATAAGAGTTTTAGTATTATTTGTATTATTCGGACTATTGTCCTCATCTTCATTGTTATCTGTACAATGTTTCTGCCGATGGGCCCTCCGGTCTTCTTCAGGTATTTCTTGTCGGCCTCAGGAAACTTATCGGATTCTGGAACCATCTCGGACTCGGGAACCTTCTTTTCGAACTCGGGCACCTTCTTGTCGTAATCGGAAAGGTTCCCGAGTCCGAGATGGTTCCCGAGTCCGATGAGGTTCCCGAGTCCGACAAGAAATACCTGAAGAAGGCCGGCGGACACATCGGCCGAAACGTTGTACAGATAACAATGAAGACGAGGACAATAGTCCGAATGATACAAATAATACAAATAATACTAATTATCAAGCCTCATCTAAAAAATTCAGAGAAAGAGATTTTATAATTTGCTTAAAGTATTGTGTTTATATTGGTTTGCCGGTTGGTTTTGAAGGCTATAACAATGCAAGTGTACAGAAAAATGAGGTAACTATGATGTTGTCGTTTACCTTTGATTTATTCTCTTGGCATTTTGGGATGAAGATCTCTTTGTCAGAAGATTTCTGAAAGTTGGAATCCTGGAGCTGTTACCTTCTTGCTATAATATGTTTATTCAGTTGTATGCTTCGTAATATCTTCCTCCGAATTCGTTGTGTGTGTATGTGTATGTGCATTTGTGTGTGTTTATATGTGTATATGTTTTCGAATGCAATATCAATTAATTGACTGATTGATTTTAACAACAGAACCAAAGATATTTGTGAAAAGTTATTAGCCTGTCAAGAAAAAAAAGAAATCGAAATAATTTGCATAAGAAAACCTTTTACACAAAATTGACACCTTGATTTAAAAAACGGACAAAACTCGTCTGATTATTCGATTTTCATAAATTTGTTGGTGCCTTCTGAAAAAAAATGGCTAGATTTTATTACAATAATAATAATAATAATAATAATAATACAGACAGATAGACCAAAGGACGAGAAAATTAATGACCATGCACAAGGCTCTCCACCCTAGAGATGATAGAGATAGATTGTATGTGTCAAGAAAGGAAGGGGGAAGAGGTCTTGCCAACATAGAGGAATGCGTAGAAACCACAATCCAACAACTTGAAGATTACACAAGGAAGAGCAAAGACAAAACTACTTATGGCGGCCAAAATAGTAGAAACGGCAGATGGACAAACAGAAAAAACGACAAAGACTAGAAAACAAAAAAATGGGAAGAAAAACAATTATACGGACGCTTCAAACGACAAATAGAAGAGGTTGCACATAAAAAGACTTGGACATGGTTAAGAAAGGGAAACCTCAAAAGAGAAACAGAATCACTTATAATTGCTGCACAAATAATGCCCATAAGGACAAACTACATCAAAGCGAAAATTGATAAGACCCAACAGAATAGTAAATGTAGACTTTTCGGTAATAGAGATGAGACTGTTAACCATATACTCTGCGAATGTAGCAAACTAGCACAACGAGAATACAAAACTAGACACGACTGGGTTGGGAAGGTGATCCACTGGGAATTATGCAAAAAATTAATTTTGACCACACAACAAAATGGTATATGCATAAACCAGAATCTGTTATTGAGAACGAAACGCACAAAATTCTCTGGGACTTTGAGATAAAAACGGATCACCTTATCCCAGCAAGAAGGCCAGACCTAGTGTTGATAAACAAAAAAGAAAGAACTTGTCAACTGGTGGATTTTGCAGTGCCAGCAGATCACAGGGTGAAATTAAAGGAAAATGAACAAATAGACAAATATCTGGACCTTGCCAGAGAACTGAAAAAGTTATAGAATATGAAAGTGAAAGTGTTACCAATTGTAGTTGGTGCACTTGGAACAGTCCCAAAAGGATTAGAAAAGGGCTTGGATAGTTTGGATATCAGAGGAAGGATTGAAACCATTCAGAACACTGCACTGCTGCAATCTGCCAGAATACTCAGAAGAGTCCTGGAGACCTGAGGAGACTTGCTGTCACTCAGACTCCAGTGAAAGACCATCAGCTAACACGGATGTGAAAACTCAAAAGGAGTAAATAATAATAATATCCTTTTCTGCTAGTATATTAGGTGTGAGATCTGTCGGCTGTTCCTTATAAACATTCATTTTAATTCCACAGAATATTTTTAAGAGTTTTGATTTATGACCCCTGGTATTGGTATTTTGAACAATGTTTAGTAGATCAAAGTTCGTTGAATAAAAAACCATGTTTATATTTGTAGACTTCAATCATATCAGCTCTTGTACGTCGATAGAACAAACTTGGTAAGTCAATCTTCCTAAGTCTGTCTTTACACGAAAGGTTTTTTTAAAATCATTCATTACTTTAGTAGCTCTCCTTTGAACTCCCTCAATGAGTTTTATGTCCTTGATTAGTCTTGGACACCAAACCACATGAGCAAATTTCAAATGAGGTCTTACCAATGCAATGAATGAATTTTTCAGCATTTCTTTATCCATGTATTCATATTACCTTTGTATTAATCATAATATCTTATTTGCTTTATTTACTTGTATTTCTATGTGTTTGGAAAATTTTAATTCAGGGCCCACATTATCACCAAAGTCTTTTTCTAACTCTGTATTTTGAAAGAAGTGTTCTTTCCAAATTTCTGGGGGAGTGGTATAAATATTTCACCCAACACAAATAGCGAACAAAATGCAAGATGAACAATACTGGATTGATTAATTGACTGATTTTAACGGCATATCAACCCGTCTAGGATTATTTTATGCCAAGGGATTAGTGAATCACATTCATTGTATATTCATATTTGCATTCTTTGTGCAGTTGTATCTAAAAGAGATTTTTTGTGCACGGTTCTATCGAATACGAATAATTTTTAAATAGATTTAATTGAGTGATTACATGTACTACCACTCCGTGTCAGAGTAATGGCAATGAAGTGATACTCCACACTCCCCAGATCTTTAGAAATGGAGCCTCACCATCCGATGCAGTTTACCCAGGACACATTTGTGTTCAATCTAGGCTGTCATTTCAAGCAAGATGAAACCACGCCATTTTTAACCTTGGAATTAAATTTTAGTTGAGAAAGCCAACTCTTAGAAAATCTAGTTTTGTTTGGTTTGGTTTGGTTTGTTTTACGGCATATCAACCTCAGTGGGTCATTTAATGCCAATAAAGTTTTGAAATAAATCAATTCTTAATGGATAATACAATTTTTTTATAAATACATTTTTCTATTTAACCCATAGATGGGACCCTAACAGATACTACCACTCCGGGTCAGAGTGGATCAGGGAGCAATGGTGATGAAGGGGTGCTCCGCATTCCCCAAACCTCCAAAACTGGAACCTCACCATCAGATAGAGTTTAACGTCATTCCCAGGACATGTAGACCCGCAGCCACCGCCTTCTAGCACCCATATGATAAAAAGAGATTGGGGCTTGCCATAAGAGCAATAGGGTTTGGAAAATCATATAGGTGCTAGGGCTTAACGTGACCAGCCGATTGATCGGAGGGGGCCTCTCCGACCGCCCGTCTAGCCCAAGATAGGGCCATCTAGTTTTGTGGTAGAAAGAATTACATATTTTTTGACTGTAGATAATTTGAAAGTGAAAGGTGATTCTTATCGAATCAATATTCAATATTTTTCTTATTTTCAAATAGTTTTAATCTTCGTAAAATATTGATGAAAGCTTTGATCATTTTTCTCTTTTACTTTCTGATATCCATAAAAGCAGAAGAAATAAAATAAAATAAAATTTCGTTTTTACTTGAAAGAGATATGCCCATTCCGTTATTAGCGACTTTAAAATAGGATTTAAGAAACTGAGTTCAATCTCGGGTTATGATCATTTATGTTAATTTTGGGCTCATGGATTCAAAACAAAAATCTCAATCTTCTCTTCTTGTTCCTTTACTTGTTAGCTTTGCCATTATCTGGATATAAACACACTAGAATCTAATATACACAGTGTTTCTAAAGATTTCATAATCATCTGATAACCGCACAGTTATCAAGCATCATTGATTATGCCTACCCAATCCTAATTTGGATACATATGCACTATCAGCGATATTGAGCACTCTTTATTTGTGTAATATAATGTCTGGTCAATCGGTTTGAAATGGAGCCCTGGCTGCACGCAGGAAGAGCGTGGGTGTCAAGTGTGGGCCTGGAAACAAAAACAGGATATGGCATTGAACTGTCCTTTGGTACCTAGAGATGCAGGTGTACATTTGACACTGTGTAGGCACAGAATATCAGTAGGTGTAGCCCATAACCAATGAAAACAGGCGGTGTGGGCGAGGAGGTGTGTCTACAGAAAAACTGCGTAGGTGTCATGATCAAAGAGGCGTGACCCCGTTAGTTGAACAAATCAATTTAGGCAGACAGAGATCAGGTTCAAGATCGCTTGCAGAGAATACCCGAAGGATCCGTTGTATGTGCAACCCCTGTTAACGACTCTCAGTCTGCACACAACCAAGGAAATAAAGATATCATTTTATATTTTTATGAATACAAGTGTTCCATGTTCCTTGACGAGTCCAGTATATAACATTTATAATGATATCATTTTTTTTAAAACTCCATGTATAATTTTCCTTATTTATTTTCTTGCGTTTTTCCAATAAACACTTCAGCTAATGAAGCAATCTTGATAAAAATTGACACATGGTCGTCTGTCAAAGACGACAATGTGTCAATTTTTGGGTGTCTTAAAGGTATTTCGGGTGGGATGTGAGTGTGTGTGTGTGTGTGTGTGTGTGTGTGTGTGTGTGTGTGTGTGTGTGTGTGTGTATGTGCGCGCGCGTGTGTGTTTGGGGGTATAAACCACTTAAGTCACCGAAAGCGCCTCGAACACTTTGGCTTAAAATTAATAATTAGTCTAAAAAAAAAAACAAATAAAATTATCATCCACGTCAATGCTCGCTTACCGTCAATGTATTCCCGAACTTTTTATAATAAAATTAATTAGTAAGCTTTCATTTGAAATGAAAGCAAATAAAATCAGTATCTGTAGGTTCGAAAGTTTAAATTCATCCGGGAAACAAATTATAAAAACGGCTGGGGTAACCCGCCCTTTGACTCGCATCAAATTTTTAGTGGTGTTAGGTACTATATAATTAAGATATTTTATCAATCTATTTATATTTCATTATATAAAAATACAATAAAATATAAATAGATCAATGAAATATTTTAATCATATACTTCCTAACAGAACATCATACTTGATATGAGGTAAGAGAATAATTTTTGATTTGTACATGATCTTTACTCAAAACTTTTATTAATGAAAGATTGTTGCCTAGATACAAAATACTTGATTAGTTTCACATTTCTTATTTATGTTTTAATTTTATTTGTGATAAATTTAGACAACTTTCTTTTAGAAGTGTATTTTCAAAATGTTACTTCAATGTGCACCCCCCACAAACCCCCAAAAAACAAGAAAAAACAACAAAAAACAATAAACAAAACAACAAAAAACCCCAAAAAACAACCCCCCAAAAACAACAACAAAAAAGACCAAAAAACAACAACAAAAAAAACAGAACAAAAAAGCAACAACAAAAAACAACAAAAAACAAATAAAAAACAAGAAACAAAAAAAGCAACAAAAAAGCAACAAAAAACAAAACAAAACAAAAAACTAACAAAAACAAAACAAAAAACCACAAAAACATACAAAATCAACAAAAAACAAGAAACAAAAAGACCAACAAAACAAAAAACAAAACAAAAAGACCAACAAAACAAAAGTAAAACAAAACAATACAACAACAACAAAAAAAAAAACTTTTGTGAAGAAAAAGATTATTTGCGAAGAAAATATTTTATAGAATAAATTTAGAAAATAAATGTAGAATAAATCTGTGTTTTACAAAATCCGATTCAGGATATTTTTTTTATCCCGGGCAACACCGGATACTTCTGCTAATCATATAAAATGAGCAACAGTTTGAGTTTTTCTGTGTGTTTCTTTGTCCATCATAAAAATTAAAGCAAACATATATATATATATATATATATATAACATTAACAAATGAATCCTGATTTGATTCGAACGTCCAGCCTGCAGATAAGCAAGGCAAGTGAAATATCCACAGGACCAATGTCTGCTGCTTGAACTGCAGGCTAAAATTAATTTGTAAATACTAAGGTAAACCTGAACACTACTACTCTAGTCCGAGGCAGAAGTGACAAATGATACCGTCATTTTAACGGACACTATACTAGAATGAGAAAATGTCCAATTTTCATTCCATATAATCGAATACGCATAAAAGTTTAATTTGCAATAAATAAACCAAAAGACCCACTTTACTAAATTGGGATTTTTCACAGAAACCCGGAATCAATTG
>CM042165.1:57655003-57660003 GCA_023376005.1 Doryteuthis pealeii
CGTATTTGCTGTTCAATATAGACTCAAAAATTAAGTAAAACATTTATGAACTTAAGTTGAAAATAATTTTGATCCTACACTGAGACGCCATTATACAAAAACAAGAGAAGCTTATTAAAAAGTTTAACAAACTTAATTTGTCTGTTATCTTTCACATTATTATATATATATATATATATTATATATTATATATATATATATATATATATATAACTTCAAAGAAGAAAAACTTAACAAACCGTCATCCGTTATAATTTATTTTCAACCAGAAACTCAAAATTTATTAAAGTCTCGGTGGGAAATAAAATATAACGGGGATGACTGTTTGTTAAGTTTTTTCTTTCTTTGGAAGTTAAAATATTGCTATGTTAATTAATCTAATTTATTGATATTATACATTGAGCTCTCTTTAGGGATTTCATAAAAATCCTTGTATGAGTATATTTTGGCACCTACAAGAGCATACAGTATGGTGAGATTTTAAGATTCCAAATAGAATCATCCCTAACAACCAGTCACTTGGATTACCTTACACCCCCATTTATATATATATATATATATATATATTATATATATATTATATATATATTTGCGTGTGTGTGTGTACACACACATGACTTATGCCCGGGAAATAATCAGTAACTAATACTAATGATATAATAATATTACAAAATAGGCTGCTAGGGCAATGGCGCCTTACACACTCCTAATATATTCAGTTCAGCTTAGTTTTATACGAATATAAAGTGTTTATATTTAAATGTCATCCTCTAATCTTTCTGTGAATATATAATCGTATCGATATAAATCCAGTCAACAGCTTTTAAATCAGTTTGCAAATCAAGATCGTCAACTCCTGTCTCGTTGTGTTCTTTTTAATCTCGTCTATGGTGTTTCAATATATATGTATGTAAGTTATAAAATTAATATAACAAGGTATTTAGCAGGATATTATTTTTTCATTTTTAAATACATACATACTTTTGGATTAATTTCTATTTTTCTTGATATATATAATGTATATATAATATATTACACACACCACACACACACACACACACACACACACACACACACACACATATATATATATATATATATGTGTGTGTGTGTGTGTGTGTGGTGTTGTGAAGAGAAAGGAAGTGAATCCGACAGTATGTAGTATAGTGAGAAATTTTGAAAAAAACACAGGTTTAAATAAAATGAGTGGTAAGTTTATTAGCCGACGCTGCAGTGTTTCAAATCTGTTAAGTAGGTCTTCTTCAGGGCATTTGTTGACAGATTGATAAACAGGACATTTGTTAAACAGATTGATAAACAAGGATATCGCAGTTTTCCTCGTTGTTCTGTGATAACATTTCTTTTTTACTTTTCCTTATATCAACAAATGCCTGAAGAAGATCTACTTAACAGATCGAAACACTGCAGCGTCGGCTAATAAACTTACCACTCATTTTATTTAAACCTGTGTTTTTTCAAATTTCTCACTATACTACATACCGTCGGATTCACTTCCATCTCTCTTCATATATATATATATATATATATATATATATATAGGTAAATCACCTGGTTAGTTGATGTTAGGATGATTCTAATGTGGGCTTTTTTAATAACAGAATGTTAAGTTTGTTCTGGTCCAAGTTGCGAGTTCAGTGTTCACAGGGTTCCCGATCTAAATGATAAGGTGGGGATCATGGATTTTTGTCATAATTCCCCGAATGAGACGTCAAGAATCTAACCGGTTATTGTCAATGCAACGCTTACAGATTGCACAAGATCATCCAAAGGTCTGTCATTGTTGACTGATTTACTCCATCAGAGATTGTCTATTCATGCATGTTCAGTAAAGTCCCCACTTGTTGGTTGCCTAGTTACGATTAGTTCGAACGATTGGTTGTCAAGATATTCAAGATGTCTGGAAACGTTTCGGACACATCTCCTATGCCAGATCGAATGTGAAGATTTATAAACGGCTAATTATAAATTGATAAATATTGGAATGAAAATGATATTTTTTTTCTTTATATTTCGGGATATATTCTATAAAGTGCTTGTATACAACAAAACGAAAATAAACTAATATAAACATCGATATATATCAAAAATAAAATATGTATCAATTTACGTGTATTAAAAAAACTATAATATATAAATATATATTTATATATATATATATTTTATATATATAATATATATAAAAAATATATATATATATATATATATATATATATATATAATATTATAATATATACTAGACAAAACGTGATCCGTTGGGTCACCCATTCAGCTCTGAGTAGATAATTGACATCAGGGAAAAGGGAATTAGGAAAGCGAATAAAATTTTTAAAATAAATAAATATGGCCGGACAAAACCTTAAAATCATTTTGTAAGCTTTCTAAGAAAGTATATGTTTGACCTCATTTAAGCTACGGGTTGCTGGTTGTGAAATTTAACATACAAATGCATTTCAAATTCTCCCCCCTCTCTCTCTCTCTCTTTCTCCAGAGAAACTAACATTATACAACGAGGAGGTAGTCAAGAGATACATAGAGAGGAAGTGCAAAGCAACTTTTCTGATGGCTCAGGCCGGTTTGAACATAACTGGAGTAGAAGTCATTGTGAAGTGATTTTATGAATATTTCTATAGTGCTTTTATATCCACAGTTAACGTTGGACGTCCTATCGTTGTCCAATGGCTATCAGGATAGTCTCGCAGATCCATTACTACTGAATAGCGTGTTCAATACTCGCTGGATGCCCCATACTTGCGATCTTTTGTCACATACTACCCGTGGCGAACGAGTTGGGTAAAAAGGGCGCCCCATGGTGGTGTAATGGTTAAACGGGTTAGGCAAAAACCTACATTTATGTATAATGGCTGGCAATTACAATTGATGAGATAATTGGAGCATCTCATTCTTCTCTCATCGTACTGTCATGTCTGTCATAATGCTTCTTCATGTGCACTAGAAAATAGCGGGAAAAATTGGGGCTATATCATTTGCGTAGGATTGGTGCTATACAGTCTTTCAAAATAACTCACATTAACATCTTTTAGTCATCCTGATTTCATCTGCTACACAAAAAAATGGTCGAGTAGTGTGCAATTGAGGATTTTGTGGATATTTCCTAGGTTAAATCCTACTTAACTGACATAAATTCCACCATCGTATGTCACCTCGCCGAAAGAACAAAAAAATACTAAAAATCAAGGAATTAACTGAATTTAATGAAATTTTCAGTGTTGATATATAAATGAATAAACAATATAATACACCAGTTATTTTATTTGAAAACTCTTACATTTTTTTAGCTAACTTAGCTAGGTCAGTTAACTTTGAACCACGTATGTTTGCGGCGTAACACAGATTCACAAACATACGTGGTCCAAAGTTAATTAACCTGAAAAAGTTTAATAGTCTTTAAATAAAATAACTGGTGCATTATACCTATTATTCATTAATGTATCAACACAGAAAATTTAATTATATTCGGTTAGTTCCTTGGTTTTTAGTATTTTTTTTTCTTTCGGCGGGGTGACATACGATGGTGGGATTTACGTCCTATTTCCTATTTAAAGTATTTCCTATTTGAAGTATGATGCATTACTTGTTAGAAATCTTATCCAACTGACAGAAATATCAAATCTTATAAGATGAAAAAAAGAAATCATTTTTAATGATCTTGTTTGCATTTTCCTGTATTGAGAAACAGAAAGAACATTTTTCAAATCTTTTTAATAATATGAATTTTATGAAAATTGATTCAAACTATCAGGCCTCAGTTTGGACCCCCAGAATGAATTTATTTCACAACTTTGTTAGCATTAAATGACCCACCGAGATTGATATGCCGTAAAACAAAACAAACCAGAACACTCACACTTTTTGATAAGCTAGCAACTACTCTAATCAGTGAGCTAAACTCAAACGTATCCGGTTATTATATATATATATATATAATATATATATATATATATATATATATATATATATATTTACCAGCCCCTCTGCACGAGCAGGATGCGACACAAGGTCAATTTCTTAAGCGGAGTTCAACAGGTTTGAATTCAGAGTTTTCCTTCTCCTAGACCGGTTGCCTAGCCAAGGTTAAAGAGCCCAGTCTGTCCTACTATTTACCCATAGCTGGAGGGAGAGTAGGATTCATACATTTCCCAAGGGTATTAGCGCTAAGTGAAATGCAATTACCACGTCCAGGATTTGATCTCGGGGCGACGAGTCCATTCCCTATGACTTTAACCATTACACCACGCGCTTCCTAAATCCGGTTGTTATAGAACACTTCTGAGATAGTACTTTAGCCATACTGGTTGTAAGATGGTCAATATTCAAAATAAAGAACGTAGGGTCATTTTTATCAAAGTTTTGGAGAATTATTAGTATTCAAAAAGCCCAGTTAGTAGAGTGTCCGGCTGGGAACCTCCAGGTTCCTGGTTCGATTCCGGCCCTCGCCCACTCAGCGTATGAGTAGCATATGGATATGTGCAGTAAAGTTAGGAGCTGATGGTAGGAGTGGCGCTTCGCCTCGGATGCCCAAACAATCTCCTTGGTCTAGCGCTAGTGAAAAGGGGATAGACACCCTCGCTGTTTGTCTGATACCGACTTTAGGCCATTCCGACGATTATTAGTATTCAAAAAGGACATTTTATTTGTTTTTATTATTTATACTACGGGTCAATGCGTAAAAGCGGTTTTTAACTATACAGTTTCCAGTTAAAAAAAAGATCTTTTTATATATATATATAATATATATATATATATATATATATATTATATATATATATATATATATATAAGAGGGTTTTAAAATTTGCTTGAAGCATTGTGTATATATTGGTTTGGAGGTTGGCTTGGAGGTGGTTTTGAAGGCTATCACAATGCAAGTGTAAAGAAAAATAAGGTAACAATGGTGTTGTTTGTTAACTTGTGATTTATTCTTAATATTTCGATATAAAATCTCTTCAGAAGAAGAACAC
>CM042165.1:57665003-57695003 GCA_023376005.1 Doryteuthis pealeii
TAATACAAATAATGCAAATATCTCTTTTTTTAAAACATACTTTTTCTTTTATGAAAAGATCAGCTCAAAAACTTGGCTTTGTATGTTTGAACTATGGCGTTGAATGAGGACTTTTTTTTAGTTGTTCGCACGACATGGTTTTAGGATTAACTTGACTAATTCCTTAATCCGTCAGTTGTTCTCTTCTTTCGCAAATTAATAGTATAAATATAAATACAGATATTGAAGTATATATATATATATATATATATATATATATATATATATATATATTAATATATATAAGAAAGAAACACAACAAAACATTTTAATCAACCTTAGTTGCCCAGATTGTTTTTTTTGTTTTTTTTACGTTGGCAAATTAATCAGTTTTCTTTTTTCTTCTTCATCTGATTAGAAATACTGTTTAACTTCAGGTCAAATATATTCATTGGCGCAAGGCAGTGAGAAAGTGGGATGGCCAAACTTTTTGGCGTTGAATATATAAAATAAATAAAAGAAAATAATTTTCTGGAATTCCGCCATGTTTCTATGAGTAACCGAAAATTCTGTCTGTTTGCTTATCTAGTTTTTCTCTCTCAGCCTCTTTCTTTCTTTCTTTCTTTCTTTCTTTCTTTCTCTCTCTCTCTCTCTCTTCTAGTTTTTTTCTCTCTCAGCCTCTTTCTTTCTTTCTCTCTCTGTGTCTTTTCTTTCTCTGAATATAAATATCTATCTACTAGTTGAAGTATTAGTCTACGCCAGGTAAAAAAAAATCTAGTTTTTCTCTCTCTCTCTTAACCTCTTTCTTTCTTTCTTTCTTTCTTTCTTTCTTTCTTTCTTCTCTCTCTCTTCTAGTTTTTTTCTCTCTCAGCTCTTTCTTTCTTTCTTTCTTTCTTTCTCTCTCTCTCTCTCTCTCTCCTCTCTCTCTCTCTCTCTCTCTCTGTCTTTTCTTTCTCTGAATATAAATATCTATCTACTAGTTGAAGCATTAGTCTACGCCAGGTAAAAAATCAAGTTTCTCTCTCTCTCTCTCTCTCTCTCTCTCTCTCTCTCTCTCTCTTCTTTCTCTGAATATAAATATGTATCTACTAGTTGAAGTATCAGTCTACGCCAGGTAAAAATGATTTATGACTATTGACGGTGAGCTGTTAATTTTTTTATGTAAAACTGATGGAATTTCCGAAAAGACTGTCATGGTAGACTAACAAATATAAGATATAAAAATTTAATTTTTCTAAACAATGTTTATTTGACAATCTTTTTTGTTAATCAAACATTTATGTTGAATAATTAGAAACATTCAAATTGTTATTATAAAAGACAAATCTACATAACAGAAAAAGGACATTTTTTTATGAAGCAAATGTTATTCTGTAAAAAGTCTTTGTCAAAGAAAGTTTTCTAGAGAAATATAGAAATGAGATTTATTGTTGCATAGGGCCAGTCGGGTCGTAACAGTAGTCGTTAGTAGTAGTAGTCGTCGTTAATTCAGAAACACCAGACACAAGTCGTATAGTCACAGAGGGGTTGTTTATTTCTTTCTAAGCTCGTGGGTTCTTTTTCAGAGAGAAGGAGAGTGAGAGAGTAAGGTCGAGCTGTTCTATCTTAAATCACGTTCATGCGCGCTGTTCGTTGCTCCCCTAGATATGTCACGGCCGAGCTCCAATAAATGCGTCCGACCTTCCTTGGGTCTGGTGAAAAAAGAGGCCGAATTTTTTTTACTTCCGTTTGTGGCCCCTGTGGTGGGGGAAGGTAGCACCCACTTCCGCTCCTCCGCAGAAACAGGGACTTCCATTTTTATTTTTTTTACACTCTAGTTCTGGGGTCATTGGTCGGTTAATGGTTGGCCCCCCGTTGAGTGTTTACCATTCCAAACTTTAACCTCTTTTTGTTCTTATTTCTTTTTCTTCTCTTTCTCCAGAAATCCGATTACCATTTTCTTTTCAATCCCCAAATTCCTTGTACACCATAATAATTACGCTACATTATGAATTTAAATAGTTTTGTTTGTTGCCAAGTTTGTCAGTTTTACCTTTATGTAATAATACTATCTGATCATTCTAATGCCAATACATTTGATTAGTTATGTCTGTTTAGATATGAATAATTATTTTAGTGAAGACAAATAACACACGAGGCTTTTCTTTTTAGGTTTAAGTTTTTAAGATTCAAATTAGTCCGTCATTGGTTACGTCTTGCACCAATATTATTATTATTGATAATACAGTTTATGTGCCCCTGAGGTTACAGCGCCTCCCGTGACTGTAAAATCCAATGTTAGAAAAACATTCTCGACCACAGATGTCACATGTGAAGGCTGTCCATGAAGATGTTGATGTGCCGGTGCTTTGTTGCTGCTGCTTTCTTCTGGACCTCCTAGCTTCATGGTGTTGCGCCAGGGTGACTTCAGACATGAACAGTCCTCTACAGAGAGCCAATATAACCCCCCTCTCAATGACAGTCATCGTCTTTCACTTGGTCGAATAAATAAAAGCGCCAGATTTGGTTGCTGTACAGCAAATCATATTATTCATTAATATATGTATATATTTACCAACCCCTCCGCACGAGCAAGATGTGACACAAAGTCAATTTATTAAGCGGAGTTTAACAGGTTTTAATTCAGAGTTCTAGACTGGTTACCTACCTACGGTTAAAGAGCCCAGTCTGCCCTACTATTTACCTAGCTAGAGGGAGAGTAATTGGATACATACCTCACCCAAGTGTATTAGCGTTATGTGAAATGTAAACAGCCTTGCCCAGGATTTGAATTCGGGTCGACGAATCCATTTCCTACGACTCTAACCATTACACCACGCACTTCCAACATTATTTATTAATATAATATCCTCTTCACCCCCGTGTTCCTTTATGCCGCAACTGATAAAAGGATTGAGATGAAAATGTCGAGTGGTACAGTCCAGGGAAAACTAATTTTTGGCTCATGTCTTATCCAAAAGAATTACGGTGAAATCAGAATTTGAAAGAATTTCAACGTTCCCATGTTTTTGATGTTTTACGTTCTTGATTTGACAAAACCCTGAGGTACTCAAACCCACCCCGGGTTTGAGTACCTCAGGGATACTCAACGTGATGTTCTGCATGACTAACCAACCAGACATATTCAGTGTTGTATCTCATTAGAATTCATAATAATAATTGACCCGTTAATGACTGGGTTGCGGAGTGGGTGGGGTCTTCAACAAATGTTTTGATTGGCTCTGATGTGGAAAGATTCAGAGAATTGTTTTGAGTAGGTTGTTCTTTATTTTAACCAATAATAACTTATTCTTCCGCCACTCGCCCCCCCCCCCCCCCCTGTGATCTCTGTTACTACTCGTCGATTATTCATATTCCCCATTACTTTAACATCGTCACATTTCATTTCTTCTCGTCTCGGCAGATTTGTAACTGTACGACTTCAGAGAAGCTTTCATCTTTGATACAGTTTCGTCCATTTATCAAACAAAAGCTAAACACCTGCAATCTTGCTCAACTGATTGTGTCAACACATTTCGGGTTCTCTCTCTCTCTCTTGAAGAAGATCTATTTTGCCTTGACAACACATCAAAACAAACATGGGTCACCCATGTTGTTAAATTTCCACGTCTCCTTCCGATTATTCTATAAATCAGTCGATAGTGCTTATTACAAACATTTGTGGTTATAAGAGTTTTAGTATTATTTGTATTATTCGGACTATTGTCCTCATCTTCATTGTTATCTGTACAATGTTTCTGCCGATGGGCCCTCCGGTCTTCTTCAGGTATTTCTTGTCGGCCTCAGGAAACTTATCGGATTCTGGAACCATCTCGGATTCGGGAACCTTCTTTTCGAACTCGGGCACCTTCTTGTCGTAATCGGAAAGGTTCCCGAGTCCAAGATGGTTCCCGAGTCCGATGAGGTTCCCGAGTCCGACAAGAAATACCTGAAGAAGGCCGGCGGACACATCGGCCGAAACGTTGTACAGATAACAATGAAGACGAGGACAATAGTCCGATGATACAAATAATACAAATAATACTAATTATCAAGCCTCATCTAAAAAATTCAGAGAAAGAGATTTTATAATTTGCTTAAAGTATTGTGTTTATATTGGTTTGCCGGTTGGTTTTGAAGGCTATAACAATGCAAGTGTACAGAAAAATGAGGTAACTATGATGTTGTCGTTTACCTTTGATTTATTCTCTTGGCTTTTGGGATGAAGATCTCTTTGTCAGAAGATTTCTGAAAGTTGGAATCCTGGAGCTGTTACCTTCTTGCTATAATATGATTCTGTATGCTTCGAATATCTTCCTCCGAATTCGTTGTGTGTGTATGTGTATGTGCATTTGTGTGTGTTATATGTGTATATGTTTCGAATGCAATATCAATTAATTGACTGATTGATTTTAACAACAGAACCAAAGATATTTGTGAAAAGTTATTAGCCTGTCAAGAAAAAAAGAAATCGAAATAATTTGCATAAGAAAACCTTTTACACAAAATTGACACCTTGATTTAAAAAACGGACAAAACTCGTCTGATTATTTGATTTTCATAAATTTGTTGGTGCCTTCTGAAAAAAAATGGCTAGATTTTATTACATAATAATAATAATAATAATAATAATAATACAGACAGATAGACCAAAGGACGAGAAAATTAATGACCATGCACAAGGCTCTCCACCCTAGAGATGATAGAGATAGATTGTATGTGTCAAGAAAGGAAGGGGGAAGAGGTCTTGCCAACATAGAGGAATGCGTAGAAACCACAATCCAACAACTTGAAGATTACACAAGGAAGAGCAAAGACAAACTACTTATGGCGGCCAACAATAGTAGAAACGGCAGATGGACAAACAGAAAAACGACAAAGACTAGAAAACAAAAATGGGAAGAAAAACAATTATACGGACGCTTCAAACGACAAATAGAAGAGGTTGCACATAAAAAGACTTGGACATGGTTAAGAAAGGGAAACCTCAAAAGAGAAACAGAATCACTTATAATTGCTGCACAAAATAATGCCATAAGGACAAACTACATCAAAGCGAAAATTGATAAGACCCAACAGAATAGTAAATGTAGACTTTTCGGTAATAGAGATGAGACTGTTAACCATATACTCTGCGAATGTAGCAAACTAGCACAACGAGAATACAAAACTAGACACGACTGGGTTGGGAAGGTGATCCACTGGGAATTATGCAAAAAATTAAATTTTGACCACACAACAAAATGGTGTATGCATAAACCAGAATCTGTTATTGAGAACGAAACGCACAAAATTCTCTGGGATTTTGAGATAAAAACGGATCACCTTATCCCAGCAAGAAGGCCAGACCTAGTGTTGATAAACAAAAAAGAAAGAACTTGTCAACTGGTGGATTTTGCAGTGCCAGCAGATCACAGGGTGAAATTAAAGGAAAATGAACAAATAGACAAATATCTGGACCTTGCCAGAGAACTGAAAAAGTTATAGAATATGAAAGGGAAAGTGTTACCAATTGTAGTTGGTGCACTTGGAACAGTCCCAAAAGGATTAGAAAAGGGCTTGGATAGTTTGGATATCAGAGGAAGGATTGAAACCATTCAGAACACTGCACTGCTGCAATCTGCCAGAATACTCAGAAGAGTCCTGGAGACCTGAGGAGACTTGCTGTCACTCAGACTCCAGTGAAAGACCATCAGCTAACACTGATGTGAAAACTCAAAAGGAGTAAATAATAATAATATCCTTTTCTGCTAGTATATTAGGTGTGAGATCTGTCGGCTGTTCCTTATAAACATTCATTTTAATTCCACAGAATATTTTTTAAGAGTTTTGATTTATGACCCCTGGTATTGGTATTTTGAGCAATGTTTAGTAGATCAAAGTTCGTTGAATAAAAACCATGTTTATATTTGTAGACTTCAATCATATCAGCTCTTGTACGTCGATAGAACAAACTTGGTAAGTCAATCTTCCTAAGTCTGTCTTTACACGAAAGGTTTTTTTTAAATCATTCATTACTTTAGTAGCTCTCCTTTGAACTCCCTCAATGAGTTTTATGTCCTTGATTAGTCTTGGACACCAAATCACATGAGCAAATTTCAAATGAGGTCTTACCAATGCAATGAATGAATTTTTCAGCATTTCTTTATCCATGTATTCATATTACCTTTGTATTAATCATAATATCTTATTTGCTTTATTTACTTGTATTTCTATGTGTTTGGAAAATTTTAATTCAGGGCCCACATTATCACCAAAGTCTTTTTCTAACTCTGTATTTTGAAAGAAGTGTTCTTTCCAAATTTCTGGGGGAGTGGTATAAATATTTCACCCAACACAAATAGCGAACAAAATGCAAGATGAACAATACTGGATTGATTAATTGACTGATTTTAACGGCATATCAACCCGTCTAGGATTATTTTATGCCAAGGGATTAGTGAATCACATTCATTGTATATTCATATTTGCATTCTTTGTGCAGTTGTATCTAAAAGAGATTTTTGTGCACGGTTCTATCGAATACGAATCATTTTTAAATAGATCTAATTGAGTGATAGATAGTACCCTAACATGTACTACCACTCCGTGTCAGAGTAATGGCAATGAAGTGATACTCCACACTCCCCAGATCTTTAGAAATGGAGCCTCACCATTCGATGCAATTTACCCAGGACACATTTGTATTCAATGTAGACTGTCATTTCAAGCAAGATGAAACCGCGCTATTTTTAACCTTGGAATTAAATTTTAGTTGAGAAAGCCAACTCTTAGAAAATCTAGTTTTGTTTTGGTTTGGTATGTTTTGTTTTACGGCATATCAACCTCAGTGGGTCATTTAATGCCGATAAAGTTTTGAAATAAATCAATTCTTAATGGATAATACAATTTTGTTTATAAATACATTGTTCTATTTAACCCATAGATGGGACCCTAACAGGTACTACCACTCCGGGTCAGAGTGGACCAGGGAGCAATGGTGATGAAGGGTGCTCCACATTCCCCAAACCTCCAAAACTGGAACCTCATCATCAGATAGAGTTTAACGTCATTCCCAGGACATGTAGACCCGCAGCCACCGCCTTCTAGCACCCATATGATAAAAAGTGGTTGGGGCTTGCCATAAGGGCAATAGGGTTTGGAAAATCATATAGGTGCTAGGGCTTGACGTGACCAGCCGATTGATCGGAGGGGGCCTCTCCGACCGCCCGTCTAGCCCAAGATAGGGCCATCTAGTTTTGTGGTAGAAAGAATTACATATTTTTTGACTGTAGATAATTTGAAAGTGAAAGGTGATTCTTATCGAATCAATATTCAATATTTTTCTTATTTTCAAATAGTTTTAATCTTCGTAAAATATTGATGAAAGCTTTGATCTTTTTTCTCTTTTACTTTCTGAAATCCATAAAAGCAGAAGAAATAAAATAAAATAAAATTTCGTTTTTTACTTGAAAGAGATGCCCATTCCGTTATTAGCGACTTTAAAATAGGATTTATGAAACTGAGTTCAATCTCGGGTTATGATCATTTATGTTAATTTTGGACTCATGGATTCAAAACAAAAAGCTCAATATTCTCTTCTTGTTCCTTTACTTGTTAGCTTTGCCATTATCTGGATATTATTGTGTGTTTACACAATAATCTAATATACAGAGTGTTTCTAAAGATTTCATAATCATCTGATAACCGGACGGTTATCAAGCATCCTTGATTATGCCTACCCAATCCTAATTTAGATACATATGCGCTATCAGCGATATTGAGCACTCTTTATTTGTGTAATATAATGCCTGGTCAATCGGTTTACACCTGGAGCCTTGGCTGTACGCAGGAAGTGCATGGGTGTCAAGTGTGGGCCTGGAAACAAAAACAATATGGCATTGAACTGACCTTTGGCACCTAGAGATGCAGGTGTACATTTGACACTGTGTAGGCACAGAAAATCTGTAGGCGTAGCCCATAACCAATGAAAACAGGCTGTGTGGGCGAGGAGGTGTATCTACAGAAAAACTGCGTAGGTGTCATGATCAAAGAGGCGTGACCCCGTTAGTTGAACAATAATAAAAAAAAGCCCGTGGAAATCAATTTAGGCAGACAGAGATCAGGTTCGAGATCGCTTGCAGAGAACTCCCTAAGACTCCGTTGTATGTGCAACCCCTGTTAACGACTCTCAGTCTGCACACAACCAAGGAAATAAAGATATAATCTTATATTTTTATAAATACAAGTGTTCTTTGACGAGTCCAGTATATAACATTTATAATGATATCATTTTTTAAACTCCATGTATAATTTTCCTTATTTATTTTCTTGCGTTTTTCCAATAAACACTTCAGCTAATGAAGCAATCTTGATAAAAATTGACACATGGTCGTCTGTCAAAGACGACAATGTGTCAATTTTTGGGTGTCTTAAAGGTATTTCGGGTGGGATGTGTGTGTGTGTGTGTGTGTGTGTGTGTGTGTGCGCGCGCGCGTGTGTTTGGGGGTATAAACCACTTAAGTCACCGAAAGCGCCTCGAACATTTTGGCTTAAAATTAATAATTAGTCTAAAAAAAAAAAACAAATAAAATTATCATCCGCGTCAATGCTCGCCTACCGTCAATGTATTCCTGAACATTTTATAATAAAATTAATTAGCAAGCTTTCATTTGAAATGAAAGCAAATAAAATCAGTATCTGTAGGTTCGAAAGTTTAAATTCATCCAGGAAACAAATTATAAAAACGGCTGGGGTAACCCGCCCTTTGGCTCGCATCAAATTTTTAGTGGTGTTAGGTACTATATAATTAAGATATTTTATCAATCTATTTATATTTCATTATATAAAAATACAATAAAATATAAATAGATCAATGAAATATTTTAATCATATACTTCCTAACAGAACATCATACTTGATATGAATAGAATAATTTTTGATTTGTACATTATCTTTACTCAAACTTTTATTAATGAAAGATTGTTGCCTAGATACAAAATACTTGATTAGTTTCACATTTCTTATTTATGTTTTAATTTTATTTGTGATAAATTTAGATAACTTTCTTTTAGAAGTGTATTTTCAAAATGTTACTTCAAAACAAAACAAAACAAAAAACAAAACAAAAAACAAAAACAAGAAAAAACAAAACAAAAGACAAAACAAAACAAAACAACAAAAAACAAAACAAAACAAAAAGAAACAAAACAAAAAACAACGAAAAAACAGAACAAAAACAACAACAAACAACAAAAACCCAACAAAAACTAAAAAACAACAAAAACAACAAAAAACAAAACAAAACAAAAAATAACAAAAACAAACAAAAAAAACAAAAACATACAAAAATCAACAAAAAAAAAACAAAAAGTCCAACAAAACAAAAAAACAAAACAAAAGTAAAACAAAACAATACAACAACAAAAAAAAACTTTTGTGGAGAAAAAGATTATTTGCGAAGAAAATATTTTATAGAATAAATTTAGAAAATAAATGTAGAATAAATCTTTGTTTTACAAAATCCGATTCAGGATATTTTTTTTATCCCGGGCAACACCGGATACTTCTGCTAATCATATAAAATGAGCAACAGTTTGAGTTTTTCTGTGTGTTTCTTTGTCCATCATAAAAATTAAAGCAAACATATATATATATATAACATTAACAAATGAATCCTGATTTGATTCGAACGTCCAACCTGCAGATAAGCAAGGCAAGTGAAATATCCACAGGACCAATGTCTGCTGCTTGAACTGCAGGCTAAAATTAATTTGTAAATACTAAGGTAAACCTGAACACTACTACTCTAGTCCGAGGCAGAAGTGACAAATGATACCGTCATTTTAACGGACACTATACTAGAATGAGAAAATGTCCAATTTTCATTCCATATAATCGAATACGCATAAAAGTTTAATTTGCAATAAATAAACCAAAAGACCCACTTTACTAAATTGGGATTTTTCACAGAAACCCGGAATCAATTGTTGGACATCCGACTCGTTACCATACACCCATCACAGACAGGACTGTTTTTGTTGTTTTTATACTCAGACAGAAATACATTTTCTGCGAGTGGTAACGTGTGAATTTTTTCATACTTATCTAAGATGGATGTCAGCTGCACTTATATCTCTGTCTTCACTTCAGTCTTGACCTGGAAAATTCTTGGTTAATTCTGTCATAGTGAGAATATAAGTAAAAACAATAGACTTTAGCAACACAATCTCATAAATTGCGCGCGCGCACACACACACACACACACACACACACACACACACACACACACACACACACAATGCGTAGAGTAATGGTTAGAGTCGTGGGAAATTGACTCGTCGACCCGAGTTCAAACCCTGGATGAAGCTGTGTGCATTTCACATAGTGCTGATATCCTTGGGAAAGGTATGAATCCAATCCTCCCTCCATCTATGGACAAATAGTTGGGCGGATTGGGCTCTTCAACCTTGTTTAAGTAACCTTTCTAGGAGAAGGAAAACTCTGAATTCAAACCTGTAAACTCCACATAAGTAATTGACCTTGTGTCACATCCTACTCGTGCGGAGGGGTTGGTATATATATATATATATATATATATATATATATATATATATATATATATTATCCGACCGATAATAACTAGACAATATTTTCATTATTTTATCACAATTCAAAGTTTCGGAATGATTCATATACATAAAATATAATAAAGGAATTTATTGTTTCTGTCCGCTTTTGTTTATAGAATGAGAAATATTTTCAGTATACAAATTATTCCATAAAATTATGATAACTATAAAAATAGGATACTTAGATATAGTGCATTTTGGTATAGTGCAATGGTTGCTTACAGTCCAATGAAATAAAAATCATATCAAAATTAATTTGAACTGATTATAATACACAAATACATATTCAGTGGCGACTTAATTCATCAATGTTACTCGAAATCATATTCTTAGTATAATTTACTATATATCTATTCACGGCCCACCTGTTGGCTGCGGGTGGTGACCCGTGGTGCTTAAGGACGGAATCCTGGTGAATGAGCAGTCCATGACATGTAAAGCTCTACTTAGACCCTTACTTGGGCTAGATGGGCGGTCAGAGACGCCTCCTCTGATCAATCGGCTGGTCATATCAAGCCCTAGCACATATATGATTACCCCGACCCTATCTGAAAACTTTTTATTATATGGGTGCCAGAATGCGGTGACTGAGGATCTTCATGTCCTGGGAATGACGTTAAATTCTATCTGATGGTAAGGTTCCAGTTCTGGAGGTCTGGGGAATGTGGTGCACACTTTCATCACCATTGCTCACAGGTACACTCTGACCCGGAGTGGTAGTACCTGTTAGGTTCCCATCTATGGGTTAAATAGAAGAATGTGTTTATAAAAAAATTGAGTATCCATTAGGAAGGAATTTATTTTAAACTTTATCAGCATTAAATAACCCCACCGAGGTTGATATGCCGTAAAACAAAACCAAAACCAAACTATTTTAGTTACCGAATGCCCAAAATTGATGTCCTTGTGTCATACTGAGTTTCGCTTACCAAATATAATTCACAACAGAAGATACCAAAGATTTGTTTTTATGGTATTTTATCTCTCTCTCTCCCCCCTCTCTCTCTCTCTCTCTCTCTCTCTCTATATATATATATATATATATATATATATAAGCCTAATGTATCAGAGAATATCTACCTAGGTTTCTCCGAACTGATCATCAGGATAATTCTGACTCCTATTAGCTCTACTTTTTGTATTGAGCACTTCAGTATATTTAACTTAGGCAACTCTTACAGTGTTTTTTCTTTTCGCCATTTTATAGTACCCTCTGATTTTTTTTGAGGAAGTGCATATGATTTGATCTTTTCTTTTTTTATATTTTTATATAGGCAAAAGTTTATATTGTGTAATTACAAACTATAAAGCCGGTAGTTGTTTTTATACTGTCAGAGTTTAGAAATAAATTGGCAAGATCCTTTTAAAAATGTCTCAGATGAGCTTTTTCTAACGATAATAATAACGATTTGGACGGTTTCATTTTTAACCAGAGGGTGTTGAAAGATGGTAATGGTCGTATTTTTAAGGAACGCGAGTATTAATATATAGATAAGTCAATCTTGATATTTTTGCTTTTTTTGCAATGATAACACAAAAGAATTAATAGAAATTCTAAACAAACCAGGAACCATATATTAGAATTAATAAAATACATTTTAATTTTTCTTTCTTATATACCAAATAAACAATTAATATAAGAATTCGGTTCAGTAGCTTAAATATTACTTGGTCGGCGCAGCTCATTACCATACATTCAATCCCGATTTAAACCCTACACTTAATCAACAAAACATAAACAAAAAAACATATCCCATATTCAAACAAACTCGCAATCATTTTGTCATATTTCAATAGTTTCATAAGGAGGCGTGCTTAGCGTTACTTTTACGACGTAGGAAATGAAATTGTTTACACGAGTTCAAATCCTTCGTGCTAAGGCACTTTGGAAAGACATGAGTCCATCTGTTCTACCATCAGCTATCGATAAATAGTAGGTCAGACTATATATATATATATATATATATATATATATATATATATATATATATATATATATATATAAATATAAAGAAAATTTGAAAAAACAAGTGTTCCGAAAATGGGATGAATCGGAACACTTGTTTTTTCAAATTTTCTTTATATTGTCGGATTTAATTTCCATATTTACTCCCATATATATATATATATATATATATATATATATATATATATATTATCTTCTCCAATAGCTTATATAATAATTATATTAATTTGATGCTTCAAAAGAGTCCAATAATAGATGAGGAAAACTTTCTATTAGGGACTTCTCTCTCTCAAAAAAAATTTCAAGAAACATCTCAATTGATTTTTAAACGTTACTCAAAGAATCGAAAATATCAGTTGTTTACTTAATTTACAAAAAAACAAACTTCGAATGTGTGTAAAATTTTCTAATGCTCATTTTTGAAAATTACTAGTAAAATATTAAAAATTGAAAACAGTTTTATCGCTGGAAACTTTTGCCCACATTTAATGTACAAGTTTCCTGGTTATGATGCCAAACTGGATCTAGTAGTAAGGTCTCAGTTTTGGAGCTCTGAAAAGTGTTGAGTACCCCTTCATTGCCATTACTCCCAGGTCCACTCTGGACCAGAGTGGTACTACCTTTTAGGGTTTCATTTATGGGTCAAATAGATCTATTTGCAAGTTAATGAAAAATTATTTCTACCAATTCATTAATAAACATGAAGTCAATCAAAAATTCAGCATAAGAATTATTTCTACTAATCTATTGATACACATCTATTAATCTATTAATAATGGAGATTCGCTTCCGGTTTTTGTCTGTAACAAAAATTACGTCACTGCTTACGTCACATTACCCAAAATCGTCAGAACATAGAATAAATACACTCAAAATTTGAACATGCAACATTAGACAGTCCTCATTGTTTTTTAAAACAAGTTTTAATAAATACATGACTGGTATTATATATCTCTATATAGTTTGTTTTATTTTAATACATATTTAAAGTTTACATTTCAAATTGATTTATTTTTTTAATCCTTTAATGAATTTGATGATTTTACTTACTTAGGGTACAAACTCGTTGGCATTGAATTTTTTACTCCAACCCCTCAGGCAATATGTTTCAAAAATCTATTTTACATCGCCCGGAGGGTGTTTTTTATTTTGTACTAGTTGAGTTAATGAAAATTATTTACCAACAAACTATTCACTTAAAAATCACATACGAAAATACAAGATTTGGTTGGCATCAAATAATGAAATATCCCAGAAGGTTTGATGTCGCTAAACAATGAAAAACAACTAACCTAATTTGGTGTGTAATTGCGTGAAATCATTTGTGAAAAAACTGAGTAGTTGCAAACATCCCGAGTTGAGTGGAAATACTTGCCATAGAGCAATGGTTAGCAGTGTACACTCACGTTACATTGTTGGAAACATATGACCTTTAGGCACCCCTTTTGCGATCTCGATTCATAAGGACATGTTTTTCATTTACACCGTCAAAATCCGGTTGTTTGTTAGAGGTTAGGGGTTAGTTTTATAATTAAAAAATCTCTAAAAAATTGTCTGTTAACAAACAACCGGATTTTGACGGTGTAAATGAAAAACATGTCCTTATGAATCGAGAACGCAAAAGGGGTGCCTAAAGGTCATATGATCCCATTGTTGTAAAAGTAAGTCGGCATCTAATTAGGTGCTCGTATTTTTGTGACCCCTATGTCAAACTAAGCTAAGCTTGGTAAGTATATTTATAAAATGCCTGGGTAAAGTGTTGTTTTGTTTGATTTTTTGTTAGTATGTTTATCTCACTGGTTCGGTTCATTTTAATGAGTTTGATCTTTATTTGGTGCCCGACTTAGTAGCAGATTTTAAAGTCTCCAATAGGCACCCCAAATCATCAACTTAATGAAAGGTTCACATTTTAACTCGTCACCGGTAACTTCCGCTTCCAAATTTTTGTAAACAAATGATTTTAATCAGAAGTTTATGGAGATGTTGAACTTACGATGAATTAAATAAATAGATGGTTGGTACACGTAATCAAATTAAAATTCAATAGCAAAATCTTTTAAATAAATACTTTTTAATCCGAAGTTTGTGAATATGTTTCAACACTTACGAGAAATTAAAAAAAATGAAAGATGTTTTTATACTAAAATAGTTGTTACTTAATCAGAAGAGAAATGCAATTATGTTTATTTAAATAAAAATACAGTTTTTTATTTATTTACAAAACATCTTTTATGTTAATTTAGATAAAAGGATGCTATTCAGAAATAGTATCACAACATTTGTTTTTGTCAGATGCACTATAAGATCATCTGTTCGTTTATTTTCAAATATTTGAAAGTCGAAGTTACTGGTGATGAGTTAAAATATGAACCTTTCATTAAGTTGATGATTTGGGGTGCCTATTGGATACTTGGTCCGCAGATTTTCCTAACAATTTAACATAAAAAATCCTCCACTTGCTCTACCGAATGGTTCAAAAATATCTTCCAGATTTTATATGCAAAATTAAAGTATCTGGTTGGCTAATGTTTATCCAGACACCGTAGACTACCGAGATTAATTCCATTATAAAGTAATATTAAATGTAAAAGTGGCAGGGGAGAGCTTAAATGTAATCAAATACAATAAACAAACATTTTTGCATATACGTATTTTTTAACCACTTCGCACAAGTAGGATGTGACACATGGCCAATTACTTAACCGTAGTTTAGCGGGATTGAATTCAGTTTTCCTTCTCCTAGACTGGTTGCCTAACCAAGATTAAAGAGCTAATATCTTAACATATATACACGAATGATAGAGAATGCGTGTGTCTGTGTGCATGCCTGAGTCATGTGTGTATACGTCTGCATACATTTGTGTGTGCGTGTGCGTGTGCGTGCGTGTTGTGTGTGTGTGTGTGTGCGTGCGTGCGTGCGTGCGTGCGTGTGTCTGGTGTGTCTGTGTGCATGCATGAGTCATGTGTGTATACGTCTGCATACATTTGTGTGCGTGTGTGTGTTTGTGTGTGTGTGCGTGCGTGTGTGTGTGTGTGTCTGTGTGCATGCGTGAGTCATGTGTGTATACGTCTGCATACATTTGTGTGTGTGTGTGTTGTTGTGTGTGTGTGTGTGCGTGTGTGTGTGTGTCTGTGTGCATGTGAGTCATGTGTGTATACGTCTGCATACATTTGTGTTTGTGTGTGTGTGTGTGCGTGTGTGTGTGTCTGTGTGCATGCGTGAGTCATGTGTGTATACGTCTGCATACATTTGTGTGTGTGTGTGTGTGTGTGTGTGTTGTGTGTGTGTGCATGCATCTGTATTTGCACTTGAACGTAATGCAAAGATTCATTCCCGTTCTTATACTTGAACGGCTCACCGACTCTTTTATTCTTATAGTAAACAGAAAAATTCTAATTTGTATTTCTAAGAAATATTTCTATTTCCTCAAAAATTTCCCAAAATAAAAGTTTCACGGAATTTTTTTAATCATCGAAGAAGCATCATCATCATCATGTCGCGCAATTTGCACGGATATCCATGACGATCTCTCGCCAACCTTCCCTATCATTCATCGATTCTGGGAGCTTCTCCGCGCAGCAGTCAGAATCCCTACATAGTTGGTCAATGTAGGTCCTGGCTGGGCGGCCCACACTAGCGTGCCCATGTGCTGGCTTCCACAGTAGTACGTCGCTTACGAAAGCAATTGAACATAAATCCAAAGTATAAAATACGCAGATCTTCAAATAAACTGATCTTCGCAACCAGATCGGTGAGGATTGTCAACTCATAGATTTTCTCTTTCCTGCAAATCACTTCAGTGCAAATGAAAATCAAACAGTAGAAAACATCATAAACAGTAGAGATTAGCATAATTATTTTATCCCTTTTATGATATAACTAGAAGCGGTTACTCGGCGTCGCCTAGGTGAAAAAAAACGTTAATTCGCATATCCATTATTAAATCGTGAGTTGCTTCCCCATAGAGTGTCCCATTAAAATCCCCACGTAAAAAATACCTTGCGCCGATCCAGCCACTCTGAAAAGAAAAATTAATGTCTACTATATACAATATGAAATGCTAAAGAAAATTAAATAAAATTCTATGCAGTTATCATTGAAATTTCATTTTTGAATCATCTTCACGATATAAATCAAATCTTTATTATTTTCACTCAAAAAGCAAGTTCTAGTGATAGTGAATGTGTATATATATTTACTTTGTCGTTAATTGTTTTATTTTCGTAGTTTCCTCCGGACATACATACACAAAAACTGCCCTTTATATATGTATAGATTATTTTAATTCCCTGATTTTTGGTAATTTTTTTCTTTCGGCAGTGTGACATACGATGGTGGAATTTAGGTCCGTTTAGTTCGATTTAACCATTTTATCTCTGTGATATGATGAATAATTAGTCTACTAATTGATCCGTTCGTTTCTTCTTGTTGATTACCAAAAAGGTCTGATTGGCCGATTCGTTTTTATCCCAAATCCAAGAGAATTTTGGGCATCTCATTTCCCAGTCTTGGTCTGTGTCTATATCAATTGCACAGTTCCCAAAGGATTATCTTTTCCATTCAGCCATGCCTAATCTTGTCTTTCTTCTGTGCCAGTTTATTGCATCGGCTTATTATACGCTTAATTCTCCCCCCACTCTCTCTCTCTTTCTCCCGACATTTTCTACATTTGTTATTCTATTGGGTCTTATCTATTTTAGCTTTTGTATATTTAACTCTTTTGGCGTTATTTTGGATTGCTTTTAATTATTTGTTTCTCCTTTTTCGGTTTCCGCTACACAGTCTTCTTTAGGTCATCCCGTTAATCTTCTGAGCAGTTCATATAGTTCTTTTTCTTCTCATTTTGTTTTCCCGATTTGATCATTCCTCTTTTCTAGCTTGGCATAGAATTCTTTTTTTCTGTTTTTTTCTGCTATTGGACACATGGCGTAGTGAATATAGACGTTGAGTTAATACAATTCTAAGTGATAGTTTTTTCGAGACAGCAGGTTCAACGGCGACAGTAACATAAATTAATTAAACACAGCTTGACACTGGGACTCAGTCATGGTTAACGGAATGAGAACAGTCTACCTCCACCTTTTTTTTTAAATTGTATTAAATGATTTCACCCAAAATGGATTTCCAT
This sequence comes from Doryteuthis pealeii, assembly GCA_023376005.1. Classification (NCBI taxonomy): domain Eukaryota; kingdom Metazoa; phylum Mollusca; class Cephalopoda; order Myopsida; family Loliginidae; genus Doryteuthis; species Doryteuthis pealeii. The sequence goes on from CM042165.1 coordinate 57,682,667, forward strand.
CTTTCCCCCATAAAGTCTGCAGAGTAGGAAACAAGTTTTTTTTGTGTATAATTTGGATTTTTCGGACTCATGTTCTCATCTTTATTGTGGTGTGCAAAAACACAAAGTTTCGGTCGCTGTATCCTCCGGCCTACCTCAAGTGTTCTTTTGTCTATCCAAGCATAGCAATGATCCAGTCTGGGAAATCATTTTGAATACTTTTACTGAGGAAGGCTGAAGGATACATCGGCCGAAACGTTGCCCTTTACATACCACAATAAAGACGAGGACAATAGTCCGAAAAATCAAAATTATATACATCAATGCTCCTCTAAAAAAAATCAGACAATTAAGTTTTCTATGATCTAGATAAAATCAAGAAACAATGATTCTGGATTAATGAAGTAGGATCGCGTTAGCTCAGTCGGTAGAGCGTTGGGCTAGAAACCGCAAGGATCCTAGTTCGAGAGGGGCCCTTGCTAACTCAGCGTATGAGTAAGCACAGGAATATGTGCGGTAAAGTAAGGAGCTGATGCTAAGTGTGACGCTCCACCTCAGACGCAAAAACGATCTCCTTAATCTAGCGCTAGTTAAAGGGGATAGACTCCCTCGCTGATTGGCTGATACCGACTTTAGGCCACCCCGACGACGACTTTACAATTCCTTAAAAATAAAAAAAAAAAAAAAACGAAGGATTTTTGGACAATCAAAGCAGAGGAGTTTGTTGCATTTTGAATTTGTTGAGGTTTGAACATATTCTTATAGTTAGAAAGACAAAAAAGTCATTTTATATGCGCAGTTAACATAAAATATGGCGTTTTGGGTTGCTGCAGCTACTGCTGCTGCTGCTGTTAATCTCCTTGGAAGCCTCAGAAATATTGCACACAAATCCGGGCTTAAAGCGAATTAAAAGATTGAGACAATCGATGTGAGTTAGTCCAATTACCTATCAATGTCTACCTCTGGTGTTATTAAATTGTCGTTAATATTAGTCCAACCCGTGCAACTATTGAAGCGTGAATGTAGTTCAAGGGTTAGAATCTTCCACAAATATCAAATTGGTAAGGCTCTTTACAAAAAGCAAAAGCTAATTTTTAGAGGAACTATTTTAATTTTTGCTTAACAGACAGTCCAGCACTTACATAGTTTAATCAATAAGTATGTAACCTAATGATGAAAAACAAACAAACAAAAAATCAAAAAAAAAACAACCCCCCCCCCAAAAAAAAAAAACTTATACTACTTTACACATTCATCATTATCATCAAGTTGTGCTGATAGCATGGATTGCCCTGACTCTCTCTTGCCACCCGTCCCTATCGGTCATCAATCTTAACAAGTACTCAGCACGACATTCAGTTAAATTTCAATCGTCCATAAACAAATTATATATTATATATATATATATATTATAATATATATATATATATGAAAAGGTGGAATGAAAACATCACACAATGCTGTTAAAGAGAAAACAATTTATAATATAATTCTCTTTAACAGCATTGTGTGATGTTTTAATTTCACCTTTTCATACTCATACTGTAGGATTCATTTCCTTTCTTTTACTTTATATACTATATATATATATATATAATATATATATATATATATATATTATATATATATATATATAACGTATTTATTGTCATTAAAGTTTTACGTATTGATACATTTATGTGATCTTCAGCCCAAATGGCCTGAAGATCGCATAGGCCAGAAAGTGTCAGTCACCAGGCATCATTGACACCGTGTTCACGCTACCTTACCTTAAATATAAATGCTATATCTTGTTGAACACTGTATGTTGAACACTGTTTACTTATAAATATAGCACCTATATATATATATATATATATATATATATATATATGAAGTAAATGGAAGTTAATCCGACAGTATGAATTTAACATTTTTAGAAAAAACAAATGATGTTAATAGTTTGCTGACAGAATCTTTTTTGACCTTTTTAATAGAGCGGTCTTCACCAAGAGCAACATATGAAGGAAAGATGGAATAAATAACCGTTAGAAGGAGGGGTACAAACGAACACTGGTGTTCGATGGTGGAATATTTTAAAAAGACCGCTCTATCAAAAAGGTCGAAACAGATTCTGTCAGCAAACTATTAACATCATTGTTTTTTCTAAAATGTTAAATTCATATATATATATATATATATATATATATTATATATATAATATATAAACACACACACACACACACATATATATATATGTGTGTGTGTGAGTGTGTATGTATGTGTATGTGTGTATGTGTGTTTACTCAAGCCCTTCGTTACGGACCAGATGCAATACAAAGTCAATTTTCCAGCTGAGTAGTGCTTGTTTGAATTTAAGTTTTCCTTCTCATTGAAAACAATAAATTCCTCGTATATTAAGTAGTTATTAGTTGAAAATTGTATTAAGAAATACAGCTGATAGTTTACAAAATGTGTAATATCAATTACGTCACTTACGTCACATTACCCAAAATCGTCATAACATAGAATAAATACACTTTATGCAACATTATATAGTATTTTTATAATGAATTTGATGATTTTACTTACTTATATATTCCACAAGTCATCCACAAACACGTGTTTCGAAATTTACTTCTCATCAGTGCGGCTCGACTTTTTAACAACTACCTCTAGCCAGGTGCGAAACCCGACAGATTTTTCGTCTGTCAAGCTCCTTACCTTCACGGCTATCGGGGACTGTCAGCCAGGGGTAAACAATTAATGGATACAAGCAAACTTACAGGATGTATGTTTTTACAATCACCAGAGAACTCAAATCTGTAAACAACAGGCGAATATATATATATATATATATATATATATATATATATATATGTGTATGTGTGTGTATATATGCATGCGCGCCCGCGCGCGTGTGTGTGTAAATGACCAGATAAGTTGGTGATGGGAATGATTCTATTCAGGATTTTTTAATTAAAAATAATATTGCTATCTTAACAATTGGTAGACCATGTGGATAATTCAATGTAATGGAACTTAGATTAGAGTTCAATTTAAATTGCAACGGTTTGAAAATTTCCTTATAGTTGTTGATCATTGTTAGCATAAACAGGACAGGGGTGGGGTGGGGGTGTGCAGAGGATTTAAATGACCTACCTTTAACCTACCCTAAAAATGAGCATCATAAACCCAGTAATATAAACATAGATAATGAATGAAAACTAATAACTAATTTAGCCGACCCGGCAAAGTATTTCGTTTCCTTTAGTATTGTACACGGTCTGAGTATGCCAAGGATTCTCAAAGAATAGAATATTTTTGATTGAAATAAAGTTATAACCGTTAACATGACCAATATTTAAGCCTTTTCTTTATAATTCATGTATATATATTATTATACTAAAGTGGAGTGAATCAATGATTGTTTTCTAAAGGCTTTTTTCCTGTTTAGTTTAATGACACAGAATTCATACCAAAATATTCCTTAGTTTTAGGATTGAGTTATGTTTGAAAAAAAAATGAAAAAGTCCATTTTAATTGGTTCTAATTAGTCGTAATTTGCAATTAAGTCTCTCACTTCACATTCTTCTGCCTGTTTCTCAGTGAGTGGAGAGAAAGAGAGAGAGAGAGAGAGAGAGAGAGAGAGAGACAGACAGACAGACAGACAGAGACAGAGAGACAGAGACAGAGATTGGAGAGTGTGAATCGTATTTTATGTTTTATAAGCAGCCAGCTAATGTTTATTATCTCAATATTAATGAGGTTAATGACATTTTTATTAATTGTTATTAATGGTTAAAAACGTGTTTCATAGTCTAGGCTATTCCCATTCTAGGTGGGACCGAAAATTTTCAGGGCCCCCTCTTATTTTGATATCACAGAACAAATAAACTTAATTTCAATAACATGCTTTTTGTAAAGGAGTTCATATATTTCTCTACACGACTCTTTTTATTTATTTATTTTTTCTAGTTATGTTGTTTTTGATATAAGATTGCTTGTGTAACAACATCATTGGAACAGTTGCATTATTTCATGGTACTGAATAGTATTGAGGTTTTCGTAAAAATATGCTATCATCACAGTAGTCATTTTTGGGTGGGGAGTAAGTAGATATAAACGTACTAATATGCGAATGAATAATGGACAAAACAAAACAAAACAAATCACAAAAAAAAACAACAAAAAACAATTATAATAAAACGAAAATAAACAAAAACAATAGAACAAAACAATAAAAAATGATATAAATAACCCCGTTATAACAAATCATGATTTTAAAATCTGTGCTGACCAAAAGATATATGTGAACATTTTTTTGGCGCTAATTGGATCTAGAACCCTACATATAGCAATAGCATAATCTTTATAGATCATAGCCGTCCCTCACAATCCTATAACCCCACCACCAGAACCTTTCCTCTCATGAGCCCTTAAATGACTCATCAAACCCGCTGCAGATCCACAAAGTTTGATGCAAATATGACATAGGAAGGACGTCCTTCTCGTTGTATCAGATGATAAAATTTGATGCTTATGCACCACTATATGTCTCTTAAGACCAGAAGCTAACTTACAGACTTTGTTACAGATTGCACAAGACACATTGTTTGTTCCTGGAGTTTGCCTGAATTGTCCCTGATGAGATTTACTATGGTTGACATATCCAGCCTAGAAAGCAGAATTCCTAACATTTCCAACCCTCCATGTTCTCTCCAATATGACAGGTGTATCCCTTTCGAAGTCGACGCTTGAGGTTTTCATGCTCAATTCTTTCACTCTCAAAACTGGTACAGCCATCATCCACATGAATTCTCCAGTCTGTTTTCTTCAATACCAGCTTTTCCCAGTTGTCAGGATCTATTATTATTTTTACAAGGTTGCTTTTTAAGCCATCCTTATACCTCTTCTAAGGCTTATGCTGTGGCCTTTTGCCATCACGCAGCTGACCAACATATAAATGCAAAGTTACGAACATTAATTACAGTTATAAATTCATGGCATCTCGTCGGGGTATAAACGTTAGTATGCTAGACTTGCAGATCAATTACTACCAAGTAGTGAGTTCGATACTCAATAGGTACCCCGTACTTGGACTGGAAATTTAGGTTAAACATGATTAATTTTTACTAGTATGTCTATCACTATACAGTATAAGTAATAACTTGCATCCTAATTTCTGTTGCTTTTATTCACGAATATTCAGATTGTCCTTCCGTAAATAACACGAATCAAAAATAAATTGTAATCTCCAGGCGAGACTCGAACTTGCATTACTTTTGGTAAATCCGACTTTATACAACAGCTACTCTATATAGAGTTACAAGTTTACATCACATTTAATAATAGAAACTTACTATAGAGGCGCGTGGTGTAATGGTTAGAGTCATAGGAAAATGGACTCGTCAACGCGAGTTCAAATCATGGACGAGGCTGTTTGCATTTCATATAGCGCTATTACCCCTGGGAAACGAATGCATCAAACTAATCTCTCTCCAGATATGGATAAATAGTAGGACAGAATCAACTCTTTAACCATGGCTAGGTAACCAGTATAGGAGAAGGAAACTCTCAATTCAAACCGGTTAAGCGCCGCTAAAAATTGACTTGTGTCGCATTCTGCACGTGTGGAGGGGTTGGTATATATATATATATAAAGTCATTGGGGTGGCCTAAAGTCGGTATCAGCCAAACAACGAGGGATTATATCCCCTTTTCACTAGCGCTAGACCAAGGAGATTGTTTTGGTATCTGAGATGGGCACCACACCTACCGTCAACTCCTTACTTTACCGCATAGATCCCTGTGCTACTCATACGCTGAGTTGGCGAGGGCCGGTATCGAACGAGGAACCTTGTGGTTTCTAGTCGACACTCTTCCGATTGAGCTAAACGGTCCTAATATAAACTCACTATTTATTTTCGATTGAGGAAAAACAATGAATAAGATTAAATTGGCTATCTGCCAACTGCAGCTCTTTTCGAAGTAAAAGCGATAAAAGTTTGATTCTCACTCAAGAGTCATTCGTTATTTTCGATCTGTTCTGTTTATTAATGGCATTAAAATGATGGATTGGGTAAATTGCGATTGAAAGCAACTGAAGTTAAGATGAAATACGAATGAAAAATTCAATAATGGTTTACAACACTTCATCTAATTAAAAAAAAATTCTGCAAAATATTAATTCGTCCTAAACATATTTTGAAATATGTCTGTCTTTGGTTATTGAACAAGGGAGAAGGAAATTGAGATTAAAAATGTTATATACTGGACCCGTAAAGGAACACGGAACATTGTATTTTTAAAAATATAAAATCATATCTTTATTTCCTCGGTTGTGTGTAGACTGAGAGTTGTCAGCAGGGGTTGCACATACAATGGAGCCTCCGGGTGTTCTCTGCAAGCGATCTTGAACCTGATCTCTGTCTGCCCAACCCAGATTTCCACAGTCTTTTTATTATTGTTGAACTCAGAGGGTCATGCCTCTTTGATCGTGACACTTACGCAGTTTTTCTGTAGACACACCTCCTCGCCCACGCAACCTGTTTTCATTGGTCATGGGCTCCGTCTACAGATTTTCTGTGCCTACACTGTGTCAAATATACACCTGCATCTCTAGGTGCTAATAGTCAGTTCAATGCCATATCCTATTTTTATTTCCAGGACCACACGTGACACCCACGCATTTCCTGCGTGCAGCCTGGGCTCCAGGTGCAAACCGATTGACCAGGCAACATATTACAAAAAACACTAATTTTATCAAAGTAATAACTGCGCTAGTTAGTGCTAGTTAGACATACCAATAGTTGTAGCTGTAAAAGGCAGTCTTTTACTTCTAAAATCTTTGATCACTATACAGTATAATTAAAACTACAAATAGTAATATCACAATTAATATTACTAGTAAAAACAAAAAACGGCCTCCGGGCGATGTAAAAATAGATTTTTGAAACATATTGCCTGAGGGATGGGAGTAAAAATTCAATGTCAGCGAGTTTGTACCCTAAGTAAAATCATCAAATTCATTAAAGGATTAAAAAATAAAACAATTTGAAATGTAAACTTTAAATATATATTAAATAAAACAATTATATTATAATAGATATCATCTATTTACTTGAAACAACGAGGACTGTCTAATGTTGCATGTTCAATTTTGAGTATGCTTATTTTATGTTATGACGATTTTGGGTAATGTGACGTAAGCAGTGACGTAATTTTTGTTACAGACAAAAACCGGAAGCGAATCTCCATTATTAATAGAAGATGCGTGAATTGAAAGTAGAAACTTGCTAAAGAAATTGTAATGGGAGTCATTTTAGTAAGATCTATTGTTTTCCTTCTGTTAACTAAAATTTAGTTTCCTCTGACACAATGTCATCTAGTAAGCTTTGTGTTTACCATATAAATGTATTGGTCTACAAGATGAGCTTATTTACCTTCACACTATGTAAGTGTTTAATAGTTTAATCTGATATAATGTCATTGAAGTGAAACATTCAGCGAGGTTCAAATGTCATTTCCGGCTATAAGGTTTAATAATATATTGACACATTAGAACTTGCATACTATAATGTTTTATTAGAGGAAAAAAAAGGTAGAAAATATCAAGATCATGCTTGAGACTTCCAGAAAGTATGGTATATATATATATATTTACCAACCCCCCCGCACGAGCAGGATGTGGCACAAGATGATTTTTTTAAGCGGAGTTCAACAGGTTTGAATTCAGTGTTTTCCTTCTCCTAGACCGGTTGCCTAACGAAGGTTAAAGAGCCCAGTTTGCCCTACTATTTATCCGTAGCTGGAGGGAGAGTAGGATTCATACCTTTCCCAAGGGTATTAACGCTAAGTGAAATGCAATTACCACATCCAGGATTTGAACTCGGGGCGACGAGTCCATTTCCCAAGACTTTAACCATTACACCACGCGAAAGTATGGTATATAACAGTAACTTTAATCTCAGTGGTTAACAAACCATTGGGAATTGTCTCTCCTCAGGATTGCTTTGGTTTGGTCTCTGTTTAATGGCATATTTCGTTGTTTTTTTTAGTGCCAAATCCATCCTTGTAAAAGAACAGTAGTGGTACTATTTAACCTGTAGCAGAGGGATGAGGAGTTCATACCTTTTTCTAGGGTATTATTCTGAAAGCGCGACTGGAGTTCGAACTCGCTTACTACGATGCTGAAGTCCATTAAGTCCATTAACAACCCGGCCATCGGGGCGGGAGTCCGGTGTGCTTCAGCCACTGGACCGGTGTGTTAAATTAACAGCGTCGATCCCAGGAGGCCATCCCCCCAGGCAATACCTGCACCCTCGATTTAAAGGGGCAGGGCTGGGTTTATTGCCCAGAGCCCGAGGCGCCCCCTTGAGGGGGAATGCCGACGGGATCGACGCAATTTTTTCCACCTACCACCCATGAGCTTCGGCTTGTGTGTGGGCTCACATAAAAATGTCTTGTGTCACGCCCTCATAATTGGGATGAGAGGCAAATACCCCCCCCCCATTATGTCCATTAATATAGACGGGATCATCTTTAGAAATAAATTATTATTCTGTAAAATAAATTTACTCCTTACTTTACCGCAATAGATCCCTTTGCTACTCATACGCTGAGTTGGCGAGGGCCGGTATCGAACTAGGAATCTTGTGGTTTCTAGCCGAACGCTCTACCAACTGAGCTAACCCAGCCCTTAAACAATAAATAAATAGATAAAAAACGTCCTCCTACCACACACACACACAAACACATACACAAAAAAAACACAAAAAATCCACAAAAGCCAACAACAAATCCCCAAAACTTTGGCAATCAAAACGCCATCTTTGATTGACTCAAAACACTGATTGCGAGCGATGATTGTAAGCTGGCAATTCATGTGCCCGCCAAGGCACGCCCTTACCACAATAATAATTGTTGTGGTAGTGGTAACGTATAGAGGTTTAATAATAGGGATTTAGTTGCAGTAGTTGTTGTCATTGTTGCTGCTGCTGATGTTGAAGAAATAATGTTAGTAATTATAGTCGTAATTATGGAGAGCACAGCAACGGATATGATTTATACTGAGTGAGTGTTGATCTGTTGATCTGGAGAGCAAGGCAGGTCAGAAGATTAATATGGGAGAGCAGATATGGCCTTTTCATATCCACAGTTCAAAACTGTTTGGACACAACGAACAAAACTAAGAAAGAAAAAAGAGAAAAATGGATTAAACAATATTTAACACAGGGTTACATTCAGATAACTAGTTAGGGACGAACAAACGATCATCAGTACTTGCATTTTTTTATGTTTACCACAGTATAACAAGTTCTCAAAGTCGTGAATGGCTGTTGGTTAATTGTAACATTAAAGCATAGATAATTTCAAGTAGCATATAATAAGAAATAAATCGACATACCTATCAGGTGGTCGTAATAGTTGTGTATACCTCATTTTGGCGCCAGTGTTCTGGGTTCGAGCTTTCGTAAAAACTTACATTTCAAATGCTAATTATTTTTCTGAATTTTTTAGATGAGGCTTGATAACACTGGTTTACAAAGAAATTGAGGCAAGCACAAAAATAGCTGTTTTAACCTAATTTGGGGGTGCTGAATTCAGATTTGACATCCGTTTTTACTCATCACCTTTTTAGTTTTTTAGATATGCATACCGTACATTTTGTACATATACTGTAAATAAAGGCGTATATGCATTCAGGGTTAATTTTTAATATTGTGTGACTTTTGTCTTCTTTTTTTTATTTCTAACTGTCTTCAGTACTATGAATTGTGTACATTGTGTCATCCAAGTATATTTATTCCGTCAATGTTCTTTATCTATCCTGTTTTATCTTTAATAAGCTGCTGCAACTGTTGAAATAAGCACGTATATACTCTGTATATACTAAAATGAGACTATTTAGAAGACAGAAAACTAGAGGTGATAGAGCAAAACTGTCTATAAATTTGAATTCAGCACACCCAAATTAGTAAAAAAACACCTATTCACATTCTTGCCTCAGACAAAAAATATTTTTGTAAACCAGTGTAATTAGTAACATTTGTATTATTCGAACTTTTGTCCTCATCTTCATTGTTATCTGTATCTCATTTATCCACTAGGATGTGTCCTATTGGACACATAGCCTAGTGTATAAAGAAGTTAGGTTAAGACAGTCTTAAGTGACGGTTATCTCTAGACTGCAGGTTCAATCCTGGTCAGGGGCAGCAGTAACATAGAATAATAATAACATAGATTAACACCTGTACTCCAGCTATAGTTAGCGAAATGAGAACAGGATACCCCCGTGGAATGAATAAAGGTTTAGGTTCAAAGTTTCGTGATGGCTCCCTATTACGACAAGAAGGTTCCCGAGTCCGAGAGGTTCCCGAGTCCGACAAGAAATACCTGAAGAAGGCCAGAGGGCACATCGACCGAAACATTGTACAGATAACAATGAAGATGGGACAATAGTCCGAATAATATAAATAATACCAAATGCTAATTATCATGTAGGTAGGAAGTGGAGGTGCTCGTTGTGTAATGTTTATTGTAGGAAATGGATTCAGCGACCCGTGTTCCAATGTTTGACAATGCTGTTTGCATTTCATATAATGCTATTAACCTTGGTAATGAGTAAATAGTAGGGCAGGTTTGGCTCTTAAACCTTGGTCTAGGAGAATGAAAACTGGATTCAAACCTGTTAAACTCTACTTAAGAAACTGACCTTGTGTCACATCCTACTCGTACGGAGAGGTTGGTAAATATACATATGTATTTGGTAAACTAGCACAGTACAATTCTTTTCGGTTTTTGTACTAAACATAGTATATACCCATTAAGGTAGATGTTTATCGTACTTGCGTGAAGTAGTATGAACTAGAGTTAAGTCCTTTTAAGAATTAAATGAGAGTTAAGCCCCTTTTTTCTTTTTTCCGAGAAGAAGCTTTTAAAGAATGGCAGCCATCTGTGACTCTCACGGAGAAAACACGACGCTTTCAAATCCATTTTAATGGATGTTTTTAACTCCAAAATATCATAAAACGTCTTTTTAATAACAATTAAGTTCATTGCAAATAATGCGCAAGTAAAATTTTGGTATGAATGTAGTCACTTAAAGTTCAAGATTACCGTAAAACAAACAAAAAATAATGCGTTTAATTGAACTACCTAGAAGTTAATAATAAAAATACTTTATTTCAAATCTAAAATAAGACTATTTTTACCACTACACCAGAAGTCGCGCGTAGAGTAACGACTATAGTCGTTGATTCGCGTTCAAATCATGAACGAGGCTATTTGGGTTTTCCTTCGTGGTAATGCCTTTAGGAGAACCCCTTTCTTATTTACACAGCTATTGGTAAATAGTAGGTTAGACTGGGTTGTTTTCCTTTGGTAAGGCAACCGGTTTAGAAGAAGGAAAACTATGAATTCAAACCAACTGTATTCCGCTTGAAAATTGAAGTAGCGTCACATTCTGCTTGGCATGAAGGGGCTGGGTAAATACATACTATATGATTTTCCAGCAACTTTGACCCCAGAACTATTCCAGATCATAAATTTCCAGGATCAACAGATAATTCATTAATACTCTTCTCGTATCCTTGATTCCTGATCCATACAAGATTATCGATTTTGATGAATTGACATTGATCACAATAAAAAAATCAATAATCTACCTTTGACCCAACTAATTATGGACATATTTTGGTTAAATCGAACTTAACGGACCTAAATTCTACCATCGTATATCACCCCGCCAAAAGAAGAAAAAAATACCTAAAAATCAGGGAATTAAGCGAATTTAATGAAATTTTCAGTGTTGATATATTAATGAATAAAATATATAATGCACCAGTTATTTTATTCAAAACCTTTTACATTTTGCCAGGTCAGTCAACTTTGAACCACGTATCTTTGAGAATCTGTGTTACGCCTCAAAGATATATATATATATATATATATATATATATATATATATATCAGTACTATACATTTAAGGTGGGATTGTTATCATTGGTTTCAAAGCAGCGTATATACATATTTAAATGAATTGAAATTCTTTAACAAGCGTCTTGTTTTGAGGATAAGTGACCAATACTCTGGTTTGAAACCAATGGTAACAATCGCACCTTAAATGTATTGTATTCTATGACAAATAAATATTGGCCTAATATATTGGATATATCTTTGCTAATAATGGGTACTCGGGTGAATTGATAATAGATATGATCAATAAAACCATATCTAAATTCAATTGCAACAAAGAATTTGGACCATCAAAATGCCCTGTGTATCTAAGGTTGCTGTGCATAGTACCTGTTGGTCAGACATTGGCTAATGAGATCACATTGTCCATAATACTTTGTTTCAATGCAGTTAAGGTCAG
>CM042165.1:57700003-57735003 GCA_023376005.1 Doryteuthis pealeii
CTGTGCTACTCATACGCTAAGTTGGTGAAGACCGGTATCGAACCAGGAACCTTGTGGTTCCCTGGCGAACGCTTTTCCGGTTGAACTTAACTGCTTGCAATTAATTTTTTTTTGGGAATCCTTTTCAGAGGTAATTGAACCATAAAATAAGCAATAACATAGTTTTCTCCTTGCTTTATATTTTCCGATTGATTCACAGAGTAATCGTAGAACTCCATAATACATATGATTTGATACCATTTTTCAAATACACCTTGTATATATATATATATATATATATATATATATATATAGAGAGAGAGAGAGAGAGATAAAAGGTGGCTTACCGGTGAATATGGGCACGATCGTTGGAGGTGCACAGAATCCAGGGGTTAAGTCCGCGATAAAACAAATACAAAGTGCTCAATACAAAGTAGAGCAAATTTATTAAAGAAATGGATACAATAGAAACCTACTCGAGTTTTACCATTAGGGTTAAATCCACTGAAATATATATATATATATATATATGTTTGTGTGAATATATATGTGTGAATATATATATATGTGTATGTGTGTGTGTGTGTATGTGTATGTGTGTCTCTCTGTGTGTGTTATATGTGCGTACGTCTGATTTTCTTTAGCATGTGTATGTCTCTAGGTTTATAGAAATAGATGGATGTATATAAACAAAGAAATAACCCAGTTCTTCATGTTTCTAAGTATATAACCCTTAGAGATACCTGAATTATATACGTTCATCCATGCTTATCCTATCAGTTGGTGATACAGTAAAAAATCAATTTTGTCAGACAAAAGATCTACTTAATTATCTCCCCAGCTTCGGACCTATAATCAACTTCTAGAGGCACTGGTTTTGTAATGGTTATCGTTCTAGAAAATGGACTTGATGACTTGAGTTTAAATCCTGAACGAGGCTGTTTGAATTTTACATAACGCTAATGTCTTCGGGAATGGTATGAACCCATCTATTCCCCTTCCAGCTACCAGTCCTATGGAGTGAGAAAAGGCATTTTTATTTTTATTTATTATTAATTATTATTTTGGTATATTATATGTTGTACCGGCCGTTCCTACAGTGGAGAATATACACCGGTTCTCACTATAAATAGTGAGACACCGAGTGAAAAGGTTGTACTGTTACCGTTTAACGGCAAGCTAGCCGTTCCTGTACCATTATTGTAAATACACTTGTCTTATTTTACCCTACCTCGACTTGACTTCTTTTTTACTGTTGAATTAACATCACAACATTATATATATAATATATATATAATATGGTAATCTGAACATTAGTTACATAAATAAGAGTAACCTCCCCTTGTTTGTTTGACTTTGAGGAAGCCGTATGTTTTGGTCAGCTATTTTCATTTCACTGTAAATCTACACTGAAAATAAAAATTTTAACACGAAAATAAAATGTGTGCTTAATAACAATTAAGTTTATTTCAAATAATGCGCAAGCACAATTAAGAACACATTATTCTTCATGTATTTTTTGTCTGACTCGGGAACCTTCTCGGACTAGGGAACCATCTTGGACTCGGGAACCTTCTTTTCGAACCCTGGGAACCTTCTTGTCGTAATCGGGAACCTTCTTGTCGTAATCGGGAGCTACACGGAACTTTGAACCTAACCCTTTATTCAGTCCACGGATGTATCCTGTTCTCATTCCGCTAACCATAGCTGAGGTATAGGCGTTAAGCTGTGTTGATTATTATTCTATGCTACTGCTGCCCCTGGCCAGGATTGAACCTGCAGTCTAGAGATAACTGCCACTTAGAACTGTCTTAACCTAACTCCTTTATCCACTAGGCCAATTGGACAATTGAAACGTAAAAAAAAACCAAAACAAAAACTCTTAAGAAACAACTACACAGAAATGTTAATATAAACGTACAATAAACGAATAATGAAAGTTCTACGCATGAAATAACCACAGACGGTTTGACATGCCCCTAAAATCAATCAATCACCCAATAAGCATGTCTTTAAATTCTTTAAATGAAAATTATTAAGCTTTCTTTCTTTCTTTTTTCTTCTTTCTTTCTTTCTTTCTTTTCTTTTCTTTTTTTTTTCTTCTTTTTTGTTTGTTTGTTTGTTTCTTACTTACTTTCTTTCTTTCTTTCTTTGTTTTATTGGACAGAAATGATTTTCTATTGTTTTGTATGTGATTAATATCTATTATTATCAGGTCGAAAAAAAAAAATTCCTGTTTAATTTTCAAAGGGATTTTTTGAAGAAAACAAAAGAAAATAAAATAAAACAAGAATAAAATAAAGAAACACATCATAAAATGTCCGTCGTGTTATTTATAAAGATCCTTAACTTTACTCGATTTATCAATTAATTGAATTTTGATTATTGAAACACAAACCTTTTTCCGGAATTACTTCGAAAGAAAAATAAATATCTACTTTTAAATGTGAATGAATTGCATCAAATTGTTACTTTATTTTATTTACTTATTCATTTATTTATTTTTAATTCGTTTTGACATTTGAGAGAAAATAATTTTCCATTCCTCCTCCCTACACACCCAACGATGAGATTAACTCTTTACAATCCATAGCATAACAAACAAGGTCGGTATCTAATCAATCATCACATCAGCAGCAGCTTACGATTTTAAAACACATTTTAATATTTCTTTCGTCTAAAAAATAGCCCATCATGTTACTTATGAGGTACTATTGCAGAATAGCGCACAAGAGAAAATATCTTTAGATTGCCGGTTTAGCTCAGTCGGTAGAGCGTTCGGATTGAAACCACAAGGTTCCTAGTTAGATACCGGCCCTCGACAACTCAGCGTATGAGTAGCACAGGGATCTGTTCCGGTAAAGTAAGGAGCTGATGGTAGCTGTGGCGCTCTACCTCAGACTGAAAAATAATCTCCTTGGTCTAGTGCTACTGAAAAAGGGATAGACTCCCTCGCTGATTGGCTGATACCAACTTTAGGCCACCCTGACGACTTTTTTTACGCCTAAAAAGTATCATATTTCATTACATTTCACGGAAATACTCGAAAACTTTGAGATGCTAGGGTTAGGGGCAGGGTTAGGGTTAGTTTTTAGTGTTTCAAATATACGCTCCTACATTTGGGGCGCTGGTGGTTGTCGTCAGTGATGTAATTCGCAGGGTTCATTGGGAAGTTTCGGGTCTTCCAACATCAGACTTCCCTCACCCTGCTGACCCTATCAGAGGTGATCAAACTCTGATACAACCACCAACAACAAAAACCGCGTGTTAGTGTTAGTATAAGTGTAAGGGTTAGGGTTAGTGCTAGGTTTAGGGTTAGGGTGGGGCTACTTCGTGAGTTTCCGTAATCTAATGCTATTTATACGTAAAATTTGATTCTAATGATATTATCTCTTGCGCGCTATTTGAACATTTTGAGAAAGCTTTATCTCACGTTTTATAACTTTACCTATTTTCAAATAATGTCTTCATTTGATCGCTATTAACCTCAATTGATTTACTCTAACATGTGTAACATCGTTCAATGAGAAATCTCCAATATGAAACTTCACAAACCACTTTTGACACATTTGATAATTCACAGAACCTTCTCCATAAACTGAAATAAGATTTTTGAATTTTTACGTTTCTTAAAAAAATCATAATACACTAGGAATATTGCTTATTTTCTTTTATCTTCAAAAAGAAACAATAAATGAAAATACATTAATTCGGACAACTAAAAAAAGGAAGACTGGCATTCACAATATAAACTTTTTCAAAGAATAAAGTTGGTTAAATCTAAGCATTTCTAGTCTCTTAAAATGACAAATATCAATTGAAAATGTTGGCCACCTTTTTTCCTTTGCACCAATATGTTTGCATTTAACAATGTTGTAATGTATCCACTTTTCATCGGAAGACACAATTTGTTTTAGAAATTGGATTTTAGATTAAACATTTTTCTCGCTTATGTTGAAGCCACACATCAAAGCGACTAACATAACCAACTTGGTGCAAATGACTTCCAACGTCTGATTGCGATATTTTGATTTTGTTTACTATCTCCAACGTCGTGTAATGTTCATTCATCTCTCTGTTTAAATCTCAACCAATCAATCCAACCGTATAGTATTGTTCATTGAGAAATCTCCAGTATGAAACATCACAAACCATTTTTGACGTATTTGATTATTCATAATAGTCGTTGTTGAGTATCTGGCCGTCATCTTTGGTTCCAGATGTAGTAAATAAGTAAGCAAAAATAGTAAATAAGTAAGCAAAAAATTTACAAAAATCCAACAGTCGTAAAGTCGTCGGGGCAGCCTAATGTCGGTATCAGCCAGACATCGAGGGAGTCTATCCCCTTTTCACTAGTGCTAGACCAACGAGATTATTTTAGCGTCTGAGATGGAACGCCACATCTACCATCAGCTCCTCACTTTACCGCACAGATCCATGTGCTACTCATACGCTGAGTTGGCGAGGGCCGGTATCGAACCAGGAAGTTTGTGATTCCAAGCCGAACGCTCTACCGAACGTGCTTACCTTCTTCATATACTGTAAAAATCTGAGTCACATTATATGCCGAAAATTTTGCTTATTTTCTCCCTCTTTTAAATGTTAGAATAAATAAGGAAAAATCACACCAATTTTATAGTTTTTAATTGAACGCAAATACAAACAAGTTAGACAAAAATAAAAGCTCCTGAAATTTAATGACAGAAAAAATGAAAAGAAACGAACGAAATTTTGTCCTGCTCAGTTTAAGGCGTTGCTCCAAAATATATGTTAATAGCGCCTATAGTAATAAACAAAAAGTTAATTAAACTCAATTATTATATAATACTTCTTTAGAAATTGCATTTTGGTTGCCTTTGAAATATTGACCTCTGTAATTTCGAGTTTGAGGTTATAGTAGACGAAATCTTGTGACAACTGAGTCGGGTTGATTATCAAATAACTTTACACAAAAGTAGAGGATTATAAAATGAATTATGATGACTGTCCGAAAAGTATTAAGAGATATTTCGGGACTCTTATAATTTCCCAGTAGAAAGCAAACAGTTCCGGATAAAAGAAGACGAGAACAACAATTATAGATAAAGAAACATATATTCAAAGGGTACAAAATGGTTGCAAACTTGTGGCGTTTGCTAGTCAGACTTATCTAGCTGAGGGTGAAGGTAAGGTAGCGCTGGTTGACAACACTCACTGGTTGAAGGGAGCGCTTGAAAATCGCGTCTCGTTGGTTGACTGCTCAATTCAATAAGTGACTTTCGTCAAAGGATTTAATTTCGGCGCCAATATCGTATATTGACCATTTGCCCTCTGGTGCCAGGGGGAAATAATTTAACTATATTTTTTTCCTATAATATTCAGCCATACTCTAATGAGGCACAGCCACTTTAGTCACCTTTAAAGTTCCCTTCCCTTGGGACTTCACACATTTATCGGAATGTTGCACTTTTCACAACAGGCTGAAAAGTCTTTCTTTTTTTTTTTTTTTTTTGAGGAATCGCCATCAAATGCTTCGTCGTGTTAATACTGTCCATGGCATTTCAAATCAGATTTTATCTTTGGAAAAAAAAGAAGGGAGAAATTGTTGGGAGCCAAATATGAATTGTAAGGGAAAACGTGACATACGAGTTTGATATAATACTTTGCATAAACACCCCTCTAAAAAAACTCTTTATGATTTGTGAATCTATTTGTTCAGTCAATTTGAAGTCGACGTTAATAAATTAACAAGCGTTTCACTGCCGATTGATGTCGATACGCCATTGGAGAGTATGTGTTCATGCATACGCAGTAAGGTCCCTTTGTGAATTATTTTTGTTGGTGTCAACTAATTTTTAATGAAAGAGGAAATGTGTAAAAATTGTTTGTTTTTTGGTAGTCACAAGAAATGGTTTTGATAAAATGGGAAACGTTAAAATCTAAATATTGAATAAAGTTTGATTCCACTCCCTGTGTTTATAGATTTAATCAAAAGTAACTACAAGCCACTAAATTAATATGTTTATTAGAACAGTTGGAAGTCCCAGGGGGAGACTTGCTTTGGGTGGGGGGGGGGCGGTGGAATAGAACCGGTTAATACTTATTGACGATTTAAAAAAACAGTTTCTCGGAATTTTTGAGAGGAGGCTTGATAATTAGTATTATTTGGATTATTTGGACTATTGTCCCCATCTTCATTGTTATCTGTACAATTGGACACATAGCGTAGTGGATAAAGGAGTTAGGATAAGACAGTTCTAAGTGACAGTTATCTCTAGACTGCAGGTTCTATCCTGGTCAGGGGCAGCAGTAACATAGAATAATAATCAACACAGCTTAACACCTGTACCCCAGCTGTGGTTAGCGGAATGAGAACAGGGTAACCCCATGGACTGAATAAAGGATTTGGTTCAAAGTTCTGTGATAGCTCCCGATTACGACAAGAAGGTTCCAGAGTTCGAAAAGAAGATTCCAGAATTCGAAAAGAAGGTTCCTGCTTCCGAAAAGAAATACCTGAAGAAGGCCGGAAGGCACATCGGCCGAAACGTTGTAGAGATAACAATGAAGATGAGGACAATATTCCGAATAATACAAATAATTCTAAAACAAATAAAACAAAACAAAACACACAAACTATGAGATTGGGCACTAGAAAACATAAAAGTAAAAAAATATATAGAATTCAAACAATAATAAATTTACAATAATTTTAGCCCATAGAGTTTCTCCATAAACAAAATTTGGACTAAAGATTGATAAGAATAATAATAAAGTAAATAGAAAAAAACCTGTTACTATAGCAACGGAATTTACCGTTACTCAGCAGTGAGATTAGATTGCTAATACATAGTAAAAACGCTTCGTATACATAAGTGGGGGCGTGGGCGTGGGTTTAGAGAGAAAAAATCTACAAACAACTAATAATACCTTGTATTACTATAACAACAGAATTTCTCATTATTTTGAAGGGAGACCAGGTTACAGGATATATATATATATATATATATATATATATATATATATATATATATATATTTGGAAAAATGGAAATAAATCCGACGGTATCTAAATATGAAAAAAAAAACAAGGTCTCCAGAGAATAATTTTATTGTAGTTAGAAGTACTATCCACTTTAAAACGTTCCGGTTTGTATATTAAACCATCATCAGGGCATTGGTTATCTGTGAGGTCATAATTTTTGAATGATATTCAATAAAAAAATATGGAGAGAGAGAGAGAGAGAGAGAGAGAGAGAGAGAGAGAGAGAGAGAGAGAGAGAGAGAGAGAGAGAGAGAGAGTGTGTGTGTGTGTGTGTGTGTGTATGTGTGTGTGTGTGAGAGAGAGAGAGAGTATGTGCGTGTGTGTGTGTGTGTGTGTGTGTGGAGAGAGAGAGAGAGAGAGAGTGTGTGAGAGAGAGAGAGAGAGAGAGAGAGAGAGAGAGAGAAAGAGAGAGAGAGAGAGAGAGATGTAATTTGCGTACGAAACTATTTTTTGAAATGTGTGTCTGCCTAACTATTTAAAATGTTGCTCGTGTCATTATTCTTATTTCATATTTGTGTAATGGTGAGATTTATTTAAAAATAATAAATACAAAGCCTAACGTTTTTACTACAAACATGCTTTTTTATATAAATAAATACATAAAATAAGTATGAATAAAAATAGTGATAACTAATCAATCTAAATAGTGGTATTTTGTAACTTTTTAACACTAATTTTACTGGGTAAGGGGAAATGTATTTTCTAGAATATATTTATATATATATATATATATATATATATATATATATATATATATATATATATACATACATATATATATATATATATATATATATATATATATATATATATATATAATACTAAAAGTGGAGGAATCATATGTAATTTGGGAGAATATTTTATTAATGAATAAAATATAAAATAAATGGGGGGGGGGTTACACGAAGGCCTTTTCAACCGGATCATTTCAAGTGATACCCCGGTGACGAATAAAAGTCAAATTGTACAAGAATTTTGTAAGAAACGAATGGGGGTGAGCCAGAGGGGGACAAAAAAAAGAAATAGAGGGAAAGAGGGGGGTATGTCTGAACCCTAGGTGGAAACAGGGTTCCCAATAAAAGAGGGAGTGCTTTGGAGCAGAGTAGGCCGGAAAAAGGAGATGTAAACAGCTTCAAGGATGGTTAAATGCTGTTTTGACCTTGCTCTGTGCAAAATAGAGAAGCACTTATCTGAATAGTCCCTTCTACAAGCATTTATAGAGAGGTGCTCGGCTATGGACGAGTCGAATGCTTGGGAAAGCCTGGATGTATTATTATTCGTAATGGCATTACGAAGTGTGTGTGGGATGTGTTGTTTGATTCTGATCTCGATTACATATGATTCCTCCACTTTTAGTGTTATACAAATTCTCTTGTACCAAAAACCTATTGGTATATATATATATATATAATATATATATATATATATATATATATTATATGTGTGTGTGTGTGTGTGTGTGTGTGTGTGAGGAAGAATGAAAAAGAAAAGAAAGAACAGAATGGATAATAAAAAATACATTTTATCAATATCACTTACACATGTGTTTCGGTCAGTTCATTCATATATATATATATATATATATATATATATATATATATATATATATATATTGGTTAGTGGGTTGGTTTTGAAATCTATCGCAATGCAAGTGTAAAGAAAAAAGATTGTAACTGTGGTGTTGTTTGTTAACCTGTGATTTATTCTCAATTCTTAATATTTCGGGATAAAAATCCCTTCTACAGAAAATTACTAGAACTAAAGTTGTTGCTAGTGGATGTTGATTTGTTCTGTCTCATGTCTTCCAAATTCTGTGTGCATGGGGGTGTGCTTGTTTATGTGTGTGTTTGTATGTGTGTAAGTGTGTGTGAGTGCGCGCGCGCTTGTGTCTGTATGTCTGTTCATTTCCTGTTCATTTCCTGAACAGACACACAGACACAAGAGCGCATGTTATGGCATTTCAGTCTCGGAAGACTATAACATGTGTGTGTGTCTGTGTGTGTGTGTGTGTGTATTTGGACAGTATTTTTTCATTTATACATGTAGAATTAAACAAAAAGCACGTCTCTTTTCGAGCTTTCTGGCCAACTTTTTTACATTTGGATGGAATCTGTAGATTAGTCCAACAAAGTTCGTATCCCAAGTACTTTCGGCACTTCGAAGTGCCATCATCAGGGGTGATGTGTTTATGTTCCAGTTTTTTGAAGTTAGTGGTATTGAGAGTAACTAGGAGCAAATGTAGAAATTATATTAAGGGGTGTGAAG
Organism: Doryteuthis pealeii; assembly: GCA_023376005.1. Taxonomy (NCBI): domain Eukaryota; kingdom Metazoa; phylum Mollusca; class Cephalopoda; order Myopsida; family Loliginidae; genus Doryteuthis; species Doryteuthis pealeii. The sequence goes on from CM042165.1 coordinate 57,709,268, forward strand.
GCTGGAAGATAAGAAGTTTGGTGGACTAATCAAATTGTTATACAGGAGACGTGCCTTTTGTTTAATTCTACACACACACACACACACACACACACACACAACATATATATATATATATATATATATATATATATATATATATATATATATATAAATAAGGCCATTTGAGATATTACTTTATTACAAGTGGAAACGATTAAGATTAGCAGGAAAATGTCCTATGCCTTTACAAGTAAATAATTGTTTATTGTTAGTTCTGTGAATGTCAGAGGTGAACAAGTCAGTAATTAACAAATTCTCTTGCCGTTTCCGGTTCCTGTTTGATTAACAAACCCCTATGTACAAAATGGACGCCTAAACATCCGGTGGGTTTTCTTTTGTTGACAATGTAACGTGTAACAAGGGGATGCAAAACAATGCCAATATAAGTATATCCTTTATACTCAAATCAGTTCATAATAGCGCGGACTTCTTAGAGTTAATTAGAATATGGTGGGATTTAATGAATTTGATGAAGGGGCTGCCAAGCAAACATGGTAGCGTTTCTGCTTTTGACATCAGTGATGACTACTTGATAATGAATCTCACCGATTAAGCAGTTCTCTATGTTTTCCTCATCAGACCATACCTGTATTCATGAGATTAACTTGATAGTATGTCAGTTTGAATCTGGAAAACCCAATCAGAGAGATTAGGAAAAATGCTTTTTGACGTGAGTAGATGGATTAAACAAAGGAATATCTTACTGAAATATCGGTAATGTGTTTAACATTGCCACCAGGTGTCGCTGTTCGAGCTCTAAGTCAGAAATGTATTGCTAAATTTCATGATGAGAATATTAATTCAGCGTCTTTTGTATTATTCATCTATATAATATTTTCCCATATTTATTCGACCGGATGTCATACCAAAGTTAAAGATTCCAATCTGCCCTAATATTTACCCATAACTGGGCGGAAAATATTTGCTTTGGTTTGGTTTGTTGTGTTTTACGGCTTGTCAACCCTTGTTGGGTTATTTTATGCCGAATACGTTATTATCGGGTATTCAAAATTTATTTTTAAACTCTATTTTTTAACACGTTTTAAAACTCATTTTTCCTATTTAACTCATAGACAGTATCCTAACAGGTACTACTACACCGGGTCAGGGTGGATTTGGGAGTAATGGCAATGAAGGGGTACTCCACACCCCCACCCTGTAGCTCGTTAATATTGTGACATTTGTAAGTTTAGTAAATGAGATCTTCGATGAATAAAACTGGATGTTTGATTGTCATTTCTTTTTAAGAGTTTGTTTACATACATTTGGATCATATTAATGGCATTTAGTAAAGTTTCAAGAAGAAAAACACACCCAATATGAATCAAGGTAAAAATTCATACATAAGTGAATAGGTAGATATTTTATGTAAAATAAGACATTAGGTTTATAAGTTCCCAAAATTCACACTGAATTGTCCAATTGGACACATAGCCTAGTGGATAAAGGAGTTAGGTTAAGAAAGTTCAAAGTGACAGTTATCTCTAGACTGCAGGTTCAATCCTGGTCAGGGGCAGAAGTAACATAGAATAATAATTAACACAGCTTAACACCTGTACCCAAGCTCGAAAAGAAGGTTCCCGAGTCCCAGAAGTCCAACCAAGGCTAAAGAGCCCCTGTCTGTCCTTTTATTTTACTCATAGTTTAATTCATGCCTTTTCCAAGGGTTTTCCGTTATGTTAATTGTTAGTCGGTTTATCTCAGTCGGTAGAGTGTTCGGCTAGGAATCTCAAGGTTCTTGGTTCGATACTGGCCCCCGCCAACTCAGCGTATGAGTAGCACTGGGATCTGTGCGGTAAAGTACGGAGCTGATGGTAGGTGTGCCGCTCCACCTCAGATGCTCAAATAATCTCCTTGGTCTAGCACTAGTGAAAAAGGGATAGACTTCCTCGCTGTCTGGCCGATACCGACATTAGGCCGCCCCTACGACTTTACTTTATTTCCATAACTGTTCATTGCTTCCCATTGGATGATATACTATTAATCAAAGACACCAGACCAAACAATCTTCATTGTTTATAGGAATCAGTTATTTTTTTTTGCAACCCCACGTAGTCATCATTACAATTATGATGTTTTTTTCTTAAGGTCATTTGACTGCAGATTTTCCTTTCTTAAATGTTATATATATTTTTTGGCAGAGCATAAGACTGCAAACCTCAAGGACAGAGATTCCATCTCTCTCCAACGTTCAATGAACCCTGATTGTCCTCTTTGTCCTGTCATTTATCATTGTGACTTAGAAATCAATTAATTAGGATTATCTAAAGAATCAGGTTTTTGAGATGATGAGAAAAAAAGAGGAAATCGTTCAATTTTTGGATCCTATCCAATTGACCTTCCAAAGTGCAATGACCTTACAGAATGATAATCGCACATGTCAAGAGAAATCTTTTAAAGTTTTGATTGAATCAAATTTCAAATTTTGATGTTTCAGTTATTGAGAAAAGCTAGGAATTAAGCGACGCAACATAAATATGATGGGGACGCATGATAGAATCGAATTTGAAAGACACAACGAAAACAATCACTTGGATTTTTTTCTATCTCATAAAAATATTTTTAAATAAATGATATTTTGAGCTTTGGCTAATTTTTATCAAGCAAGACAAAATAAATAAATAGATAAATAAATTAATAAATAAATAAAATAAATAAAAGTAAAACAAAACAAAAAACAACAACAAACAAAACAAAAAAGAACAACAAAAAAAATCAAACTTGACGCCGGTGTTGAGGATGGGGTAGAGAAAGTAACTGTGATTTGTTCCCACGATCTGTCCAGTCACAATGGCGACACGTACGAATAGTGTCTTTGCGGTTTGGTGTCTGTCGTGACTTTCAAAACTAGTCCATGTCAGAAAACATAACAACATGGAAAACATTAGCTCCAAACTAAACACACTTGATGATTTGTTCTACGAAACAACAGCAGAATCAAAGAAATGTTGTCAAAATATTTTTGCTCATTATGTAAATAGATAGATAGAGATAGATAGATAGATAGAGAGAGAGAGAGAGAAGAGAGAGAGAGAGAGAGAGAGAGAGAGAGAGAGAGAGAGTAATGCTTTAAAGTTAATTCCTGACAAAATAGCAAAATATTAGAAGCAAAATCAAACAAAATCCATGCCAAATAATTTCCAATTTATAATCAAATTCTTTTTTGAATTTACGAAATATTAAACAAACATATGTATCTCTGCTGCTGCTGATGATGATGATGATGCTGATGATGATGATGATGTAACTAGGTCATTGGTTATTCCACTTCATGGCATCAAAAAAATGACCTCATTTAATCTCATTCCACGTCTCATCGTTTAGAAGTTTTCTTCGAAAATAAAACCAATAAATGTCATTGCCATTTTGAGGATTAGAATTTTTATTACCATCAAACTGGCTTCTAAATAGGGAATTCATTTTTACCAGTTTGTAATAAATGAGAGGCGGCGCTCTTAGCATAACGGTTATCGTTGTAGGAAATTAACTTAAGCATCCGAGTTCTGTGTGCATTTCACATATCGCTAATGTCCTATAAACGTAAAGTATGAACCCAACTATTCTTCCTTGTGTTGATCCCGGTTTTTGTGGGAAATCAGGAAAATACCATGAATATGGACGTTTTAACTCATCTACAGAACTTATCTCCATATATATATATATATATATATATATATATATATATATATAGAGAGAGAGAGAGAGAGAGAGAGATAGAGATAGATAGATAGATAGATAGATAGATAGATAGATATTTACCCAACCCGTTTGCCCATGATAGAGGGTAACATATGGTCGCAATTATGGAACATCTTGCGAATATCGAACTCGCTATTAAGTTGTAATGGATCTGCAATAGCTTGCCAACCATTACATAATCTTAAACAGACAGACAGACAGACAGACAGATAGATAGGTAGATAGATAGATAGATAGATAGATAATCACCTTTTCAGATCTTTGTCGTATTTTCTAGATGGAAAATTACAAATAATCAAATTCTCTTTTGAATTTACAATAACGCCTCATCGAGATTTTTGTCAAGCATTCTTCTCCTTTGCACCTCTTTGATGCGGTTTGATAAAAACTCAGGAAACTGAGTCTTTTTTCCCTACCACTTAAATTTAAATAAAGACATGTACAGTGACTGAGTAACTTACATAATAAAAGAATGGTGTCTAGACGTCTAGAATGTTGTCTAGAGTCAATGACAGTTCTTGATACTTTTCTGATCAACAGATTTTAATGAAAATTTTGCAAATGCAGCCATCTTCATACTCAACAGATCTCGCTATGTGTGACACTTTTCTTCTTTTTTTTCTAGACTGAAATTCCTCTTAAAGGATAGAGTTTGATGACATAGAGGACATTAAAAGTAGTTCGACGGTGTAGCTTCGCATCATGTCAACGGATGAGTTTCAGAGGTGCTTTACCAATTGATAACTCAGTGGAATAATTTTGTAGAATGCCAAGGGGGTATTACGAATAAAATTGACGTTTTATTTATAACTAATTTCTGTCTTGTTAAACACAATTTCAGTCTCGATACCTTTTGAACATACCTCATAAATGTTGGATTATATTTATCTACTTACCGACGTTTTTTTTACAAAGAGATTAAAAATGACATGGAGATATTCTTTACTTTGAAACCCAAAGAATTTCGTGACTGTCACTTTTTTGATTTGATTATATCATCGAAAATAAAGGAAACTATTGGACTTTTTATCGTTAAATATAAGACAGTAAAAAAAGACAAGATTCTCTTTTCAACTTAATAAATAAAGAAAACTAAAATTATTTGGTTATTCTGCTAATAATAATAATAATAATAATAATAATAATAATAATAATAATAATTATAATTATAATAATAATAATTCCTCATCTAAAAGATTCAGATTTCGTTAGAGTTTATAAATAGACATTAAAATAGAAGTTGTGAGAAATTCTCGTAGAATATAAACAAGATTTTAATTGGTAGTCCCAATTTTAATTTTAATTTTAATTTGACCACATTTAAAAGGTTTGTACTTCAAATATGCTTGAATATTTTTATTATTTTCAAAAATGAAAGATTAACATAGTTTAAATTAGATTTAAAATCAATGTAAATATCCCTGACTTCTTAAAGAATTCTCTATTGTCTATTGATTCTATATAGGAAATCCAGTAAACTTTTTCACCGTGACGAAACACTAAAATATTCAACTCGGGTCCACGATTACATTTTGCAGAAGGAAGTCTTTATTATTCAGAATGATCAATTTAATTCTTCAAAAGCTCAGATTTCAGAGTGAAAATTGAACTCTTGAACAAATTCTGTACTGTATTTTTTATTCTTCATCATCGTCATCGCATAGCATGGATATTCATGACAATCTCTCGCCAATCTTCTCTATCATTCATTGTCTTATGGAGGTCAGTATCCGCGCAGTTGGTCGATGTAGATCCTTGCTGGGCGGCGCACATGAGCATGTCCATGTAATCGCTTCCACAGGAGAACATCGCTTAGTTCAACCTTGCTCCTCCAGCAGTGTCCAGCATGTCTTGTCCGTCTCACTCGGATGGTTTGTGAGATAGGAGGTAGATAGCCATACAACTGCTTCTTTGTGGGGTGCTGTTTCCACGACTTGTTCAATACCGCACGCAGCATTCTTGTGCAGCTTCCATCTAACTCAAGGCGCCTCGTTAGGGTCCAAGATTATATTCTTACTAGTTTGTATATTATTGTAAAATGCCTTGACGCAGACATACCATCATCTTCCGTGGACAATTTGATGAACAGATTATCATCTCACTCATGTTGAATAAGTATTTTGAGATGGGACACAAAAAAAAGCGAAGGTCACTGTAATATTAATAAGCATTTATATTGGTTGACATCAATTTAAAGGTTTTCAAATGCCCATTTTCTCACAAGGGACTCTCACCCACACACCACGTTCAGTGGGTGATTATTAGTATTATGTGTATTATTCGGACCTCATCTAATTAAAAAGGTTAGGTTAGATTTTTTTAAAAACCATATGAGTCTAGGTAAAAAATCATACATAAGTGAATAGGTAGATATTCTAGGCAAAGCAAGACATTAGGTTTATAAGATCCCAAAATTCACACTGGATTGTCCAATTGGATAAAGGAGTTAGGTTAAGAAAGTTCTAAGTGGCAGTTGTCTCTAGACTGCATGTTCAATCCTGGTCAGGAGTAGCGGTACATAGAATAATAATTAACACAGCTTAACACCTGTACCCCAGCTATGGTTAGCAGAATGAGAACAGGATACACCCCTGGACTGAATAACGGGTTAGGTTCAAAGTTCCGTGATGGCTCCCGATTACGACAAGAAGGTTCCCGAATCCGAGAAGGTTCTCGAGTTCGAGAAGGTTCCCGAGTCCGACAAGAAATACCCGAAGAAGGCTGGATGGCACATCGGCCGAAACATTGTACAAATAACAATGAAGATGGGGACAATAGTCTTAATAATATAAATAATACTAATTATCAAGCCTCATCTAAAAAAATCAGAGAAATGGGTGAATATTGTTGAAAAAAAAAAAAAAACGTTTTTTATTTTGGTTTAGCCAAATTAATTTTTCTTTGTTTACGATGACCAAACTTTTTCACTGTCTCGCGGGCCCGTAACCTGGTTTGGTTCGTGGGGTTGCTATTCACGTAGCTTGTCTTTAGTAGAAATATAATGTGGCGGAGCTCAACCATCCAGGTCAACAACTAGTTTGAATTAAGAATTTTTCTTCCCCTAGAGTATTCCAATACCGAGGTTTAAAATCCCAGTTTTTCCTATTATTTACCCATAGTTAGAAGAAGAATAGTTGAATTCACACCTTTCCCAAGGGTATTAATGCAAAGTGAAATGCAAACAGTCTCGTTCAGGATCTAAAGTCGGTAGCCGAATCTACTTCCTATGACGATAACTGCGACCCCTAACTTTACGGTGCAAAAATAGAGATACACATTTAATAGTTAGAAAACAATTCTTTTCTTGGACAAGCGATGCTGAGGGGAGCTAGCCAGGCTATGTGATATTTCTACTTATGCTAGGATAATGTAGCAACATTAACCAAACCTTTCAATTCTCAATGGTTGTGATATCTTTGATATCGATCGTGATATCATGAGCGTTAATATCTCTAAGTATATGTGTGTGTTGTTTTTGTTTTCGTTCGCTTTTTTAAATCTTATTTTCAAAGACCATTATTATTACAAACAAACATTCAATACAAGTTACAACAGCTTTTATATTATTATGACTGGGTGTTAAGGTAACCAAGGTTACGCTAAGGGGTATTTCGATTTTTTTCGCTTTACGATAACCCTAACATAATGTAATCTAATTGTAAATAGAACACCTGTACCTTCAGAAGGAAATGTTTAATCAATTTGATCCAAGACAGTGTTTACCAATCTCAATGAGGAAGTGAAAATGATTAAAAAACGTCCTTCTTTTTTCTGTATATATATATATATATATATATATATATATATATATATTTGTAGCCCAATGTATTAAGCGTAGATATCAAGGAAAGTAGGTTGTGAATGACTGAAAAGTTCAACATTTCATATATTCTTAGGTTTGTGTTCAAACTTTCTCACTGTCGACTTCATTCTGTCAATGAAAACAAAAAGTATTTCTCGGAATTTTTGAGATGAGGCTTGATTCTTAGTATTATTTGGATTATTCGGACTATTGTCCTCATCTTCATTGTTATCTGTACTCTAGACTGCAGGTTCAATCCTGTCCAGAAGTAGCAGTAACACAGAATAATAATTAACACAGCTTAATACCTGTACCCCAGCTATGGTTAGCGGAATGAGAACAGGATACCCCCATGGATTGAATAATGGGTTAGGTTCAAGTTCCGTGATGGCTCCCGATTACGACAAGAAGGTTCCCAAGTCGGAAAAGAAGGTTCCCGAGTCCGAAAAGAATGTTCCCGAGTTCGAGAAAGTTCTCGAGTACGACAAGAAATACCTGAAGAAGGTCGAAAGGCACATCGCCTGAAACGTTGTACACATACCTGAAGAAGGCTGGAGGGCACATCGGCCGAAACGTTGTACAGATAACAATGAAGATGAGGACAATAGTCTGAATAATCCAAATAATACTAAGAAAGCAAAAATTGCGAGTGGAAAGGAATACGACAGATCTTTTTTCCTCTTTTCGCCTAATTCTATTTGTGAATATGAATCGAAGGAAGTTGTATCTTGTTAATGCCTTTTCATGTTAGATTGGGTGTGCCTTGGTGGAAACATTGTAATGTGTTCACTGCGATGGAAATTGCTATTCAAATGCAAATAAATGTCAAAATTGTAATATGCCATTTGTACTTTTACAACTGGTTGGTTAAAGTTTTAACTTTTTGGTTTTTTTTTCTTGACGTTCAGAAATATTTACAATATTCGAATTTCACTTCCTAAAATCTTCGGTCTTGTGGTTAAATGCATATTCTCGTATGAACAGGGGATTGTTGAGATAGACATGAGTCCAATAGGGTTATTTTCCCTTGCCGCCAGGTTTCGCCGATAGGTGGCCAGGGTTTTTAGACAGTAGAAAAAAATCACTCTCTTTCTCTGGATCCGGCGACTAATACACATGGGTTAGGCGTCTGGTGCCTCTCCCCCTTGAGTATGTGGGGTGGGTGGGGGTCTTTGCCTCCAAGCAAACTATCAGTAAGTGACTAATAAACTCTGTATCACTTTGTTAGGACGTAGTCCTACATTCTTTATGTATGTTTACGTATCTGTTCTCCATACCTTACTGTACCTAGTCACATGTATGTATTTCTCCACGTGCTCACAAAATAAAGTCTATGTTTGTTATTATATATAACTTCTTTGTCGGAGTAATTCATGTACACATATTGGAAGGTTACTTTGAACCTTCTAACAACATATAAGAACATTCTCATCTTATAGGGTTAATACAATATTCCCCCATCCAGACGCACCCATACACACACTCATTACCGTTGGATAAGTAAGAATAACACCAGGAAATATATGGAACAATAATAAGGGACAATGAATCCCCGCGGGGCGTCGAAAGGATAATGGCAATGTAAATGAAAAGATTAAAGAAGATAGAAATAACAAATCCTTGAGCCGGATTAAATTGCCGAAACAAGGGCAAAAGAAATATTTAGGGAATTAGTTCAAAAGGGCAGATCACTAAAAAAAAGTGGGCAATAAGTTTAATTACACCTAGAAGGCTTTTTAGAGTTAAAAGATAGATAGATAGATATATAGAGAGAGAGAGAGAGAGAGAAGCGAGCGAGCGAGAGAGAGAGAGAGAGAGAGAAGAGAGAGAGAGAGAGAGAGAGAGAGAGAGAGAACACGCGCACGTGTGTGTGTGTGAGAGAGAGTGCGTGTGAGATGAAGAGGAAACGCACGCGCGTTTCTCTTTCTGTGTGTGTGTGTTGTGTGTGTGTGTGTGTGTGTGAGAGAGAGAGAGAGAGAGAGAGAGATGAAGAGAGAAATGAAGAGAGAACACGCACACGTGTGTGAGAGAGAGAGAGTGCATGTGAGATGAAGAGGAACGCACGCGCGTTTCTCTGTGTGTGTGCGCGCGGAGAGAGAGAGAGAGAGAGAGAGAGAGAGGAAAGAGAGTGTGAGAGATGTACAGAGAGAGAGAGAGAGAGAGAGAGAGAGAGAGAGAGAGAGAGAGTAGAGAGAGAGAGAGAGAGAGAGAGAGAGAGAGAGAGAGAGAGAGAGAGAGAGAGAGAGAGAGATTACTTAATATAACCGAAAGTTTTTTTTGTAAAACCAATGAAAAATCAGAATTTCAGATGATTAGCAAATCTTGAAAGACAGACGAGAAATGTGGATTTCTTGTTTGTTACAATCAAATTCATTTTTGGTTATCAACGAACTATTTAAGTAGGGATCATCTTGTTGGGATTTTAATCTGAATAAGACAAAAGGATTAACGATGTACACTTTGTAGAAAAGGGAAAAAAGATTTTGTCGGATTAACCAGAACAAAATGATTGTGACTTCTAATAGGAAATGTTATTTGGATTAGAATCAAATAAGTTATTTTTTTTTTGTTCCTTGTTATTCATTTACTTGTTAACTTTTTTTCTTTTAATCTACCAAGAGTGTTAGGGGAAATCTCGTGGCGTAATGGTTAGCGTACTGGCCTTAGTAAACGAGTTCGAACTCAAGTCATGCTATTACGTTCACTTTTGGAATAATATCATTCGGAAAGGTTTATGCAAGATAGTGCTCCTTCGCATTAAGCACATAAAACTATGAAGTACTTGCAAAAATTAGGCTTCAGTGGATCTCGGAAGATGAACTGGCCGACCAATTCTCCAGACTTAAACGAATTGAACACTTGTGGAGCCTTCTAACACAACGTGTTTATGAGAATGGACGCCGATTTAGAAACAAGGATGACTTATGTCAGGAACTAGTAAACGTATTACGTGAAATTAAATCAAAGGATTATCCCCCAGCTATGGTTAAATAGTACCACAAAACAAGGATGACTTATGACAGGAACTAGTAAACGTATTACGTGAAATTAAATCAAAGGATTATCCCCCAGCTATGGTTAAATAGTACCACAACAGTTCTTTACAAGAATGGCTTTAGCATTGAATAACCTAGGAAGATTGGTATGCCTTAAACAATGAAAGTAAATTAAGTATGTTTCTTATTAAAATAGTGAGGATCAAACTCGCTTCATTAACTATGCACTTACTAACCAACAGTTTACTGAAAGTTAGACACCGTACATGTGTGTGTGTGTGTGTGTGTGTGTGTGTGTGTGTGTGTTTGAGCTATTCGTATAAGAATAAAAGAATACAAAATTGAACCGGTTTCTAGAAACGAAAAGTTTATTACTGAGTATGGGGGTGGGGCATAAAAGTTTATTACTGTGTATGAGGGCGGGGCCTGATATGTTGATTGACATCCTTTTTGTAATTAGTTTTGTTTTCCTCATTATTTCATAGACGAAAAGTTCACTTGAAAGTAGAAAGACTCCGATTATTTTAAAGACTTGTTATTGGTAGCCAATAACAAAAACATCAAACAAAGAAACTCTCATTAATTTCAGTATTGTAATTTTATCATTGTAGCCATACATACAATTAAAAAGATGATTATTCCGAGGCCTGGCCTCTGATATCAATAAAGTAATGCACATTTTTCGTGGTACATTTTTAAAAAAATATCTAAATGGATTTATTCACGATATTTCAAATTCAGCTATTTTAGAAATATCTTTTTAAACTTTAACTTGAAATAGATAAAGAAAGATTAGTGCTATAGATAATGTCTTTACAAGTATAAGTAAGTAAATAATCACCGAAAGAGAAAGAGAAAATGATAAAATAAGAAATAAAGAAATAAGACATTATATATGGCGTCAAGCCTAGCACCTATATGATTGCCCAACCCTATGCCCTATGGCAAGCCCCAACCCCTTTTTATCATATAGTGCTAGAAGGCGGGCTGTGGGTCTACATGTCCTGGGAATGACGTAAACTCTATCTGATGGTGAGGTTCCAGTTCTGGAGGTTTGGGAATGTGGAGCACCCCTTCATCACCATTGCTCCTGGTCACTCTGACCGCAGTGGTAGTACCTGTTAGGGTCCCATCTATGGGTTGAATAGAAATGTATTTATAAAAAAGTTGTATTATCCATTAAGAATTGATTTATTTCAAAACTTTATCGGCATTAAATGACCCACTGAGGTTGATATGCCGTAAAACAAAACAAAACAAAATCATATATGGCCCACATCATTATACTCGTTCTGAGTATAATGATGTGGACCATATATAATGTCTTATACAAGTGCAATAATAGTGAGGTGATGTTTACACTCCTGTGTTCCGTACACTAATTTTTGCAGTAAATTAAAGTAAGTATGTAAGTACAAAAAGTGAAAGAAAGAAAGAAATGAATGAATTTAGAAAGAAAGAAAGAAAGAAAAGAAATGAAGAACGAGTATAATGATGGGTGTCATAGATATTGTCATGTGTAATTAAATTAACTATGGAAGTACAGAAAGTGAAAGAAAGAAATCAATGAATAAAGAAAGAAAGAAATGAATGAATTAAGAAAGAAAGAAAGAAAGAATGAATGAAAAAAAAGAAATAAAGAACGAGTGTAATGATGGGTGTCATAAATAGTGCCAAGTCTAATTAATTTAAGTATGGAAGCACAGAAAGTGAAAGAAAGAAATCAATGAATAAAGAAAGAAAGAAAAGAAAGAAAGAAAGAAAGAAAGAAAGAAAAGAATGAAGAATGAGTATAATGATGAGTGTGTTAATAAAAGTAAGCATTGTAGCACAGAACGAGAGAGACAGGAAGTAATGCACGAATAAAACAAGCAAGAAAGAAAGAAAGAAGCACAAATGGGCGAATATTTTGTGATCTCTTGAAAAAATACATTTTTTTTGTTTTATTGTTATAATTTGGGGTGTTGTTTGTTCTTTTTTGTTTTTTGTTTTCGTCTTTTTTTAAATGCAGATTGTTTTGGTATTTTGTATGAAACATAACTAAGATAAAATTCAATCGAAATAAAAATTTAAAAAAAGTAAACAGAGTTAAAAAATGACAGTGGAATTGGTTAATATGAGATATGTGATTCTCTTTTAAAAATGACTTGCAAAATGCCCTGGTCCTTCGAGCATGTTAATTTCTGGATTTCCTTTGATTTAATTTCACGTAATACGTTTACTAGTTCCTGCCATAAGTCATCCTTGTTTCTAAATTGGCGTCCATTCTCATAAACACGTTGTGTCAGAAGGCTCCACAAGTGTTCAATTCGGTTTAAGTCTGGAGAATTGGTCGGCCATTTCATCTTCCGAGATCCACTGAAGCCTAATTTTTGCAAGTACTTCATAGTTTTATGTGCTTAATGCGAAGGAGCATTATCTTGCATAACTATGATGGTTCCTTCATGAGAAGGTGATTCTTTGCTTTTTTAAGCCGAAACCAAAATGGTATTTTATCTACAGATAATTGTCTCGTTTCACATGGAAATCATTTTTCAATTTACACAAAAAGGAAAGAGAAATAGTTTTTTTAAAGTTTGAATTTGAAAAAAAGAAATGATTAAAATCCGACAATTAGTTGATTTTTTATAATATCATCTTTTCAGTAAATGGCAAGCCTCTGAAATTAGTAGACCAGTTCATATACCTCGATAGCAATATCTCATCTAGTGAAAGTGATTTTAACATAGGAAAAGCCTCTGAAATTAGTAGACCAGTTCATATACCTCGGTAGCAATATCTCATCTAGTGAAAGTGATGTTAACATAGGAAAAGCCTCTGAAATTAGTAGACCAGTTCATATACCTCGGTAGCAATATCTCATCTACTGAAAGTGATGTTAACATAGGAAAAGCCTCTGAAATTAGACCAGTTCATATACCTCGGTAGCAATATCTCATCTACTGAAAGTGATGTTAACATAGGAAAAGCCTATGAAATTAGTAGATCAGTTCATATACCTTGGTAGCAATATCTCATCTAGTGAAAGCAATGTCAACATACACATAAATAAAATATAGACTGCTATTGACAGGTTAACGAATATACGGAAATTCTCATCTCTCTAATAAAATAAAACAGGAATTCTTCCAAGTTGTAACTGTGTCAGTATTATTGTATGGCTGCACGAAACGCTTAGAGAAAATACTAGATTGGAAATACACAAGAATGCTGCGTGCTTTTTTGATTAAATCCTGGAAGCAGCACTCTACAAAACAACAGTTGTATGGCCACTTACCATCCAAGTAAGACGAGCAAGATATGCTGGACACTTCTGGAGAAGTAAGGACGAACTCATAAGCGATGTTCCCCTATGAACTCCGACACATGAACACACCAGTGTTGGCCGACCAGCAAATACTTACAATCACCAGCTCTGTACGGATACTGGATGCCATCTAGAGGACTTACCAAGGGTGATGGACGATAGGAACGGGTGGCAAGAGAGAGAATCCACGCCTGATGATGTTGATGATGATGATGATGTGCATGTGCAGAAGGAAAGACTGAAAGCTTTAAAAAAAGTTTTATCTGAAAAAACAATAACATTTTAAATCAAAAGGCCAGCTTAGCCCTCGCCAACTCACCGTATGAGCAGCACATGGATATGTGCGGTAAAGTGAGGAGCTGATGGTAAGAGTGGTGCTACGCCAAAACAATCTCCTTGGTCTAGCGCTAGTGAAAAGGGGATAGACTCCCTCGCTGTCTGGCTGATACCAACATCACATATTTAGATGCAATCAAGAAACATCACATAATACTTATATTTATATATTCTGTTATTTTCAAAATCTTACAATATAATAGAAATATGGATCGGACCTAGTTACCGATACTACGCAAACCCATAAACTTGTCACGTGATACTTGGAGAGAAGATTGGCACCGCCAAGTGACCTTCATTTCTCTTGCCATTAAGGCATATATTCGGCCATGACACCCACATGATCTAATGGCTCATGGGAAACATTTAAACAAAATATCAGGACAGATGACCCACTCTGAGGCTAACCAAACCTCTTCATTCTAATCAAAGGGATATGGGTTATTTTTTACCCACGCATGCGTCAATAGACACCCTCCATTAAAGAGATCTTATTTCAAATTGTTACCGTCGGTAAGTAGATAAATATCATCCAACATTTACGAGGTATGTTCAAAATGTATCGAGACTGAAATTGTGTTTAACAAGACATAAATTAGTTATAAATAACCAAATAATTTTAGTTTTCTTTATTTATTAAGTTGAAAAGAGAATCTTGTCTTTTTTTACTGTCTTATACTTAACGATAAAAATTCCAATAGTTTCCTTTATTTTCGATGATATAATCAAATCAGTGACAGTCATGAAATTATTTGGGTTTCACGGTAAAGAATATCTCCATGTCATTTTTAATCTTTGTAAAAAAAACGTCGGTAAGTAGATAAATATCATCCAACATTTATGAGGTATGTTCAAAAGGTATCGAGACTGAAATTGTGTTTAACAAGACAGAAATTAGTTATAAATAAAACGTTAATTTTATTCGTAATACCCACCTTGGCATTCTACAAAATTATTCCACTGAGTTATCAATAAAGAACCTCTGAAACTCATCCGTTGACATGATGCGAAGCTACACCGTCGAACTACATTTAATGTCCTCTATGTCCTCAAACTCTATCCTTTAAGAGGAATTTTCAGACTAGAAAAAAAAGAAGAAAAGTGTTACACATAGCTAGATCTGTTGAGTATGAAGATGGCTGCATTTGCAAAATTTTCATTAAGACTGTTGATCAGAAAAGTATCAAGAACTATCATTGACTCTAGACAACATTCTAGACGTCTAGACATCATTCTTGTATAATATAAGGTGCTCAGCTATTGTACATGTCTGTATTTAAATTTAAGTGGTAGGGAAAAAAGACTCAGTTTCCTGAGTTTTTATCAAACCGCGTCAAAGAGGTGCAAAGGAGAGGAATGCTTGACAAAAATGTCGATGAGGCGTTATTGTAAATTCAAAAAATAATTTGATTATTTGTAATTTTCCATCTAGAAAATACGACAAAGATCTGAAAAGGTGATCTATCTATCTATCTATCTATCTATCTATCTATCTCAGTTTGTTTATATCTATATATCTATCTATCTAATCTCACTCATTTAATATCTATCTATCTATCTCTATGTTTATATCTCTATATTTATATATTTATCTATTTATCCTAGTCTGTTCATATCATTCTATCTATCTATCTATCTATCTATCTATCTATTTAAGATGATGTAATGGTTGGCAAGCTATTGCAGATCCATTACAACTTAATAGCGAGTTTGATACTCGTAAGATACTCCATAATTGCGGCCATATATCACCTCCTATCATGGGCAAACGAGTTGAGTATCTATCTATCTATCTATCTATCTATCTAGGGAGAGAAGTTCTATAGATGAGTTAAAACGTCCATATCTAGGGTATTTTCCTAATCTCCTACAAAGACCGGGATCGACACAAGGAAGAATAGTTGGGTTCATACTTTACGTTTATAGGACATTAGCGATATGTGAAATGCACACAGAACTCGGATACTTAAGTCCATTTCCTACAACAATAACCGTTATGCTAAGAGCGCCACCTCTCATTTATTACAAACTTGTAAAAATGAATTCCCTATTTAGAAGCCAGTTTGATGGTAATAAAAATTCTAATCCTCAAAATGGCAATGACATTTATTGGTTTTATTTTCGAAGAAAACTTCTAAACGATGAGACGTGGAATGTGATTAAATGAGGTCATTTTTTATGCCATGAAGTGGAATAACCAATGACCTAGTTACATCATCATCATCAGCATCATCATCAGCAGCAGCAGTAGCAGCAGCAGCAGCAGCAGCAGCAGCAGCAGCAGAAATACATATGTTTGCTTAATACATATGTTTGTTTTAATAATTCGTAGGCGTGTCATGCCATGGCGGTCGAAATCCATTAACCCCAGTTTCGTTGCTATTTTATCTGGAGTGATGCAAATGTCACAAAATGGCGGAAGAACATTTCCCAATTATCCGCACCCAAAAACGAATATTAATCAGGCGGGAAAACAAATTCCTGTAAATGTTACCGAAACCCTGTGGATAGAATTAATGGTACGCGCGTGTATATGTGTGTGTATGTGAGTGTGTGAATGTGTGTGTGTGTGTGTGTGTGTGTGAATGTGTGTATGTGTGTGAGATAGAGAGTGTGTGTGTGTATGTGTATGTGTATGTGTATGTGTGAGAGTGTATGTGTGTGCGTGTGTGCATGAGTGTGTGTGTATGTGAGAGAGAGAGAGAGAGTGTATGCGTATGTGTATGTGTGAGAGTGTGTGTGCGTGCGTGTGTGCATGAGTGTGTGTGTGTGAGAGAGAGAGAGAGGGAGTGTGTGTGTGTTGTGTGTGTATGTGTATGCGTGAGAGTGTGCGTGCATGCGTGTGTGCATGAGTGTGTGTGTGTGTGTGAGAGAGAGAGAGAGAGAGTGTGTGTGTGTGTGTATGTGTATGTGTATGTGTGAGAGTGCGTACGCGCGAGCGCTCACGCGCGCGCGTGTGTGCGTGTGCGTGCGTGCGTGTGTGTGTGTGAATATTTTCAGTTCTTTGACATGAATATTCTGAAAGCATTAATGAAATGAATTTTTTTATTCCCTAAATATTTTATTGGCATTTAAAGATAAACATTTACTTTTGGATTGTTTGTTTTTCCATAAATGATGGAAGGTTTCTTTGTATTTAGATCTGCCTGTGCGAATGATTCCTGGTGAAATATGGATCTGAGAGAGAGAGAGAGAGAGAGAGAGAGAGAGAGAGAGATTTTAATGGTCGTATAGTTCATAGTCTAAAGTTTATACTATAAACTATACGACTGTTAAAATCTCATTAAAATGAATAGAGATTAGTCACCAGATTTATATTAGTTTGGACTCTAAATTAATATAAATTCTGGTGACTAATTTATCAAATTCGCAGGATTCTCACGTTATTATTATTATTGCTGTTGTTTGGATGGTCTCGATTCTTCCTCTTATTTCTAATTCCCCCATTCCCCTTTTTAACTTTCCAAACACTTGGGATTGTCCCAAGGGCACCGACTAAAATTGGTACAACATTTACCCTCATAGTTTACAATTCATTATTATTATTATTATTATTATTATTAGTTTTTTCCACCTGTTGTAGCCGGTGGTTCCCTGGAGGCTGAGTGACAGCAAGTCTCCTCAGCTCTCCAGGACTCTTCTGAGTATTCTAGCCGATCTCAACAGTGCTGTAGTTTGGATGGTCTCGATTCTTCTTCTGATTTCCAATTCACTCCATTTCTTTTACAGGGCTTAGGGGATCGTTCCAAGGGCACTAATTACAATTGTTATTATTATTATTATTATTATTATTATTATTTTCACACCTGTGAATTCTTCACACCAGCGTTAGCCTTTTGCTGGAGTCTGAGTGACAACAAGTCTCCCAGGTCTCCAGGGCTCTTCTGAGTATTCTAGCTGATTTCTGCAATGCTGTTTTCTGGATGGCCACAATTCTTCCTCTGATTTCCAGTTCCTCTAGTCTTTTTTCCAAACTTTTTGGGACTGTTCTAAGTACTCCAACTACAATTGGTATCACTTCCACCCCCAAATTCAACAGCGTTTCAATTCTCTGGCAAGGTCCAGGTTTTCTTTTCCTTCATCTTCACCCTGTGATCTGCTGGAACTGCAAAATGTATCAGATGACAAGTTCTCGTTTTTTTGTAAATCAATACTAAGTCTGGTTTTCTAAGTCTGGTCTTCTAGCTGGCATAAAATGATCTGTCTTTATCTCGAAGTCTCAGAGAATTTTATACGTTTCATTCTCAAGAACAGATTCTGGTTTATGCATATACCATTTTGTTTTATGGTCAAAATTTGCATAATTCCTACGGATCATCTTTCCAACCCAGTCGTGCTTAACTTTGTATTCCCGTTGTGCTAGTTTGCTACATTCGCTTAATTCATGGTTTATGGTCTCATCTCTGTCACCACACTCTACATTTACTGTTTTTGTTGTGTCTTATAAATTTTTGTTTTGATATAATTTGTTCTTATGGCAATGTTTTGTACAGCAATTATTAGCAATTCAGTTTCTCTCTTGAGGTATCCTCTTAACCATGTCCAAGTTTTTTCATGTGCAACCTCTCCAATTTGTCATTTAAAGTATCCATATAATTGTTTTTCTTCCCATCTTTGTTTTCTTGCTTTCGTTGTTTTTCTGTTTGTCCATAAGTTGCATCTACTGTTATTGGCTGTCATAAGTAATTTTTCTTTGCTCTTTTTTGTGTATTATTCGAGTCCTTGGATTGTGGCATCTACGCAATCCTCTATGTAAGGTGTAAAGCCTGGCGCATGGGGACAGCCCGAGTATTTATTCCTTTGATGAGATTTCTGCTGCTAAGCTTGGTTTCTATGAGTTTTCTTTTACTCCCGAGGTATTCTTTTTTTAAACTTTACCTTTCATCTCTGTTTGCTTGATAGTATCTGCTTCTAAAATTCTAGGTATTTGTAACTTTCTTTTTCTCAAAGAGTTTTTATAGTGTTCTGATTTGAAAGTTGTATTCCGTCCATTAGTTTTCTTTCCCCCTTTTTATCACTAGAATACCGCATTTTTCAATTCCGAATTCCATTCCTATATCTTGGCTGTATATTCTAATGTTTTTTACTAGGGTTTCTAGTTCTTTTTCAATTTTTTCAATTTTTTTATGCATCCATGTACATAAGGTGGTTTAACTTTTCCTGCGAGTTTGTTAATTTGTATCCAACTGTACATTTTCTAAGTATATAATTGGATGGCTTCATTGCTATAATAATTTATAGTCAAATCTGATTAACTTGTTTAGTTTTGATGATCTAGTCATACCTCTAAAAAGAAACTTTAATCTTAGATGTTCGTGTTTTGTACCATTTGGGCCATTTGCAGTGCCAATATCTTAAGATTTTTATATAGTTACCAATTCTTTAAAACCCTGTCGCCATTTGCAATTTCAGTCCAGATTAATATATTGAATTCATTTTTTAATGGAGGTTTTCTGTTCAACGCCATTTGCATTTTCTTAAACAGACCTTGTTTTTTTTTATTTATTTGTCTGTGTCATCCTTTTCCGTATTAATGGCAAATTGTTGATTTCTCTGAACATTTTGTTCTTACTAATTCATTTTATATATATATATATATATATATATATATATATATATATATATATATATATATATATATATATATATATATATATATATTAGGAGAATATGTGCTTAATTGGAGTCGTACCTAATTTTTGAAAATTAATTAATTAATAATGAATTAGGCGGGAATGCCTATTTAAATGTATGGCTAAACAATGTTTAGCCATACATTTAAATAGGCATTCCCGCCTAATTCATTATTAATTAATTAATTTTCAAAAATTAGGTACGACTCCAATTAAGCACATATTCTCCTAAAATTGTCGGCAAAAGGCCATTCCAAACACACCGTGTTACAACTTATCATATATATATATATATATATATATATATATATATATATATAATATATAGAGAGAGAGAGAGAGAAACTTATGCTGTCAGCATGAGGATAATGATAATGATAATGATGCTATATATGATGATATATGATATGAGAGAGAGACAGAGACAGAGACAGAGACAGAGAGACAGAGACAGAGACAGAGAGAAACTTATGCTGTCAGCATGAGGATAATGATAATGATCAGGATATCTACGATGATAATGATTATGATAATGATATATATATATATATATATATGAGAATCGGACATCAAAATTAGACAATTGATAGACAATCTTTATTAGATTGGTTGATTGGTTGTTTTGTGGCATATCAATCATTTTTAGATCATATAATCACGAATCAAGTCATTTTGATAAATAAAGGACTTTTTGCTTACAGTTGCTGAGACAATCTTTTGTTGGAATCTATAAGAAATATGGAACTTTTAACTGGAAGGATGAATATTCTAAAATTATTGCTTTTGATCTATCGATTAACGATTTTAATGATTAACACGAATAAGCGAATCATATTCAGGTCCTGATTTTTGTTCTTATACACAATAAGGCATTAACCCTGTATTCACTGCTTTCTCTTTAATTCGTTTACTAAAATGTTTTTATCGGTACGTAAGAGAAAATTTAAACAAATGTTATACAAATTATTCTGTAGAAATGTGCTATTTTTGTCGGGGACAAAACTACGAGAGTGGGAAGAGGGAGAGGGAGAGAATTGAATTCACTATATTGTTAACAATCCCTCATCTACAGACGGTGTCCTATCAACATCTTATATTCCAAATCAGTTGAAGGTGCGTGGTCTAATGGTTAGATTTGTAGGAAATGGACTCCTCGACCCGAGTTCAATTCTAGACGAAGTTGTTTGCATTTCACATAGCGCTAATACATTTGGGAATGGTATGGATCCAACTATTCTCCCTCCAGCTATGGGAAATAGCAGGGCAGACTGGGCTCTTTAACCATGGTTATGTAACCAATCTAGGAGAAGGAAAACTCTGAATTCAAAACCTGTTAAACTCCGCTTTAGAAATTGACCTTGTGTCGCATCCTGCTCGTGCAGAGGGGTTGGTAAATATATATATATATATATATATATATATATATATATATATATATATATTCCAAATCAGTTTAATAGAAAACTTGATACCGTGCTTTAAAATCCCCATACTGAATAATGATATCCAACAGAAGACCGCTCTGTCGGCTGGGGCGTTAGAATACACCGACTGCACCTCTGCAGAGGGGTAAGACTCCTCCAATGGGGCCACCTGTTGGCCGTGGGTGGCGACCCGTGATGGTTAAGGACAGAATACTTGTGGATAAGCAGTCCATGACATGCAACACTCCACTTTGGCCCTTTCTTGGGCTTGACGGGCGGTCAGAGAGGGCCCCTCCGATCAATCGGCTTGTCACATCAAGCCCTAGCACCTATATGATTGTTCCAACCGTATTGCCCTTATGGCAAGCCCAACCCTTTTTATCATATGGGTGCTAGAAGGCGGTGGCTGATGGTCTACATGTTTGGAATGACGTTAAACTCTATCTGATGGTGAGGTTCCACTTTTGGAGGTTTGGGGAATGTGGAGCACCCCTTCATCACTATTGCTCCCAGGTCCACTCAGACCAGAGTGGTACTACCTGTTAGGGTACCATCTATGGATTAAATAGAAAAATGTGTTTATAAAAAATCAAAATGAATATCCATTAAGAATGACTTTATTTCAAAACTTTATCGGTATTTATCTGAGGTTGATATGCCGTAAAAGAAAACAAAACAAACAAAACCAACCAAAGATATCACTTTGAAACGTCTAAAAATATAATTTGTTGATTCGTTTCTTACTTTGTCATTTCCCGCTGACAATTAAGGCACATTCCCATGCACATACACATGTTGGGTGAAATCTCAGCACGCCATTATGAACAAAAGCCTTGGTCATTTGTTCAGTGTATAGAAAATGTGTAATATAAATGAAGAACAGAAAGAATAAATGAAACTCATCCCTGTATCAATTCAATGGCAGTGAAGTCATTTCAATTAAAAAAATTTCATTTTCTAGAATAGATTTCTTTCAAATTTAATTAATTTTATTTTTCACTTGTTTTATTTTAGATAATTATCTTATTAAATAAATTCAAAGTAAGCAATGATCTGCTTACAAAATTATCTGTTTTTTTAAATACAAAGCAATAAATATGATTTAATAAATATGACTTAAACAAGAAAAGAAAAAGAGCAATGTGTCCTGGGGTCTTTTGATTGGATATTTTCAATGAATATAGGTCCATACCACACATCTTACGTGAAAGGGCGCTTCAAGATACCGTATCGCCAGCAAGATCAATGATCTTATTCTGGATTACCAAAACAAGTTCCAAAGGATAGCGAGTCTCGAAGATAACATCGCAATGACACAGTATTATGAGGTGAAATGTGACTTGCTGCAAAATATATGTTATTCATTAAGCTGTCACCTCGAATATATTTTGTAGAAATTTAATGAATATCACAGTGTGACAAGGTTGTGGAGTTAAAATACTTATTTCTTGAGAGAGCATAATATACATATATAAAACGCAATATATATATATATATATATATATATATATATATATATATATATATATATATATATATATATAATATTACAGTGTGTATCGAAATAACCTACTCGAGTAGGTTATTTCAATACACACTGTAATACTCGTCGTCGGGGGTGGCCTAAAGTCGGTATCAGCCAATCAGCGAGGGAGTCTATCTCCTTTTCACTAGCGATAGACATAGGGGATTATTTTTGCGTTTGAGGTGGAGCACCACACCTACCATTAGCTCTTTAATTTACCGCACAGATCCCTGTGCTACTCATACGCTGTGTTGGCGAGGGCCGGTATCAAACTAGGAACCTTCCGGTCTACTAACATGTTGAGCACTTTATATTTGCCATAACACTGACTTATCCGGTTAATATTTGTATCAACCATCAATATTGCGATTAACTCAATATTTTCCCAGTAAGTCATTCCCTTTATCGTATATATATATATATATATATATATATATATATATATATATATATATATATATATGGGACTATATTACCGTTACTAATGTTTCATGCGTATTAAGCAATCCTCAGACGGGCGAATAGTAAAAAGTGGTTGGTCAAGCGTTTGTATCACGTGATGAGTGTTCACGTAATAGAATATTTTTTACGCAAGTCTTATATTTAAAAACATAACATGCTTGGGTATTAATGAACACGGTATTCAGATATAATTAAAAAAAAGAAATTGGTGCTGTTATAGTATGTGGCCTACCCGGTTTAAATGTGTCCTACCTCAGTAAGAGTATATTTATAGATATAAGTAGTAGGCAATTTATTGAAACTAATTATTTTTCACATACATTCAATTTCAAGAAATGCAATTCAGTCATAAGCTGTATATAGTAATTAAGAATAATTAAAAAATAATTTATCCATAATTCACATGAATCAGAGATCTTTTTAATTCTAAAATATTCTAAAATTCTGAAATAGGGTTAGGGTTAGGGTTAGCAGTTATTATTATAACCTTATAATATGCTTTTTATGGTAGGCCACATACTATAAGAGAGACATAATTTTGTAGGCCACATTCAAAAGGTAGGCCACATACTGTAATGGTACCAAAAATTAACACAAGCGTATAAAATATGGGATTAATTAGGGTCTGGTGGTAGGTGACACAAGAGAAATTCGTTGATATGTCTACATTTAGAAACTAGTTCATTTCTTTTGTTCAGCAAATTTTTATCAGCATTTTGCAGAATACATAATTTTTCTTCAAGGCATAGTCTGCAGTTTCATTGGCCACCTTTATATGCTTAGGATTTTTTCACAATCTCCCATTTTATTATTGGGTTTATGCCCGTTAAATCTTCTATGTGTCATATGTGTTCGTATAGCGTGGTACTGTTTGAATATCTTCTGTTACTGAAGCTGAGATTGTGATTGTACCATCACTTTTTCCAATTTAGTTCGGTGCCACTGATGTATGTTTTATCATCATTGGTATTCTCATTTACCTTGATGGTAACCGTATATACGATATTGTCAATTAAACAATGCCTTTTTAATATTTTGAAATTATGCTTGTCAATGATTTTTTATATTGTTCATACAACAATAACTAATTTTAAATTCATTTTTATTGAACATTTTTTATTGAACACGTATTTTTTCTTTAAACTATATTATATTTCTATTTCTCGATTTTTATTATCCTATCCATATATATATATATATATATATATATATATATATACATCCGATGAGATATATCTGATAATATAATATAATATAATATCACACATACATATATACAAGGTGTGTCAAAAAGGTATCGAGATTTTTTGTACTTTTTGACACACCTTGTATTTTGAAAAAAATAACGTTCCATTCATTGTTCATTTAAATAATATCATACTTTTATTTGGTGATCAGCTAATTAAACGAATTAATTTTTAATTTTAAAAGGAGGCGAAAGAAGATAGAAAAACTTAAGGACCCTTTCGACCGGTGCATTTTTAAAAGTTCTACAACCAGTAGATCGTTTAAATGTCAAAGTGTATACATTTGGTAAAAGGGGAATAGGACAATATAATGGTTGGATCAACAAGAAGGATAGAAAAAAACCTTCACGTCACCCCAACTTCAGCAACAACATTCCCAGCAAATATTACCAGGGAATGTTTTAAACGCCGTTGCCTACACAAGACCGGACAGTGAGGAAAAATTGCAACTGCCTCAAGGACATGCAGATAGTGATTTGTCCTAGCCTTGTATAGTACGGAAATTTGCTGATCACTTTAGTTGATTCTGCAGCTATTTAAACTGCACAGGTGAATCCTGCGCCTGTGAGAGCCCGGTTGTTGTTTGAGGAATACTTCTTATTCCTTTCGGGACATGTTGGTTTATTCTTACATTAAAAAAAAAAATGTCCCGGAATGAACAAGAATTACTCCTCAAACAACATCCGGGCTCTGGCAGGCACAGGACTCGGTCATTGGTGATCACCTGTGCGGTAATAGCGGAGTGGTAGTACCTGTTAGGGTCCTATCTATAGGTTAAATAGAAAAATGTGTTTATAAAAAAATTGAGTATCGATTAAGAATGAATTTATTTCAAAACTTTATCGGCATTAAATGACCCACTGAGGTTTATATGCCGTAAAACAAAACCAAACCAAAACCAAACTATTGTTAGGAAAGTAGCTGTGTGTCCGATCTGTCCAGATTGAACTATAATGAAATGATATATGTTTAGTGATTTTTTTCTTATTAACAGTCAGGATCAATCAGATTGACAGATATTATTCTCAAATATGTTATTAGTGCATTTAACACCCGGCAATATGTCTTATATATCACTAAGAAATAAAGGTTTACATAATATGGTGTAGGTAATTTGCATACTAGTTTAAGCAAAACCGGGTTTAATAATTACTTGGTGTTATTGATCTCTAATATTATCATTTTATTCTCCAACATATTAAAATCAATCCTATGAATGGTTTTATATAGAAACCAATTAAAATATAATTAAGATAAGTGTAA
>CM042165.1:57740003-57745003 GCA_023376005.1 Doryteuthis pealeii
ACAACAGCATTGTTGAAATCGGCTAGAATACTCAGAAGAATCCTGGAAACCTGAGGAGACTTGTTATCACCCAAACTCCAGTGAAAGACCACCAGCTTATGCTGGTGTGAAAAACTCACAAGGAGTGAAATAATAATTAAGAAAAGTCACGGTAAGATCACAATGATTTTGTTTTCTTTGAAGTCATTCTCGACTTTAAACATGATAGAGTGCTTACCAAACAGGTTTGAACCGAACTAGGTCAAAAAATATTTTTAATTATATTTCTGGTTAAAAGACAATATAGATAGCAATCTCTATGTATCCCTTCGCTTTTCTTTAAAACACAAAAATAACATTGCAATGTAATATTTTCTTAGCAAACTTTTGTGAAATATTAACCAGAAACTCGAAGAATTAAAAATGGCGGAACATTTGATTTTTTAAATGGGATTTTAGAAATCAATCCACCTTATCGCACATAGAATTCATCTAAATATACTTTTATCAGATTTTTAGAAAGTGAAAAAGAAAATCAAAAACAAAAGTCAGAATCTTCGTTGTTTCTAAAACATTAACAACTAATGAGTCAAAAGTAAAAAGGAAATGCGATTATTTGAGGAAAATATAACATTCAAATATGGAATAAAAACAACCATAAAATAAACTGGTTCACTGAAAACGAAAACGAGGCTATGCAAAAATGTTAACAAAATACGAATCAAACGTGAGAGTCTTTGTCTTTAATGCAACAATGAATATTGCCTTCACTTTTCATGACTCCATATCAATAAAATATCAGAAGACAAAATGACCAACTCTAAAGACTTGAGAATCAGGTTACAAATATAATTGAAGATATTTCCAACATCCAACAATTCTTTCTTCTCAACAATAAAAAAAGGAATAGTAGCGATAAAAAGCGGATAATAATGTCGGCCTGAACAATTTTCTTGCATAGACGCCTTCAATTATTTCAGATTGAGGTTGTTGAGAGAACTGTGTTGTGTTTAACGATCGAGCATCAAAGGTAAAACAATCCAATAAGAAGAATTTATTACTTCCTATTTGATTATTTGAAGTTCATTATAGGAAATCAGTGACGTCATATAAACACTTTTATTTGGTATCCTTGTAAATTTATATATATTGACATTTCAGTCTCGGAAGACTATAATATAGTTTTTGTGCCCCTGAAGTTACAGTGCCTCCTGTGACTGTAAAGTCCAATGTTTGAAAAACATTCTCAACGACTACAGATGTCGCATTTGAAGGCTTGTCCCTGAAGATATTGATGTGCCGGTGTTTTGTTGCCGCTGCTTTCTTCTGGACATCTTAGCTTCATGGTGTTGCGTCAGAGTGACTTCTGACATGAACAGTCCTCTACGGAGAACCGAGGGCGGTCCTGAGCCAAATTTTCCCAGCTGGAAGGGGCAATGCCAAAGCACCTGAGATCATTCTTGCAGACATCCTTGAAACGCAGCCGCGGGAGACACATCTGCCTCTTACCAGACAAAAGCTCTGCATAAAGGATGTCTTTCAAGATTCGTCCATCATCCATCCGACAGAGATGACCCAGCCATCGGAGATGACGTAAATTTAGGAAAACGTTAATTGGACCATATGACCTTTAGGCACCCCTTTTTGATCTCGATTCAGAAGGACATGTTTTTCATTTACACCGTCAATATCTGGTTGTTTGTTAACAGACGATTTTTAGAGTTTTATCTAAATTATAAAACTAACCCCTAACCCTAACCCTAACCCCTAACAAACAACCGGATATTGACGGTGTAAATTAAAAGCGTCCTTCTGAATCGAGATCAAAAAGGGGTGCCTAAAGGTCATAGGGTCCCGTTAATTTGTATTTGTTTTTGGAATTTCTATTTATTCTTTTAGTTTCTTTGTGAACTTTTGGATTTCGATAGATTCTGCTGGATGCTTCATTATAGGTAAAAAGCTAATTTCCCACACTTGTTAAAATTACTGAATTATAAGATGCATGGACATATAAAAAGACACACTATTGCGTGATTCTTTTCTTTCTGTCCTCTGCTATCGGGTTTCGGTTTCTCTTTCGGATCAGGGGATTCTTCTTCGTATCAGGTTGGGCATCTCTATGTGGGTTCCATTTTGTGTTCTTTAATCAGGAAATAACACAGAGATATTTTCTTGTGAATACACTTTTTTATTCTCTCGATACAAACCAAGTTTGAAAATTGCATAGACAATGTCAGTAACTGAACGCCGTTGATTCCATGTCAACACTACCCTAACTTAGATATAAATGTTCTCTCAATGATAGTAAGCACAAACACACACACACACCACACACACACACATATATATATATATATATATAATTTTTTAACACGCTATATATATATATATATATATATATATATATATATAGTAAATGAAGAAAAAACTCTAAACTTGCTTCATTACAATAATTTATTTCAACTGTATTAATACGACATCTTCAGGTAATCACAAGAATATGACTCTTACTGAGAATTTCCCAAAGTAACATCGCTTTTAAATCTATCAAATTGATAGATTTAAAAGCGATATTGAAATAAATTATTGTAATGAAGCAAGTATAGAGTTTTTTCTTCATTTACTAAATATCTTGCTCTGTCCTTCTACTCACTGGTATTAGGCACATTGAGCTCTCCTTATGGTCTACCTGCATCAGCTTGGTTAAACCACACGTGGAAAGATCCTAACTACGGAAAAAAAACTATATATATATATATATATATATATTATATATATATATAACTTTCAAAGAAAGAAAAACTTAACAAACCCTTTTTTTTCTTTCTTTGAAAGTTAAATATTGCTCTTATTTTAATCTAATTTATTGATTAGTATATATTGAGCTCTTTTTAGCGATTTATAAAAATCCTTGTATGAATATATGTTTGCACCTACAAGAGCATAGAGTATGGTTATACTGTGAGATTTCGAAGATCCCAAATAGAATCATCCCTTACTACCAGTCATTCAATTTACCTTACATTTATATATATATATATACATATATATATATATATATATATATATATATATATATGTGTGTGTGTGTGTGTGTGTGTATTATATATATATATATATATATATATATATATGCTGAGTATCTGGCCGCCATCCTTGGCCAGATGTAAAAGGACTTAAAGTAAATAAGTAAGTAAGTCAATAAGTCCTTGTGGTATAGTTTCCTTTAGGTCCGACGTCCTAGAAGATCCAAGTGTCAATGAGCTAAGATTAGAATCAGGCCTGTATAAATACACCAACAGCAGCAGCAGCACTGCCAGTGATTGGATAAGAAGGCTGGTCACATGGTAGTTGGCGAGTCTATATGTAGAAGTAGCCATACTTCTGGCCTTGTGCCATATCTAAGCTAAGCTTAATAAATAACTATATTAATGTGGTGTAATGGTTAGCAAGCTAGATTAGCAGACCATTGTTAGTGAGTTCGATCCTCACTGGGTGCCCCATACTTCTGGCCTTGTGTCATATCTAAGCTAAGCTTAATAAATAACTATATTAATGGGTGTAATGGTTAGCAAGCTAGATTAGCAGACCATTGTTAGTGAGTCCGATCCTCACTGGGTGCCCATACTTCTGGCCTTGTGCCGCATCTGAGCTAAGCTTAATAAATAACTATATTTAAAAAATTCCAACAATATATATATATATATATATATATATATATATATATATATATATATATATATATATAAAGTGTGTTAAAAAATGATATCATTTGGGTTGTACAGGGTGTTTCAGAAAAAATAATAATCATATATATTTAATCATAGATATATCATAATCTAATAACTTGAGCACTTCTCATTCAAATGATCTCAAATTTTGACAGCATGTGTAGAAACATCTCAAGATTCTATGTTTAATGTTTAAATGCATTTTCTATTCCAGGAAAGGCATTTCTATAGCTGAAAAGAAAAAGAAACAACATAAAACGTTAAACATAATTTTGACTTGTTTAAAATTTGAAATCATTTGACCCAGAATTCGTCTAGTTTTTAGATTACGGAATTATATAATTTTTTCTGAAAACACACACACACACACACACACACTCTCTCTCTCTCTCTCTCTATTATCTATCTCTCTCTCTATCTATCTATCTATCTCTTTCCATTATATATATATATACAGAGAACAGAGGAGGGAGGGAGGGAGAGAGAGAGAGAAATAGAGAAAAACAGAGAGAGGAAGGGTGAGAGAAACAGAGAGAGAAACAGCAAAAAGACGAGCAGAGAGAGAGAGAGAGAGAGAGAGAGAGAGGAGAGGGAGAGAGAGAGAGAGAGAGAGAGAGAGAGAGAGAGAGAGAGAGATTGTATTTACCTATTTGTTTGGAAGGGAGTATAAGCCAATTTTCTGGGCCAATAAATCTTTAAAGGAACATTTAGAAAAATAAGAAAACTAACAAAACCTGGTCCCATCCTCAAAAATCTGTTCGACGTCCTCTGGTTTGTCGAATATGAATATTAAAAACAGACAGTGCTTTTGGGTCAAGTATGGAAGCTGTGATTCAATTTGACAACATTCTGTAGAGAGAGAAGATTTGAGCTTTTAAGTAATTTGTCGTTGTAGACCTGATTAATAGTCCAATCTTAAAAGTATGTTAAGAACTGTGAAACATAATCGGACGTGCAGTTGTTGTTGTTGTTGTTAGTGGTGGTGGTGAACTTGTACGATGTGTTAAATATATAAACGTTTGTTGGAATATTTTGTGTATATAAGCCATGCTGCAATCCACTACTTACATTTATAGACTAAGCGAGGTTATGTGGTTTAAACTTCATCCAATCAACAGCTCGAATACGTGGTGGGTTAACTATTTAATCAGCTGCTATTGATAGATGACCATTTGCACTCATTGACGAACGACCTGCCAATATAATCTTATTTTGGTTAAATCGAACTTAACGGACCTAAATTCCACCACCGTATGTCACCCCGCCGAAAGAAAAAAAAAAAAAAATCAG
>CM042165.1:57747503-57765003 GCA_023376005.1 Doryteuthis pealeii
ATATATATATATATATATATATATATATATATATATATCAACCATAGCCTAATTTGATAGATACTCCAAAATTTAAAAACAAACAAACCTCCCATTAAAATTAAAATAAAACATAACTTTGATTCTGTTTTTCCTAATTTTATTTTTAAAAAACCCAGTTAATTTTGTATAATTTACATTTTTCGGACTGTTGTCGTCAGTTTTATTGTTATATACACAACCTTTCGGTCGATGTGCCCTCCGACCTTCTTCAAGTCTTTCTTGTCGAACTCGAGAACC
Source organism: Doryteuthis pealeii (assembly GCA_023376005.1). Lineage (NCBI taxonomy): Eukaryota > Metazoa > Mollusca > Cephalopoda > Myopsida > Loliginidae > Doryteuthis > Doryteuthis pealeii. The sequence continues at coordinate 57,747,783 of CM042165.1, forward strand.
TTCATGTCGAAAAATATAAATATATAAATTATATAACCTCATATAAAAAAATTCAGGCAAATAATAAACTCTGGTCATTTCCAAATTTGAATCTACGATAAAATGCAAAAGACTTCATTTCAAGTTTTCTTTTAAAAAATTTAAAACAAATTTGAAATTTGTTGTCATGAAAATATCAGACCTGATCACAAGTCCAAATGTAAAATAAGAAAAATTATCAGATAAATTTCTACAAATTATTATTTACATCAAAAGTCTTTCAATGATACAAATGTTTTTGTAAAATATTTTGGCTTGAACGAAAAGAATTTATGTTGCCTAGAGCCAAACTTAAATTATGGTAGTAGTCGTTTAGCAGTAGTAGTGTCGTTAGTTCAGAAACAACACACATGTTGTATAGTCACAGGGATGTTTATTTTTTCCTATGCTCGTGGGTTCTTTTCAGAGAGAGAGAGAGAGAGAGAGAGAGAGAGAGAGAGAGAGAGAGAGAGAGAGAGAGAGAGAGAGAGAGAGAGAGAGAGAGAGAGAGAGAGAGAGAGAGAGAGAGAGAGAGAGAGAGAGAGAGAGAGAGAGAGAGAGAGAGAGAGAGAGAGAGAGAGAGAGAGAGAGCATGCTCAAACTATTCTAGTCATGTTCAGTACCACTATCCCAAACCCATACGGGGAACCGGGAGTCACGTCTGACTTCCACTAGAGCCCAGCCGAAAAAGAAAGATTTTCCTCGTCTTCCGTTTCTCGTCCCGGGGTCAAATCCGTTTACGGTCAAAACCCGGAACTTTCATTTTAAATCTATTTCCGGGGTCATTCCTCGGTCAATTACTAGCACCCCGTTGAATGTTTACTCTTCCAAATTTTAATCTTTATTCTTATTTCTTTTTCTTCTCTTTCTCCAGAAATCCGAATACCGTTTTATTTTTCAATTCCCGAATTCCCCGCAGACCATAATAATTACGCTACATTTAACTAAATTTGTTCCCAGTTTTTAATCTCGGGTTAAGAACTAATGTATTCAAAATTATTCAGTGAACACTGAAAAATGGAGGTAACCAGAAGGAGCAAGATTTGAAGAAAAAGAAGGGAGCAGAATCTTTTAAAAACTGAAGTCTTCAATCGTTTTAGATATTTTTATTGTCATATGGGACTCTATATTATGGTAAATCATTATTTAAGATTGATCAAAATGAGCCTCTTTCCATTCAACGTGGTTTTAAATAACTTGTTTATAAAGTAAACAAAATCGTCGGGTGGCCTAAAGTCGGTATCAGCCAGACAGCGAGGGAGTATATCCCCTTTTCACGAGCGCTAGACCAAAGAGATTATTTTAGCATCTGAGGTAGAGCACTACACCTACTATCTGCTCCTCGCTTTACCGCACAGAAGGCCGCTATCGAACCAAGAACCTTGTGATTCCTTGTTTATAACTGATAATAATATATGTCTCTTATAATCGTAATATTACGCCGCCCCTCGGGGTCGTCCAGAGTGCTTCGGCCTCTGGACCGGTTAAGTAAAATTAACAGCGTTGATCCCAGGGGTGGGGGCTATATCCCTAGGCAATACCTGCCCTTGATTTAAAGGGGCGGGCCTGGGTTTATTGCCCAGTGCATGAGGCGCCCCCTTGAAAGGGAATGCCGACGGAATCAACGCATTTTTTGTGCCTACTACTCATGAGCTTTGGCTTGTGGTGGGGCCCACATAAAAATGTCCTTGTGTCACACCCTCATAAGTGGGATGAGAGGCAAATACCCTTATAATCGTAATATTGATTAGTTGTAACTTAAAAACCAAGGATACTAACATGATAATAGTATGAATTACTTACCAAAAACTTCCTTGAATTGTCTTTAACTCTTTTGCTTTCACAAAGCATCACTTTATGATCTTGTAAAATCTCCATTTTTCACATATGCCCACTTTATGATTGGTTTCTGTCAAACTAAGTTTGGTTTGGTTTGGTTTGGTTTGGTATGGTTTGTTTTGTTTTACGGCATATCGACCTCAGTGGGTCATTTAATGCCATTTTGAAATAAGTTCATCTTTAATGGACACTCATTTTTTATAAACACATTTTTTTCTATTTAACCCATAGATGGGACACTAATAATTACTATCACTCCGGGTCAGAGTGGATCAGGGAGCAATGGTGATGAAGGGGTGCTCCACATTCCCAAACCTCCAGAACTGGAAACTCGTCATCAGATAGAGTTTAACGTCATTCTATCACCCATATGATAAAAAGGGTTGGGGAAATCATATACGTGCTAGGGGTTGACGTGACCAGCCGATTGATCGGAAGGCACCTCTCCGACCGCCCGTCTAGCCTTAGAAAGTACCAAAGTGGAGTATTGCAAGTCATGGACTGCGCATCACAGGTCGCCACCCAAGGCCAACAGGCGGCCCCATTTGGGGAGTTTTACCCCCTCTGCAGAGGTGCAGTCGGTGCATTCTAACGCCCCAACCGACAGGGCGGGTCAAACTAAGTAGAATGGAACTCATTTATCAAGTTTAGCATTTTTTTAAAAATTGTTTTAGATGATGTTGAACCATTGAATGTCTTGAATTTAGTTTTTGATATATATATATATATATATATATATATATATTATATATATATATATATATATATATATATGCTTATCATTACAATTGTTGTTATTTCTGATTTGGAAGTTGTTAGGGAGAGTTATCTCCCCCTAACGATTCAACTACATACTCTCTAACAAGGGGGGAGACAAAAGACTGTCAGTCAGGCAGACAAGGACTGGCCCCATGTGTGACTACACACATGATACACACGATGTTGAATTCTATCCAAAACCATTCACTGTATTTCCCTGTCAGTGAGAATAAATAAAACAAATATTGTTATATGTTAGACATATTTCACTGTTTTTATTATCATTTTGTTATTCCTACATCTCGGGACACAACAGAAGCAACTTCATGTTTTTTTAATTCCTGCAATTTAATCAAAAGGCCGAAGAATAGATCGGCCAAAATATGTTGTGATAAAAGACAACGAAATGATGAAGACAATCACAAAAATGTGTGAAATAATTTTTTCTATCAAGTTTGATGAATTGACCATTTGAAATTGTAAACAATAACAATTTTTTTCTCATAAAAATAAATGAATTAATGTTATACTTTTGAGTAGCAATGATGACAGGAGGATTTCAAAGCGGTCTAATTTGTTCAAGTTAATACAATAAAGATGAATAGATTGGATAATTGCCATCAAGTAGCACGCAGAGATTGCATGATTTTTGGAAGACATGACATTAATTGGCCAGTTTTTGTCTTACATAACGGACATTTGAACTGAATACACGTGCAAGCAAAGCCATTTGCACAATTAGAATTTTCTTGGCTCGATCTAAATTTGCTGCTAAATCCCATTGCGATGCATGGATTAAAAAAAGAAGGAAAGAAAGAAAGAAAGAAAAGGATGTAATCCACAGAGAAGACGGGGACAAATGTTTTGGGAAAATAGGGACGGTCAGATGGGGGTGACAGATAATGTTTAAAAGTCGAAAAATCGAAAATCATCAATTTGTACAATTTTCTTTGTTTTTGTTTAAAATACATTAAAATGTTTGAAGAGTTCAAAATCTGATGAACAACAACTCTCTACCAATCAAACAAGGCTTTTAAAAATTTAAAGAAATTTCTAAAATTGATGAGACTTGAACTTTTAGAAATTTCTTTAAATTTTTAAAAGCCTTTTGAGTTCGAAATAAATTTATTACGGAATGACGGTTTATTGAGTTTTTTCTTTCTTTCAAAGGATATATATATATATATATACATTTCGACTTCTGTCGGAGGGAAATCGTGAGTATACATCGCTGATGAGACTTAATAAAGTTGAAACAGTTGTACGATGTTCTACGTAATAATCACTAGTCATGATTATTTTCAATAATTATCAAATTTTATACGATATACGCATTGTAATTGCTTTCAAGCAAATATATATATATATATATATACATATATATATGTATAAATAATAATATACTTTACTCAACAATGCTTCTAAAGCAAATTATCAAATCTCAATATATATATATATATATATATATATATATATATATATATATAAACAGACGGATACAATATAAACCTACTGGGATAGATATGAAAGTCAGATAGAAATAGGCAAATATGTTTAGTATGCTAGTTTGGCAAGTCATTCCTATCAAGTTCGATCTTTATTAAATGATTTATTTAATTGAATCTCAGTCTATTCACATCTATATATCGATAGTTAACAAGTTAAATTCTGCAGATCATTGTCAAAGTAATGAGTTCCATTCTCACTGGGTGCTCTATGGTCATATAAGGAACGAAGATAACTTTAGTATTAATGAGTCCGTACATGTGTGTAAGATTGTTCATGTACATAGAAGTGCTGGAACGAACAAACATGAACAGCATACCCGCCATCATCTGCGAGAGACGGCTGCGTTGACTCGGTCACGTCAGGAGGATGGACAAAGGCCGCATCCCCAAAGACCTACTGTATGGCGAATTAGTAGAGGGCACCCGACCGGTAGGGAGACCACGCCTACGCTTTAAAGATGTCTGCTAGAGGGACATGAAGATATGCCAAATCAATACCAACACATGGGAGGCTTGCGCAGAAGACCGTGCTACCTGGCGCCTCCTCGGCAAACAAGAATGAAAAGGAGTGAAAAAGAGAGGAAAGTAGCCGCCACAGAAAAGAGAGCCAAAAGGAAGGAGAGACAACAGCTTCTACAGGAAACATCAGTTTGTTTGCAGTCATTGCACCAGAGATTGCCATTCAAAATTCGTCTGTTCAAACTCACGCAGTCGCTAAAAAAAAGTGGACACTACGCCATCGTCTTTAAGACGGAAGGATGCCAACAACAACGTGTGTGTAAGATTGTTCACGTACGTACATAGATATGAATTTAGTAGTGACAATTGTAATAAATATCGTGTAGATTGTGTTTTCATTAGCCAAATCCTTTTAAGAGATGATTATTTAATGCGGTCTTACTTTTTGCTTCCTCTTGTGCACCTCTTCACTCCTCCATGAATCGACGGCATTCAGCCAATAGACGCAACACACCTGACATTTTGTTATATCATTAAGCCCAGGTGAACTTTCAGCTCTTTAATTAGAAACTTTTACATTTCCACTCACCTTTAGCCACTAATTTCAGGTCATTTTTGACCTTCTCTCTCGTTAAGCCCGGGTGAAAATTTCAGTCTATAACAGAAAATACTACATTTTCTTTCACCTTCTCTCCAGTACGCTTCCACTTCATCTCATTTTTGTTTAGGGTAACTCATATGAAATAAAAGTGAACTGAACAGCGGTTAAAAGGGAAAAAGAAAAAAAAACTTTTTTTTTGCAGCTATGGGTAAATAGTCAGACAGTTTGGGGTCTTCATCCTTGGAAAGTTGTTGTTGGCGAGGGCCGGTATCGAACCAGAAACTTTGAGGTTCCCAGCCAAACACTCGACCGACTGAGCTAAACCGGCAAAGTGAGGAGCTGACGGTAGGTGTGGCGTTCCGCCTTAGATGCTAAAACAATCTCCTTGGTCTAGCGCTTGTGAAAAGGGGATAGACTCCCTCGCTGTTTGGCTGATATCGAATCTAGCCCCCCAACGACTTTAATCCTTAGAGAAAGAAAAGTCTGAATTCAAACTATTAAACTCTGCTGAAAGATTGGCCTTCTGCCACACCCTGCCCGTATGGAGGGGGTTGGTAAATGAATAAGCATAGATTCTAAGCAGGTGAACAAGTTTTCCTTGCCGAATGTTAACGAAGTCATTGATCTAGCTCGGCACTATTGCAGCGTCAGACCTCAGCCTTCAGTTCACTGCTCTGGGCCTCACCGGAATACTAGACATCATTGATTATCGCTATTTTGGGGTCTGCCCCCCCCCCATCAAATTAAACGTTTCCTATTGGAGCTTCTAATAGAAAACGGTACTATTTGTCTGAACTTTTGAGATGAGGCTTGATAATTTGTATTATTTAGATTTTCGGACTGTTGACCTCATCTTTATTGTTACATACACGACGTTTCGGCCGATGTTTCTCGTCTAACTCGAGAACCTTCTTGTTGAACATGGGAACCTTCATATCGGAATCGGGAGCCTTCATGGAACTTCGAATGAGAACAATTTACCCCAATGGATTAAATAAAGGGTTCGGTTCGAAGTTCCATGAAGGTTCCCGATTCCGACATAAAGGCCCCCGAGTTAAACACAAAGGTTCCCGAGTTTGACAAGAAACACCCGAAGAAGGCTAGAGAGCATATCGGTCAAAACGTTGTGTATATAACAATAGAGATGAGGATAACAGTCCGAAAAATCTAAATAATACAAAATATGTTTTCTTTTTCTTTCTTTCACTTTTCACTTCATTTCCATCTCGTTTAATGTGAACTTTTATATTCCAATTTTGTTCACTATTATTCTCTACTCGGTGTCTACTTCTCATTAAAACCAGTTTAGCTTTCAGTTTATATTTTTTAAAAGGCTTGTAGCGATTGTCTGCCCCTGTTTGGTCTGGAAGAGTTATCTTCCCTTGTTTTCAGGTTTTGTAACGCTAAGGGTCCTGGGTATTTAGTCAGGGAAGCGCGAAGTTTAACTCTTTTTCTCCGGGACAGCAAACAGGACATATGGGTTAGACATTTGCGTCTATGCCTTTTATGTGTGGGGCTTTGCTCCCCAGCCTATGTAAGTGACATTCCTTCATATACTCTGTATCACTTCTCCAGGATGAAGTCTTACTTTCTTTATACACCTCTAATACCTTGTCTTGTATATGTGTTCATTACGTATCTCCTTTGAATACCTTTTAATTTGTATATGTATTCCTGTTTAAATGTATTTCTATGTGCTCACTATTAAAGTCTCTGTTTGTTATATCTCATAACTTCATTGTCGGAATATTACTTGTACTTATATGTAGCCACGTGGAAGCTCATTAAGCCTTCCAACCACATTATCAAACGGGCTTAAAGCTTAAAACTATTGTGCTGTCAAATGTGTACGAAAATTGAATTGCATTTCAACCCGTCTAGGGTTATTCTGTGCTTAAACGTTAGGGAATCGCGTTCATTTTATGTTCATATGTATAGTTGTTCGTATGAGTTTTTTTTTTTTTTTTTTTTTTTTTTTGCACATGGTGATATAAAATAAGAATAATTTTTAAACAGATCTATTTGAATCATATATGGTTGATTGGTTGCTCGCTTTGTTTTAAGGCATATCAACCCCTTTCGGGTCATTTAATGCCAAATCTAGTCATTTTGTTCTAATTAGTTTTTAGATGTGTATTTATTCATGGCGATGCTGGATTTATTAAAAACATCTGTGAAAGCAGAAATCTTTTTAATGCTCATAATTCAACAAGGCCGTCATTTCTTTATCTATTCCGATTTCTAATCTAATTCTTGAACTCTGTAAATCCATTACATAATTGTTACGCTGATATTTTTATTGCATTTATTATTCAGAAATAAATTCATTTGCATAATAAAGTTTTTGAAGTGTTAGTCGTGTAATGGTTATCGTCGTAGGAAATGGACGGTGAACCGAATTCAAGTCCTTGGCGTGGCTGTTTGCATTTCATATAACACTAATATATTTGGGAAAGGTGTGAATCCAACAATTCTCCCTTAGCTATGGGAAATAATAGGCCGATTGGGCTATTTAACCAGAAAGAAAACTCTAAATGCAAGCCAGTTAAACCTTTCCCAGGATATTAGCACAAATCAGCTTCGTCCAGAATTTGAACTCGGTCCGCTGGTTCCATTTTCTATCACAATAATCGTTATATATACACACTATAACAATATATTTCAAACAAATCAAATTATTGTGTAAAAATTTTAAGTAGTGACTATCTATGTAAATTTTTTGAGAGATTTTGTTATTGGTAAACTTGATTTATAAATAATATTATTTGGATTATTCGAACTATTGTCTCCATCTTCATTGTTATCTGTACAACGTTTCGGTCGATGTGTCCTCCGGCCTTCTTCGTGTATTTCTTGTTGGACTCGGGAACTTTCTCGGACTCGGGAACCTTCTTGTCGAATTCGGGAACCTTCTTGTCGTAATCGGGAGCCATCACGGAAATTTGAACCTAACCCTTTATTCAGTCCACGGGTGTATCCTGTTCTCATTCCGCTAATCATAGCTGGTGTACAGGTGTTAAACTGTGTTAATTATTATTCTATGTTACTGCTGCCCCTGACCAGGATTGAACCTGCAGTCTAGAGATAACTGTCGCTTGAAACAGTCTTAACCTAACTCTACGTTATGTGTACAATTGATTTATAAAACTGACAATTTTCTATGTGTGTTTGTGAGTATTATATGTAGTTATTTTGTGAATATGTGTCTAAGTGTTTTTCAAGCATCATATCAGTGTCGAGACAATAAGTGTCTGTTGTGACTTTGGTGAATGTTAAATATTATGATATATTGATAGTGTGACTCTCACCAAAAAAATTTGTCTAATTTATAAATTTAAATGCAAATGCGATGTTTGCTACATGGGACGCACTACCCAAAGATTGGAGGTTAGAATCAACCAGCATATTCCATCTGTTATCCGCAACAATAACTTTGACCGCTCTTCTCCACCAAGCAATCCATATTCACCTCCACCATTCGGTGACACCTTTTGAATAATCCTGATTGTGCTGCAGCATATAATCCCTCAATATTCACCATCTTGGCCTCCTCAACCAACGAGTTACACCTAGCTGTACTCGAGGCCCTCCTCATCAACAAATTCTGTCCTTCTCTTTGCATACAAAAGCAATTTTATTCTTTACTCCTTTTTGGTCCTACCGACCTTGATCCCACCGACATAAAAATAATATATATATATATATATATATATATATATATATTGGTTTGGTGGTTAGTTTTGAAGGCTATCACAATGCAAGAAAAATAAGGTAACTATGGTGTTGTTTGTTAACCAGTAAATTTTTTATTTTTATAAAAATTCTTAATATTTCGAGATAAAAATAAAAAAAGATTACAAGTTAACAAACAACACCATAGTTACCTTATTTTTCTTTACACTTGCATTGTGATAGCCTTCAAAATCAACCACCAAACCAATATAAACAATTCTTCAAGCAAATTGTAAAACCCTTATATATATATATAATTTTTTTTTTGGGGGGGGGGGAGAATATGTGCTTAATTGAAGTCGTACCTAATTTTGAAAGTTAATTAATTAATAATTAATTAATTAAGCGGGCATACCTATTTAAATGTAAGGCTAAACAAATCGAGAAAAATCAATCTCTGTATGTACATTTCGGCTTATTAGGCCTCATCAGCAGAGCTATAGATAGGAAGACCGCCTTGTGCGTGATCGAAACCCGACTGTCAAGCTGACAAGCGAGCATGATAGATTTTTCGTTTTGTTTAGAAGTAGGTTTCATTCCTCTTATAGTGACTTTACACGACAGTATGAGAAGTGCGATGTGTTTATGATATGGCTTTTTTTAGCCGACATATATATATATATATATACAAACTTAAATATTATGAAAATTACATTATCAAGTTGATGACGCGAATAATCGAAGCGGAGTTGATTCTTTTTGTTGAAATATAAAAAATCTGTGACAAAATGCCAATTCTCAAATCTTCCGCTCGTTTGTTATGAATTTTTTCTTTTGATATTGAAAAATTAATTTAAAACAAATCCGCTTTTAATCAGACGATTGAAATATCAAACAGTCGGTAGTATTTCCCAAACTCAACCGATTTTTATTGCCTAAAAGTAGTTGATGAGCTATTCAGACGAATATCCCCATCTTTGTTATTTCGATAACTATGGTTAGGTCTGTAGGTTCTCTTTTCTTTCTCATTTATGCCACATTCTGTAATCATCATGAATATTTGAATAGAATTCTTGGTTAAATCTAACTTAACGAACCTAAATTCCACTATCGTATGTAACCCCGCCGAAAAAAAAAACCAAAATCAGAGAATTAACCGAATTTAATGAAATTTTCAGTATTAATATATTAATAAATAAAATATATAATGCACCAGTTATTTTATTCAAAAACTTTTACATTTTTTTAGGTCAGTTAATTTTGAACCACGGATCTTTGAAAATCTGTGTTACGCCTGAAGTCAGTTTTTTGGGGGATCACCCTGTACATATATATATATATATATATATATATATATATATGTGTGTGTGTGTGTGTGTGTGTGTGTGTGTGTGTGTGTGTTTGTGTGTGTGGAGAAAATTTAGAAAACAAACACAGGATGTTATGATGGATGGAAATGTATTGTCGATACTGGTTCAAAGTTAACTGACCTGAAAAAATAGTAACATTTGGAAAAACGGAAAAGCAACAAAAACTAGAAAACAAATGGGAATAAAACAACTATATGGATATAAACTGGAGATTTTTCATATGAAAAGACCTGGACGTAGTCAAGTAAAGGAAACTTCAAGAGAAAACTGAATCTCTTATAATACCAGCACAAAACAATATCATAAGGATCAATTATATCAAAGCAAAAATAGATAAGACGCAACGGAATAGCAAGTGTGAGACTGAGGCAAAACTGTTAATCAGTTAATAAGCGAATGCAATAAACTAGAACAAACCAAGTAAAAGACTAGGCATGACTGGGTGGGAAAGTTGATTCACTGGGAATTGTGCAAGAAATTAAATTTTGACCATATTACCAAATGGTATAAGTATAAATCAGAATGCGTCATAGAGAATGAGATACTTAAAATTCTCTGGAATTTTGAGATACAAAAGGATCAACTAATCTATCCATGCAGTTTTGGGTTGAAATTTAATATTTGCTGTTTAATGTTCGATCTATGTGATTAACATTTACCACTGATTTTTAATAACTGGAAAAAGAAGTTGGAAAATACAGATAAGACGTGTAAATTTTTTTTTCTTCATTATTTGACTACGGATTTATTGTCTTACCTATCTACGTTTATTTTACATTTTTTTCTATACTGAATGAATGTCCCGAATCTATCTATCTATCTATCTATCTATCTATCTCAACATCTTCATATCTATCTATCTATCTATCTATCTATCTATTCGGGAGTGAAAATACTTCCGGCACGTTTTGTCAATATAGAGTCCAGGTAATATTTAGTTAACACCACGCAAACTTCTTAATATACAAGGTGATCCCCAAAAATCAGACTTTTTTTAAAAGTCAGGCCTGTCTTTGTGGGGTCACCATATATATATATATATATATATATATATATATATAAGATGAGGACATTAATCCGATAGTATGCAGAGACAATTTAGAAAACAAACACAGGATGTTATGATGGATGGAAAATTTATTGTTGATACTCGGTATTTCGATTTTACAGTGGAAACCTTCTTCAGGACTAAGGATTTGTGTGTGGATAAAAGATGAAGGATGTTTTGTATGCGTTGAATTAGAAAAATGTGTGGAAAAAGGTTATTTACCGTTAGTTGCGTGGCGTTTGTAATTGAAAGCTGATGATGTGATTATTGCGTACAAAATATCCTTCATCTTCTATCCACATAAATCCTTGGTTTCTTCCATTTTCATAGTCCTGAAGTAGGTTTCCACTGTAAAACCAAAATACTCAAGTATTGACTATAAATTTTCCATCCATCATAACATCCTGTGTTTGTTTTCTAAATTTTCTCCACACACACACACACACACACACACACACACACACACATATATATATATATATATATAATATATATATATATATACATGGTGATCCCTCCCAAAAAACAGGCCTGACTTTCAAAAAAAGTCTGTTTCTTTGGATCACCCTATATATCATTGTATTCATGTACTTGTGCGATGTTCAATCATATAATTGTCTGTATTTTATTATTAAAGAGTCAATCACACAAACTCGTTAACTGAATTTTTTCTCTATGCTTATAATTATGTATTTGTCTCTATTTTGACAGGTGGCACCAACCAGCTGGCTAGAGTATGCATATCCCACCGCCCGGCGAGCCCACACCGCTTGTATCCATCATCCAAGAGTCCATGATGGCCATGCAAAATAATTCCCATCCAACGGCCAATGGAGATGACGATATCGGAGTCGGCAACAAACTCAACTTCTACCCGGCCGTCGATGAAGATTACGAAACAAGACGAGCCGAACAGCAAGCAGAAAGCTTGATTCCTCTCAAAGAGGACCTTGCCGAATGGATTCAGCGATTACTTGGTCAGTTCTTAACACATTCATTTGAAAAAAAAAACGGTTATTTTCTATAAGTCCAACATAAACAAACGGGAACCACTCTTGATTGATAAATTATTTATTTATTTCCCCATTAAACTAACCCTAAACCTTAACCCTAACCCTTAACCCTAACCCTGACCCCGTCTTTTTCCTAGTAGATCAATAAATAAATAAATAATTTATCAGTCAAGAGTGGTTTCCTTTGTTTATGTTGGACTTCATCAATTTATTAAAACTTATTCAGAATTGTGATAATGTTTCGTTGCATTTTTCTTAAAATAAAACGATTGCTTTAATTCCTGGTCACTGACAATCCCATTCTTCTTGATTTTCTTTGTATTTCTATAGTAGAAAAAATGTGCTTATATTAATTCCTGACCTCTGACAATCCCTTTCTTATCGATATTGCATGTATTTCTATGGTAAAAACATGTATTAATTTCTGACAATTGTCAATCCCTCTCTTCTTGATTTTCCATATGTTTCTACAGTATAATCTTTGCAATTCAATTCAATTATATATATATATATATATATATATATATATATATATATATATTATATATATATATATCATATGACTTCTCTCTAAAAAAAAATGTTATTCTTTATTTTCCTTATTTATATTTTGATTTTTTGAGAGAGGTCCCGTGGAAAGGTTTTTTTTTTTTCGATTTGTTTCCACTCATCACATTCATTTTTATTTCATTTATTCATTCATTTTGCCATTAATTCTTATATATATATATATATAATATATATATATATATATATATATATATATATATATATATATATATATATATATATATATATATATATATATATATTCAATTAATAATGTATGCATTAATTTCTGACCACTGATCCATTTATTTATGACAATTCATTTATTCAACAAGCAGCAAACATCATAATGAGCTCAAAGTTTTCCTCTATCACCAGAAATATTAGGAAAAGTCTAAAGCGAACCAAGGAAATGATAGAGTAGCGGTAAAGTCAGAAAACGGAAACTTTGACTACACAAATCCCGTGTTCAAATGAAGTTAGCGCTAAAATAAAATTTGGGATAATTTTTTAAAATTATTTACTGTTGCTAAACTCTGCTATTTCACTGATAAGCCAAAAGCTATGTTTATTATTTATTATTTTCTCAAATTTCGGCATTCAAGATATATAAATAAAGAACACAAGGCCAGCTTAACTACTTATATACGTCTGATTGAGAAACGCGTATTTGTTACCAGACAGTAGCTGTTATTCTTGCTGCACATTGCAAATCATAATATTTGGGATCATCGATGTATGTAATCATAAAAATGAATCAAATGATTTCTTTTTGCAAAGTTTTCATACAGAAAAATTGTTGTAAATGAATTTGAAAAAGCTGAAAATTGGTTTTCTACTTTAATACTTCATCTTTCATTTGGCTATCTCTTTTTTTTTTAAATGCTTCAAACAGATATTCCCATCACAACGGAGACGTTTTTACAAGCCCTGGACAATGGCGCTGCTCTATGTCGATTGGCGTTCCTCATTCAGTCGAAAGCGGAAGAAGCAAGTCGAGAGGGAAAATGTTCTGAGGTAAGTATTTGTCATTGCTTACAATGGGAAAAGCAGCCGTTTCATTTACAGGTTTTATGGTAAGTATGGAAAGAGATACTTAACTAAAGTTATGTAATCACACACTCTCTCTCTCTCTCTCTCTCTCTCTCTCTCTCTCTTACTCTTTCTTCTCTTTTTTCACACACATACATACACACACACACACACACAGACACACAAACAGAGTCTCTCTCTCTCTCTCTCTCTCTCTCTCTCTCTCTCTCTCTCTTACTCTCTCTTTCTCTTTTTCACACACACACACACACACACACACACACACACAGACACACAAACAGAGTCTCTCTCTCTCTCTCTCTCTCTCTCTCTCTCTCTCTCTCTCTCTATCTCTATCTATCTATCTATCTTTCTCTCTTCTATCTTGCTGACTTGCAGTTGCAGAGGGGTAAGACACCCAATAGGGCCACCTGTTGGCTCTGGATGGCGGCCAATGATGCTTAACGAATCCTGGTAGCTGAACAGTCCATGACATGCAACACTCCACTTTAGCCCTTACTTAGGCTAGACGGGTGCTCACAGAGACCCCCTGATCAATCAGCTGGTCACGTTAAACCCAAGCACCTATATGGTGGTTGAGGGTCTTATTGTCCTGGGTATGACGATTAACTGTATCTAGTGGCGAAGATCCAATTCTGGGGCTCTGTGGAGTGTGGAGTACTTTTCATCGCCATTACTCACATGTCCACTCTGACCCGGAGTGGTAATACCTTTTAGGTCCCATCTATGGGTTAAATAGGTCAAGAAATGAGTTTAAAAATGTGTTTAAAAATGTGAGTTAAAAAATTGAATAGTCAACACGAATGAATAAAAAAAATGTCTTCGGCTAACATAGCCTAAGGGTTGAGATGACATAAAATCCAACCAACCAACCAACAAACCAACCGAATGTCGGTGATAAAATAAACCTGAAAAATTAGATGGCAGGACTGGTCTCAAGAGACAACTTCTTTATTCTGACGGACTTGAACTGTGAATTCTTACTCAACGTATACTATCTGGGATTGTTCGAGAAAACATTTGTTGTATCGTTGAGGTGTTAAAAGATACACAGAGAAATAGTGTGCTTGAGATATATTTTATTTAGCACTTGTATCTGGTGCTAACAGATACTTATTACATAAAAAACAAGAAGTAGAACAATTCACAAAGACAAACTTACAAGAATGAGGAGGGTCAAATATGTAGTGAAACGCAGTGATTTTGTCCGAATATAATTTTCCGTTTCTATCACTGATATGTCAACTATTATAGGCTATGGCCAGTCCATCCTGTAGGGGTGTTAACTTCTCTACAACACATTCAAAGTGCATTCCTTCTCTTTTTAGTCCTTAAGATGCGAACAAGACATTTCTTTAACAATATAACTAATGTCTGGCGTAGTGACTAACGTAGTTAGCACGTTCAAACTCAGTCGCACTCTTACGTTCACTTTCGGACTAATACCCTTGGGAAAGGTATGAACCTCCAAATCGCCCCAGCTAAATGTTAAATATTACCACTACTGTTAATGAAGGGTTTATTTTTCTTATAATAAAGAGAAATTAAATTTGTCTAACAGATATAAGAAATAAGAAATTCTATTCACTCGAAGTTTTAGTAGAAATTAATTTTGTTTTAATCTTTTTTTGCAGACAATACCGAGGCTTAGGTTTCGATGCCGGGAAAATGCCAAGTCTCGGACATGGTATGCCCGAGACAATACTGCCAACTTTCTACGATGGTGTCGAGATTTCGGTATCAACGAAGGGTGTATGTTCGAATCTGAAGATCTGGGTAAGTCTACCAAGTCCAACATTGGACGACCAATTCAGTTTGACAGTCGATTAGGATTTTGATATAGTAGAGTAGAAACGAAGCGCTACACTCTTCGAAAATACTTGAATCTTTTGGTGTATTGAAAAGAAAAGACATATAATATTTTGCTGTAGATGTATGATATAGACTTACAGAGAGATAGACAGTCAAATAGAAAGATGGATAGACTGTTACGCTTTTATGGGTCATCCTTAGCCTTCAAGCAAGAGCGCTTGACCAGCGGAAATTCCTCGGTAATCCTTTCGTAAAGAATCATTAGTACTGTAAGTTCCTTCGTCAATGGTTTGCAAATGGACAATGAAAGTATCAGTAGTCAATCAACCACGCATTATGGCTGCTGATTGGCGGAAGAATAGACCACGTAACCCCGCCTAGTCTATAAATATAGGTGGTGTATTGCAGGACACCTTATATACCAAAATATTCCAACATAGATAAGGTTTTAAAAAAAACTCATTTATATGAATAGTTAGAAAGTGTTTGTATATCTGTCCTCTATAGAGAGACAAATATTTTGATGTAGATCTACAAATTTTTGTATAAATACTTATTCGACCAGGCGGCATCCATCGCAGTGAAATGGTTAGGAAGCTATTCACGCAGATCCATTACTACTGAATAGCGAGTTCGATCCTCGCTGCATATCCCATACTTACGACCTTCTGTTGCATTCTACCTATATCGAACGGGTTGTTTAATGCCTACTTACTGGGCCCAGGGAGAAGGATTTAACGAATTTTTTTATTCGTCATGTGGAAAGCGGGGCTCTTATCGAGAAGAGTCGGGAGTTTTTAGCATAATAATAATAATAATAATAATAATAATAATAATAATATATAAACTCTAAGGAAAATAGAAATGGAGAGTTATCAGACTTGGATCTTCAGCTGATTCTTCATACTCACAACAGATGGGGTAACAGTAACTCGTGAATCACTTTCGGGGCGATGAGTGTTTGTGGGTAGGGAAAATACACTATTTTATTTTTCTAATTTTCTTCGTTATTTTCGGGATATTTATATTCTAATTTTGAAGTTGCTTCATGTTTTTATTAATTTATTTATTTATTTTGCTGGTCTCGTTTCAGTTTGTCACCGCCAAGAGAAGCCAGTGGTTGTATGCCTTCTGGAGTTGGCTCGCCTTGGTTACCGCTTCGGATTGGAACCGCCTAGCATTGTTAAAATCGAAAAGGAAATCGAACGAGAGGAGAGTGAATTGGCATCACAGATGAACGACGACGACCCGAACGAGGCAGCCGACGAGACGGTCGATGGTGGAGACGAAGCGGAGGTCGAAGCCGAGGACGAGGCCGATGCTGAGGCCGGCAGCGAGGCTGACAAAACGATAGAAGAGAATGATGAAGAAGGGGAAGAGAAAGAAGAGAAAGACGATAAAGAAGAAGAGGGAGAAGAAGAGGAAGGAGAAAAAGAAGAAAATCCGGAAGAGAACGAAAACGAATCGGTTGACGGAATAAACGGCAACGCAGAAGAGGACGGCGATGCGGTCAGCGATGG
>CM042165.1:57770003-57790003 GCA_023376005.1 Doryteuthis pealeii
CTTCATTAATCAAGTCAATACTGGAAACAATGCATTTTCGATGCAATTAATTGACTCACCGTTTTCTTTCTAGTTGTATCGTCCTGTTGTTCTGTTGGTTAGGGTTCAATCCTACCATTGGTCTTTCATTATATCTTAGGGAGCAAGGGAAATGAAGGTAAAGGTCGTTCCAATCGTAATTGGTGCCCTTGGAACGATCCCCAAAGCTCTGGAAAATAATTTGGGTGGACTGGAAATCAGAGGAAGAATCGAGACCATCCAAACTACAGCACTGTTAGGATCGGCTAGAAGAGTCCTGGAGACCTGAGGAGACTTGCTGTCACTCAGCTCCCAGTGAACCATCAGCTACGGCAGGTGTGAAAAACTAAAATAATGATAATAATTATAATAATAATAATAATAATGATAATAATAATCAGCTAGTTTATTAGGTTTGAGACCTGTCAGCTGTTCCTTATAAACATTCATCTTAATTGCACAGAATATTTATACTCTTTCCACAGATTATCTAACATTGCCTTAAAGGAGTTTAGAGATGGCATTCACTATTGATGATGGTAGTTTATTCCATGTATTCACCACTCTGTTACTAAAACAATTTTGTCTCGCATTTGCTTTACAATTTTTTTTTAAGAGTTTAAATTTATGACCCCTGGTATTGGCAGTGTCTATCTCTTCTCCATGTCACATGTGACATCTAGTTCAGCATTACATGGGAGAATACCTCGCAGATCCATTACTACTGAATATCGAGTTCGATCCTCGCTGGATGCCCCATATTTGCCACCTTGTGTCACAAATTACCCGTGGTGAACCGTATAGTTGATAATTGAAATCCATGCAAGAAGTATATTTAAAATTCAGTTTTATAATTAAAAAAAAACAATATAATCTTTCGATCTATCTTAGAATACTCTGACTGTATCCCTTGCAGAAGGGTAATGCTCCCACCAAAAAGGGGTGCACTGGGTATAACACTAAACTGCACCTGTTAGTGAGTGTCAAATTGCCATTACTCCCATGTCCACTCTGATCCTTAGTGGTAGTACCTGTTAGGATACGATCTATGGGTCAAAAGGTCTGTTCAAAAATTATTTGTATTCGATACGTGTGCAAAAAAGCTTTTGAAAAACAACTATACAAAAACGTAAATGTGAGCGTACAATGAACGCAATTCCCACACCTCTAGGCATGAAATAACTCTAGACAGGTTGACATGACGTTAAAATCATTCCATCAATCAATCAATATAATCTTTCAGCGCTTTTAGCTGCCGAAACTGTTATCACACCTAGTTAGCGGCTGATGAGGACAGGGTGTCACACGTTGTATTTATTACACGTTGTATGATGAAAATGCCTCTGCAGCCAACTCGGCTCTAGATCTGATCCTCGACAAGTTCAAGATTCCAGATACTGACTTGAAAATAAAATTAATAGATTCCTTCATACAAAATGGCAACAACACTGGAATAACAACATCCACAATAAACTCTTCCTAATCAAAACCACTTTGGGAGACTGGAGACCAGCTTTAAGAAAGTCTAGAAAGGAACAAGTCATTGTGTCCCAATTACGCATTGGTCACAAGACTAACACACTCCTATATACTCAAAAGAAAACAACAACCACAATGGGAAACATGCCAAACACCTTTGACTGTTGAACACTTATTCATGGAATGCAGTATTTTTGCTCATATCAGAAACCGTTATTTTAAAGCAAACAATATAAAAGATCTACTTGAAAATGTCAACATGGAGGACATTCTGTCCTTTTTGAGGGAAATAAAATTATACCATAGAATATAGACATGAACTTAATCAATACCATACAACATGATCCCCAATGATGCTAACACATTTTTAAAACCAATTACTAAATGTATAAATATAAATACACGACATATATTACTTCCTAACCGTTAGGCATGACATAACCCCAGACGGGTTGATATGCCGTTAAAATCAAAAAGTTTAAAACATTAAAATATCGACATATTTACAATTCAGCTTAGAAAGTTTGCCTCTAAGTCGGCTAATTACTAATCGAAAATTGAAATCGATCATTTAAACTGTAAATTGTTTTAATTTTGACTTTTTTGTTGTTTCGTTTTAGTTTTAGTTTTTAATATCACAACCGAAAAACTACATGAAAAACAAATAGAGACACACTCTCAGAATATAAGATGATTTGATTGGTTGTTAGCGCCAGCCAATCAGATGCGCGGTAGAGAATTTTACAATCGTCCAAAAACAATAAAAAGTCAAACGTCTGTTAGCGTCTCAAGTAATAGGCAAACGTCTGTTAGCGTCTCAAGTTGGTGGGTGGATCAGAGTTTTGATCATCTCTGATAGGGTCTGCATGGCGAGCGAAGTCTGATGTTGGAAGACCCAACACTTCCCAGTGACCCATGCATACTACATCACTGACGACACCTACCAGCGCCCCAAATGTAGGAGCGTATATTTAAAGTATGATTGTTTATCTCTCGTCAGAGGAATACTTATTTATTCCTACTTTACTCTATTTATTTTAAAGGTCAAATGATATTTGACCTTGACAATTCAAATAAAGAGAATTAAGGGGAATAAAAGATTAAACAATAATTATTAGAATGATAGTTGACATCCTCTAAAACAGATTTTTTGTAGACAATATTCAGCATAAACATAGACAATGGTCCGGGTGTATGTTGAATATTAGATGTCTACAGTGTCTTGTCCTTTTAAGTTAAGTATATTGCACGGTAATCTGAATAATAGCTACATAAATGAGAGTAACCTCCCCTTGTTTCTTTCACTTTGAAGAAGCCGTCTTTTTTGGTTGGCCATTTTAATTTCACCGTAAATCTACACTGGAAATACAAATTTGTTCGAATCAATACAACTGAATGCTTTAACACGAAAATATCATAAAATGTGTTCTTAATTGTGCTTGCGCATTATTTGAAATGAACTTAATTGTTATTAAGAATACATTTTATGATATTTTCGTGTTAAAACATACAATTGTATTAATTACGGTGAAAAGAAAATGGCCAACCAAGACATATATTCCTCCTAAAAGTGAAAGAAACCAAGGGAGGTTACACTCATTTATGTAGCTAATGTTCAGATTACCTATTGCACCAGGGTACAACGTAAACAAACATGTCAGCTTTCATTATTTCTGTTTAAAAAGATAAACTTCCAAGAAAATTATAAATCTTTCCATGGAAATTTTATTTATAAAACTAATTTAATATGACGAAGGAAGACAAACTAAAAACACTTGAAAACGACAGGAAGATTCCTGAAGTTCCTCGTTTATTCAGGCATCGATGACTAAATTGCATGAGTAACATGTGTTGTAATAAAATTATTTTTGAATGACTTGTTTTCCTAAAGCAGAACAAAAAAAAAATCTTCTTATTTGATGGAATCGAACCCTTGTCTCTTCTTGTTAGTTTATTGAATCCCGATTCATCATGGCGGATATTGAATAATGATATGAGAATAAGGAAGATTCTAATTGGTGAATTCTTTCAGCTAAAAATAATTACAATTAATTATGACAGCCATCTGTAGTCATTAACGATAGAAATAAATAATCAATTATTCAGGTGTGTTAATTAGTATTTTTGTATTTATATTGGTGATCTTTGTAACAGTCTGTTCATACAACAGGCTCAGTATTTCTATCTATCTATCTATCTATCTCTCAACCTGTTCATATCTATCTATCTATCTATCTATCTATCTCTCAAATGGTTCATATCTACCAATCTCAACCTGTGCATATCTATCTATCTATCTATCTATCTATCTATTTATCAAACTGTTCATATCTACCAATCTCAACCTGTTCATCATCTATCTATCTATCTATCTATCTATGTAGCTACCTAGCTAGCTAAACAGATAAATAAAACCAGTTTAAATAAAACCAGTTTGTCTATATTTCATACACGATGTACCTGTATCATGTCCAAAAATGAAAATGAAATCCTTTTGCATAAAAAAAAGTTATTAAAACCAAAAAATGATATTTTTGAAAGAATATTCCTTTTCAATTTTGATGGCACCGGAACGTTATCTTGAAAAAATTTTCTTGCAGATATTAGAGCTGATCCTTAAACATATGTAATTATTTTGCTTTCGTCCTTGAAAAATAAACCCCAAACCACACCCCAAAAAACGTGTGAAAGGCCAAAGGTTAACGGTGCCTTGTCATTTCAGGTGAAGCATATTGCCTCAGAGCACAACGTAAGTGAACATGTCAACCAAATTTCTGAAGGCAAATATTGTATCTTCGGAAGAGTTGTCTTCATCCGGGTAAGAACTGCAAACCGCCGACCATAAAAAAAAAAGGTTAAACACAGAAATATTCATTGGATTCAAATGCTTTTCGCTTTTTCCCTTTGCCTTTTTTTGCTTTTGTCTGGTCATTCTGTGAATTGTAGACGATTTAAAAAATAAGTGTAATTCATTTATATTCATATGCTGAAAGATGTTCAAATATTGAGCAAAATTTAAGATTTAGAATATGCTGACTGTGTTCTCTACAGAGATGTTCAAATATTGAGCAAATTTAAGATTTAGATATGCTAACTGTGTTCTCTACATAGAGTACGACTTTTCCAAAGGAGGTGTCCTGTGTAGGACTCTAAGCTGAATCTTTTGGTGATGTACCAGTTCTGGAGTACCCCTTTATTGCAATGACTCCCAGGTCCACTCTGATCCGGAGCTGTAGTACCTATGGGTCAAATAGATCTGTTTAAAGATTAATAATATTCGATTGGACCGTGTGCAAAAAAAAAAGAAAAAAACTTTTAAGAAATAACAACAGAAAAAAATGAAATATGGACGTGTAATGAATGCGATTCCCAAACGTCTCGGCATAAAATAAGCCACGACGGGTTGACATGCCATTAACATCAGTCAATTAATCTATTAAGGCTAGTTCCAAATTAAAAATTGACTTTCAAAAGCAGATCGGTTATTTCCTATAACTCCAACATAAAAAAGGGGAACCACTATGATTGACTGATAAATTATTTATTATTTATTCATTAATCTACTAGGAAAAAAGAAGACGGGGTTAGCGTTAGGGTTATGGTTTAGGGTTAGGGTTAGTTTAATGGGAAAATAATAGGTAGATTAATTAACAGATAAAATTCATTCAGAGTGGTTCCCCTTTTTATGTTGGAGCTATAGGAAATAACCAGCAGATCTTTATCTCGATTCGAACACCAAATGCGGCATTATTTGTCCGTATGGTCTCGTTTCCTAATATGATTATTTTGTTATTATTTTCATAAACATGTCGACTAAAGCATTATAACAAAAACAATAAAGATGAAGATATTAGTCTGAATAGTTAGTGGAAAATGACAAAGTTTCATGAAGAATTTGGGAAGACATTTGCAAAATCAATGTCAAAATCGCTTAATCATGTCTAATCATAAAATTGGGGCGCTGATTTTTTTTTAGTTTTGTAAAACATAAATATCAATATTCTACAATTAAATTTGAAGGGCCGGTAGAGTGTTCGGCTGGGAAGTTCAAGGTCCCTGGTTCGATACGGGACCTCGCCAACTCAGCGTATTACTAGCACAGGGATCTGTGCGGTAAAGTAAGGAGCTGATGGTAGGTGTTGCACCCCGCCTCAGACGCTAAAAAAACAATCTCCTTGGTCTAGCTAGTTAGTAAAAAGGGGATAGACTCCCTCGCTGAAAGGCTAATACCGACTTTAGGCCACCCCGACAATTTTACTTTATGTGTATGGGTATGCAATAATTAATAATAATATAGAGAGAGAGAGAGAGAGAGAGAGAGAGAGAGAGAGAGAGAGAGAGAGAGAGAGAGAGAGAGAGTATGTGGGTTTGGTAGTGGGGGGGGTGGGAGGGAGCGTGTGCAGTCCACTTCTGACCATCTTTGAAATATGCCTTCAGCAGAATCCAGTGAATATTTCTGTGATTATGTTGTCACGTGATCACACATTTGTCGTCGGTCATCTTTATTGTTTGCCTCGCATTTCGGCCCCCCTTCCCCACACCACTCCCCCCGTGTGTCTCTTCATCCTTTATCCACCCCCACCTCCCACCCCCGATGTGCCTTTGGTCAAGCTTTCATTGTTTACCATATTTGTAATTTTTGTCATTCATTGTCCTTTTGCTTTCAAACAAAAATACTTCCAATTATTTATATCGTTGTCTTTGTAAATCTCATATATTCGCAAATATTTATCAACACACACACACACACACACACATATATATATATATATATATATATATATATATATATATATAATATACATACATACATACATACAATAAAAAATGACTTACCGTTAAAAAATATATTGAGTTAATCGGATAAGTCAGTGTTATAAAAATATAAAGTGCTCAATATATATATGTGTGCTCTATATATATATATATATATATATATATATATATAGTAGTGCTCTAATATATATATATATATATATATATATATATATATATATAGCTACATATACACATACACTCACATATTTGAATACATATATAAATGAAATTCACTTGAATATATGTTCATATGAGTATATTTTACATACATAAAATATATAATCTACTAACTGAAATTCTCGACTACGGGGTTATCTTGGATAATAGCTGTTTATTTTTCAATTTAAGCAATTACAACCAATAATTGTTACTCTACAAGATAAATCTATACCACAGAAAATAGGTTTACCAATTATGTTTTTTAAATCTTTTTTCATGAAGAAAAATTAATGAATTTTGTAGACACATTTACTAATTTAAGTAAGTGACACGATTAAGTCTTTACTAAGCAATAATGTTTCTCTTTTTGAGATGAGATCAGAAACACGTGTCGCGTATGTAAGATAAAAAGAATAAAACATTTTTTCTGAAAACATAATACATTTTGCGGACCTTCCTCTTTTTTTATAAAATATTAAATTTTCTCCCGTTAGAACCAGAACAACATTTATATATATATATATATATGTGTGTGTGTGTGTGTGTGTGTGTGTGTAAGAAAGATAATCAGTCTGACTTTAATACAGTAAACTACATATGTTGGCGAGGCTCCAGTTCTGGAGCTCAAGCGAGTGTGGAGTACCCCTTCATTGCCATTACTTCAAAGTCCACTCTGACCTTGAGTGGTAGTACCTGTTAGAGACCTATCTATGGGTCAAATAGATTTGTTCAAATTATCATTATTTGATAGGAATAATTTACAACTGTAAATCATTTGTATTAAAAATTGTTATTTGAAATTATAATTGCTTACTACGGGTTATTACTATTATTATTAGTCATTGAAACCATATAACTGTTTTGAAAACAAAGGATTATTATTAAATACGAATATTTGAAACCATAAAACTATATGATAATTATTTGTACTAGATAAGAATACTTGATATCATAGGTATGTAAAAAAACTCTTCAGAAACAATTACACAAAAATATAGATATGAATATACAATAAACGCAATGAACCTCTTGGAATAAAATAACCCTCGACGGGTTGTAAAAAAAACTCTAAATAAACAATTACACAAAAATATAGATATGAATATAGAATGAACGCAATGAACCTCTTGGAATAAAATAACCCTCGACGGGTTGTAAAAAAACTCTTCAGAAACAATTACACAAAAATATAGATATGAATATACAATGAACGCAATGAACCTCTTGGAATAAAATAACACTCGACGGTTGTAAAAAAACTCTAAATAAACAATTACACAAAAATATAGATATCAATATACAATGAACGCAATGAACCTCTTGGAATAAAATAACCCTCGACAGGTTGTAAAAAAAACTTTAAATAAACAATTACACAAAAATATAGATATGAATATACAATGAACGCAATGAACCTCTTGGAATAAAATAACCCTCGACGGGTTGTAAAAAAACTTTAAATAAACAATTACACAAAAATATAGATATGAATATACAATGAACGCAATGAACCTCTTGGAATAAAATAACCTTTGACAGGTTAACATGCCGTTAAATCAATCAATCAATCATCAACAAAATTTCATTTTTTATATCATTGTTGTGCCTTTACGTGTCTTTGTCTGCTAATGATTCTTTTTTTTATTCATTTATCTATTTTTTTATTTTTACTAATTTTATTTTAATGGACTTTTTCTATTTTTCAATCAAATGTATTTTTGTTTCCATGTTTGTACGGTAAAATGAATTCTGTTTGAAATTAACAATGCCTAACAAATTAAAACCTGAGTTTCCATTAATCGGTAAAAGGGAAATTATGTTTGCTGTGGTTTCAGAAAAACTAATTCTAACCTTATTCAAAAATCTAAGATTTTGTAGAAACGCCTTTTCAAAAATTTTGTGATATTTTATAAGAATTTTTTAGACAGTAAATTCATCATGAAAAAAAAAGTAATTGTCAATACTAAATATTTTGTGTTAATACGACGTTAAACAAAACAAAACTAAATATCTTAAACAAAAATAACAATTTAGCAGATCGTATTAGTCTTTTTGTACGGCCTACATAACTTAAAATGATACTGACGTGACTCCGAGGTTCGCTGTGACTCTGTGAGGGTCCAATTTATGGGTAAATTAGAAATGTTTTGAAATTTTGAAATTGAAATTATTTATTTCGATAGGATCGTATGCATAAAACATCTCTTAAGAAACAACTACACAAAAATATAAATACGAACAAGCAATGAACGAGATTCTCTAACCTCTTGGCATAAAATAATCTTAGACGGGTTGATATGCCGTAAAAATCAATCAATATATTAATATACTTTGTAAGTAATATGAATATAATTTCTTACATTTTCTACTGTGAAAAACTTAGCTGCCAAAAAAAGCCTTTATCGCTATAGAAATAGATTTAAAGAATCTTGTCTTTTTTTATACATAGAAAATGTACAGTTATTTGTAATTGTGTATGTTTATTAATAATTTATTTATTCATGGGTAATGTTATGTAAATCTTTTTAAAATTCTGTGTATTATATTTTATAATTTTTCAACTTTTTAATTCTATCTTTATTTTATCTTTATTTTCATTTTTTAATATGTAATTAGTGTACTTGTAAAATATGGGATACACATGGACAGGAATATCTGCTCTGTGACCATAAGTTCTTTTGTTTTGTTTTGTTTTTTGGATCAGACATTGGTTTTGGAGTCCAACTAGAAGTATCATACAATCCCACCAGTTGTTGTCGGTTGTCCAACGTAGTGTAGGAAGAAGCCGTAACTTATTATATATTTCCCTTTTAATGTTTCCAGATTTTCAGTCAATGTTCATGAACCAAGCCATCCTTTTTTTTAATAAATGAAACCTTAATTCTGCGATGTGAAATTTGAATTAATTAATTAATTGACATTGTTAAAACTGGAAAGGTTAAAAAAAAGTCTTACATTATTGTTAGGAAGATCTAACAAAAATAGAGTTGCTCCCCTTGATCAGTAAGAGGCTGATGGGAACCCGGAAGTGGAATTTACGCCATGGTACTTTTGGATTTGGGTTCCTACTGGGTGGAACGCACATACACAGCACGGTTGAGTTAGTTAAGTCACTTTTAAGGTAGAAAATGCTTCTACCCTGTGTTAAATAAAACCTTGTTAATTTTCCAACAACCTGGTCTTGCATTTTCATTCAGTCTTCCCTATTTTATCTGTATGTAAAAACATAACAATTATGAAATCTGACACGACTACGTTTTGATTTTTTTCTGATAGCTTGTGAGTGTTTATCCAACACTTCTACCACGAGCAGGATGTGACACAAGGTCAATTTTTAAGTAAATCTGGTTTGACTTCAGAGTTTCCTTCTCCTAGATTGGTTGCCTAACCAAGGCTAAAGAACCCGATTTGTCCCGCTATTTACCCACATATGGTAGATCCCTGTCTTACCCGAGGCGATTAGCACGAAGTAGGTGGTTTCGAATTTTTTCTCTAATCTCCAGTTCACCGAGTCTCTTTTCCCGGTTCCTGGAGGATTATTTTAACGGCCTACTGGTCTCCAACAAAGGGATGGCATGACGATTCTTTACTGATGTCATTAAGTTTATTTAATGAACACCGTGAAACTGTACAAGGAAAAAAATAGCATTTAATGACGTATACAGCAAATACTTTTTAAAGAAATGCGAAAATCCTCAAAGAATTAGAAAACTCTTCAAAGAAATAGAAACTTACCGTTTTTGCCTCATCCGACCAGTTGACGAAAAACTTTAACTCTAACTTCCCCTTACCCTTTTCCGGTTAGGGTTCGTAGACCGCAGAAACTAGTGGTCGGCATCAAATGATATTAAACCTATTAACTACCCTCAATTGAATACTCTGATTGTAGTTAAATTCTTTATAAACAAAATAGTTATATAAAAATAAGAAATAATTAACCGGTCGGTTTAGCGGCAGTTACAATTATTCCAAGTGCTCTGACAATGATTGGTATTACAGTCACTTTCATGCTCAATAGCATCTTTTTTTTTAATCTCTCTAGCAAGGTCAAACTATTTATCCAGATTTTCGCCTTCATTCAATCTCACACTTCTGTTCTTTTCCTTTCTTAATGTTTTCATTTGTTGTTGCATTTTCTTTGTCTTTCTAGTCTCATTTTCTATTCATCTGTTGTGTTTCTGTAATGGATGCCAATTTTATCGCTAATTTAGATTAGGTCGTTTAATTCAGTGATGTTGTCTGTTGGGATGTTTTGTAATATTGTATTTACCTTTTTCAGTTTCTAACTTTTTCCAGTCTTTATTTCTTAGAAATGGTTATGTATCCTTCTTTTCGGCAATGATTTGTTTTAATAGTTCTACCTCGTATTTTTCATTTGTTTGTTGAAGTTGTGATATTTTGTAGCGTGATGTTTTGTTTGTCAGCGTGTTGTATTTCGTCTTGTGCAGGAAACATATTAGAGGGGCCGGGTTAGCTAGAAACCACAAGGTTCCTAGTTCGATACCGGTCCTCGCCAACTCAGCGTATGAGTAGCAAAGGGATTTGTGCGGTAAAGTAAGGAGCTGATGGTAGGTGTGACTCTCCACTTCAGATGCTAAAACAATCTCCTTGGTCGCTGACTGGCTGATACCGACTTTAGGCCGCCCCGTCGACTTTACTTTACTTTACTGTAGTGTACTGAGATCTCGACATAACGAGATTAAGGAAAATCTCGGTAAGGCGAGATCCCTAAAAAGGGACTTTCATTATTACACGGCGTGATGAACCAGACAGACCATATCATGTATGTTCCCGTAAATAACACCTCTTCTTAAACCGTAAACCCGGAGTTTGTTCTCTACACTTACCTGTCCATATATTTCCATTATTTCAAGATCCGAAAACCACCTTTTATTCAGGATCATCCTTGCTTGATCTGCTAGTCGCGGGTTTGTTGTAGTGAATTTATCAGTTTCATTCTAAATTTCTATTCCCCCTTTTTCTATACCCTCTTTGTATTGGGTTGCTTTTGAAATAGCAGTATAGTACATTTATGTTGTCTTCTCTTGTATATTTTTCCTATGATGTTTCTCAGATGAGTTGTTGTTTTGCTCTTCGTTTCCTGTACAAAGAATTTGAGCTGCCAACATTCGCAGGATCACGGTCAGGTCCCCCATGTTCGCTATTAATGGAGCACATGTCGTTTTTCTTCTGATGTCTCTCAGATGAACAGTTTTCATCATCATTTGTGTACCAGAAAGAAGAATTTGAGCTGCCCAAAACAACTGGCACTCTCCTGTCTATGCGTTCCACATTCTCTGGATCTAAACCTACACATCCCAATACTTTATTATCTTTTCTGACTCCTTTTTATTTCTTATTTTTATTTTTATAGATTTGTACCATTTCGGATTGCAAAATCAATGAGTATGCGGCATGCCTTTACTTTCTTATCACAGATTTACGATGTCTGGTCAGTTGGATGCCGTCGTATTTCTATGGATGAGAGCCAGATCCCATATGATTATTGCAAATCATAGTGACTGTGTATCGCACATATTCATGACATTTATTATTATTATTATTATTATTATTATTATTATTATTATTAGTTTTTCACATCAGCATTAGCTGATGGCCTTTCATTGGAGTCTGAGTGACAACAAGTCTCCTCAGTTCTCCAGGACTCTTCTGAGTATTCTGGCTGATTGCAGCAATGCAGTATTCTGGATGGTCTCAATTTTTCCTCTGATTCCCAGATTTTCCAAACTTGTTTCCAAACATTTTAGGACCGTTCCAAGTGCACCAACTACAATTGGTATAACTTTGACTTTCATTATTATTATTATTATTATTATTATTATTATTATTATTGTGTTTTTCCACCTGTATAAGCTCGTGGCTCACTGGAGGCTGAGTGACAGGAAGTCTCATCAGGTCCCCAGGACTCTTCTGGGTATTCTAGTTGATCTTAACAGTGCTGTTGCTTGGGTGGTTTCGGTTCTTCTTCGGATTTCCAATTCTTCCAGACTCTTTTCCAAATCTTTGTGAACCCTTTCCAAGGGCCACAATTACAATTGACACCACCTTCATGTTCCACAGTTTTTTCAGATCTCTAGCCAGGTCTAAGTATTTGTAGCTATCTTTTCGCTTTCTTTCCACTTCACTCTGTGATCCGCCGGGACGGCAAATTATTATTATCATGGAGTTCTTCACACCAACGTTAGCGGATGATATTTCACTGGAGGCTGAGTGACAATAAGTCTCCTC
Organism: Doryteuthis pealeii; assembly: GCA_023376005.1. Classification (NCBI taxonomy): domain Eukaryota; kingdom Metazoa; phylum Mollusca; class Cephalopoda; order Myopsida; family Loliginidae; genus Doryteuthis; species Doryteuthis pealeii. Next base: position 57,782,727 of record CM042165.1, read on the forward strand.
GTGTGTCCAGGACTCTTATGACTATTATAGACGATTGCAGCAGTGCAGTAGTCTGAATGGTCTCAATTCTTCCCCTGATTTCCAGTTCCTCCAGTCTTTTTTCCAAGTTTATTGGGACCGTTCCAAGTGCACCAACAACAATTGGTATCACTTTCACTCTCATATTCCACAGCTTTTTCAATTCTCTGGCAAGGTCCAGGTATTTATCCAACTTTTCATTTTCCTTCAGCTTCACCTTGTGATCTGCTGGAACCGCAAAGTCCACAAGTTGACATGTTTTCGTTTTTTTGTTTTGTTTGTTAATCAACACTAAGTTTGGTCTCCTGGCTGGGATAGGATGATCCGTCTTTATCTCAAAGTCCCAGAGAATTTTATGCGTTTCATTCTCAAGAACATATTCTGGTTTATGCATATACCATTTAAAATTTAATTTTTTGCATAATTCCCAGTGGATCACCTTCCCAACCCAGTCGTGCCTAGCTTTGTATTCCTGCTGTGATAGTTTGCTACATTCACTTAACACATGATTGACAGTCTCATCTCTGTCACCGCACAGTCTACATTTACTGTTTGTTGCGTCTTATCAATTTTTACTTTAATATAATTTTTTTCTTATGGCATTATTTTGTGCAGCAATTATTAGTGATTCAGTTTCTCTCTCGAGATTTTCTTTTCTTAATCATGTTCAAGTTTTTTTTTTATGTGCAACCTATTATTATTTCTTCTTTTTGAGTTTTCACATCAGCATTAGCTGATGGTCTTTCCCCGGAGTCTGAGTGACAGCAAGTCTCCTCAGGTCTCCAGGACTCTTCTGAGTATTCTGGCAGATTGCAGTGTTCTGAATGGTTTCAATCCTTCCTCTGATTCCCAAACTTTCCAAACCCTTTTCCAATCCTTTTGGGACTGTTCCAAGTGCACCAACTACAATTGGTATCATTTTCACTTTCATATTCCATAACTTTTTCAATTCTCTGGCAAGGTCCAGGTATTTATCCAACTTTTCATTTTCCTTCAGCTTCACCTTGTGATCTGCTGGAACCGCAAAGTCCACAAGTTGACATGTTTTCGTTTTTTTGTTTTGTTTGTTAATCAACACTAAGTTTGGTCTCCTGGCTGGGATAGGATGATCCGTCTTTATCTCAAAGTCCCAGAGAATTTTATGCGTTTCATTCTCAAGAACATATTCTGGTTTATGCATATACCATTTAAAATTTAATTTTTTGCATAATTCCCAGTGGATCACCTTCCCAACCCAGTCGTGCCTAGCTTTGTATTCCTGCTGTGATAGTTTGCTACATTCACTTAACACATGATTGACAGTCTCATCTCTGTCACCGCACAGTCTACATTTACTGTTTGTTGCGTCTTATCAATTTTTACTTTAATATAATTTTTTCTTATGGCATTATTTTGTGCAGCAATTATTAGTGATTCAGTTTCTCTCTCGAGATTTTCTTTTCTTAATCATGTTCAAGTTTTTTTTTTATGTGCAACCTATTATTATTTCTTCTTTTTGAGTTTTCACATCAGCATTAGCTGATGGTCTTTCCCCGGAGTCTGAGTGACAGCAAGTCTCCTCAGGTCTCCAGGACTCTTCTGAGTATTCTGGCAGATTGCAGTGTTCTGAATGGTTTCAATCCTTCCTCTGATTCCCAAACTTTCCAAACCCTTTTCCAATCCTTTTGGGACTGTTCCAAGTGCACCAACTACAATTGGTATCATTTTCACTTTCATATTCCATAACTTTTTCAGTTCTCTGGCAAGGTCCAGGTATTTGTCCATTTTTTTCATTTTCCTTTAGCTTCACCCTGTGATCTGCTGGCACTGCAAAATTCACCAATTGACAAGTTCTTTCTTTTTTGTTAATCAACACCAGGTCTGCTCTTCTTGCTGGGATAAGGTGATCCGTTTTTATTTCAAAGTCCCAGAGAATTTTATGCGTTTCGTTCTCAAGAACAGATTCTGGTTTATGCATATACCATTCTGTTGCATAATTCCCAGTGGATCACCTTCCCAACCCAGTCGTGTCTAGTTTTGTACTCTCGTTGTGTTAGTTTGCTACATTCGCATAGTACATGGTTTACAGTTGTTATTATTATTATTATCCTTATTATTATTATCTGTTTTTCGAATTATCATGGACGAAACTATTTTGTTTTTTGTTTAACTAACTGAAGGAATTCGTCAGTTGCATAAATGTTTGTATATTGTATTGACGATGACGTTATTTTAATTTTATTCAGACAAATGACATTTATTTGTTTCCGAACTGACGGATAATGGCAGTGTGTCACGAGGCATCTGACATGTTTCAAATTACTTGTATTAATTGTGCTTTTTTTTTTAAGGATTCTTTTTTTTCAGTCTATATGTTAAATATCTTTCCTCACCTCTCTCTCTCTCTCTCTCTCTCTCTCTCCCTCTCTCTCTCTCTCTTCTCCACCCTGTCGGCTGGGGCGTTAGAATGCACCGACTGCACCTCTGCAGAGGGTTAAGACTCCCCCAATGTTGGCCGTGGGTGGCGACCCGTGATGCTTAAGGATAGAGCCCAGGTGGATGAGCAGTTCATGACATGCAATACTCCACTTTGGCCCTATCTTGGGCTAGACGGGCGGTCGGAAAGGCCTCCTCCGATCAATCGGCTGGTCACGTCAAGCCCTAGCACCTATATGATTTTCCCAACCCTGTTGCCCTTATGGCAAGCCCCAACCCCTCTTTATCATATAGGTGCTAGAAAGCGGTGGCTGCGGGTCTACATGTCCTGGGAATGACGTTAAACTCTATCTGATGGTGAGGTTCCAGTTTTGGAGGTTTGGGGAATGTGGAGCACCCCTTCATCACCATTGCTCCCTGGTCCACTCTGACCCGGAGTGGTAGTACCTGTTAGGGTCCCATCTATGGGTTAAATAGAAAAATGTATTTATAAAAAAATTGTATTATCCATTAAGAATTGATTTATTTCAAAACTTTATCGGCATTAAATGACCCACTGAGGTTGATATGCCGTAAAACAAAACAAACAAACAAACAAACTCTCTCTCTCTCTCTCTCTCTCTCTCTCTCTCTCTCTCTCTCTCTCTCTCAACGGTTTAAACTCTTATCGTATGGATTTTATACCAATGTATTTCATTGACTTTTGGCAGACCATTTCCACCATATGCGGGCCGGGTTAGCTTAGTCGGTAGAGCGTTCGGCTAGAAACCACAAGGTTCCCTAGTTCGATACCGGTCCTCGCCAACTCAGAGTATGAGTAGCACAGGGATCTGTGCAGTAAAGTAACGAGCTGATGGTAGGTGTGGCAAACAATCTTCCTTGGTCTAGCGCTATTGAAAGGGGGTTAGACCCCCTTGCTGACTGGCTGATACCGACTTTAGGCCGCCCCGACGACTTTACTTTTTTACTTTAAAAATCACTAAGTAAAATTAACTAAAAATATTTAAAATTAAATTTTAAATTTAAAAAATTAAATTTCCATTTATTTTTTTAAATTCTGATAAAAAGGTAAGAGCGGCCATCAAATACGGTATCATGATTTACTTATATTTACACGTTTATACCAAATGTCTGTTGTTTATTACTGGAGGGACAAGTCTCTTCAATATTCCTGCTTTATTTTTTTGGAATTTCAGTCTCGAAAGACTATGATATAGTTTTTGTGCCCCTGAAGTTCCTGTGACTGTGAAGTCCAATGTTCGAAAAACATTCTCGACCGCAGATGTCGCATGTAAAAGCTGTCCCTGAAGATGTTGATGTGCCGGTGCTTTGTTGCCACTGCTTTCTTCTGGAGGAGAGATAGTGTTGCGCCAGGGTATCCCTGCACTCTCCGTGAATACTCTTTATTCTTCACCTAATTTCCAGAATTTTTTTACTGGACTCTTTGGAATCGGGTCATTCCGAGTGTTCCAACAACAATAGGCACAACTGACGCTTTCGTCTTCAATTATTTTTTTTTCCGATTCTCTCTTCTCAAGATATTTTTTCCCACTTAATCTTATTTCTATTATAATCCATTGTCTGATTGTTCAGCAAAATCCATCTTTTCTTTGCCTTCTTTATGATAATCTGGATTTTATCTTATATGGATTTGCTGATCCATTTAAACCTCGGAATCCAAAAGATGGTGTTTTTTTTCTAATTCTGCAAGACAGGGGCGTATAGCAGCGGTTTTTTTTTTATGGTGAAATCAGAGTCATTTGTACACTTCCCAGCGGATCACCCTTCCCAACCAGTCATGCTTATTTTTGTTGATTTAGAAGCCAATTTGCTGCATTCGCTTGTTATATAATTGATGGTCACGTTTCTGTTTCGCCGCCGCAATTTGCATTTGCTATTTTCCTGCGTCTTCTCAATTTTTTTTTTTTTGCCTTTCATCAAATTTCTTCTTATGACCATGTTCTGGGTCACCGTTAAAAACGATTTAGTTTTTCATTATTATTATTGTTATTATGATTATGATTATGATTATGATTATTATTATTATTATTAGTAGTAGTAGTAGTAGTAGTAGTAGTAGTAGTTGTTGTATTGCTGTAACAATAGTATTACTGGTACTACTATCAGCATTACCACCACTACTACTACAACTATTGATATTACTATTTGTATTGCGATTGCAGTAGACGTATCCTGTAAGTAATGATTACACTGGGGAACACAATTTTTGTTGAATTGGATCTGACACTTGTTTTTAACTATTTTCTTACCCCCTGAATCCAAAAATGACCCCAGTTTTTATATATCACGTCACCTTTTTTTAGCTACGGGATACCCTCGATTTTTCTCAAAACCGTAAAAATACAGCATCTAACAAATTTTTGCTCATTTTATGGAAGGTTTTTAAAATGTTTATATAATGGAAATAATAAAACATTACACTGGGCATCACAAATTTTGTTCAGCTAGATCTGACACTTGTTTTTGACAAACACTTGGATACTGATTCCAAAAATTTCCCCATTTTTCTCTATTACATGAACATTTTAAGTAACAGGATACCCTCACTTGGCCTCAAAAGACATTAAAATACTGCATGTGACAAATTTGAGCTTATTTTATAGAATGTTTTAAAAATTTACAATAGAAAATGATTAAAAAATTGCTTGACTGTAATATTTATATAAATTCATCTTGTTCATACAAAGGATATTGTTACTGTAAAATCAATCTCAACAGATATAATGTCCGAAATTGTTCCCCGGTGTTATAAAGGTAGGTTAGCAGTTCATTTTAAGTTAGCTGGATTCTCAATAATTTTGGCCTTGTGTCAAACTAAGACAAGTAAATGGTGAAATGATCCTTTAAATAATCTCATCCATTGGTTTAGTAAAAATATTTTTGTTTATATTCTCATCCTTTGATAGTCATGTGGAATCGTGCAAGTCCAGATGGAAGTCCAAGTTGACCAATAAAAGACAATTTGCAGCGGTGTGGGTTAGTCGACTCATAGTGTTAGTAAAATGAGAACACAAGACGTATTTTAACGGAAGTACAATAAACACGTGCTTACACGTTGGTTTACTTTACGGAAAAGAATGATATTGGGAACAAAGACAAAAGGGAAAACGAAATTCGCGCCAGTTCTTATGGCGCCAGTGGTCGTCGCGTAGTAATTTTACCACGTAAGTTCTGGTAATGCGACATGGACAGTAGCCTCACATGCTGAAGAAACTATTTTAGTTTTTGTAAAATTTAACAATATTCAGAGTTGCAACAATTTGAGTCAATTACAAATCAAAACGTTTTCTTATAATTTTTAAAACGTCGATAAATGTAACAAACTTTTACCAAACAATTTTTTAAAACTTCAGAATTATATCTGTGAAATGAATCACTTTTAAATTTTAAACGGAATATTTAAATTTAACAAAATAATTTTGAAAATACTATTATAAATTTGGTGGTTGGTTTTGAAGACTATCGCAATGCAAGTGTAAAGAAAAACGAGGTAACTATGATGTTGTTCATTTACCTGTGATTTATTCTCTTGATATTCCGAGATGAAAAATCCCTTCGTCAGATTTCTAAAAGCACGGACCCCTGGAAGCTCTAGTGACTGTTAATATCTTTCTTTCCCGGGTTCATCCCAACATATTAAGATAACAAATCAAAGCTAAATGAACAACATCATAGTTACCTCGTTTTTTCAATATACAATTTTATTTGTATGAAAATATAATGGCAGCGTATAAGTTAATTTCTATGCAAGGCCAGACGCATATAAGCACTACCACATGGATCGAACTTATTCTCCAATTATAGGTTTAATGTTTTGGAGTTTGTTATTAATGGGTGTATTCCAATGATTTAACCATTTTTTCACAACTGTTTTATAATATTGTCAAATATGAAACACGTAGTTTTTTGTTTTCATTTCAGTGATCAATTCATTCAAGAATTTAAAATTACCAAACGCCCCCCCTTCCCCGCACACTCTCATACGAATCAGTTTTTCCTTATTTTCTTTCTTGTAAATTTTTGTCTTGTCGTCGTTTTATTCTTTTTTTAATTTTATTTTGTAGCTTCTGAAAGAAAAACATTTGATGGTTCGTGTGGGTGGCGGTTGGGACACACTTGACCATTACCTCAGTCATCACAGTCCGACCAAAATCTTGGAGTTTAAACGCAATGACCAGGCAAAGACGCCGGCTCCCAGTCCAAGACATGATCCAGACACAGGTGAGATGGCTGCTGCCACCAACAACACAGCAGATGAAAAATATCTTGTCATTTCTGGAAAATATAAGCGACACTAAACGACTTCATTTTTTTTACGCCACAACGAAATCGTCTGCCATGTGATATTTATCTTTTATTTTTATCCGCCATGTTTATAAAAAGAAATAAAGACAAAAAAAACTGGAATCAAAATGCAAATTATAACCGGTTGACAACAATTAATTCTATAGTCGCTCTTTAAAAAAAAGTGGGGTTCGGAAGGGAATCCGGTTTACTGTAATTGCTGACAGTGGGGATAATATTTTATCAAAAATGCATCAGAAATAGAGCAGAAGGTAAAATCGATAAAAAGATTGGTGACTTGATGTATGGATGTTCAACAGAGTAAGAATTATCAACAACAAAAAAAATAGATACCGTGTTTTGTTTTTTTTTTACATAAAGAAATCTTATGCCGTATCCAACAATTAAAAACATTTTTTTTTCAAAAAGCTGATTTGATTTGTTTTCAATCAAAATATGGCCTTAACTATTGAATCAAAACGCATACCGGGTATAAAAAGATTTTATATTAATTTGTGTACACACACACACACACACAC
>CM042165.1:57795003-57805003 GCA_023376005.1 Doryteuthis pealeii
GAATTATTCCCGCGTGTGATTCCAAAAATGTCGGAAACATTCCATATCAATGCTGGTTAATTTGATAAACGATTTGTCGAGGAAAGTATTAGAATGTGTTGATGATTTTTTTTTTAGCACATCCGTCCTTCCAGAACGCCAGAAAGAATCAAGAAATTCCCATTTTCTTGTGGTCGATTACCGTTTCTTTATCAATTGGGTCGTGAAAAAAAATTTTTCTGATTGAATAAACGTGACGAAGTGTCGTTACTGTTATATATTGATTTTTTTTCGAACAAGTTTGAAACCTTTGTTGGATTGAATCTAAGATTTTAGCCGAATAATTCTCCGGCCTTCATAAGTCTCTCGCATTTGTTAACCTTCCGAGGAAAGTCGAAAAGAAACATTTATTTGACCCACAGGATTGTGTTTTTTTTCTCCATACCTTTACCTGTCATCGCCATAATTTCCTTCTTAGAGGTTTCAGTTTCTAGGGTAAACACAGAACAATATCATAAGTAAACATCGGAGGGTTACGATACTGAAATTTTCTTGAAAGGAAATTAACCGTGACGAGGAAAGGGTTATGTTTGAAGTTTCTTGGAAGTTACCAAAAACAACAGACACAGAAGGAAGACTGGAGAGTAGAGCAGCCGAAAGACAACAGAGACGAATAAACTTGTTGGGTTGAATCAACTTATAATGGTAAAATGTCAGCTTTTTAATTGGATTATGATAAATTATTTTTGACGTGTGTTTCATTGGGTTGAAGTTAAAGGTAAGCCTTTTCAATTGAACGAAGGGCTTTTATTTTCTTTTTGGCGTGACGGGTTATATTGAAAAGATTATTCTATCAAACTGGAATCGATTATTTCTGAAAGAAACTGGAGAGCAAATGGTCGACCATTGTTTTAATTTGAACATAGCTATTTAAAAAAAAAAAACAAATGGCGTTACAACTACAAGAATCTCACAATACATTATTTTGGTAACGAACCACAAAAACAACAAGAGATCGCCTTTTTTATGACAACAATAATGTCTTGCCATTCTCCCCCCCCCAAAAAAAATAAAAACAAAGAAAAGAAAGAAAAGAAAAGAAAAGAAAAAAAGTATTGAAGACATTCTGATTTTATATAAATTCCAATTTCCCATTTGGGGAATAAACATTCGTTCAGGTTTACAAAACTGAACATGTACGATTATAAAAAAAAAAAAAAAGGAAAAACAAAAAAAAAAAAAGAGTAAACAAACAAGAAAAAACGAATTTAGTTGAGTAAAATTTCACTTTGTTTAGAGTAGCAAAAAAAAAAAAAAAAAAAGACTTGGGTCACAAATGTTTAGGGGAAATTGCTTATAATTTGCATTTAAAAATGACTTTTCAAGAATATTTACTTATTTTCTGCACATTGACGAAATAAAAGAAAAAAAATCTGCTTCGTACATTTTTAATAGATTTTCTGTTTTTTCTTTTTTAATTCTTTTTTTTATCGCAGTGTGTCTAATTGTTAACAAATGTACCTGTAACTTTTGTGCCTTTGTCGTATGCGTGCAAGTGTATGTGTGTGTGGGGGATATATATATATATATATAATATATATAGAGAGAGAGAGAGAGGGAGAGAGAGAGAGAGAGAAAGAGAGAGTGAGATAGATAGATAGATAGATTGAGAGAGAGAGAGAAAGGGGAGAGAGAGTATGTGTGATGAATTATGTCTTCGAAGTTCATTTTTTCCTGTGGGAAAATTGGTACCATTATAGTATGTGGCCTACCTTTTGAACGTGGCCTACGAAATCATGTCTCTCTTATAGTATGTGGCCTACCATAAAAAGCATATCATAAGATTATAATAATAACTGCTAACCCTAACCCTATTTCAGAATTTTATAATATTTTAGAATTAAATAATATCTGATTCATGTAAATTATGGATAAATTCTTTTTTAATTAATCTTAATTACTATATACAGCTTATGACTGAATCGCATTTCTTGAAATTGAATATATGTGAGAAATAATTAGTTTCAATAAATTGCCTACTACTTATATCTATAAATATACTCTTACTGGGGTAGGACACATTCAAACCGGGTAGGCCACATACTATAACAAAATCAAAAAGGTAGGCCACATACTATAACGGCACCGGAAAATTTCTAAAAATTGAACTTATTCAAAAAAAAAAATCTTTAATTGATTGTTCAATGATTGTTTTCGTTCAAAATCATTGCCAATGATGTTTTGGACGAAAAATAAATAAATAAATAAATAAAAAGAAACAAACAAACAAACAAAAAGCAAACGAAAACAAACTGTAACATTTTCACTGATCTATCACAAGAAAATTGCATTGGTAAGATCTTATTTGGAATTTGCAATGTTTGACAAGACTAATCAAGGACATAAAACTTATTGAGGGAGTTCAAAGAAGAGCTACTAAAGTAATGAATGATTTAAAAAAAACCTTTCGTATGAAGAAAGACTTAGGAACATTGACTTACCAAGTTTGGTTCATCGAAGTACAAGAGGGATATGATTGAAGTTTACAAATATACCCATGTTTTTTTTATTCAACGAACTTTGATTTACTAAACATTGCTCAAAATATCAATACCAGGGGTCATAAATTAAAACTCTTAAAAACATTTTGTAAAGCAAATGCAAGACAAATTATTTTAGTAACAGAGTGATGAATAAATGGAATAAACTACCATCATCAATAGTGAATGCCCCATTTCTAAACTCCTTTAAGGCAAGGTTAGATAATCTGTGGAAAGATTATAAATATTCTGTGGAATTAAGATGAATGTTTATAAGGAACAGCTGACAGGTCTCAGAACTAATATTCTAGCTGAAAAAGATATTATTATTATCATTATTATTCGCTCCTTTTGAGTTTTCACATCAGCGTTAGCTGATGGTCTTTCACTGGAGTCTTAGTGACAGCAAGTCTCCTCTGGTCTCCAGGACTCTTCTAAGTATTCTAGCAGATTGCAGCAGTGCAGTATTCTGGATGGTCTCAATCTTTCCTCTGATGTCCAGATTTTCCTATCCCTTTTCTAATCCCTTTGGGACCGTTCCAAGTGCACCAACCACAATTGGTATCACTTTGACCTTCATATTCCATAACTTTTTTCTCTGGCAAGGTCCAGGTATTTGTCTATTTTTTCATTTTCCTTCAGCTTCACCCTGTGATCTGCTGGAACTGCAAAATCCACCAGTTGACAAGTTCTTTTTTTTTTTTTTTTTAATCGGCACTAGGTCTGGTCTTATTGCTGGGATAAGTCCCAGAGGATTTTATGCGTTTCGTTCTCAAGAACAGATTCTGATTTATGCATATACCATTTTGTTGTATGGTCAAAATCTAATTTTTTTGCATAATTCCCAGTGGATCACCTTCCCAACCCAGTTGTGTCTAGTTTTATACTCCCGTTGTGCTAGTTTGCTACATTCGCATAGTACATGGTTTACAGTCTCATCTCTATTACCGCATAGTCTACATTTACTATTTTGTTGGGTCTTATCAATTTTCGCTTTGATATAGTTTGTCCTTATGGCATTATTTTGTGCAGCAATTATTAGTGAATCAGATTCTCTCTTAAGGTTTCATTTTCTTAACCAAGTCCAGTTTTTTTCATGTGCAACCTCTCCGATTTGTGGTTTGAAGTGTCCATATAATTGTTTTTCTTCCCATTTTTGTTTTCTAGTCTTTGTTGCTTTTCTGTTTGTCCATATGTCACATCTACTATTGTTGGCCGCCATAAGTAATCTGTCTTTGCTCTTTCTTGTGTAGTCTTCGAGTTGTTGGATTGTGGTTTCTACGCAGTCCTCTATGTTGGCAAGACCTCTTCCTCTTCCTTTCTTGACACATATAATCTATCTCTATCGTCTCTAGGGTGGAGAGCCTTGTGCATGGTCATTAATTTTCTCGTCCTTTGGTCAATCTGTCTGAGTTCTTCTTTTGTCCATTTTAAGAATGGTCCTGAGTATCTTATAATGGGGAGAGCCCAGGTATTGATTCCTTTGATCAGATTTCTGCTGTTAAGTTTGGTTTCAAGAAGTTTTCTAGTTCGCCTGAGATATTCTTTTTTTAACTTTTCCTTTCATTTCTATTTGCTTGATATTGTCTGCTTCTAAAATAAGAATATGTCACATCCCTTGTTTCTTGTTACATCCGATGTCTAGTTTTTATTTCTGAATCCTTATATTTCCTAATAACACTGCTCGTAGTCTTACTACTGCCTCTTCAAGTGTGATAGTACCACCCATACACATTGATATATATATATATATATATATATATATATATATATATATATATATACAAATTACAATGAACCACTTACTTCGCAAAGACGGATCTGAAAATTGTTCCCTTTTACCAAAAAAAAAAAAAAAGAAAAAAAAAGATAGAAAATAAAATGTTAAAGTGAAAATTCTTCCAAGCCGTAGTTGTATCAGTGCTAATGTACGACTGCCCTACTTGAACCCTAACAAGATATGTATGTATGAGTTTTCAATTTTGGTTGAATTCTACCAAAGTAACACTTGATATCATCCACATATATATATATGTACGGAACCTTACATTTGAATTTGGATTTAAATGAAACCTTTAATTTAGGTTTATGTTTTGATTTATGAATAGGAACTTTACATTTTATTTGATTTGAATTCGGTTTTGAAAATAAAAACCTTACATTAGATTTAAAAGTTTCACATTATCTAAAATAATAACAAATACCGTCCATACCTTTTTTACTTTATATATAAAAAAACAAAATATAATAAATAATCAATCATTTATGAAATACAAAATATAAAAAATAATTAATCATAAAAATTCCTTTTCTAAAAATCTTTTGAATACCAACCGTCACATTGTTTTAATACTCATCCCCTTTTGAATAAGTTAATTCGTCTTGTTGCCAACATCTCAAAATCCGCTACAATAAAGTGTTGACCGACAAAAAAAGTTATACACATCGTCATGACCGACAAAAATATGGTGCGAATGCCCACATTGGAGAATAATGTAACAACTTTCGTTCTTTTTTGAGTGGAGTCCTGGATTCAGTCTTGCTGCGAGATAGTCCAGGGATACATCTATCGAAGAATGAAAGCGGGTTGAGTATCTTTTCCTTGTACAGAACAATTCCCGATAGAGGGATAATTTTTAGTCTTTTAATAGAGAAAGTCGTGAGTCTTTGATATGTTGCTGGTAGAAAAGGAAAGTGTAAAGACTTACATATTAAGCATGTTCTCGTTTGCCATACGACACGAGGTTAATAGGGCGCAAAGCCCCGCCGCTCCGGTCCGTGGACAGGATACACAACTGGTGTATGTTACTTCTTTCGAGGCCCGAGAGGGGAAAAGAGGTTTTTGACTTTGCCGCTTCCACTTTTATAATATCGCTGGATGTGCCACTTAAAGGCTATTTGTACCCTTGGGAAATGCTTATCTTTCGTGTCCCCTAGTATCAAATAGGAGAACCGTTGCAAGTGGGGGAATGTAATTCCTACACATTGACCTGACGAGGAAACAAAATGGATCCGACATTAGTAGAAGTAAACAGTTGCAAGCTTAAATACTTCATAAGAACGCTATATAAATTCAGATATTTTTCTTTACTTTGATTTGTGATCAGTTGTAAGTGTAGCGTAATTATTATGGTCTACGGGGAATTTGGGGATTGAAAAGAAAACGGTAATCGGATTTCTGGAGAAAGAGAAGAAAAAGAAATAAGAACAAAGGTTAAAGTTTAGAAGGGTAAAAAAACTCAACGGGGTGCCAGCAATTGACCGACGAATGACCCCGGAACTAGATTTAAAAATAAAAACGGAATTTCCGGGTTTTGACCGGGACGAGAAACGGAAGAAGAGAAAAATCGGTCTTTTTTTCGGCTGGGCCTTCGTGAGAGGCAGACGGGACTTCCCGTATGGGCTTCGCATAGTAGTACCGAACATGATGTACGATAGAGTAATTTGATCTTACCCCCATCTCTCTTTCTCTCTCTCTCCTTCTCTCTGAAAAGAACCCACGAGCCTAGAAAGGAATAAACAACTCTCCCCCCTTTGTACGACTTGCGTATGTTGTTTCTATACTAACTACGGCTACTGCTATTAACGACTACTACTACGACCCGACTGGCCCTATGCAATATAAGTAAATAATCAATAGATAAAAAAAAAGATATCGCACCCGACTGCTAACAAGAATTGGGATTTAGGGGTCGTTTCGTAACGATTATCGCTGGAACCAGTTCTCTTCTCATAACTTAGACTGGCATCTTAAGCTTTTATGGAACAACCTGCCCAAGAGGACAACACGTCATGGGCCAGCATGGCAAGGTCATGTCCATTAGTCCCCACGTCTCATTGTTATTACTCCTTATGTCGAAAGGGACATCGAGGAAAAGTACTGGTAAACTACCCTCGTTTCAATATCGCCTCGTCAGTCATGTGCGAGTTAAAAATGAAATACACTATAAGACAAAAATCTGAACAGAAAGGAAGAAGAAGAAGAAGAAGAAGAAGAAGAAGAAGAAGAAGAAGAAGAAGAAATGAATTAAACACAATTAGAATAAACAGAAAGTTTTGTCACAATAAGTTTTGTTTTTTTTTATTAGGGGAAACAAATGCTGCAGTAACGTTTTAAAAGTTATTAAGGGTTACTTCCCTTGGAATATAACATTTCTTTGGTTTCGTTTTCTTTTTCTAAAAATTTCAACTAAAAGAAAGAAAGAAAAAAGAAAGAAGAAAGAAAGAAAGAATATCATCTACAAAAAGAATAAAACAAACTGTATTCAAATAATTAAAAAAATGTTTTTTTTTATTCAAATACAAGAAATAACTAATAATTATTTTATTATTACATCCAACCATTGGGGGATTATTTTAATCTCACAAATTATTATTTATTGAACGAGATCATTTAAAAGTTAATCACGTTAATTCATATATTCATTGAAATGTTTTATTAAATTATGTTTTATATGGTTTGGTTTGTTTTGTTTTACGGCATATCAACCTCGGTGGGTCATTTAATGCCGACAAAGTTGTGAAATAAATTCATTCTTAATGCATAATACAATTTTGTTTATAAACATGTTTTTCTATTCAACCCATAGATGGGACCCTAACAGGTACTACCACTCCGGGTCAGAGTGGACCAGGGAGCAATGGTGATGAAGGGGTACTCCACATTCCCCAAATCTCCAGAACTGGAACCTCACCATCAGATAGAGTTTAACGTCATTCCCAGGACATGTAGACCCGCAGCCACCGCCTTCTAGCACCCATATGATAAAAAGGGGTTGGGGCTTGCCATAAGGGCAATAGTGTTGGGAAAATCATATAGGTGCTAGGGCTTGACGTGACAAGCCGATTGATCGGAGGGGGCCTCTCCGACCGCCCGTCTAGCCCAAGATAGGGCCAAAGTGGAGTATTGCATGTCATGAACTACTCATCTACCTGGGCTCTATCCTTAAGCACCACGGGTCGCCACCCACGGCCAACAGGTGGCCCCATTGGGGGAGTCTTACCCCTCTACAGAGGTGCAGTCGGTGCATTCTAACGCCCCACCGACAGGGCGGTATTCAGTTTTCACATCACAAATATTTGGTCGCTTTCATTCACTGAAGATAAAGCGACAAAAATAAAGCACTACACAAGGGAGGTAACTCTGACAACTTGGTGTTTTCATTGGTGTTTTTATTATTAACACGAAACAACACATCGCACAATCATCAATAAAGAAAGGGATCAAATAATTTACATTTTTGATCGGTAACTCATCAAAGAGCACAAATATTTTTCGATAAAGCATAATTGGGCTTATAAAATGTGTGAAAGCCAAGAATAATAGAGAACAACGATCTCTGGTTAAACTTGCAAATCGTCCTCAAAATTAAAACGGAAACTTATTTGGTGGTAATCCATGACAGTTTAACTACAGTGTATGAATGAACTTTTTTGCGCATTGGGTTATGGTTTAGGGGTTTGGGGATTAAAGTTGTTTTTAATTACATATTGCTTGAAAAAAAATTACTATACATTTAATTAACCATTGAAATTAATTATTGAATCCAACGGTAGACACATTAGTTTCAGTTGTTTGTGGTAGTATTGCAATGTATAATTTCAATTAAACTTGGATAAAAAAATTAATTTTCAACATTAAATGTATAGTAATTTGGTCTTTTTTTGTTGTTGTGGTTTTTTAAGCAATACGTAATTAAAAACAAACTTAATCCCCAAACCCTAAACCGTACCCAATTCGCAAAAAGTTCATTCATACACTGTCATGGATCACCACCAAATAAGTTTCCGTTTTAATTTTGAGGACGATTTGCAAGTTTAACCCAATCTCTAACGGAGAAAGTCGCGATTGTTGGTTTCATGATCTGTACACTTATATTCAGTAAGTACCACCAATTTTCCCTGTAAAATTTACCCCCCTCCATATTTAACACAATGAAACTTGCATTAAGGTTAATATTACTTTAAAAAATTTGTCCATTCGAAAGAAGAAACATTAAACAAACTCCTGGTGATTTTTTTTTTTAATTTTCTCCTTACGGAAATAATGAAAATTATAAACAAAAAACAATGTTTGCATTTTTGCAACGTTAAATCAATTGAAATTTAACGTAGCCAAAAACAAGTTATAACGAGAGGCTTTTTTTTAATTCTATGAAAAATCAATTAATGGTCCGATTTTCACGAAAATTTCCAGAATTACTTACTTTGTGAAAATATGTTTGAAATAGTTTTTTCCTAAAATATATTAGGGGAAATATTTTTTTACGAGGTCAACACCCCTATTTTATTTTATGAAATATGAAAAAAGGAATCGACAAAAAACAATTTTTACTTTTTTTTCTATAAAGATAAGAGTCTGAATAATTATATCAAAAGATTATTATAAGTTTTAATGCCAGGTTATTTTTAGTAAAAGAACCATGAATACAGAAATTCAACTAAAAAAATATCAATAAAGAAACTGACCGTGTCGTAAAAAACGGACTGTTTTACTTATTTTTCAAGATAACGGTGACTAATTTTTCCCCAGTCGGATAATTCTATCTTTGAATGAACTGTTTTTCTCTGTAACAACTCTTTATGTTTTTTTTTCTTTTTTGTGAGATTTTAAAAGAAAAGTTCAAAAATATTTACGTTTCTTCCTTCAATATGGCTTAAACTGATCACGTGACTTATTTTGATGGTACCTAATATTCAGTTATCCACGAAACAGATGTGAAATATTCAACCTACGAGGGAAAATACGACATGGTATATCTATGTTTCTACTCTACCCTATTTAATGAATTGGAAAAGTATAACATGGAAGTGTAACCCCAAGAACCAAACTTTTAGATTTAGTTTCAGAAACACAAATGGCTAGAACACCAGTCTTTTTTCCTGAAAAAAAGCCATTTCTTAAGAAGAATGGTTATACCATAAGCAATCTCCTTTAAGCATAATTAAATTTTCAATTGAATTTTAAATGGAAATTTCAGGATTACAAACTTATTACATTCTATATGAATTCACATACCTAGGTAGTAATATCTCATCTACAGAGAGCGATGTTAATACACGAATAGGAAAGACATGGTTGGCCACAAATAAATTATCAGTCATATGGAAATCCGATCTCACTGCCAAGCTAAAGCGACAATTCTTCCAGGCTATATCAATACTGCTTGGACCCTAACAAAGCGCCTTGAGAATAAGCTGGATGGGAGCTGCACAAGAATGCTGAGAGCAGTCTTGAACAAGTCATGGAAACAGCACCACACAAAAAAACAGCTGTACGGTCACTTACCCCCCATCTCACAAACTACCCGAGTGAGACGGACTAGGCATGCCGGACACTGCTGGAGAAACAAGGACGAGCTCATAAGCGACGTTCTCCTGTGGAAGCTAATACATGGGCATGCTAATGTGGGCCGCCCACCTAGGACCTACATTGACCAACTATGTGAGGATGCTGGTTGATGCGCAGAAGAACTCCCAGG
>CM042165.1:57810003-57820003 GCA_023376005.1 Doryteuthis pealeii
CCGAAAGAGGCTGTGACTGACGCTGGTCTGCGTGGAAAGGAAACGCTTGACGTCTCGACAAATAATAATAATAATAATAATATAATAATAATAATAATAATAATAATAATAATATTTTGACCATACAACAAAATGGTGTATGCATAAACCATAATCTGTTCTTGAGAACGAAACGCATAAAATTCTCTGGGACTTTGAGATAAAAACGGATCACCTTATCCCAGCAAGAAGACCAGACCTAGTATTGATAAACAAAAAAGAAAGAACTTGTAAACTGGTGGATTTTGCAGTTCCAGCAGATCACATGGTGAAGATGAAGGAAAACGAAAAAAATAGACAAATACCTGGACCTTGCCAAAGAACTGAAAAAGCTATGGAATATGAAAGTCAAAGTGATACCAATTGTAGTTGGTGCACTTGGAACGGTCCCAAAAAGCTTGGAAAAAAGATTGGAATATCTGGAAATCAAAGGAAGAATTGAGACCATCCAGAATACTGCACTGCTGCAACCTGCCAGAATACTCAGAAGAGTCATGGAGATCTGAGGAGACTTGTTGTCACTCAGACTCCAGTGAAATACCATCAGCTAACGCTGATGTGAAAACTCAAAAGAAGTGAACAATAATAATAATAATAATAATAATAATAATAATAATAAAGCGAAAATTGATAAGGCCCAACAAAATAGTAAATGTAGACTTTGTGGTAATAGAGATGAGACTGTAAACCATATACTCTGCGAATGTAGCAAACTAGCACAACGAGAATACAAAACTAGACACGACTGGGTTAGGAAGGTGATCCACTGGGAATTATGCAAAAATATAAATTTTGACCACACAACAAAATGGTATATGCATAAACCAGAATCTGTTCTTGAGAACGAAACGCATAAAATTCTCTGGGACTTTGAGATAAAAACAGATCACCTTATCCCAGCAAGAAGACCAGACCTAGTATTGATAAACAAAAAAGAAAGAACTTGTCAACTGGTGGATTTTGCAGTTCCAGCAGATCACAGGGTGAAGCTAAAGGAAAATGAAAAAGTGGACAAATATCTGGACCTTGCCAGAGAACTGAAAAAGTTATGGAATATGAAAGTGAAAGTGATACCAATTGTGGTTGGTGCACTTGGAACAGTCCCAAAAGGATTAGAAAAGGGTTTGGAAAGTTTGGATATCAAAGGAAGGATTGAAACCATTCAGAACACTGCACTGCTGCAATCTGCCAGAATACTCAGAAGAGTCCTGGAGACCTGAGGAGACTTGCTGTCACTCAGACTCCAGTGAAATACCATCAGCTAACACTGGTGTGAAAACTCAAAAGGAGTGAATGATAATAATAATAATAATAATAATAATAATAATAATAATAATAATAATAATAATAATATCTTTTTTAGCTAGTATATTAGGTCTGAGACCTGTCAGCTGTTCCTTATAAACATTCATCTTAATTCCACAGAATATCGTACCAATCGTAATTGATGCCCTTGGAACGATCCCCAAAACTCTGTAAAAGAATTTGGGTGAACTGGAAATCAGAGGAAGAATCGAGACCATCCAAACTACAGCACTGTTAGGATCGGCTAGAAGAGTCCTGGAGACCTGAGGAGACTTGCTGTCACTCAGCCCCCAGTGAACCACCAGCTACGGTAGATGTGAAAAACTAAAAATAATAATAATAATAATAATAATAATATCTTTTTTCAGCTAGTATATTAGGTCTGAGACCTGTCAGCTGTTCCTTATAAACATTCATCTTAATTCCACAGAATATGTATACTCTTTCCACAGATTATCTAACATTGCCTTAAAGGAGTTTAGAGATGGGGCATTCACTATTGATGATGGTAGTTTATTCCATGTATTCACCACTCTGTTACTAAAACAATTTTGTCTCGCATTTGCTTTACAAAATTTTTTTTAAGAGTTTTAATTTATGACCCCTGGTATTGGTATTTTGAGCAATGTTTAATAGATCAAAGTTCGTTGAATAAAATCCATGGGTATATTTATAAACTTCAATCCTATCTCCACGTGTTCGTCGATAGGCCAAACATGGTAAGTCAATCTTCCTAAGTCTTTCTTCATACGAAAGGGTTTTTTTTTAATATAAATCGTTCATTACTTTAGTAGCTCTCATTTGAACTCCCTCATGTTATCAAGTTTACTGGACCATATGACATTAAGGCACCCCTTTTGCGATTTCGATTCGTGGGGAAATTTTTTCCATTTGCACCGTCAAAATCCGGTTAATTGTTAACAGACGATTTTTAGAGTTTTTTTATCATAAAACTAACCCCATAACCCTAACCCTAACCCCTAACACTAACCCCTAACAAACAACCGGATTTTTTACGATGTAAATGAGAAAAGTGTCCCCACGAGTCGAGATCGCGGAAGGAGTGTCTAAAGGTCATATGGTCCAGTTTACTTAATAAACACCGTGAAAATTATACAAAGGAAGAAATAGATAACATTCAATAAAAGATAACAACAAATACATTTCAATAGAAATTAAAACCCAAGAAAGAAATGGACACGCATTATCTTATACAAATTCTTACCGTGTTGCCTCTTTGACCAGCAGGAGTAAAACTTAAAGTAGGGGTGGTATAAGGGCTCTGATTCTTTTACCCATTTCCGCTTTGAGAGACCGCATCAATTTAAGGGTCAGCAACGACTGATAAAATGGGATTTATAAAATCCAACTAATTTATTCTAAGACTTGTGGTAGTTATTAGATTGGTTAATAAAAATCTATTATTATACTAAAGTAGAGCTAATCAACTTTTGCTTCCTAAAGGCTTTTCTGCTGTTTAGTTTAATGACAAGAAAGTTATACTAAATAATTCCTTACTTTTAGTATTGAATTATTTTTTAAAAAAATTCTGTTTTAATTGGTTCTAATTAGTCGTAATTTCCAATTAAGTCAAAAACGATGAATCTCTTACTTTACTCTGTGTCTATCACTTTCTTTCCCTCTATGTATATCTTAACTACCTCCTCGTTATATAATGTTAGTTTCGAGAGAGAGAGAGAGAGAGAGAGAGAGAGAGAGAGAGAGAGGGGTGGGTGAAATGTATTTCTATGTTAAATTTCACAACCAGCAACCTGTAGGTTAAATTGGGTCAAACATTTCCTTTCTTAGAAAGGTTACAAAATGATTTTAAGGTTTCGTCCGGCCGTATCTATTTAAAAAAAAATGTTATTCGCTTTGCTAACTCCTTTTCCCTAATCTCAATTATCTACCCAGAGCTGAATGGGTGACCCAACGGGTCACGTTTTGTCTAGTATCTATATAAATATAAAGTATATCTAACAGGTCACTTTAGTGACCTTTACAGAGTCACAATGTAAACTGATTTTTGACACGAATCTCATCAAAAGATTTTTGTTATTTGTTGTATCTCAATCCAGACCAATCAGTTAATTACCTTCTCGGACCCCCAGACAATACCTCCCCATTGAACTAATGGCGTAGGATCAAGGCACTTTCTGATGTCTGTAGCAATATATCAACCGAACTGGGAAATGTGTGTGGATTTCCATGTTAGAAAAGGTGGACCATATGACCTTTAGACACCCCTTCCACGATCTCGACTCACAAGGACACTTTTCTCATTTACACCGTCAAAATCGGGTTGTTTGTTAGGGGTTAGGTTAGGGGTTAGGTTAGGGGTTCGGGTTTAGGGTTCGGGTTAGGATTCGGTTAGGGGTTAGGGGTTAGTTTTATAATTTAAAAAAAAACTCTAAAAATCGTCTGTTAACAATTAACCGGATTTTGACGGTGTAAATGGAAAAATGTACCCACGAATCGAGATCGCAAATGGGGTGCCTAAAGGTATTATGGTCCGAAAAGGTGGATAAATCTAAATTAAACCTAAATTCCACCATCGTATGTCACCCCGCCTAAAGAAAAAAAAACCCCAAAAATCAGGGAATTAACCGAATTTAATGAAATTTTCAGTGCTGATATATTAATGAATAAAAAATATAATGCACCAGTTATTTTATTTAAAACTTTTACATTTTTTAACGTCAGTTAACTTTGAACCCAGTATCTTTGAGTCGTAACACAGATTCTTCTAAGAAAATATTTTTATTCCCTTTAGTCGAACCTACCCTGACAGGGGACACAACAAGGGACGGGGTTAGTTATTCACCCAACGTGTACTAATCTTTCCGTAACTCGAAACGTAGGCATTATTAACTAAATCTTGATCTGATATTTCCATTATATTATTCGATTAGTATTATTTGGATTATTCGGACTATTGTCCTCATCTTCATTGTTATGGTTATTCTGTACAACGTTTCGGTCGGTGTGCCCCGGCCTTCTCCAGGTATTTCTTGTCGAACTCGGGAACCTTCTCTGGCTCGGCAACCTTCTTTTCGGACTCGTAATCAGGAGCCATCGCGGAACTTTGAATCTAACCCTTTATTCAGTCCACAGGGGTATCCTGTTCTCATTCCGCTAACCATAGCTGGGGTACAGCTGTATTAATTATTATTCTATGTTATTGCTGCCCCTGACCTGGATTGAACCTTCAGTCTAGAGACAACTGTCACTTAGAGAACTATCTCCTTATCCACTAGGCCATGCGGACAATTCCAGTGTGAATTTTGGGAACTTATAAACCTAATATCTTGTTTTACCTAGAATATCTACCTATTCACTTATGTATGATTTTTTTTCGGTCGAAACGTTGTACAATGAAGATGAGGACAATAGTCCGAATAATCCAAATAATTCTAATATCATGCCTCATCTCAAACATTCCGAGAAATAATATCATTCGATCTTTGTGATTTTAATATTAATTAAGTGCATAGACAAATAAAGAGATTAAGTTGAAAAACTAGTATTAGTTGAGTAAGAAAAGTTTTTGCATAATTCGACTGAGGACTTATTGTGTCTATATCGTCTACCTGGTGTGCTTAATATTTTTAACATTCTAGAACTCGCTAAAATATTTCTTTTCTTTCTTTCTTTCTTTCTTTCTTTCTTTCTTTTCTTGCTTACTCCTACAGTATGATGCTATTTTTAAAGCGAGAGTTTCCTTCTGGGTAGTGAGTGCGTGGGGATGAGCCTCAACAATTTGAAACGTCAGTCCTCTTTCTAACCGGTGAGCCGTACCGTAAAGTGCCCAAAAATGTAGACTTGGCCGATTTTAAGAAAAGAATGCTCACATGTGTGAGAATCGGGAGAAAAGATGGTGGCTATTTTTAGCGTTGATTGCAACTGATGTCAGTTATTCTTGGCTTCTATTTACACCGGTGTGCAAAGCAGAGAAGCAATTTAACAGCAGCCTAGCCGGGCTTATTTCTTTTACCTTTAGGGTAACGTGACCCATTACAGAGTAACAGCTTTCGAGTTATGTCAATTAATAACTTTAGAGAAAAAAAGACTGAACTTATTATACCATTCTTAAAACATGGCAACACGTGTGTGTAGTCATATTTCACAAACACACACACATATATATATATATGTGTGTGTGAGAGTGTGTGTAATTACACATACACATGCTGCTGGTGAAAAAAGAAAAAAAACAGCTGTGGAGTCAACAAGGGCTTTTAACGGTAGAATATATATATATATATATATATATATATATATATATAATATATATATATATATATATATAATAAAATAAATATATAAAGGTTTTACATATCTATTTATTTGATGACAAAGGAACAGTCACAAAATGGTTGTGACTGTTCCTTTGTCATCAAATAAATAGATATGTAAAAACCTTTATATATCTATTTTGTTATATTATATAACAGCTCTATTCTATATTGAGCACTCTTCCAATAATACTGCGTTTGGCACGCCGTTCCAGTAAAAGCTGAAACAGTGACAATCCCACACTATAGTATATATATATATATATATATATATATATGGGGGTGTAGGTGTGAGTGTGTGGGTGTGTGCCAGAAAGTTGAAGTAGAAAGTTGAATTTATTTTGTTATCATATAATTAAATTTGTTCATTAATTCAATGAATCTTTGAATAAGTATTGTTAGGTTTGATAAGATGAGCATATGTGTATTCATCTTGATACTTTATTCATCTATTTTTAATATAATCTTAGTGATCATTATTAAATTTTACTGTATCTTAATAAATTAAGTGTGTTGGTATTTTTCCGTTGGAGGGGGGGTAAGAATATATATATAATATATATTGTTTGGGATTTAGTATGAAGCATTGAATGTGAAATATAAGAAACTCAGTTTTTGAATGTTAAGTTTCGTTTTATTTCGTAATATTTCGGGGACGTTTATTCCCCTTCTTCAGAACGAATAGAATGGCTGATCTGTCCTTTTTGACATCTATATATACTCCTTATTGATGTTGATGGTATCATCTCAGTGACTTCCTAGGGTGGTATGGGGACGGTCGCTCTTAGTGACCTCCTTGCTTCTTTTTTTTGCGACTACTAGTTTGTTTGTTGGGTTTTTTGCGGCTGCTTGTCTGTGTGTGTGTATGTGTGTGTGTGTGTGTCGGCATGCTTATTGATGTGTCTTGGCTGTCATCATTGTCCGTGTTGATGTTTTTTGTGATTAAGGGAGATTATGTGTTCGCATTCTGTGCCCTCTACTGTACTGGTAATATTAGTGGTAGAGAAATATTTATACGGGTTGAGAAATCTGTGTTTAATCCGTGTGTATATGTGCGTATGTTTTTCTTTCTTTTGCAGTGAGGTTGTTGTCTGTGTTTTCTGTCCTTTGTTATGGAGAAAATTTTTACGTACTAGTCTATGTATGGGTTCCACCGCTCGGCGGTGTCCACATTTTGTTCCCTTTGTTGGGGTTAGGTGTCTGGTGTGCGTGTGTGGTGTCTTTAAGCATTGCTGTGGTTTTGTTCGAGTAGTACTATGAAAAAGAAAGAGAGCCTTGTGGTCCATTATTATAAAATATATAATTCATGTCAATGAAAAAGCAACAGATAAATATTCCGTTCATTTTAGTATAATCCCAATATAACATGAGGTGGGTGTTATATTAACTTTGGAAGACTTAAAGTAACCTCCCAACGTGGGTACAAGTGTATACATAAAAACATTCCGACAAAGGTGTGAAAACGATAACATATTTATTCCGTAAGTGACAGAGATACGTTTAAGACAAAGATATACACAACAGATACATAAACATTCTAGAAGAGGAATTAGGCGTACGACTGGTAGATGGTTTGGTAGGGGGAAAACCCCTAAGCTAAGGCTTATGGGGGCAGGCGCCTAGACCATGTTTACTCGTTGCCGGCCTGAGTGAAAAGAAGCAGAAAATCGTAGTTCCCGCTTGTAGCCAAATACCAACGCCACCTATTGGCGGCGAACGAAAGACAGCAAGGGAAGATAACTCATTTTGGACTTACGTCCACCCAGACTTCGTTTTACTGACCCAACACCTGTGTACGCGTCTGTGTGTGCACGCTCGCATGCACGTTTTGTTTGTTTGATTTGTTTTGTTCTACGGCATATCAACCACGGTGGGTCATTTAATGTCGGCAAAGATTCGTAGCGAAAGTTTGGAATAAAATGTTTTAAACTCATTTTTTTTGTAAACAAATTTTCTATTTAACCCATAGATGGGACCCTAACAGGTACTACCACTCCGGGTCAGAGTAAACCTGGGAGCATATAGGTGCTAGGGCTTGACGTAACCAGACGATTGATCGGAAGGAGCCTCTTCGACTGTCCGTCTAGCCTAAGTAAGAGTCAAAGTGGAGTGTTGCATGTCATGGACTGCTCATTCACCAGGATTCTGTCCTCAAGCATCACGGGTCGCCACTCACAGCCAACGGGTGGTCACATTGGGGGGGGGTCTTACTCCTCTGCAGAGGTGCAATCGGTGTATTCTTAAGCCCCACCGACAGGGCTTTTCAAGCATGTGTATCTGAAAGAAAGACTAGTAATGCAATAGAGATGTGTGTAGAGTGTGCGTTTCTATGCAGCCGCCATATCGGCAAAATTATGGATATTTATCGAGATTAACTAAGTCATTGGAAATGGAAGAGTGTGTAGCTCAATACTTTCAAGTCAAAAGGATGTGGCGCTGCTGTAAAACTAGGCAGGTAAAATAATAGAAAAAGGTTAACAAATGTGATAAGACAAACAGGAATATTTCTTTTATGTTATTTTTTTTATTGTTCTCTACTAGTTTCAACCTTAGGTCATCGTCAGGAGAAGAGTTTTGTGAAAAAAATGTTTTAGAAAGATTTCTTTTAAAACGTTTTCAAAATATTTGATCAGGCATGAAAGAAGGGGTGGAAATGTCCTGGCGGTGTGGCATATCCATTTGTGGAGTGAGAACCATCTTCTGGTTAAATTGTCTTCAATCGCTTTTTATGTATACGTGTGTCTTTGTGGTGAAGGCATCTGGCTAATGAGTTTTTTTTAATTAGGTTTGGTAGTGGTTGGATGTTAGATGTGGATGAACAATGGCTAATGTATTTGTTTATGTAATGTTATATATCTGACGACCACATTTTATTACCAAGCAGGGTGATTAAGTTATATATATATATATATATATATATATATATATATATATATATATATATATATATATCCAGCCCGAGAAGGATATGACACAAGGTCAATTTCTTAAGCGGAGTTTAACAGGTTTGAATTCAGAGTGTTCCTTCTCCTAGACTGGTTACCTAGTCATGCTAAAGTTTAGCATTATAACATTTCATCGCGTGAACACTCTTCACGTTATATAAACGCTAAACAAGCCACCGTTTTTTTAATCATTTTGACCGTCTGATGATTGCAAGTAAGCATGAAACTTTAGATACGGGATATTAAATCCATAATATATGATATTTGATTGTAAACCTGCTCTGCTATTTTAGCATTGAGCACCTTCATATGCCAATACTTTTCTCATTCATTCTCCATTCATTCTATATTGCATTATATATATATATATATATATATATATATATATATATATATATATATATATATATATATAGTTAAAAATTAATGGTAAAATTTAAACGGATGAAATAAAAATGAATTAAATGCGGGGGATAAATGAAAAATCCTTTTCCAGGGACCCTTTCTCAAAAGTATTAAAACACTTTTTGAGAGTGGGGTCCCTGATAGAAAGTTTTTCTCATCTATTATTAGACTCCTTTGAAGCATCAAGTTAATATGATTATTCTATAAGTTATTAGAGAAGATAAAATCCGTCTCTTACCTTTGTAATATCTGTTGAGAATGGGTTTGAATTGTTATATATATATATATATATATATATATATATATATATATATATATATATATATATTATGGACTCTTTCGTCGATTTTCGACGCTTGAGGGTTCACACACACAATGAACACCCACACAGTGATTTGTTTATAGTGGTGAAGGCTTGTGTTGGACCATCCACACTTTTTGGCACAGTCGATAGGAAAGAATTGGTGCATCAAGGGTTGCCACAAACCCAATCAACGACCGACCTCAGGAATTTTGAATTCAGAGTTATCCCTCTCCTAGACTGGTTACCTACCCAAGGCTGAAGAGCCCAGTCTGCCCTACTATTAACCAATAGCTGGGGGAGAATATATGGATTCATATCTTTCCCAAGGGTATTAGCGATATGGGAAATCCCAACAGCTTCGTCTAGGAATAATAATAATAATAATAATAATATATATATATATATATATATATATATATATATATATATATATATATATATATATAATTTTGTCTGGTTAACCTCCGGTGAATATTGCTACATTGTAACTATCTTAAATTCAAAATAAAAATAAAAACGTGTATATATATATAAGACTGACAAATGAATCGTTTAGTCTTTTGAGTTATAAAATTTAGTCCAAGAAAATCATTTTAGCTATTTGTGAAAAACGATACCTTGTAGATGGTATCCATTTTCACGAATACAAAGTTGCGCCCTAACTCGAGCACCTTGCATGAGTTTGTTCAAGGTCCCTAGCGTCAACC
>CM042165.1:57822503-57827503 GCA_023376005.1 Doryteuthis pealeii
TGTTGACACATACAACGACAGCTTATCGCATGTTGGCGACATGAGGCTTCGATAAGCAATTCGATAACAAGTTAAAGCTGAAGACTATATTTGAACTTTCAAAACTCAACACATTCTTTTTGTTAATAAAGTAAATAGTGATTTAAATGAGTATTCATTTGTATTATTCGGACTATTGTCCTCATCTTCATTCTTATCTGTACAACGTTTCGGCCAATGTGCCTTCTGGCCTTCTTCAGGTATTTCTTGTCGGACTCGGTAACCTCTTCGGACTCGGGAACCTTCTCGGACTCGGGAACCTTCTTGTCGTAATCGGGAACTTCTTGTCGTAATCGGGAGTCATCACGGAATTTGTAACCTAACCCTTTATTCAGTACACGGGGGTATCCTGTTCTCATTCCGCTAACCATATCTGGGGTACAGTGTTAAGCTGTGTTAATTATTATTCTATGTTACTGCTGTCCCTGACCAGGATTGAACCTGCAGTCTAGAGATAACTGTCACTAAGAACTGTCTTAACCTAACTCATTTATCCACTACGCTATATGTCCAATTGTCCGAGAAGGTTCCCGAGTCCAACAAGAGATACCCGAAGAAGGTCGGATGGCACATCGACCGAGACGTTGTACAGATAACAATGAAGATGAGGACAATAGTCCGAATAATACAAATAATACTAATTATCAAGCCTCATCTAAAAAATTCAGAAATAGTGTAGATAACAATAAAGATGAGGAAAATAGTCTGAATAATCCAAATAATACTAATTATCAAGCCTCATCTAAAAAATTCAGAGAAATAGTGTAGATAACAATAAAGATGAGGACAATAGTCTGAATAATCCAAATAATACTAATTATCAAGCCTCATCTCTAAAATTCAGAGAAATAGTGTAGATAACAATAAAGATGAGGACAATAGTCTGAATAATCCAAATAATACTAATTATCAAGCCTCATCTCAAAAATTCAGAGAAATAGTGTAGATAACAATAAAGATGAGGACAATAGTCCAAATGATACAAATAATCCAAATAATACTAATTATCAAGCCTCATCTAAAAAATTAAGAGAAATAGTGTAGATAACAATAAAGATGAGGACAATAGTCCCAATAATCCAAATAATACTAATTATCAAGCCTCATCTAAAAAATTCAGAGAAATAGTGTAGATAACAATAAAGATGAGGACAATAGTCCAAATAATCCAAATAATCCAAATAATACTAATTATCAAGCCTCATCTAAAAAATTCAGAGAAATAGTGTAGATAACAATAAAGATGAGGACAATAGTCCCAATAATCCAAATAATCCAAATTAAATCATTTCTCTGAATTTTTGAGATGAGGCTTGATTGCCTCATTCAAAAATTCAGAGAAATGATTTAAACGAGTTGTGATTTTCTACATATTTCTTTTTAGATTATTGTGTTATCGACAGAATAATAACAATGCATATACAAGCGTTAATAGTCTTCATATTAATTTTGATGTTGTCTTTTTTTTCTTTTTCTTTTTTTGTCTCCTTTCTGTATCTTTATAATATCATCATTTTCATTTTCATTTTCTTCTCGAATTTACAATCTGTCATTTGAGATTGTCTCTATTTTGTCATCTGATGTCTTCAGCCCAAATGGGAATTGCGAGCCACAGATTCTCGTTTTTAATTAACTTTACATTCTTTAAGGAGTAATTGGACCCACTTGCTGATTATCATTGCACAACTTTATGTTGCTACTGGGGATATCAGCTATTTATGGGAGAGTGGTTTTCCCTTGTGCTCACTCTCACATCTTTTTCTCCGTAAATCATCGTAGTATGCAAGTGCCGGTTTATTTTGTCAAGATATATGACAAAGGGAGAACTTGCCTTCCCTAAGAGTGCACACACTTAAATCAGAATTTGAATTCCATTTGCTGATTATGTTTTTCATGGCGATTGTCCCTATTACCGCAGACCACTTATTAAGTTTTAAGGGATATTTTGCCTATGCTAGCAGAATAATTTTTACTATATATATATGTGTAACGTTTTTAAATGCCATCCTTGGCCAGTTGAAAAGGGCTTAAAGAAAGTCCTGTGTTATGGAATCCTTTGGTAAGCGTATAAGTCCTATCCCGCGTATTGGTAAAGGTCCAGTGATTTAATCCTATGTCCGTCGTCCACGAAGGTCACAGTAATTATGTTCAGTAGGGTCGGTTTAAGTATTGTATCAACTTCAGAGTACTGCCAGTGATTGGCCAAGAGATAGTTTACATGATTCTGGCCGAGTCTATAAGTAGGAGTGGGCTTTTAACACACACCTTATATACAAAAAATCTCAACAATATATATATATATATATATATATATATATATATATGTGTGTGTGTGTGTGTGTGTGTGTGTGTGTGTGTGGAGGGCACGAGGGGCGATCGCACGATCTCCCACAATCACAGGAAAAACATTAACACGGACAGTGATGACAGCCAAGACACGTTTATAAGCATGCCAACACATAAAACACAGACAAGCACCAGCATAAAACAAACAAACGAGTAGTCGCCAAAAAGAAGTAAGGAGGTCACTAAGAGCGACTGTCTAGTCGTTCTAAAGAAGGGGTATAAACATCCACGAAAATTTAACGAAATAAAACGAAACTTAATATTCAAAAACTGAGTTTCTTATATTTCAATCCCAATGCTTCATACTAAATCCCAGACAATATATCACACACACACACACACACACACACACACACACACATATATATATATATATATATATATATATTGTTACAAACCAGTCGCTAAGCCGCCTTTCAAATTCACTCTGCTTACCGACTTTACAAGCTAGCGGCTGAATTTCGTAACTAAAAACTGTGCAGGCAAAATTAAGAGCGACGACAGACAACAACAATAACACGGAGACCAGAAAAAATAAAATCTGGCAGTATCAAATTGAAATTAAAGTAAACACGGCAACCACTTAGACACACAGTTAAAGTGTCCAAAACGTCGTATAAGAAAATGCAGAACGAACCCCCAAAATATGCAACAAAAGGGGACACTTTTTCTTGTCTTAAACTCTCTCTTTTTGTAGATCAGTCTCTTTCGTGTCTCGCTTTAGTGACCGCTCCTTCATACTGCCCCTAAAATGACCCTTTTTCCGGTATATCCCGATGAACCGTCCACTTTCTTATGGAAGGCCAGGGTCACTGAAACCGTTCTCACCTTCCTCTAGCATAGCACTTCTCGCCAATGTGAGAAAAGGGGAAAGGAAGAATTCGCGTTCGACGCGTTCGTATATATCATGTAGACATTTTGACTGCAAACCTCCTTTAAAATTGTTTCATTAAACGAGATTTGTTTCTTCTTCTTCTTCTTCTTCTTCTTCTTCTTCTTCTTCTTCTTCTTCTTCTTCTTCACTTAGAAGAAATTCATAAGAATGGAAGAGAGTGTAAATTAGTGTGGGAAGGTGATTAATTAAGCTTAGGTATGTTGTAACTATTTAGGACTAATTTATCTAGGATAATGGGGATATATTAACAAATCGAGGCCGAGTATTGAGGGAGTGTAAAAGGAATTTGCACCGGTTTCAAAAATCAGTCTCAATCTTTTGTTATAGATATGACCCTCATAGTGTAGCCCCATGGGGGTCATATCTATAACATGGCGCCTGGTTACTGATAGCTTCTGACCTATACGATCTTCAGAGCAAGTGAGAAAATGATTAAGCAGTTGAGTTATATATGCTGTTGTTTGGTCCTTTAGGGGTGGGGAGGGGGCAGGGTGGATTTTGATTGGTCAGTTGCTATGTGTACCATGGATTTAAGCTGTATCTATTTAATAAGTACGAGAATAAGTGAAGGAAAAATCTTCAAATTTACTTCATGTAATAATTTATTTCAATTAAAAATCGCAGCATCTTTAGACAAAGCAATAGATATGGTTGTTACTGATTTATTCTGGGATTATTTGGGTTTAAATATCTATGCCTTTGGGTGGTAGGCGTGTTTTGCCTTGTGGGGATAGAAAGGGATAGAAATTTGGATAAGGTGAGTGGGAAGAGTAAAGGTGATTAATCATATTTCCATTCCGGGGATTTTCGATTGGTCATTACAATTAAAGGTTAACATTGAACAAAAAATCAAATCTTCAAAAGTCGTGTGTCTATTTCCTGTGTTATTGATTTCTTCCTTACTATTTTCATTGGTTTGGTATATTGATGAACTCAATGATGATCTTTCTTTCTTTCTAATCTTTCTTTCTTTAATTCTTTGTTTTCTTGTTTGATTGCTTCTTTCTTTCTTTCTTTCTTTTTTTTCTTTCTATCTATCTATCTATCTATCTATCTATCTTTCTTATCTTTTGTTATTTATTCTCTAAAGGGGGTTAAGAATTGATCTAAAGATTGCATAGGTGAGAAACTGTCAGTGGCAGGCACCACTGACTCCATTACCACACTACCTTAACATTGATATAAATACTCTCTCCATGATATTGAGCACTGTTTATTTATAAATAAGTAAGTAAGTAAAGTAGTCGGGGTGGCCTAAAGTCGGTATCAGCCAATCGGCGAGGGAGTTTATCCCCTTTCACTAGCGCTAGACCAAGGAGATTGTTTTTGCATCTGAAGTGGAGCGCCACACCTACCATCAGCTCCTTACTTTACCGCACAGATCACTATGCTACCCATACGCTGAGTTGACAAGGGCCGGTATCGAACCAGGAAACTTGTGGTTTCTATACGAATGCTCTACCGACTGAGCTGACCTGGCCCGGTTTAGCTCAGTCGGTAGAGTGTTCGGCTAGGAATCACAAGGTTCTTGGTTCGATACCGGCCCTTGCCAACTCAGCGTATGAGTAGCACAGGGATCTGTGCGATAAAGTAAGGAGCTGATGGTAGGTGTGGCGCTCCACTTCAGACGCAAAAACAATCTCCTTGGTCTAGCGCTAGTGAAAAGAGGATAGACTCCCTCGCCGATTGGCTGATACCGACATTAGGCCGCTCCGACGAC
>CM042165.1:57837503-57910003 GCA_023376005.1 Doryteuthis pealeii
AGGGTTAGGGTTAGGGTTAGGGTTAGTTTAATGGGAAAATGATGGTTAGATTAATTGACAGATAGAATTAATTCAGAGTGGTTTCCCTTTTTTAGGTTGGAGTTATAGGAAAGAATCAGAAATCATATTCTACTATAAAGTATAAGAGTTGGGGTGCTGTCTAGTAGAAGGATCCTCGGCACAAAGACATTTTGTGAATTCCAGCTTCGAAGTCCATGAAAATTAGAACTGACAGAGGTTGCTGAGTCAAGATTTTGTCTTTGCGAAATTTTTGTGAAAGTCATGATAACGCCACATCCGCTCAGCAAAATATTCTTGCTCGACGGCTGACGAGAGACAGACAGACGGAGAGGAGAGAGATAGATAGATAGATAGATAGATAGAGAGAGAGAGAGAGAGAGAGAGAGAGAGAGAGAGAGAGAGAGAGAGAATTCGGCAAAAGATTCATCCTAGCGTTAAGCAATGACGTTTACTCGTCATTTTTTGTTCGGGTATTTTTAATCGTTCTGATATGAAGACGTTGATAAAACACCTGTCGAAGATATAATGCCAGTTGGTGAGTAGGAAATTTGAGATGTGAGAGAATTCAGCGAAATGCGCATTTTGGGACGCTGCTTGTCCTGTCTCTGTCACTGCGATGACGTCATACCAGGCCTAGAACTCCCCAAATTTGCGTTCAGACATATAACAGACAGGCATCCCTTACCCCCACCCCATCCACCCAAAAAATTTCGCTTTCAGATTAGATGAATTTAGAGGACAATATCAATATGGTCTTCAGTATCTATCTATCTATCTATCTATCTATCAGTATGCATGTTTTTTTTTAAATTATATATGTATGTATATATGCATCTATATACTCCTATCGATGTTACACCTTTTCAAGGTCGACCTCAGGCAATCCTTGTATCTCATCTTGTAACATAGATGAAAAGACCTGGGAGAGTAAGGCTTTGGACCGTGGACAGTGGAGAAGAGCTTTGCAGGAGGGCACAAAAAAGTTTGAGACTAACCGTATGCAGCATGAGCGGTTGAAACAAGATGTTCGCAAGAATAAAGAAGTAACAACCAAGGGCTTCAAATCGGTCTACTGTGTGACCAGTGTGGAAGGCTATGTCTGAGCAAGGCTGGCCTGATCAGTCACTAAACTGTGCATCGGCGGGATGGACAAATAAAATACCCTGTGCTCCCTGGAATAACTTGTAAATGTGGGAAGATGTGCAAGACTTTGGCAGGGCTAAAGAGCCACTTTCGTGCAGCTCACCGTTGAACTTGTTGAAGCTCACCGTTGTATTCTTTGAACTTTTGAACTTATTTATTTATTCCTTTTTTAAAATCAAACAATGGCAATACTTGAACACGAGTTTGCTGCTATCATATACTCCTATATATATATATATATATCATATATATATATATATATATATATATATATATATATAGGAGGCGCATTGCACAATGATCATCGTCTTGGGAAATGGATTCGATTAGATGAATTCAAACCCTTTGAGGCGTAACAGAGATTCTTAAAGATACGTGGTTCAAAGTTAACTGACCTGAAAAAATCTAAAAGTGTTTAAATGAAATAACTGGTGCGTTATATATTTTATTCATTAATATATCAACACTGAAAATTTCATTAAATTCGGTTAATTGCCTGATTTTTTGGGTTTTTTTTCTTTTCGGCGGGGTGACATATGATGGTGGAATTTAGGTCTGTTAAGTTGGATTTAACTACGATTTTAGTAAGTCAATTACGTTCATAGCCAGGAACATGGAGTGTTTGAGTTTCTTATGAGGCAGGTAGTTATGGAGGCACGTGGTCTAATGGTTAGAGTCGTAGGAAATGGACTCGTCGACCCGAGTTCAATTCCTGGACGAAGCATTTCACATAGCGCTAATACCCTCGGAAAAGTATGAATCCAATTCTCTCCCCAGCTATAGGCAAACTCCGCTTAAGAAATTGACCTTGTGTCACACCCTGCTCGTGTGGAGGGGTTGGTAAATATATATAAGGCAGGTAGTTGAAGACATTCGCTATTTCTCATACAAGATGAAAAAGGACCAATTTCTTTTATCACAGTCTCCTCCCCACCCAGCTAAACATGCTTTGTTTTTGATAGATAAGAAAGATTTCTACCAGGATTAGATGGTGAACTCACAGAACAACCGTTGACTTGCTCTGTCTCCACAAGATGTACCGATAGTGATGAAAAGCGAACTCCCGGCCCACATCATGGTGTTTGGGGTGGCCGGTTTAGTTCAGTGGGTAGAGCGCCTGGCTAGGAGTCATAAGGTTCCTGGTTCGATACCAGCCCTCGCCAACTTACCGTATGAGTAGCACAGGGATTTGTGCGGTAAAGTGAAGAACTGATGGTAGGTGTGGTGCTCCACCATTAGACAATTTTCCTATTAGAACATTTCTTCTCCGTTGTTTCTTATATATACATATGTACAAGTAGGCAACAATCACAGGGCCAAAATGTTCAGTTCTGTCGGATGTAAAAGATGGCTCAAAATTTGTTTAAGTAACCATTAAGATAAAATCACAAGTTACTTTTCCCACAAAGAAATCAAATCAATGTTGGGATGCTTATTCTGTATGTCTTTTTGTAAAGAGTATTATTAGGGACGGCGGGGTAGTAGGCACCGGCCCTATAGGCCGATAAATTTAACTGATGAGTCATTATCAAAAAAAGCTCACAAGAATTTACTTTTGAAATTTATCTCTGACATCTAACGGGATTTCCTTTTACAAATTCTTAATTGACCATCAAAGAGGAGAGATTTTAGCGCATGACTATGTTATACCTATACCAAATACATATTACTTACATTTGCTAGATTTCTAATAATTCGTGGCTGGAAACTTATAAAGAATATTAGGCTGTTTCCAAATGGTTCATATCTTAGTCAATATCTTCCAAACTAACAGGAATTCTGTCATAAGAAAGGAATAAAGACAAGACAAATATTGGGTTTATTTGTGGTGCGAAGGGTTTGCTAAAACATAATGCTTTTAGCGGTCTTAAGTCATATATATATATATATAGCGAGAGAGTAACAAGTCCTGAAAACCTATCTTTAGTAGAGTTCTTTTGGTGTGAAAAATTCTGGTTGTGGGCTCATTTGTTGTTGGGTCTGCTACTATATTCGTTCACCCAAAGTTGGGGGGTGGGAGTATGTGTTGGTCGTTGTAGTCGTCAACTGTTTCTGTCGGATTTCGGCGTGTAGTCTCTCTGTTACTGCTCTCCCGGTAGGGACATATACCCTCTTCGGGTACCTTTACTGTTCTGAAGATTTTGGTACCTGCTAGTTCCTACTTCCGGAATCTGTCAGGGGAGGCTAACCCATATTTTTCAAAAAGACTAAAAGAGGTTGAATCAATAGACACACCCTGATGACTGTGGCAATATGCTAATGAGATAAAGTATTTTTTCACCTATCTTCCACAGTTGTATAAAGGTAAGAGTAGTTTAGCATTAATGCAAAAAGAAAATTTCTATTTTCTTTTTTCTATTATCTATATCTGTCTCTAATTTTTTTGCTGCTTTCAGGATTTGTTTAAAACAGAATGCAGAATCTTCATGTAGTTTCCACATAGCTTTTACTCTAAGTGTTTCAACCATATAGTAGTACTGACAAGGCCACAGCTTGGAAGAATTCCCATTTATTTTATCAGAGATATCAGAATTCCATATGATCGATGATCTGTCAATAGCAATCCTTGCCTTTCCTCACTTTAAGCTTCACACTTTTGA
This sequence comes from Doryteuthis pealeii, assembly GCA_023376005.1. NCBI lineage: Eukaryota > Metazoa > Mollusca > Cephalopoda > Myopsida > Loliginidae > Doryteuthis > Doryteuthis pealeii. Next base: position 57,841,268 of record CM042165.1, read on the forward strand.
CCTTGTGTCAGACTGAGCCATTGGCAAATACCATGTTATAATGGTTGGTAAACTAGTAAATTAGGAAAATTTACCAATGAAAGAGGGGAGTAATGAAAAATGATGGAAGAGTTAGTTTCAAAGTTGTTCTGTTTTTCGATTATACCCCCTCTGTTCCAAATCTTTTTATCTGCATTCTTAGTCAGTTTCATTAGCCTTTCTAATTTAATATGATATTTTATTATATCAAAACTTAAATACTTGCACCCGGAGGGTGCATATATTTGCTAGTATATATATATATATATATATATATATATATATATATATATATATAAGGTCATTCAAATGACTTGTAAGTAAAGGATGATTCTATTTGTGATCTTCGAAATCTCGCTGTACAACCATTACTGTATGCTGTTGTAGGTGCAAACATATATACTTATACAGAGATTTTTATAAATCCCTAAAAAGAGCTCAATGTATAATAATTAATAATTAGGTGAAATATCAATTGAATGAAGTTTGTGTTCTATCCACTTTTATTAACTTTTAATCACATTTTTGTTGGATTTTACCCAATCTGTTATTTCCACACACACACACACACACACACACACACACACACATATATATATATATATATATATATATATATTTGTGTGTGGGTTTCCTTATAAATATATTTTTGTACCACATTTCATCTTCGTATCACAAGGGATAAATCTTATAATTTCAAGAATTCTGAAATGGTCATCTACTTTTTGTACTGATTGGCTAAAACGTAACTTATTCCTTTCAATTTAGAAAAGCTGTTCAATAATATATGGTTATACGTAGATATTTAGGTAACCAGTCTAGGAGAAGGACAATTCTGAATTAAAACCTGTTAAACTCCGCGGAGGGATTGGTAATATATATACGTAGATATTTAGGGGTTGGTAAATATATATACGAAGTTATTTACCCAACCCGTTTGCCATGGGTAGGATGTGACTCAAGGTCCCAAGTATAAAGATATTTAGATATTTAGGTAACCAGTCTAGGAGAAGGAAAATTCTGTATTCAAACCTGTTAAACTCCGCGAAGGGTTTGGTAAATATATATACGTAGATATTTACCCAACCCGTTCACCATGGGTAGGATGTGACACAAGGTCCCAAGTATGGGACATGCAGCAAGGATCGAACTTGCTATTTTGTAGTGATAAATCTCCGAGATTACCTTGTAAACCATTATATCACTATGGGATGCTCAATTTACAAAACATTGCTTAGTTGTGACACAACTGGAAATAGTGCCTCTCTCTCTCTCTCTCTCTCTCTATATATATATATATATATATATATATATATATATATATATATATTCAGACTGATGTCTGAATAAAATAAAAAAGTGGTCTACCGAAGCTCGGTGGGCCTCAGATACCCACGAGTGGAAATGGTCCATAATAACGATACCCCTGGTATTTAAGGCCCTTTTATTCCAAATAAATTTGCTCTGTTTATGAAAATTAAGCATTGAGCCCTCATACGGAACCTGAACTCTACAACAAACTACTGGTAGAGAATAGGACCAGCCTAGAATCACCTTGTGCCAAGAAACTTGGTACCCCAACAAAGAATATATATATATATATATATATATATATATATATATATATATATATGAAGATGGGTGGGTTGGAGTAAATCCGACAGTATGAGGAAAGGAAAAAGGAAAAGTGAACAAAAAATAATAACTCAAACAAGTAGATGTAGGAGAAATATATTTCGTTCCGCTTTAAGCGGGAACTTCATCAGTCTGTTTGTTCCCGCTTAAAGCGGAACGAAATATATCTCTCCTACATACTTGTTTGAGTTATTTTTTGTTCACTTTTCCTTTTTCCTTACCTCATATATATATATATATATATATATATATATATATATATATATATATATATGAGAAGTAAACAAACAGACGATGTTTATGATATGGCTATTTTCAGCCGACAATATTTGGGGGAAATATTAAGCACATATTCTCCCAAATAAATAAATAAATAAATAATATATATATATATATATAATATATATATATATATATATATATATATATATCATCCGAGAACATATATATATATATATATATATATATATATATATATATATCATCCGAGAACTCTCATCCTCATTTAAATACCCGATGTTTGGTATATAACACTAGACTAGCTTGCTAATCATTACACCACGATGGGACGTCCATATATGTCTGTAGGTATGGTTATCTCAGATTAACTTTTGAGAAGGACGGAACGAAAACTGAAAGTAGGGGAAGGGAGGGGAATGCTTATCTCTTTCTGTCCGATCAGAAAGTTCTAAACGAGGCTAATGGCGCCAACGCCATCTTGGTCAAAACGGAGCAGAATTTTTTTCTGGAAAGAATAAAATCTGAAATGGAACTGGCTCGAGCCGTCTGCGGCACGAACCTGGTGCCATATCACATGCAATTGAGTTAAAAAGAAGAAGAAAAAATACTGTGTGTCGTGTACATGGTGACTTAAGTGGGCATTCTGAATAACTATATGAGTTGTAAATGTTGAGTAAAAAAAGATGGGAAATAAGTTTGTTTGTTTTGTTTTTGTTTTTTTGTTTTTTGCTCTGCTTTGATAAGCGGCAGTTGGACAGCCGGAAACTTCACGTGCTTAAAATGTGTTCAGCAAAATCTTTAAAATCTGTGAAAAAAAAATAAATAGGTAAAGCCAAACAGCAGCTGGAAAACGTTTGGGTTATTTGTTTGTTTGTTTGGGTTTTTTTTTTCCTCCGGCCTTCTGGGATTGTCTGAGTTAAAATAAAATCTCTCTCTCTCTCTCTCTCTCTCTCTCTCTCTATATATATATATATATATATATATATATATATATATATATATATATATATATATATTATAAAAAAGAAGGTCCGCGAAATGGATTATGTTTTTAGAAAAAAATGTTTTTATTATTTTTATCTTACATATGCGACACGTGTTTCAGATCTTCTGGTATCTTCTTCAGGCTTTGGTCAATAATATGAAAATGAATTCTTACATGCATGTGTATATATATATATACATAACACATACAAGACCCTAATGACCTTCAATTTAGACCTATAGTAGCAGGACCAGCATGTCCCACTAACAGAATTAGAAAACTAATAGACATCCTACTACAACCATTCCTAAAAAGGATAAAAAGTTACGTTAGAGATGACATTCAATTCCTAAACTACATACCACAAAGAGTAGACCATGACACACTCATGGTAACATTCGATGTTACCAGTTTATATAGCAATATCCCCCATGAATTAGGAAAAACATCCATCTCGTTTTGGATTGAGAAATACCCAGAAATATTACACTCTAGGTTCAATAAAAGAATTATCATTGACGGTATAGAACTCATCCTAAACAACAACTCCTTTCAATCAAACAACAAGAACTACATACAAACACTAGGAACTGCTATGGGAACGAAGATGGCGCCAACCTATGCCACCCTAACTCTAGCATATTTAGAAGAACACCTATATGATAAAATAGAACAGGAATACGATAACAATATCAAAATTAACTTTATAAAATCATGGAAAAGATATTTAGATGACTGTTTTATATTCTGGAGATGCTCGTGGGGTGACATTAACAAAATACGCAAGCTATTACAAAACCTACACCCAAAAATAAAATTCACTATAGAACACAACTTAAAGGAACTACCATTCCTAGATATCATGATTAAAAATGTGTTGCAATATGACTGGTGTGAGCTAGAACTGCTAATGGAAGGAGGAGGAATAAATAACAAAGGCTTAAAAAATAGTGATGACCCAAAAGAGGAGAGCGATGGTTTTGACCGTAGCGTGACCCCGAACGAAGAATTGAGGGGCAACCGGAAGTCGGGTGTTGACCGGAAGTCACGTGGTGACGTGGGGGAAGAAAGAAAGGGTTCAGCCTCTTTTTGCCGGCGTCCGTCGTGGGGGACAGACCTGATGAGAGCCCAGTAATCTAGTAGTGTTCTCTCTCTCTCGTTCTCTCTGCCTCTCCTCCTCCCTGGTAGAAGCCACTAGACGAGCACGTTAATAAAGGCTGGGAGTTGTGACGACATGTTTCTCGTGTTATGATTTTTTATCGGAGTTTTAGTACCAAGAAAGAAAAGAGGACTACGGTGCATGTATCGTTTTAGTACCGTGAGTATTACAACGTAACATATATCGTTTTGGTGCCCGTTGACCTCGGAGTTCAAACACGGACTCATAAGGAACCAATTTACCACGACGCAACGAGGGGATACGAAAAAAGAAAAGACATCGGCCGTAATTGTAACAGAAACTAACGTAAACGAAAGAAAGAGCGAGTCAAACAAACAAAGAAAAAGGACCCACGTGTGACGAAAAAAAAAAAGGGAGTGACCTGTTGAGAAACGAGAGAGAAAGAAAAGAAAAAAAAACAGGAGAAGTAAAAGAAAAAAGAAAGAAAAAACAACAACATCGAGCATTTGAGGAGAAAAAGGGCTTAAAAAAAAAAGAAAAACAAAGAAAAAGACCCACCTTGAAAAAAGAAAAGGGAGCAACCTTTTAAATCTTATTAAAGGAGATGAACGACAACAACGAGTCAACAGACAATTGAGAACTTAAAAAAAAAACGGACCCACGTGTGAAGAAAACAAAAAGAATTTAAAAAAAAAAAAGGAGCCACGTGTGAAGAAAACAAAAAGATTTAAAGAAGAAGAAAAGGACTTATAAAAGAAGAAGGAGAAACCCACGTGAAAAAAAAAATATATATATATACGTCCACGTGTGAATTTAAAAAAAAAGAAGAAAAGACGGAATTAATGAACATTATAAAAAAAAAAAAAGAACTTTTTAAAAAAAAGGAAAAATATACGTAGAAGTGACAAGGTAGGTGATAATTTTTTTTTCTCTTGTTCTACAGTTGTGTATTTTTTTCTCTTCACTGGTTATTGATATCATTATATTTATAAGTCTTCTATTATTCTGTGACTGAAATTGTTTATGCGAAATGGAGTCTCAGACCATTAAAGAGTTCTTACAGAATCTCACCGCGGGCTTGGTTGATGCATTAAATTCTGTAACGAGTGCCTTAAAAAGCGTTGAAAAGGGGTTAGATAGGGCCTATCAAAGAACTCTTTTAGATGATAGATTAAGAATGAGTAACAATAGAAAAAAATTTAACAAGCAGAGTAGAAACGTACCTACAGTGAGGAATTGCAATGTGCATCCTCAGATAGGTAATAGAGACCAGACTGGACGTTGTTGGGGGTGTAATAGCAAGTATCACCTCATTAGAAATTGTCCCGTAAAAATTAATAAAAAGTGGATGGCACCTACCCCTAAAAGCACATCCGAACAAATTAAAAATAGAGACAAGCATGGGATAGCCCTCAAAAATCAGCACCACGCTTTGTCTAATATGAATGGCAAAACTAAGGAGGGCACACAAGTCCATTCTACGTCCTCGGAACATATCTCAGAAAATAAAGATAAATATACAGCTATTAAGAGAGAAAACTCCGATAAGGACACTAATACTTCACATAGTGATGTGGATACCGAGGGTACAAATCACACGGGTGAAGGTGATAGGAACAATGAACAACTATGTCCCAATAGAAAAAAGAAAAAGAAAGAGAAATTGAACAGACAGGTGGACGTTAATAATAATAAAAATAATTTTGAAGAAATGGCTAAAATGGAAAACCACAAAATAACTCCAACAGTGAATAGCATCACAAAAGATTCCCCTAAAACAGTAAGGGCTAAAGAAAAAACCACACCGTCAGATAGTGACTACAGAGAAATAAAAGAATATGTTCCCCTAATGGAAAGGAAAATAGCTATGCTTAGAGTTGCAATGAAAGAAAGTATTGAGAACGCTGGGAGTACAAAAGATTATGGTAGTAGCAGCGAGCTCACCCGGGGTCAACCAGTGCTGCCCACAAGGAAACATGATAACCCACCAGACAGCGACTATGAAGATAGCTTTAAAGGCCTGTGGTTCAAGTGTTTGTTCACACAGCAGATACCTTCCAGAAAAACCTAGTTTTGGCGCTCGGAAATAAATTAGAGATAGATGAATGGAAAAAAAAAAAAAAAAGAAAAAGGATGAGAAAAATGAGTAAATGAAAATACGAATTACACGGAATATGAGATGGAATAATGACGAAAAAAAAAAAAGAAAAGATAAATAAATGAAAAACTGAAAGGGATTAAAATGAATAGATACAAAAAGAAAAGGAATAATAGAGAAAAGAATTATTGACCAGCTGAAGAAGGCGACGATAACGCCGTTGCTTAAAAAAAAAAAAAAGCTATAAATCAGTATAGGTCTGCAATTGATAAGAATGAAAAATAAATGAGTAATTTTTTTTAAATTCAAATTGGGGAGAGTATTTAAAAAAAAAAAAAAAAAAAAAAAAGAAAAGAGAAAGAAGAAAAAATGAACAAATAAGTAAGGAAGGTCAGAGCACAATTGTGGAACAAAGAGGAGAATATCACCTGCATTAATGATTTTGTAAATGTTCTTTTTACTTTATATATGTATGTGTTTTTTGTATTATTGTAAAATTGAATGCTCGTGTGGCTCTATCGGAGAGAGGAAGGTCTATATCGGATAGAAGGGAAAAAAAATCTAATGAATAATTACGCATATTCTTGAAAAAAAAGAGATACTTTTGAAAATTTTTACGGGTAAAAATTTTAGAATGATGGTAAGGGAGGAGTGTTGCAATATGACTGGTGTGAGCTAGAACTGCTAATGGAAGGAGGAGGAATAAATAACAAAGGCTTAAAAAATAGTGATGACCCAAAAGAGGAGAGCGATGGTTTTGACCGTAGCGTGACCCCGAACGAAGAATTGAGGGGCAACCGGAAGTCGGGTGTTGACCGGAAGTCACGTGGTGACGTGGGGGAAGAAAGAAAGGGTTCAGCCTCTTTTTGCCGGCGTCCGTCGTGGGGGACAGACCTGATGAGAGCCCAGTAATCTAGTAGTGTTCTCTCTCTCTCGTTCTCTCTGCCTCTCCTCCTCCCTGGTAGAAGCCACTAGACGAGCACGTTAATAAAGGCTGGGAGTTGTGACGACATGTTTCTCGTGTTATGATTTTTTATCGGAGTTTTAGTACCAAGAAAGAAAAGAGGACTACGGTGCATGTATCGTTTTAGTACCGTGAGTATTGCAACGTCACAAATGTAAATGGCCAAATTATCACAGACATTTACCACAAACCCACAGACACACAACAATATCTACATTTCAAAAGCCACCACCCTAAGAACTGATAAAATCTATCCCTTATGCACTTGCACGTAGGATATACAACATAGTCACAGATAAAAACCTCCAACAAATCCGTCTAAAAGAATTATATAAAACCCTCCTCCAGATAATTAACAAAGGATTCGAATTAGCGGAGAAAATACCATTAGAACAATTAAGAACCCCTAAAAAATATAACAACGAACAACAACTAGTATATGTCTCAACATGTAACAAAAATAACCCGGACATCTTCACAAATATACTACACCAACTCGAAAACAATGAAAAATTAAAAATATATTAAACACAACAAGAATAATTAAAAGCAAGAGACAGTCAAAAAATCTAAAACAAATATTAACTTCATCCAAATTTGGGATACAAACTACACAGGGTGTCTCAAAATGCGGAAACAGAAGAGGTGGGGTATACAACATAATCATAGAAGGAACAACCTATACATTCAAAAACCCTCACACAACTTTCAAAATAAATAGAAATCTTGACTGCACATCAAAAAATTTAGTTTACATAATAGAATGCACTAACTCCAAGAAAATATACATTGGATGCACATCATCACTAAACAAAAGAATCTCACTACACAAAAGCAACATTAGATTAGCGAACAATAAAAACCTATACGTATCGAAACATATCCACGAATGTGATCAGGGAAAATCTAAAGTGATGCCGATATATCAAACTGATGACTATACTCTACTCCTAATTAAAGAAAAACATTTCATAGATAAATACAAACCCGAATTAAATCGGACATGACTACACACACATCAACATTATTCCATAAGCAAATATAATCTACTAAATAGAACCCACAACCTATACAAAACACACACACACACACACACACACACACACACACACACACATATATATATATATATATATATATATATATATATATATATATAAGTCAGCAGCGCTTTGCAACTGTCAGTTTCTAGCCTATGCGATTTTCAATCCAAGGCGAGAAACTGTCTGTAACCAAGTGCTGTAGATAAATGATGATAAGCTTCGGGAATAAAATAGACTATTCCATTTGAATATAAACATTGACAGTGTTAGTCTCAGTGGACTGTCTTTTCTATCGTGACTACCTAATAATATTTACTACTGTTAACTATTTATGGACGTCTCATTAAAATAAACCTTTTTTGTAAGTTACAATTCGAGTTATTATTCAATTAACCAACCACAGTAACTTTATAATACCAAGGTGAGAAATTGTCATATGGCAAAGATAAACCTAAATCTTGACTGGCTCCGCAAATTCACTTCTAGAACGAACTGTAATAGAATAAAAGGTAATAGAATATTTTCTGACCAATCAGCAACCGTTACGCGACTTTCCTGCTAGTCAATTTCTGAGCCAATCGGAGCCAGTCTGAATGTGCATAAGAAGGCAGCATCCAGAATAAAATGGGTTCTGGTAACAGCCACTCTAAAGAGACGCCAAACAATGACTAAGTAGAAGCAATCTTTGCAGGGATGTCAAATGGTGACTGAGCAGCAGCAGTAGCAGCTGCAGCAGCGACCTCGACAAAGACGTGAAAACCAAATTACATTATGTGGTGACAGCTAATCTTTATATATCATCCGAGAATAAAATCTTTCTTTTACTTATCTCAAACACGTCTCATCTCACTCGTTGAGTTACTGTTAGCGTAAGTTATGTTACCCAAAGACAAAGAGAAACCTACAAAGCCAATCCTCACCCATCGGTACTGTAACAACAACCATACGATTGCCATCCAACAAGGTAATTCCAGTTTGAAAATGACATTTATTTACGACTAGAAGCTGCTACCCAGCGTCGCCTGGGTAGAGAGGGAGGGGCAAAAGTTACTCTCGAAGATCCATTATTACTGGATGCCCCATTAAAATCTCTATTTAAGAAAGACCTTGCATTGATCTGGTTAGGTAAGTTATCAGATGAAAAAGTGCACAGACCTTTTCAAAAGAAAAATTAATGTATCCTATTTAAAATATTAAATGCAAAAAATTCCATGTTGTTACTATTTGAATTTTATTTTTTAATCATCTTCATGAATATAAATCAAATCTTCATTTTTTTTGCTCAAAAACAAGCCCTGGTGATATTTAATGTGCATATATATATTTACTTAGTCGTTAATTGTTTTATTTTCGAAGTTTCCTCCGGACATACATATACACACAACTGTCCTTTATATATGTACTAGCAGCGGCTACCCGGTGTCACCTGGGTAGAGGGGGATTTTTAAATAGTTAGTCCCGCAGATCCATTATTACTGAATCGTGAGTTGAATCCTCGTGGGATGCCCCATCTAAATCCCTATGTAAAAAAAATAGACCTTGCATTGATCCAGCTACCCTGAAAAGAAATGTTAATGTTTAATATCTAAAATATTAAATGAAAAAAAATCCATGCTGTTATCATTTAAATTTTATTTTTTAATTATTTTCATGAATATAAATCAAATCTTTATTATTTTTGCTCAAAAACCAAGCCCTGGTGATATTTAATGTGTATATATATTTACTTTCGAAGTTTCCTCCGGACATACATATAGACACAACTGCCCATTATATATACTAGCAAATATATGCACCCTCCGGGTGCAAGTATTTAAGTTTTAATGTAATAAATATTATATTAAATTAGAAAGGCTAATGAAACTAAATAAGAATGCAGATAAAAAGATTTGAAACAGACGGGGGGGGTCTGTTTCAAATCTTTTTATCTGCATTCTATAATCGAAAAATAGAACAACTGAAATTTACTCTTCCATCACTCTCGTCTTTCATTGTTATTTTTTTCTAATTTAAGTATTTAGTTAAAAGAGGAAGTAAATAATAAAATGACAGTTATTTTTTCTTGTTAATGGATTTCATTTAAGATTCATTGAAGAGATTTTTGCTAATATTCATTAAAATAAAACCAAAGAATTAGAAATCAATAACACTGAGTACATATTTATTAAATTCGATTTTTTAATATCAATATGCAAATTAGGCTTCCCGTTCACACTGTAAACCGCTATTTTGTTGTATATATAAATACAATTACATGTTATAATATGTAGATATGGTTAACAGTATTAATAATGTAAAACAATTTTATTAATAATTGAGGTTTAAATAAAAATAAAATCATTGAGAATGTGATGTCAATAATTAAAGGGAATTGTGACTTGAGTTGTAATGTAGTTTCGGTTACAGACAGAAAAACACACAATCTCCATTATAATAAGATATATATAGATAGATAGATAGAAGATGGATTGAAATAAGTCAGTTCTGAATTCTTCTGAATCCAGAAAAAAAACTCCATTATTTCTTATTTTATTTGTGCATACGTCACTAACTCAGAAGTATTTTTTAAAGTTTAATCAGGCCATAGAAATCACTGCTAATGCACCCTGGCACAACACCGTGAAGCCAAGTTGTCCAGAAGAAAGCAGCAGCAACAAATCACCGGCACATCAACATCTTCAGGGACAGCCTTTACATGTGACATCTGGAGTCGATAATGTTTTTCAAACATTGGACTTCACTGTCACAAGAGGCGCTGTAACTTCAGGGGCACAAAAACTTATTATGGTCTTTCGAACATTGGACTTCACAGTTACAGGAAGCGCTGTAACTTCAGGGGCACAAAAACTATATTATAGTCTTTCGAACATTTGGCTCCACAGTTACAGGAAGCGCTGTAATATCAGGGGCACAAAAACTATATTATAGTCTTCCGAGACTGAAATGCCAATAAAAAAAAAGTAGTTTCTCACGCATCACAGTTTCGTGTTCAGCATGAATATCTGGAAAGTCGGGAATCGCAGTTTTTCGGGCAGAAGAAATCCCCCGTAATTGTTGTTAAGCACACATTTTGTGATTCTTTTGAAACGAACACTAAAAGAAGATCTTATCTTTCATTTTGAGTAACGAGGTCGATCGAAACTAGTTTAAGTCTTTAAAATCTTTCTCTTTTGAATTGTGGATTCTCTCTAAGAGGCGATTATCCTCTGTCAGGATTTTCTTTTCCACAAAAGTTTCTGGAAGAATCTTAGAATTTCTTGACACGACAAACCGTTGACATTTATTACTGGTTAAATCGAACTTAATGGACCTAAATTCCACAATCGTATGTCACCCCGCCGAAAGAAAAAAAATATAAAAAAATCAGGGAATTAACCGAATTTAATGAAATGAATTGTTGATATATTAATGAATAAAAGATATAATGTACCAGTTATTTTATTTAAAAACTTTTATATTTTTTCAGGTCAGTTAACTTTGAACCAAGTATCTTTGAGAATCTGTGCTACGCCTCAAAAATGCCTTTTCTAAACTGATTTACTGGTATTTTAGTTTTTAACAAACGGCGGGTATTCTAATTTTGATTTAATCACACACACACACACACACACACACACACACACACACACACACATATATATATATATATATATTGTGTGTGTGTGTGTGCGTGTGAGTGTGTCTGTGTGTGTCTCTATCTGTGTGTCTCTGTCGGTGTGTCTGTGTGTGTCTGTGTCTGTATGTCTGTATTTGTGCGAGTGAAGTCGATTTAGCAAAGTAATGAGAAAATGGAACACACGATCAAATTTTGTGTCAATCTTCATGACAATTAATGATATAATCATTCCCTGTGTAACACACGCGTACGGAGTTCAAATTCTATCCGGGACAGGATTTAGGGACGACTAAGAGACTGTAGAAGATGATTACAGTTTTAGACACTTCACAAAATGACAAAAAAAAAGAAAAAAAAGAGTGGTAGAATCTTAGCATAGTTGATCGACGTTTCACGGCAAAAATGATTAGGGATGAATTAAAATTGATCTGCTGATTTTTATTTAAGACGGGGTTAGGGTTAGGGTTAGGGTTTAGGGTTAGTTTAATGGGGAAATAATGGGTAGATTAATTAACAGATAGAATTCATTCAGAGAATTTTTTAGGTTGGAATTATAGGAAATAACCCAAACCAGTCTCATTATTTTCTTGTCGCATTCAATGTGAATGAGCTTTTGGTCAAAAAGAATATCATCTTTCCTTTCTGTCTCTCGGTCTCTCACTCTTTCTGCCGTTGTATGTGCTTACCTCGGTTTGTATCTAACTATCTATTTATCTATTTGTCTCATTTTTATATATATATATATATATATATATATATATATATATATATATTAGCCGACGCTGCAGTGTTTCGATCTGTTAAGTAGATCTTCTTCAGGGCATTTGTTGATATAAGGAAGAGTAAAAAAATTTTTTTTTAATTTTATCACAGAATTATGAGGAGAACTGTGATAGTCCTTGTTTATCAATCTGTTCAAATTTGAAATTTGAAGAAACGCTGGAAAGGTAGACGGTTTGAAATATATATATATATATATATATATATATATATATATATATATATATATATATATATATATATATATATATATATATATATATTGGTAGTCCTTTTTAATATTGGAGAATTGAAAATAAAGTGGTCGATTAGTGTGTAAGAGCTGTATCTATTTATCATAGTGCACAATACATACAAGGTGCCATTGTTACCATTGGTTTTCAAGCAGCACGTTAGCTATATTTCTTTAAGACAACGCGCTTCTTAAGCAGTTAATAGTCGAGTTGACTTGAAGAAGGGTAGCTAACATGCTGCTTGGAAACCAATGGTAACAACGACACCTTAAATGTATTGTACATTATATATATATATATATATATATATATATATATATATATATATATACACAGGGTGTTCGAAAAGTAAGATAGAAATTAACAGTCTGAAGAACAGTCTTAATATTTTAACACACGCTTCCAGTTTCGAGCGCTGATTTTCAAAGAAGGTGTATGTGTCACATTTTCCCTATTTTGATTAGTGGTGTCCCTCACCGGAGAAAGCTCGTTCCCATCTAATTCTTTCTCTAAGCGTTTCTTTAGTGTTCAAGTAGTGCGTCCATGCAGTAGTATTGATACGGCTACAGTCTGTAAGAAATTTTGCTTTACCTCATCAGGGAGATCAAATTTCTATATAGCAGACCATGCCTTTCCATAGCTTTCTGTAGATGAGATATTATTACCAAGGTATGTGAACTGGTCTACTAATTTGAGAGACTTACCATTCAGTCCATGTCTTTCCTATGCATATACTGACATTGCTTTCTGTAGATGAGATATTATTACCAAGGCATGTGAACTGGTCTACTAATTTGAGAGACTTACCATCCAGTCCATGTATTTCCTATGCATATATTGACATTGCTTTCTGTAGATGAGATATTATTACCAAGCATGTGATCTGGTATACTAATTTGAGAGACTTACCATCCAGTCCATGTATTTCCTATGCATATATTGACATTGCTTTCTGTAGATGAGATATTATTACCAAGGCATGTGATCTGGTCTACTAATTTGAGAGACTTACCATCCAGTCCATGTCTTTCCTATACATATATTGACATTGCTTTCTGTAGATGAGATATTATTACCAAGGCATGTGAACTGGTCTACTAATTTGAGAGACTTACCATCCAGTCCATGTATTTCCTATGCATATATTGACATAGCTTTCTGTAGATGAAATATTACTACCAGATTCGTGGAGAGGAAAGTATTATACGCGACTTATGAGTGGGCTGTAAATCAAGGCAAATAAACTCAAAAGCGGGTCAACATATGCTGTGCGGAAGAATCTCGTAGGTCAACGACCATGAATAAACAGTTCCGCCAGGAAACTACTGCTACTCATCTCTAAATGTGGCGTCTATTGATGAGTTAAAAAAAAAACAGCCAACGAAAGATAACCATAGTCCTGTAGAGTGAAATTACATTTCTCGTTCAGTCTCTTTTTAAGATTCCTCTGTGCAATGAATTTTTTCCATCGATTTGACGACGTCCATTAACTAAACTGACTACACAGCTGATTTGTTTATTTTGATGAACGGTTTTGTAGGACTGTTGTGGACTAGCCTATCGTATCTTTTCTTAGAGTAAATGAACTGGTCCATGACTACGAGTTTACTGCTGTTTAGTGCAGTCGTTGAAACTTAAACGGAGACCTCTAGTTTCCGGTTTAGAGACTTCGGTCTCTAGACAGTTAAATTAATCGCGTGATCCCTAAGCCCGTCCATCTGGCGGCTAAATCGAACTTAACAGACCTAAAAAAAACACCATCGTATGTCACCTCGCCGAAAGAAAAAAAATATATATGCACCAGTTATTTTATTCAAAATCTTTTACATTTTTTCAGGTCAGTTAACTTTGAACCACGTATCTTTGAGAATCTGTGTTACGCCTCAAAGATACGTGGTTCAAAGTTAACTGACGTGAAAAAATGTAAAGGTTTTTAAATAAAATAACTGTGCATTATATCTTTTATTCATTAATATATCAACACTGAGAATTTCATTAAATTCAGTTAATTCCCTCATTTTTGGTATTTTTTTTCGGAGGGGTGACATACAATGGTGGAATTTAGGTCCGTTAAGTTCGATTTAACCCCTCTGGCAGCACTTGCCCCCTCGTTTAAAATGGAAAGGACTGTGTTTATTGCCCGGTACGTGAGATGCCCAAAAGGGGATTCACGCACTTTTTGCACTGGGCTTCGGAGTGTGCGTGGCTCCCCACGTTAAAAAGACCTTGTGTTGATCCGGTCTGGTGGGAGGTCTTACGAGGACGTTCTCTGGTTTCCGGTTTAGAGGCTTCGACCTCTAAAGAGTTAAATTAATCGCATGATCTCATGGGAAAAGGAACTGTATTTATTGCTCGGTGCCCGCATTAAAAACGACTTTGTGTTGCATTTTGGCCTGGGGGATGAGACTAAAGGTAAATAAAAACTTACGGAAACCTTTACGAGAACCGTCTATACAATACCAATTCTTATCACTCTGCTGCGAACTACTAATATATATAAAAGTGTCGATATTTGTTGAGTAAAGTTATTTATCTTACGATAAATAAATCTATTCTCTTTTAAGAGTGTTTTATAATTTGCTTGTATTTATATTGGTTTGGTGGTTGATATTTAAGATTTGTTGGTTTTCTGTCGAAGAGATTTTATCAACACCATAGCTACCTTATTTTCTTTACACTTGCATTGTGATAGCCTTCAACACCAACCACTAAACTAATATATATGTACTAGTCTACCAAAACATTCTAGGTTCTAGTATACAACAAGGGCCAGTCACAGTTTTTAGTTGAGCTGATTACAGAATAATAATGGTATATAACGGTACCATATATTCTCCGAACAGCACTCTTCAAGTTTTGAATTCAGAGCTTTTCCTTTTCCTTGGTTGGTTGCTTCGTCCAGTCTGCCCAACTATTTACCCATATCTGAGTGAAGAGTATACTGATTCAAATATACAGAGATCAAGAGAGGTACTAAAGTAATTGTAGCGAAATTGAAATTGAACGAGCAGATTCCCAACACCCACGAACAAAGCGCGTCTGGATATGTTTGGCCTGTGCAAGGAGGAGGAGTGTGGCGAGTGGCCACGTATATTTGAACTCGCTACCTCCTCGTCGCTGAAATACTGTTGGCAGCAACCCGGATGTAAACAGTATTGACGCGTACTCAAAATGCTTGTGAATATTGAAGTTCGAAACGGGCAATGCCAACCAGAGTAAGAAACCCGGATGTACATATTAACTGTGTATTTAAGAGCCTGTTCTCCCAAACTGAGGGAGAACGATTGTAGGAGTTTTGCTGTTAAGAAGAGAGTCGTACTTTTGTGAGAGATTGTTGCTGACTAAGGACTTTGTCAGTTGGGAGAACATATACGTCGGACTTGACTGTGCCCCCCCCTCCCACCGAGTTTACTTTCATCATTTTATTTCGTTTGTTTAATGATTTAAAAAATCTTTCGTATGAAGAAAGACTTAGGAAGATTGACTCACCAAGTTTGGTTTATCGACGTACAAGAGGGGATATGATTGAAGTCTACAAATATACCCATGGATTTTATTCAACGAACTTTGATCTACTAAACATTGCTCAAAATATCAACACCAGGGGTCATAAATTAAAACTCTTTAAAAAAATTTGTAAAGCAAATGCAAGCCAAAATTATTTTAGTAACAGAGTGGTGAATACATGGAATAAACTACCATCATCAATAGTGAATGCCCCATCTCTAAACTCCTTTCAGGCAAGGTTAGATAATCTGTGGAAAGAGTATACATATTCTGTGGAATTAAGATGAATGTTTATAAGGAACAGCTGACAGGTCTCAGACCTAATACACTAGCTGAAAAAGATATTATTATTATTATTATTATTATTATTATTATTATTATTATTATTTTTCACTCCTTTTGATTTTTTCACATCAGCGTTAGCTGATGGTATTTTACTGGAGGCTGAGTGACAACAAGTCTCCTCAGGTCTCCAGGACTCTTCTGAGTATTCTGGCAGATTGCAGCAATGCAGTAGTCTGGATGGTCTCAATTCTTCCTCTGATTTCCAATTCCTCCAGTCATTTTTCCAAGTTTATTGGGACCGTTCCAAGTGCACCAACTACAATTGGGATCACTTTCACTCTCATATTCCACAGCTTTTTCAATTCTTTGGCAATGTCCAGGTATTTATCCATCTTTTCATTTTCCTTCAGCTTCACCCTGTGATCTGCTGGAACCGCAAAGTCCACAAGTTGACATGTTTTCTTTTCTTTTTTTTTTTTTTTTTTTTTTTTTTTTTTTGTTCATCAACACTAAGTCTGGTCTCCTGGCTGGGATTATTATTATTTACTCCTTTTGAGTTTTCACATCAGTGTTAGCTGATGGTCTTTCACTGGAGTCTGAGTGACAGCAAGTCTCCTCAGGTCTCCAGGACTCTTCTGAGTATTCTGGCAGATTGCAGCAGTGCAGTGTTCTGAATGGTTTCAATCCTTCCTCTGATATCCAAACTTTCCAAGCCCTTTTCTAATCCTTTTGGGACTGTTCCAAGTGCACCAACTACAATTGGTATCACCTTCACTTTCATATTCCATAACTTTTTCAGTTCTCTGGCAAGGTCCAGATATTTGTCTATTTTTTCATTTTCCTTTAACTTCACTCTGTGATCTGCTGGCACTGCAAACTCCACCAGTTGACAAGTTCTTTCTTTTTTGTTTATCAACACTAGGTCTGGCCTTCTTGCTGGGATAAGGTGATCCGTTTTTATCTCAAAGTCCCAGAGAATTTTGTGCGTTTCGTTTATTTGATTTTCTTAAGAGTATTAGCACGATGTGCAATGAAAACAGCTTCATCCTGGACGCAACTGAAGCTCGCTTGGTGTAACTATACAAATTCTGAACAAGGTTGTTAGCGTTTCACTCGATGCAGTATATACTTGAAGAGGGCAAAAATGTGGTAATAAAAATAACGAAAATAAAGATACGAATTCCATTCGTCAAACAAGGGACGAAAAAGAGTAAAAAAAGATCTCTTGCTTGAAGCCTAAAGGATGGCCACTAAAATCGTAACAGGATAAAAAAAAAGCTTAGTTATTGTAGAAAAATAGTATTTTATAGCTGAAAACTTGCCCTATCCAATACTGTTACTATGCTTTCTGTATATGTTGCCTGGCGCCTCCTCGTCAAACAAGTAATGAAAAGGAGTAAAAAAGAAAGGAAATAACCTGACACAGAAAAGAGAGCCAGAAGGATGGAGAGACAACAGCTACTCCAGCAAGAATCACTGTTTGTTTGCAGTCACCGCACCAGAGATTGCCATTTAAAAATTGGTCTGTTCAACCACTCACGCAGTTGCAGATAAAAAAAAGTAACACTACGCCATCGTCTTTGGTAAACAGAAGGATGCCAACAAAGGTTTGCATAGTAAATTGTAATTTTTCGCCATCAAACTGTCCTTCTCTTTTTACCTAGTGCGATTATATACTTGTAAAAACTATTATCGCTATATAGGAACCTGGTATAGTGGAGGTGCGTAGTGTAATGATAAGAGTCGACCTGAGTTTAAATTCTGGACGAGGCTGTTTGCATTTTACATAGCGCTAATGCCCTTGAGAAAGGTATGCATCCAACTATTCTCCCTCCAGCTATGAGTAAATAGTAGGACAGACTGGGCACTTTAAACTTGGCATGGCTACTCTGAGAAGGAAAACTCTGAATTCAAACTTGTTAAACTACGCTTAAGAAATTGACCTTGTGTCACAGAGGAGGGGTTGTTAAATATATATATAGCCATGTTGTATATGAATGGTCTAGCACTCGCCTAAGGATTATATGTAGTTTTTTTAAAGACTCACTACATCACATACCTGATAGAATTATAAAAAGTTCTCTTTTTGAAAAATATGAGTTATCCTCCCCGGACAGATTCCGGAAGTAGGGATCAGTAGAGGGAGAAATCCTCAGAACAGTACAGTTATTCGGACATGGCAGACGTCCCTGTGGGGAACACAGCAACCAGTAGTAGGAGAGATAAACGTCCCTCCTGGGAGCACAGTATCAGTAGTCAGATAGACTACACGAATGAAATACTTAGCAGCAGAGACCGCTAACTACTACAACGACCACAGACCACCCCCGAACTTTGGGTGAATATTGCAGCAGAACTAACACCGAAAGAGCCTACAACAGAATTTTTTACCCTAAAAGAACTCAACAAAGAAAATTGTTCATTACTTGTTACTCTATAAATATATTTGACTTAAAAACCGCTAAAAGCATTAAGTTTTAGCAAGCTCGTCGCACCACACAAATAAACCCCTTTTCAACACAATATTTGTCTTGTCTTTATTTATTTATTATGGCAGAATTTATGTTATCATTTAGATTAGTACGATTATATGTTTGTAAAATCTATTATTGTTTATGTTAAAATCTATTGATCTTTTAATTAGCCTGGTGGCTGGATCATATAGCAAAACATCACAAGATTAAAATTTAGAATTCAGTTATTTTTTTCTCAAACTGTTGATTTCAAATGAGAGAGAGAAGAGAGAGAGAGAGAGAGAGAGAGAGAGAGAGAGAGAGAGAGAGAGGGGGGGGAGTTTTTCTGCCAGAGGATATTATTTGATTTCATTTGTTTATCATTTCAGTCAAAATTGAATGCAAAAAGAACAAAATACAAAGAACATTAAGTACACTCCCCCCCCCACACACACACACTAGTTGTTATTTACTAAGTTTAGCTTAGTTTAGTACAAAGCTTGAGGAATAGCTAGATTTATTTGCTTAACGGTATATCAAACTCTTATGGGTTATCTAATGCCGAAATTTCATTCACTTGCAAATCTTCCCTTACAATCATAACTATTCATATTTTGATTTGGTTTGGTGTCTTAACGGCATATCAAGCCCTTATGGGTTATTTAATGCCGAAATTTCATTCATTTGTAAATGTTTGATTATACTCATAGCTGTTTAAATTTTAAATGCTCCATTGCAATCCTTTTTAAATCGCACTTTAATACAAATTTTGCACACAATTATATGGTTTTAGGTATTTCAAGTAATTATATGGTTTTAAGTAATAACCAATTATAGCTAACTATTCTTAATACAAATAATGTGCACACAATTATATGGTTTTTGGTATTTCAAGTAATTATATGGTTTTAAGTAACTAATAATAATAATCCTTTATAAACAAGTATAGCTTCAAATAACTATTCTTAATACAAATAATTTGCACACAATTATATGGTTTTAGGTATTTCAAGTAATTATATGGTTTTAAGTAACTAATAATAATAATCCTTTATAACCAATTATAGCTTCAAATAACTATTCTTAATACAAATAATTTGCACACAATTATATGGTTTTAGGTATTTCAAGTAATTATATGGTTTTAAGTAACTAATAATAATAATCCTTTATAAACAAGTATAGCTTCAAATAACTATTCTTAATACAAATAATTTGCGCACAATTATATGGTTTTTGGTATTTCAAGTAATTATATGGTTTTAAGTAACTAATAATAATAATCCTTTATAAACAATAATAGCTTCAAATAACTATTCTTAATGCAAATAATTTGCACACAATTATATGGTTTTTGGTATTTCAAGTAATTATATGGTTTTAAGTAACTAATAATAATAATCCTTTATAACAATTATAGCTTCAAATAACTATTCTTAATACAAATAATTTGCGCACAATTATATGGTTTTTGGTATTTCAAGTAATTATATGGTTTTAAGTAACTAATAATAATAATCCTTTATAAACAAGTATAGCTTCAAATAACTATTCTTAATACAAATAATTTGCACACAATTATATGGTTTTAGGTATTTCAAGTAATTATATGGTTTTAAGTAACTAATAATAATAATCCTTTATAACCAATTATAGCTTCAAATAACTATTCTCAATACAAATAATTTGCACACAATTATATGGTTTTTAGGTATTTCAAGTAATTATATGGTTTTAAGTAACTAATAATAATAATCCTTTATAACCAATTATAGCTTCAAATAACTATTCTCAATACAAATAATTTGCACACAGTTATATGGTTTATACACTCCAGTTTTGTAATTGGAGTATACCTGTATGCCTGAAAATCACTATTCAAAGTCCTGATCAGCGGGAAATACATAACTATCTCAGCCACTAAGATAATCGGTTATCTGAAGTTGCATCTCATTGAGACACTCTTCTTGAAATTTTCTTTAAAAGAAGAAAATTCTGACTTGGCAACTAAGTGACCAGCATTTTTGCATCCAGTTAAAGTATTCTAAAAAAATTGAACTGACAAATTGTTGTTAAGTGATAAGAACACTCCTCACAGATACAATGGACTAGTCTGAAAAGTCTATTTATTGAGTATATATTTTGAACCAAATAAAATATATTTGGTTAAATCGAACTTAACGGACCTAAATTCCACCATCGTATGTCTCCCCGCCGAAAGAAAAAAAAATAGCAAAAATCAGGGAATTAACCGAATTTAATGAATTTTTCAGTGTTGATATTTATGAATAAAAGATATAATGCACCAGTTATTTTATTTAAAAACTTTTACATGTTTTTCAGGTCAGTTAACTTTGAACCACGTATCTTTGAGAATCTGTGTTACACCTCAAAGATACGTGGTTCAAAGTTAACTGAGCTGAACAAATGTAAAGATTTTAAAATAAAATAACTGATGCATTATATCTGTTATTCATTAATATATCAACACTGAAAATTTCATTAAATTCGGTTAATTCCCTGATTTTGGGGTACTTTTTTCTTTCGTTGGGGTGACATAAGATGGTGGAATTTAGGTCTGTTAAGTTCGATTTAACCATATATTCATAGTTGACTTCTAATATTGTCTCCTGTGTTATTTATTATTTTCCTGTCGGATTACGAAATAGCACAAATATTCGCATGAAATATGATCAACTACAAATTAAGTCAGTTGGAAGATTCAACTCTGCAGTCATTACATAAACAATTAATCAATTAAAACTCACGCTTCGACCGTCCTGTCGGCGAGGCTTAGAATACGTTGACTGCATTCCCTTCAGCAGGGTAAACCTTCTACAAAAAGGGATGTACTGGGTATAACATTAAACTGTATTTGATGGTGAGACTCAAGTTATTGGGAACTGGAGTGTGTGGAATACAACTTCATTGCCATTATTTCCAAGCCCACTCTGACTCGGAGTGGTAGTACCAGTTAGGGTACCATCTATGGGTTAGATATAACTGTTTAAAAGCTATTCGTATTCCAAGAGCAAAAAATTCCAATTTAAAAAACAACTGGTCAAAAACTGTAAATATGAAGGTACAATGAACGCAATTCCCTAACCTCTAGGTATAAAATGAACTTAGACAGGTTGATATGCCGTTAAAATCAATCAATATCTCTCTGTCTCTCTGTTTCCCCCCCTCTCTCTCTCTCTCTCTCTCTCTCTCTCTCTCTGTCTCTCTTTGTCTCTCTTTTCTCTCTGTCTATCTGTCTATCTGTCTCTGTCTCTGTCTCTCTCTCTCTCTCTCTCTCTGCCTCTTCTTCCTCTGTCTGTATGAATGTCTGTCTCTCTCTATCTCTATCTCTCTCTTCCTCTCTGTCTGTCTGTCTGTCTGTCTGTCTCTCTCTCTCTCTCTCTCTCTCTCTCTCTCAGTCTATCTATCTATCTATCTATCTATCTCTATCTCTCTATCTCTTCCTCTCTGTCCGTCTCTCTGTCTCTGTCTTTCTGTCTTTCTGTCTCTGTCTGTCTGTCTGTCTGTCTCTATCTCTCTATCTCTCTCTCTCCTTCTTCATATTTCTTACTCTCAACCCTCATTATATTTTCATATGAACTAAATCCCCACCCTAATTCGTGAATGACTCAATTCGAAGCCTTGCAGATATCAACCAATCCAATCCTAATTTTCCCCATTCATCTCTGTGAAATTAATTTCCATAAATCCAAGATGTGCAGTCAGCGTCTCACACTTATTTGTGTTAACAACTACAGACCATCCATCAAATCCAAAGTATAGTGACCCATCAGGTCATCCGTAAAGAATTAAAATATACCGTCTTGATTTCGGCTTCTGATTATTGACAGCCAACAAATGTCAATTACGAGTAAAGTGAATATTAAATATTCAACAGTTGGACTTGTAGAGAATGATGAGAATACCAACACAATAGTTGGGCAATTCCTAACTAAATATTTTCCCCTGATCAGTACACACTAATTTCTTTGGAGATTTCCAATCCAATTCTTTGTCCTTTGCAACCTTGTCCTTCAATTAAGATCTTTTTATTTATATATATATATATATGTATATATATATCTTATTATAATGGAGATTGTGGGTTTGTAGTCTGTAACCGAAACTATATTACTACTAAAGTCACAATTCCCTTTATTATTTACATCACATTCTCCATGATTTTATTTTTATTTAAATCTCAATTATTAATAAAATTGTTTTACATTATTAATACTGTTTACCATATCTACATACTAATAACATGCAATTGTATTTATATATACAACAAAATAGCGGTTTACAGTGTGAATGGGAAGGCTAATTTGCATATTAATCTTAAAAATTTGATTTTAATAAATATATGTTTAGTATTATTGATTTCTAATTGTTTGGTTTTATCTTATTGAATATGAGCGAAAATCTCAGGGATAAATCTTAAAAGAAATCCATTTACAAGAATAAATAATTGTAATATTATTCTTTACTTCCTATTTTAACTAAATAGTTAAATTAGGAAAATTTACCAATGAAAGACGGGAGTAACGGAAAATGATGGAAGAGTTAGTTTCAAAGTTGTTCTATTTTTCAATCATACCCCCTCTGTTCCAACTCTTTTTATCTACATTCTTATTCAGTTTCATTAGCCTTTCAAATTTAATATGATATTTTATTATAGTCAAACTTAAATACTTGTACCCGGAGGGTGCATATATTTGCTAGTATATATAATGGAAAAGGTGAGTTACCGGTGAATATGGTCACGATGGTTAGTTGATGCAAAATTCAGAAAGGTAAGTCAGCGATATAACAAATACAAAGTGCCCAATACGTTAGTAGAGCAAATTTATTACAATATAGGTACAAGTGATAACCTACTCGAGTTTCACCATAAGAATCTTTAGGGTTAAATCCACTGAATTAATCAAGATATTGGCAAGCCCTGCCACACATACTACATATATGGTCAGGCTTGAATGTAGGAAATGTATCATGGACCGCCGTCATGTGCCGCTTCCGTAGAGCCCGATTCAGGATAGAGTGATCGAGCCACATTGCCTCAAACCTTCTACATCCACTATAAATAAGTCTCCCCTATGTCGAACGATTCGTAGTCGTCCTTTCCCAATCCTCAAAATTTATGCCAAGAGTCTTAAGATTGTTTTTATTATTGTTTTTATGTTTTTATAAACAATTCTTTCTTTTAATATTGGTCAAACAAATCTGATTGTTTGGTTTGTTTGGTTTGTTTTGTTTTACGGCATATCAACCTCAGTGGGTCATTTAATGTCGATAAAGTTTTGAAAAATGTTCTGGATCCACTATGCTGGATGCTGATCCTAATTTGCGTGATTCAAGAAGTCCTTACCCTTCATTTGTACAGTAAAATTACAGTAAAATTATTGTATTGATAAACTGTTTTTGTTTGGTTTGGTTTGTTTTGTTTTACGGCTTATCAACCTCAGTGGGTCATTTAATGCCGATAAAGTTTTGAAATAAATCAATTCTTAATGGATAATACAATTTTTTTATAAATACATTTTTCTATTTAACCCATAAATGGGACCCTAACAGGTACTACCACTCCGGGTCAGAGTGGACCAGGAAGCAATAGTGATGAAGGGGTGCTCCACATTCCCCAAACCTCCAAAACTGGAACCTCACCATCAGATAGAGTTTAACGTCATTCCCAGGACATGTAGACCCGCAGCCACCGCCTTCTAGCATCCATATGATAAAAAGGGGTTGGGGCTTGCCATAAGGGCAATAGGGTTGGGAAAAAACAAATCTGACCCAAGTAAACTAACAAAAAAACATAAAAAAAACTATGAACCATTGATTTTATTCTTTTACACTTGTTTGGATTTGAGCCTTTAAAAATGTTGAGGGAAGAACAACTTGAATTAAAATCTAAAGGGTCCAAAGCCAGGTTCAAGATTCTTCTTTATTAACTTCATTTTTTTAATAAATTTTAAACATTTAAGATCATGAGTCTCAAAAGTTTGAGAACATCCGATTCTAGATTCTTCTAAAATGGTAAAGTGATTTTCTGGATATGAAAGTTTGGTGTTTAAAATTTTGTTTTCTTTTTTCTTTCTTTTAATATCGATCAAACAAATACTGGCCAAGTTAAAACGTTTCTTGGGTTTGTGTCGCGGACGTTTACCATTCTGTAGTTCCCCATAAAACAGTTGCTTCGGGAGTCTGTCTCCATCCATCCTAACAAGATGTCCAGCACATTTGACTTCGAATCTTGCGCGTTTCTATGCTAGACACATTGACTTGTTGTAGGACAGTGGCGTCTGGAGTGAGTGATCGCCACCTAATGTTTAAGATTCTCCTGAGACATGTCTGATGGATGATGTCCAAGGCTTTAATGTGTCGACGATGTGTAGTCCACCTCTCCGAAGAATATGGAAGTATAGACAGAACACACGATTCGTACATACTGAGCTTCGTTCTGACGGTTTTAGCTCTATCAGACCACACACGTCTCTCGAGCCCACCAAAGGCATTGCTGGCTCGTTCAATCATTAGAGATATTTCTGAATCAAATGTATCATCTCTGGATAGAGCACTGCCAAGATAAACGAATGAGTTAACTACCCTCAGTCAGGTCCTCTTGACGTAGATGTTGGGTTCTACATACTGGCGACCGGGTGGTGGAGTGAGCATCACTTTAGTTTTCTCCAAATTGATGGTGAGTCCAAAGGCAGTGCAAGCTCCAGAGAAGAGATCCTTTATTTCCTGCATGTCCTCTTCAGTGTTAGCAACGAAGTCTGCATCATCAGCGTAGAGAAGCTCACGGACGAGTGTCTGGAAGATTCTAGATTTAGCATTAAAACAAGCGAAGTTGAAGACTCTACCAGTGGTTTGGAATCGGATGAAAACACGAGCATCACGGTCCCGGAAAGCATATGACAGAGTCACCACAAAGTATATGGAGAACAATATTGATGCAGAGATGTCGCCCTGTTTAATTCCATTGTCGGTGGCCATTGGCCCCGAGAGTGACTCGTTAAAATGGAAGAGTGCTTTCATGTCTTATTAATTACCCGGGTTTCATCGAAAGGATCTTCAGGATAATTCTGACATACATATATATATTGTGGATAATGTGATAAAATGATAAAGCGTTTATATTTGAGTTAAAGTAGTGTGAACATGGCGTCATCACCTGGTGTTGACGCCATGTCCACGCTAATTTAACTCAAATATTCTGATATATATATATATATATATATATATATATATATATATATATATGAGAGTAAGTAAACAAATAATGTGTTTATTTGATATAGCTTTTAGCCGACAATTTTTGGAGGATATGTGCTTAATTGAAGTCATACCTAATTTTGAAAATTGATTAGTTAATGATTAATGAATTTAGGCGGGCATATATGTTCAAATGTAAGGCTAAACAAATCAAGAAAATGCCAATCCCTGAATGTACATTTCGACCTATTAGGTCTCATCAGCAAGGTTATAGACATGGGCTCCGTGTGTGACTCGAAACCTCGGCTGCCAAGCTTATATATATATATATATATATATATATATATATATATTATGTGTGTGTGTGTGTGTGTGTGTGTGTGTGTGTGTGTGTAGAGAGAGAGAGACAGACAGATAGAGATAGAGACAGAGACACACAGAGACAGAGACAGAGAGAGAGTGACACACACACACACACAGACAGAGACAGAGATAGACAGAGAGAAAGCTTAGACAAAATAATGGAAACACCCTCCTTGGCACCAATAACTGATTCAGTGCTTCGAGAAATTGATTTGTGCGACTATTTGACTATGACTACTGGAATTCTTCTACCAAATCTTAAAGCAAAACCTTTTCCATTTCCATCAGTGATTCTGACAGAGAGAAGCGCATCCTCAACTGTTTTTATAATTCATTACGCAGATGTTCGATAACGCTAAGATCAGGCGATTTGCGGGCTGAATTCACGTGTGTTCCACTTCATTACTAAAACCTTTTAAACCAACGATGAATGGGGGGCATATAATCGTCTTGGAAGAGAGTGCCATTATTAGGGAACAATGTTTCTTCACTCAAAACTGACACATAATAATGAATTTTAAATCCACTATGCAGAGCTCATACAAAATCAACAGAATACCATAAAATGGCTGTAAAAAAAGCGAACAATATAATTGCTTTACTTCAGCTTTCTTCAATACTAGAAGCAACTACCCAGTCTCGCCTGGGTAGGGAGAGGTAAAAAAAAAACGCTGGTGTATTGATTTGTTTACTTTTGAGATATACAAATGCTGGACATTTTTAAGTAGAATCTCAATGCTATTTCTATGTATATTTTGATTTATATCTTCAAATATAAATTAAATCTTCATAATTTTTTGCACAAGAAGCAAGAACAGATGATATTCAATGTATATATATATTTACTTTGTCGTTAATTGTTTCATTTTCGTAATTTCATTCGGACATACATACATACATACATACATACACACCAATTGACCTTTATATATGTACTAGACAAAACGTGACCCATTGTGTCACCCATTCAGCTCTGGGTAGATAATTGAGATTAGGGAAAAGGGAGTTAGCAAAGCGAATAATCTTTTTTTTTTTAATAAATACGAAAACTTAAAATCATTTTATAATCTTTCTAAGAAAGGGAATGTTTGACTTCATTTAAGCTACTGGTTGTGAAATTTAACACAGAAATACATTTCAAATTCTCCCGGCTCTCTCTCTCTCTCTCTCTCTCTCTCTCTCTCTCTCTCTCTCTCTCTCTCTCTCTCTCTCTCTCTCTCTCTCTCTCTCTCTACTCTACTCTACTCTGCTCTACTCTCCAGAGAAACTAACATTATATAACGAGGAGGTAGTCAAGAGATACATAGAGGGAAAGAAAGTGATAGACAGAGAGTAAAGTAAGTGATTGGTCGGTTTTTGACTTAATTGCAAATTACGACCAATTAGAACCAATTAAAACAGAATTTTTTTCAAACATAATTCAATCCCAAAAGTAAGGAATAATTTAATATAATTTCGTGTCATTAAATTAAACAGTAAAAAAATCCTTTAGGAAGCAAAAGTTTAACTCAGCTTTAGTATAATAATAGATTGATATATTACTTAATTGTGGTAAAATTAAGGTTAAGATTCTTTAGTATTTGTATTGAAACTGATCCAGGGGAAGACAACTCTGTTTGACTTCACCATAATGATTATTGTGACAATCACATACCGGCTTTCACGCTCTAGGCTTCTCGTCATGATGTAATGGCTAGCAAGCTAGTCTCGCAGATCCGTCACTATTGAATAGCGAGTTCAATCCTCGATGGACACCAAAAAAAGGGGGGAGGTCTTGGAAAACACACTTTTGAATTATACCAAATCCTAACCGGGGTGATTTTTTTTTTTACTGTTGAATAGTGAGTTCGATCCTCGTTAGATGACCCATACTTGCAAATCTAAGTGATATTCTACACGTGGTTAGAACGGGTTAGATAAGTACCTACCGGCTCCATGCTTTTGTCGTCTCATCGTGGTGTAATCGTTAGCATGCTAGTCTTGCATATCCATTACCACTGAATAGTATTAGATTATTTTGTGTATATAAGCCGTGCTGCAATCCACCACTTAAATTTATAGACTACGCGAGATCATGGGGTTTAAACGTCAGCCAATCAACAACCCGAATACGTGGTGATACTGACAGACGACCATTTGCACCCATTGACGAACGACCTGCAAGACTGAGTAGCACCAAGGAACAACCAAAGGATCGTACTCAATATTAAGGGACACTAAGGAGCAACCAAATTATTCTTCACTAAGGACCGTGCTCTGCTTAACACAAATGATCTCTGCTGGACAGCACTCTTGCTTGAACCCCTAAAGATGGCCACAAAAATTTTAAGAAATAGCGTGTCCGACCCTCGCTAGATGCCCCATATTTGCGAGCTTGAGTCATATCCTACCCGTGGCAAAAGGGTTTGGTAAATAACTACTGGCCTCCATCTATACATATTGTGTGAATGTGTATGTCCGGAGGAAACTTCGAAAATAAAACAAGTAACGACAAAGTAAATATATATCATCATCATCATCATCATGTCGCGCATTCAGCATCCATGACAATCTCTCACAAACCTTCCCTATCATTCATTGCACCTGGGAGCTCCTCTGCGGAGCAGCCAACATCTTCACATAGCTGGTCAATGTAGGTCCTTGCTGGGCGCCCCACACTTGCATATCCATGTGTTGGCTTCCACAGGAGAACGTCACTTATGAGTTCATCCTTGCTTCTCCAGCAGTGTCCTGCATGCCTTGTCCGTCTCACTCGGATAGCTTGTGAGATGGGGGGCAGGCGACCGTACAGCTGTTTCCTTGTGGGGTGCTGTTTCCACGACTTATTCAAGACTGCACGCAGCATTCTTGTGCAGCTCCCATCTAGCTTATTCTCAAGACGCTTTGTTAGGGTCCAGGTGGTGCAGCCATACAGCAGCACCGACACAACCACAGCCTGGAAGAACTGTCGCTTCAGCTTGCCAGGGAGATCGGACCTCCATATGACTGATAAACTATTTGTGGCTGACCATGCCTTTGCTATCCGTGTATTAACAGTTAAATATATATATACACATTAAATATCACCAGGGCTTTGTTTTTGAGCAAAAATAATGAAGGTTTGATTTATATTTGGGGAAGATATTTAAAAATTCAAATTTGAAAAGTAACAGAAGTGAAAGTCATTTGCATGTCATTTTGTTTGTTTTTTTTTTTCGCTTTGAAATATAATATTAATTGATTGATTGATTGAATTAATTGCATCATTTATATCTTCTTTTTTTTTTTAATTGTAAATCATTGAATAGAAATTTCTTACTATATTGTTATATATTTCCGTGTGGATTTTTATGGGGTAACCAGCGAGGATCTCACTCGCTATAAGTAATAATGGATCTGCGAGACTAACTTTTTTTAAAAATCCCCCCCTCTACCCAGGCGACGCCGGGTAGCCGCTTCTAGTGTTTTAAGGTGGGGATTAGACTGTCGAAATTAAAGATTTATTTGGGTTGTTTCCAGACATAAACTCGTCTTGAACATGGAAAAGGCGGGAAATGATGTATTGATCAGAAAATGTAGAAAAACCTTCGTCTATTGATCCATTGTTTAGTAATGTTGGTCAGTGAACCAAACTTTTATGTTTCCCATAATATTGCAAAGGGTAAATTTTGGCAATCGTAGCCATCAACCCCCCCAACCCACCCCCAGCTGTATGAAGTCCTCTAACAATTGTTTTGGTCGACACCGATTTAGCAAAGCAGTCATTTTTCCAACTTTAGTTTTTATGATTTTCCGATACCAGGCATTTGAGATTATCTACGATCTCCGGTCACAAAGTTTCGCGTTCGGTCCAATGTTGGACACATTTGATTGGTTGATTCGATGTTCTGTTTTACGGCATATCAACCCTGTTTTAATGACAAATCAAGTCATTTTACTAAACAAGGGACTCAGGTTGCTTACAGTATCTGCTATTGCTTTAGTGGCCACCCCATTAAGAATTGAACAGGCTCATTGCTGCTTAACTTCGGTGATCTAGCGGGAACCAGTACTTTTAGCCTGACGATTGTATTTTGTTGAACAGCATACCTCCATAAGAATTTAATGTGGTCAAGAAATGGGGGATCAGTTTAAAAACTTAGTTATAATACCAAAATAATCCCTCACTTTACAACCAAAACACAATTGACTAAAAACTGTTTAGGTATCCGGTTTATGTTGGTTTATTTGTTGAACAGGTTGGATGTTTTGTTTTACAGCACATCAACCCCTTTAGGGTCATTTAATGCCGAATCAAGTCATTTTGCTAAACAAAGGACTCAGGTTGCTTACAGTATCTGCTATTGCTTTAGTGGTCACCCAATTAAGAATTGAACAGGCTCATCGCTGCTTAACTTCGGTGATCTAGCGGAAACCGGTGCTTTGACTTGACTAATGAAATGAGCTCATTAGAGTTAGTTTTTTTTTTCTTTTACGTTTAGTATGCCAACATTATCTTAGAGATAATTTCGAAATATTTCAGCATTTTTTTGTGACAACCATCTGTAGTTCAACAACTTCCCTCTTTTTGAAATCTGATAGGTTTTTCATTGCTTTATATCAATACAAATGTAACATCTGACATACCCCCCCCCCTAAAAAAAACATGTTAAATATCATCAAGTATGAGATATCCGTAATGCGTACAAATAACATGTTTTTTACCTTTGAATGTTTCTGTATAGACAAGTATTAAGGGAATGACACCAGGTGTTTGCGTTATTCTGTTCAACCTTATGACATTAGGAGTCACTGTTTAGATTTTTATTCAGCTTTTCTTTTTAGCGAACGAGATGTCGCAACTGTAGTCGTAAAAAAAAAAGTCGTCGGGGTGGCCTAATGTCGGTATCAGCCAATCAGCGAGGGATTCTATCCCCTTTTCACTAACGCTAGACTGAGGAGATTGTGTTTTGTCTGGATAAGAAAACAAACACTCCCTTATGCTTATATTTAAAATAGGCTTTATTTATTGTTTTTCAAAATAATCATAACAATTCGACCGATTTTAGAAGGAATAACTAAGTAAGTCGTCGGTGTGGCCTAAACTCGGTATCAGCCAATCAGCGAGGGAGTCTATCCACTTTTCACTAGCGCTAGACCGAGGAGATTGTGTTTTCGTATAAGGTGGAGCGCCACACCTACCATCAGCTCCTCACTTTACCGCACAGATCCCTGTGCTATCCATACGCTGAGTTTGCAAGGGTCGGTATCGAACCAGGAACCATGTAATTCCTAGCCAAACGCTCTACCGACTGAGCTAAACTGGCCATAGTTTCTGTTAGTGTAGTCTGAGTATATAGTTATGGCCAGCGAAAGTTTGATCCTCGCCGGATGCCCCACACTTGCGACCTTGTATCAAATCCTAGCCGTTGGGTAAATAACCTTTTACAAGGGAATTAGCTCTATGTGAAATGCAAACAGCCTTGCCAAGGATTATAACACGGGCCACCAAGTCCGTATTTTACGAAGATAACCGTTACACTACGATCGATTTGTGCAGCATTTATACAGATTGTTAATTGGTATATATAACTTAAAAAAAGAAGGTAATCTTGTGAGCAAGGTGGAATACTGTTGAGTAAAGTTTATTTTGCAAATGACTTTTGCTAATATTATTTGAATTATTCGGACTATTATCCTCATCTTGTTTGTTATCTGTACAACGTTTCGGCCGATGTGCCCCCCGGCCTTCTTCAGGTATTTCTTGTCGGACTCGGGAAATTTCTCGGACTCGGGAACCTTATTTTCGAACTCGTTAACCTTCTTGTCGTAATCGGGAGCTATCACGGAACTTTGAACCTAACCCTTTATTCAGTACACGGGGGTATCCTCTTCTTATTCCTCTAACCCTAGCTGGGGAAGTTGTGTTCTGGGTGGTTGAAAAACTATTTTTTTTCTTTATGTCACTTAACACGTTCACTACTACATATGCATAATTTTAGCTAAGGATACCAAAAAAATTGTCTGCTTTTCATTTTAAAAACGAATTAAAATTAATTAAATCGATTACTTAAGGTCAAATTTTTGTCTAAGTAGAAAAGTAGTAACATAATGAGCATCAGTAAAAACAAAAAAATTTTAAATTATAAAAAAAAAAGAAGCAAAATAATATTACACGTGTAATTTATTTGGTAATCTGAACATTAGCTACATAAATGAGAGTAACCTCCCTTGTTTCTTTCACTTTGAGGAAGCTGTCTGTTTTGGTCAGCCATTTTCATTTCAACGTAAAACTACACTGAAAATACGAATTTGTTCGAATCAATACAACTGAATGTTGTAACGCGAAAATATCATAAAATGTGTTCTTAATTGTGCTTGTGCATTATTTGAAATGAACTTAATTCTAATTAAGAACACATTTTATGATATTTTCGTGCTAAAACATTCAGTTGTATTGATTACGGTGAAATGGAAATTGCCCACCAAAACAGACGGCTTCCTCAAAGTGAAAGAAACAAGGGGAGGTTACTCTCATTTATGTAGCTAATGTTCAGATTACCAATTATTTTTAATATATTTAAAACTATTTTTTCGGTCAATTTTTATTAAGATGGCCGCCTGTGAGTTGCCGTAAAACACTCACAATTGAAAAAAAAATTACCATTTGGTACCATTCTTGACCGGAAGAACCCTTTGCGCATGTCCGACAAAAATGACTGACCCCCAACCCCGAAAAGGATACCTCGGTCACTTGAATTTAGGCCGCAACTGAGTGTAGTCGTTTTCTGGCCAGGGGATATCCCCTTGCCACGACCGACTATGCCCCGTTCAATAAAGCCTAAGTCACAAAACTACCTCTTGCCTTTGTCTCTTTCCTTTATCGTTCTTTGAATGCCTTCTTTTCAGTGCGCCCACCAGAAATGAGATAGGGTTAAAAGAAAACCTGAGGAACACGCACCAAGAATATTCAGATACCTACATTTAACCTTCAAACACCTGAAGCCACTTATATCCCATAATTCATTAAACCCCATAAGATACATTTTAAAAGTCCGACTTCAATTTGTTGATTTAAACTGACTTTTACTTTTCTAAATTTGTGATAACGAGTGTTACCGACTCGGCAATTGAATAGGATATTTAATGCACTTTTCATTTAATATTCAACAACAGTTGCCATTCCTTAAAATTTCAAAGATTTTATAAGTCCAATACTTTTGAAAAAGGCCTTTTTATGTTCTTTCTACAACGGGACGAAATAGTGAGCTATACTTTAGATTTCGCTGGTTATAACACGACAGACTAGCCTTTTAAGTAAGTATTCATTGATATCCCACCATGTCAGTCGAACGCAAGGATCATTATAGTGGCGAACCAGACACAGAGTGAATCTCATGTGCGGATTATATTTAAAAAGTGCGTGAATTCTGTTGGCATATGGGGCTGGATAAAGTTTGTGTTTTTATGGTTTAAAGGTAGCTGGATATTCTTGGTGCGTGTTCCTCAGGTTTCTTTTTAACCCCATATCTTTTGGTGGGTGTGCTGAAAAGAAGGCATCCAAAGAACGAGAAAGGAAAGAGACAAAGGCAGAAGGTGTTTTTATTACTCAGGCTTTATTGAATGGGGTCATAGTGGCCTGTAGCGAGGGAAAAATCTCCCTAGCTAACAGGACCAACTATACCCAATTACGGCCTCCTTTAAAATGAACGAGGTATCCTTTTTGGGGAATGGGGTCAGTCCTTTTTGTCGGACATGTGCAAAGGGGTTGCAAGGGGTTCTTCCGGTCAAGGCCCCATTGGAGTTTGTTCTTTTTTATTTTATTTTTGTATATTTTTAATCCCCATAGGAATACCTCTTTTGAGGCACCTTAGGCACTTTCGCTGATTTTAACACGACAAACTGATCTCTTAAGTAAGTATTCATTGACATCCCACCATATCAGTCGCACACAATGATCTTTATAGTGGCGTACCACACACAAAGTGAAGCTCATGTGGGGATAGTATTTAAAAAGTGCGTGAATCCTGTTAGCATACCTCTTTTGAGGCACCCATGGGGTAGGATGATGTTTTGGGGTAGGATAAGGATTGGGTGTTTTAAGGTTAAAAGATGGCTGGATATTCTCGGTGCGTGTTCTTAGGGGTTTTTGCTTTGTACCCCATCTCATTTGGTGGTTGCGCTGAAAAGGAAGGAATCTAAGGAACGAAAAGGAAAGAGAGGCAGGAGGTAGTTTCATGACTTAGGCTTTATTGATCGGGTCATAGTCGACCGTGGCAAGGTGATATCCCCCCTGGCCGAGGAAGCGACTACGCTCAGTTAAGGCCTGCGAGATTCTTTTGGAGGTCGGAGGACAGTCCTTTTTGTCGGACATGCGCAGAAGGTTCTTCCAGTGAAGGCCTATGGGAGTTTGTTGATTTTTTTTGTTGTTGTTTTTTTTATTCTAATTTTATTTTCGTTTTATTTTAATCCCCACACACTTCAGGCACTGGGCAATAAACCCAGCTCTAACTCTTTAAATCGAGGTGGCAGGTGTTGCCTAAGGATATAGCTCCCTTTGACCCTGCTGATATTAATATCTTGCTGGTCAAGAGGCTGAAAACACAGGGACCGAAGGTCAGAACTGACCTCTTAAGTATAAGGGTATTTGCACAAGGCCTCGTTTTAACGTGGGCCCACCCACAAACAGAAGCTCATGGGTGGGAAAGAACAAAAATTGCGTCGATCCCCTCGGCATTCCCCCTCAAGGGGGGCGCTAAGTATAAGGGGTAATTTCTTTCTATCAGAAAGCTAAATTTTATCCCGTTTGGTTTATTGATTTTAACAGCACGTCAACCCGTCTCTGGTTATTTAATCCCGATAGGTTAGGGAATCGCGATCATTGTACGGTTACATTTACATTTTTTGTATAGTTGTTTCTTAAGAGTTTGTGGGGGTGGGTTGCACACGGTCCTGTCGAATACAAATATTTTTTTAATATATCTATTTGACTCATAGGTGGGAGCCTAACAGTTAGTAAAACACCAGATCAGAGTGGACCTGAGAGTAATGGTAATGAAGGGTTACTCCACACTCCGGAAACTGGGGTCTAACTATCAGATGCAGTTTAGTGTCATTTCCAGGACACTACGTTTTGGTGGGGTCTTACCCCGTTGCAGCGGTATAGAATCAACGTATTCTAACCCCTGTCGACAATGTGATAATAACAAATAGTTCTACTGATCACGGTAACAACTGTGATCAGTAGGTACCTCCAAAATAGGTCACGTGATCAGTTTAGGCCATATTGAAGGAAGAAACGTAAATATTTTTGAACTTTTTCTTAAATCTCGAAAAAAAAGAAAAAATTAACATAAAGAGTTGTTACAAAAAAAACCGTTAATTCAAAGATAAAATTATCCGATTGGGGAAAAATAATTCACCGTTATCTTGAAAAATAAGTAAAACTCCGTTTTTTTACAACAGGGTTGATTTCTTTATTGATATTTTTTAGCAGAATTCTGTATTCATAGTTCTTTTACTAAAAAGCTTCGCATTGAAACTTATAAAAATCTTCTGATATCATTATTCACACGCATATCTTTATAGAAAAAAACTAAAAATTCATTTTTTCATATTTCATAAAAAAATGGGAGGGTAGACCTCGTAGAAAATATATTTCCCCTAATATATTTTAGGAAAAAAACTATTTCAGACATATTTACATTAAAAGATATTTATGGAAATTTTCGTGATTTTTCATAGAATTTTTTTAAAAGCCTCTAGTCATAACTTGTTTTTGACTAAGTTAAATTTCAATTGATTTAACGGTGCAAAAATGTAAACATTGTTTTTCGTTCATAATTTTCATCATTTCCGTAAGCTGAATTTTTTTTTTTTAAATCATCAGGAGTTTTTTTAATTTTTATTTTTAATGTTTCTTCTTTCTAATGGACAAAAACTTTTCAAGATAATATTAACCTTTATGCAAGTTTCATTGTGTTAAATATAGGGGGTGGGGTAAATTTCACAAGGAAAATTGGTGGTACCTAGTTATCAGTATTGTCACTCTTGAAAAAAAAAACTTTGATTATGACACTCAATGAGAATTTGAAACCACTTGTAAATGGTTTCGGTCCTGCTTTTGCGTTATTTTTCTGTACCTGCTCAGCTGGAACCTCACCTTCCCTGTGTGTGTGTGTGTGTGTGTGTGTGTGTGTGTGTGTGTGTGTGTGTGTGTGTGTGTGTAAAGGGGGAACAGAGAAGGAGGGAGAGCTGATGATAATGATGATGGTGGTGATGGCGATCCTGTGCAAGTCACTCTTCCAACAATCTCCTCGTAACAGATCCAGTTCTCAAAAGGAAGAGGCTCCCAAGCGAGTAACAACGCAGCTTTTATCTTAGCAGTAACGACACTGCTGTTACTTGTGTTCATTAATCAATCAATCACTAGATCGATACAACACCTCAGTGACTATTACAACTATTACTATGAGACTTGTACGCTGCTAGTATAACCATTATTATTACTAATCAATATCATCAACATTATTATTATTATTATTATTATTATTATTATTATTATTATATTATTATTATTATTATTATTGCGAACACACCGAGTAAAGTACTCTTTTGGGGGGACTTATATAACTTTGGTCCTTACTCTTTATTATTCCCCAGCGGATGTTTGCCGACTTAACGCTGAGAAAAGGTAAACGAGAAGAACTGGGAAAAGCCTGTTGTTTGGGAGATAGCCAAAAATTAACCGGAGGAGATCGTCTGCCTAACCGCCACCTTCATTTAGTAACACTATAGGCGGCGGCGGTCTCGGGGGTCATTTGGAGAAGAAAATAAATGAATAAATGAATAAAAAAAACATTCACAATGCTGATGATGATTGTAATTATTACTACTACTATTGCTAGTTCTGCTACTATAACTACTACTACTACAACTACTACTACTACAACAACTACTACAACTACTACTACTGTGACTATACGCATCATCATCATTGTCATGATCATTATAAATGGAAATAAAAATTCTCTTCTATAATTAATATTTCTTCATCCTCTCTTTTTAGCATCACCTCTTCTCTGACTATTTACTACTACTGATTAATGTATGAAGGCACAGCGACTCGTACGTCGTTACTAGTTGTACTTATAACTATAACTGATACTATCATCATCATCATCATCATCATCATCATCGCTTGAATCTGCTATGTGCTTGTTGGGGTTGGGGTGGGGAGTGTAGGCGAACAAGAGATGCTCAGTCTCACAATTAATTACCCACCCACCCCCACAAAAAAAGGTTGAATAGACGTTTGTTCATTTTTTAAAAAATTCTTTTTTACATGAAAAAAAAAATCGATCGAAGTCCACCAACGTCCAGTTGACCCATATCGATGTCAATGTGCCCAAAAGTCCTTGTCGACTGATAATACTTTTTTTTTTTTCGTAAATGAAACAGAAATAGTGTACTTGAACTTTATTAATGCTACTACAACTCATCATCATCATCATCATCATCATCATCATCATCATCATCATCATTGTCGTCATCTACTACTACTACTACTACTATACTACTACTACTACTACTACTGTAGTTACTACTATTAGAGAATCATCATCATCATCATTATCATCATCATCATCATTAGCGATACTGAGTGAACTAACTCTTCGCAACTGCTACTGTTGTTAGAACTGCTATATTTCTGTTCGAAAAGAAGGGAGTGAAGAAAGAGTACACGAAGAGAGAGAGAGAGAGAGAGAGAGAGAGAGAGAGAGAGAGAGAGAGAGAGAGAGAGAGAGAGATGCGCGTTTTCACACACTCGCATACATACGTTGAATTGTAGCGTACTTGAAATGCGTATACGATACCCCAATAATAATACCAATAATACCATTGCCATAGACACAGCTGTGTTAAGTTGTCTTTACTTTTATTATTATATATATATACTAGAAACATGCGCGATTGTGCGCGCGCTGAAAACACGCACGCAGGCACGCGCGCAGACACGCACGCGCGGGCGCACGCGCATACGCACAAAAATGCCTTATTTGTCAAAATGGATGTAGTACAGTCTTCGTCTTGGCCTTGTGCCAGACTTAGTTAAAGTTTCTAAAAATATCAGAAACAAGAAGAAGTACAGACGCGCGTGCGCGCAAGCATATGTACTCCATAGATCAATTCACAAGGTCGTATACGTACGCACACACACACACGCATCAATTGTCAGGTGTGTGTAGAGGGTCGGTATAAACTACAGTACAACACAGTTTCTTTTTTTAAAAAAAGGTATTTAAAACATTTTTCAAGGCATGTAATTTCCATCACAGACACACAGTTGCATACACAATTAATCATCACAAAGTTAGATACATGTGTATGTACAATAACACATACAAAGAGAAAGAGAGAGAGAGAAAGAGAGAGAGGGAGAGAGAGAGAAAGAGAAAGAGAAAGAGAGAGAGAGAGAGAGTACATAAACAAACAGATTAAAAAAAAGATCTCCTCATACAATACAATGTACATGGTTCACTTCCTGTGTACAAACAGCATATGAGATGTTTGTAACCGTGTAGTAAACGTATGTGTATGAATAAGCACACAGAAAGGCATGTGTTAATATAACACATGGGCATGTGTACTCACACGGACTTGTATGCACACGGTCATATACTCATAGGAGCAGGGGGGGGGGATATGAACCGAGTGTGAAAGAAAGATATATATATCTATACGTACGCATATGAAAGAAGAGAAGTCTTTTATTTATCTTGTCTTTTATTTTTATTGAGAAAAAAACAACAACAGAAAGGTAGAAAAAAAAGAACGACTCACGACACGAAAAAAAAAATCCAACAAAAAAACGTGGAGTTTGACTTTGCACTTAAAGTAAGGGGGAAAAATAAAGAGTGCGAAAAAGAAAGAAAGGTAAAGGGTGAAAGAGGGAGAGGGAGAGAGAGAGAGAGAGAAGGAAAGTGAGAGAGAGAGAGAAAAAAGAGAGACAGAGAGACAGAAAGGGAGAGAGGGGGAGATAAGAGGTAGAAAGTGAGACTCTCTCCCTCATCATCAGTAGCAGTACTGCTGCATCGTATGTAAAAATTGAGCTCTTTTTCCTTGACAGATCCACAAGGCAGGAAGGGCGACATACACTTTTTACACCTGCCTTTTTTTCTATTTAGAGAGAGAGAAAAGGTTATTTAGAAGAAGAGTATAAGAAAGCGAGATTAGGAAAAAGAAGAAGAAAAAGGAGTAAGAAGAAGAAGAAGAGGAAGAAATATTCTTAGTATAGCCAAAACACAGAGCACGTAGTTGTTTTATGAATATATACTTACATGCGACACAGTGATAAGGACAGCCACCCACCTTTATTTGGAAAGAGAGAGTGAGGAAGAAAGAAAAAAAGAATACTAACCAAACACAGGTCAGTAAACATTTTAGAATTAACAATTTTAAAACTAAGTCCATACTAGTTAAACTTATAATTAGACTTTCTTCAATGCTTATAGAGAAACATCGGTTTATTATATCTGTGTAGTAATTTCATCTTTTTACTTAAATACGATACGATGAGGTGTGCGTGCATGTGTGTACTTGTTCGTATGTATATGTGTGTGTGTAGTGTGTATGTGTGTAGTGTGTGCGTGTGTCGTGCATGTGTATGCGTGTGCGTATGTATGTGTGTGTGTACGTGTGTGTGTGTACGTGTATGTGTGTGCGCGCGTGTGTGTATGTGTGTGTGTGTGTGTGACTGTGAAGAAATATCATTCTTACCATTCCAGTGTATTTAGCTGGAGACGAAATAAATAAATATCAAAGTAAGAAAACGTTTAAAAAAATAAAATAAAATAAATACTAGATAAAATCCCGAACTAGCTAACATCTGTCCTTGATACACAAACTCTATACTGAGTTGAAATTACATAGAAAACAAAAAGATAAACACATTATTTTTTCTTCTTTTTTCGAACCAAAAATCATCGCAATATAATGAAA
Organism: Doryteuthis pealeii; assembly: GCA_023376005.1. Classification (NCBI taxonomy): domain Eukaryota; kingdom Metazoa; phylum Mollusca; class Cephalopoda; order Myopsida; family Loliginidae; genus Doryteuthis; species Doryteuthis pealeii. The sequence goes on from CM042165.1 coordinate 57,881,785, forward strand.
TTAAACACATGCACATTGTACACGGTTTTTCTTCTTTATTTATTTATTTATTTAAAAAAATCTTTACACCTAAAATATTGTTACCCTCGTCTTTTTCTACCAACCAAAATATCTCTACCTATACTTTTTTTTTAATTTTCAAAATATTTGTTTTGTTTTTTTTTCCCATCCTGCCAGTTGTTCCATCTTCTTAGAGAGATCTTTCTCGGATTACTAGAATCTTTAGCAAAGAGTGTCTTCTTCATCTTCCAAAGATGTCACAGCTGACATCATTGTTGTTGTTGCTGTTGTTGCTGTTGTTGTTGTTGTTGTTGTTGTTGTTGTTGTTGTTGTTATAAATACGGTATTATTGGGAGTTACAAACAACTTACCTTTGTAACGCTTTGCTTCAATGGACCCTGTTGTTAAGTACTTAGTTTCAGTATTTGTTCATTTAGGCTTAAAATAAAATTAAAAAATCAAATAAGATAACAGACGATAATCATGCGTGCGTACATTCGCACGCAGTCTTCCGATTTAAATGATGGAAATAAATAACATGGTAACACCTTGTTTGATATTTTTCTTTCATTCAGTAAGTCTCTTTTTTTTTTTGTTTATATCCTCCATGGTTTGTCATTCTTAAATATCCCCCCTCTCACGCTCTCTCTCCCCCCTCTCTCTTTCCGTTGCCTGTCCCCCCCCCCCAAGTTTTATTTGGTTCCATTCCGTAAAGTACCCACCTGCCACACCCATGAAAGAACCATTTTTGTATCGTTTTTGACTTCTTGATTAGCCAGTGAATTGAAACGATATTGTTTTCATTTACCGTGTCGTGTTTGTGCCCCATCCTTTCTTATACTTTTTTCTTTTATTTCAATAATTTTCAAAACTTTCACTATTCTCTCTCTCTCTCTCTCTCTCTCTCTCTCTCTCTCTCTCTCTCTCTCTCTCTCTCTCTCTCTCTCTCTTCTATTGTTGCTATTTTTTTTCACTTAATTGGAAAGAATGCTTGCAATTGTATGATGCGATGCTGTTGTTGACACTGACAGTCTGTTGTTGGTCGGGGGGCCCCAGCAGAAACTGTAAGTTGAAACCACCCACACACGCCGAGAAGACCTAACCAAAGCAGTAATTCCTCCATACGTCTCTCTCTCTCTCTCTCTCTCTCTCTCTCTCTCTCTCTCTCTCTCTCTCTCTCTCTCTCTCTCTTTTTGATATACACTTCTTATACATCAAATACATATGATAATTACACGCAAATCCAGCAACCATACATATATATATATATATATATATATATATATATATATATATATATATATATACAAGTATGTATGTGTATACACACGTGACAATCTTATACGTAACTAACGTGATATTTAAGATCAATGAATACTTAACACTTTCTAACCTATAGACCTTCTCTGACTTGAGGTAGAATGGAAAATCGTTTTCCTATGCAATAAGGTTAACCACAAATTTAATACAACACAAAGATAGAATAAAAGTAATTTAAATCTAGAGACGTGGATTTTCAACAACAAAAAAATGAAAATAAAATAAAAACTTAGCTGATTAAATGATTAACTGTCGGCTCTTTTGAAGGTTTATATAGACAATAACATAAGTACCTATTATAAACATCTTTTTAGTGTTAATTTTTATTGTTTAAGATAAGTGAAAAGATTTTTTAAAATGTGAAAAAAGAAATCGGTGGCTGTGATCTTACATTTTTACAACATTTAAAAGATTTATGGTATTTACCTCGTACCCCACGTGTACGGGTCAGGCACAAGGCCCTATTAATGTGGGACCACCCACAAACCGAAGCTAATGGGTGGCGGGTGATAAATTGCATTGATCCCTTTGGCATTCCGCCTCGAGGGGGGGGCCTCGGGCACTGGGCAATAAACCCAGTACTGCCCCTTTAAATCGAGGGGGGTTGCCTGGGGGAATGGCCCCCTAGGATCAACGCTATTAACTTGTAAAGATCCAGAGCCGAAGCCACTGGACCCCCAGCGTTGAAGATTCATTAGTTAGGTATGTCTAATGGAAACTAATCAAAACTATCACATAATAGAGATAGATAGATAGGTAGGAGAGAGAGAGAGAGAGAGAGAGAGAGAGAGAGAGAGAGAGAGAGAGAGAAGGAACAAGTCACAAACCACGTTTTTCTGTGTCATTATAACAATAACAAACATATCATGAAATGTGTATAACACTATTTGGCGGGAGTCCCCATAATGTAATGCCTAACATTCTGGACTGTGACACTGTAGCAAGCGAGTTCGAACTCCACTCTGACTATTACGTTCACTTCCGGGATAATACTCTCGAGAAAACATATGCCCCCCTTGTCCCCCTAGCTATGGGCTAAATAGTACCACTACTGCACTTCTATGATGATTGCTTTGGCATTAAATAACCAATGAAGGTTGATATGCCATTAAACAAAAAAGCCAAACATTCATTGCTCTTAAAGGGAATTATGGGATTCCCTGAGGTTTGCAGATAATATTGGTTTACTATTCGACATCTCCTTGGTATTCCTTATGGCCTTAGCCACGGTAAGGTATTTTTGAAAGGTATGTTTGAAAGGTATGTTTGGAGGATGTGTGAAGGATATAACCTCTTCAAATACCCGGATGAATAACACATTTCATAAGTGAAAGTTAACGTTATGTACTTTTTTTTACCAACTTTTTATCAGAATATTCATTGGTCTTTGTTGGGTGTATGTTGTATCCAATTGTCGGACCAAGTTACCTTTAAGCACCCCAGGGGCGACCTGGATTCAGAGGGACATGTTTCGCTTTGCACCGTCAACATCCGGTTGTTTGTTACCAGACGATTTTTAGACGCATTTTTTTTTAATTATAAAATTAACTGCTAACCCTAACCCCTAACCCCTAACCCTAACCCTAACAAACAACCGAATGTTGACGGTGTCCTTCTGAATCCAGGTCGCCCCTGGGGTACTTAAAGGTAACTTGGTCCGACAATTGTCTTTAGATGTAACTCTATGGTTGAGAATAGAGGAAAACGTGGATATAACAACACAGACAGATAAATTCAATTGATATTTCGCCTCATTATTGGATGAAGCTTATTCAGAACTTTATTGACATAAGTACATTCAGCTTTTATAGTGAAAAGGTAAATGGGTGAGGGGGTGAGGGAAAGTCGGGTGGGGTTGGTGTGTCGGATATGGTACTTTTAGTTTTCTATGGGGTTAGTCGGTTGACTTAGAAGAGAATTTGATATTTGGAGTGTGGGTCAAATGTGTTGATGTCCGATGTGTATAAGGGGACCGGGGATATTTTTGTTTGAAAATATTTTAGAGAAGTCCTTAAAGATTTTGTTGAGATAAATGCATTTACTATCCGATGTAACTCTACATTATTCAAACAGGTATCTTCATTTTTGTTGTTTTTATCCCAACATTTATGCTGCTAGTTCTTTGGCCTTCCTTAGGTGTATATCACATCCAGTGGTCGCTATAAAGTAAAGTCTGTAGTGTAGCCTATTGTCAGTATCAACCAAACAGTGAGGGAGTCTATCTCCTTTTACATAAAGTAAAGTCTGTAATGTAGCCTATTGTCAATATCAACCAAACAGTGAGGGAGTCTATCTCCTTTTACATAAAGTCTGTAGTGTAGCCTATTGTCAGTATTAACCAAACAGTGAGGGAGTCTATCTCCTTTTACATAAAGTAAAGTCTGTAGTGTAGCCTATTGTCAGTATTAACCAAACAGTGAGGGAGTCTATCTCCTTTTCACTTGTGCTAGACCTGGGATATTGTTTTTTTGCTGAGGTGGAGTGCTACACCTACCATCAATTCCCAGTTGCTTTACCATACAAATCAGATTACCCAAGCTGTGCTGCTCATACGCTGTTGGTGAGGGCCGGTATCAAACCTGGAACCTTGTGATTCCTAGGTGAATTTTCTATTAACTGAGCTAACTGGCCCTCAATGCAATGCTCCTACTCTAACATATTCAGTCATCATCATCATCATCTCGCACAAGTAGCATGGATATCCATGACAATCTCTCGCCAACCTTCCCTATCATTCATTGCCCCTGTGAGTCTTCTGCGCAGCAATTAGCATCCTTGCATAGTTGGTCAATGCAGGTCCTTGATGGGCGGCCCACATTAGCATGTCCATGTGTTGGCTTCCACAGGAGAACTTCACTTATGAGCTCATGCTTGCTTCTCCAGCAGTGTCCTGCATGCCTAGTCCGTTACTTGGATGGCTTGTGAGATGGTGGGCAGGTGGCCATACAGCTGCTTCCTTGTGGGGTGCTGTTTCCACGACTTGTTCAAGACTGCATGCAGCATTCTTGTGCAGCTCCCATCTAACTTATCCTCATGGTGCTTCGTTAGGTTGGGACATCTTCAGTACTTTGCCCATTTCTATCTAATCTTTTCCTTAAAAACACCTTAGTCTAACCCAGAGTTTTTTTTTAACCTTTTTCATCTCACGGCACAGTGAGCTGGGCAATAAATTGATTGAGGTACACCATCAGTATATAAACATATAATTATTTTATCATTTAAATTGTTTTTAGTCACTGCACCAGAGACTGCCATTCAAGGATCGGTCTGTTCAGCCACTCATGTAGCTGTAGGTAAAAAAAGTAAAAAATTTTAAAATTTTAAAAGTAAATAAAAAATGGACACTACACCATCGTCTTAAATAGACGGAAGGTTGCCAACAAAATTTTAAAAGAAAAAGGAATAGTGAAAATGTGCTACAAGTGTAAAAGAAAACAATGTAATTTTATTTTCTAAAGGTATATTTCAAATCAATTAAAACAAAAAATATTAAATTAATAGAATAAAAATATAAGAGGATGATCAACCGTCCTCAACACTCACAGCACACCCATGGAAGCTTCACGGTACACTAGAGTGCCACACAACACCGGTTGAAAAACGCTGGTCTAACCTATTCATGCAGCAAAGTTTTTAAATCCTGAGCTCGTCATAAAACTTTTAAGCAACGTAAGAATAACTTACATTATTATGGAAACATACAGTGTAATGGTTATCGTCGTAGGATAGACTTGGTGACCTTAGTTCAAATCCTGGATGAGGCTGTTTACATTTCACATAGCAGTAATACCCTTGGGAAAGGTATGCATTCGACTATTCTACCTCCAGCGATGGATGAATTGTAGGGAAGACTGAGCTCTTTAACCTTGGTTCAGTAACCAGTCTAAGGAAAACTCTGAATTCAAACTTGTTAAACTCTGTTTAAGAAATTGGCCAGGAGCCGCATCCTGCTTGTTCAGGGGTTTGGTATATACGCATATATTATTATTATTATTATTTTTATTATTTTCACCCCTTTTGAGTTTTTAACATCAGTGTTTGCTGATGGTATATCACTGGAGTCTGAGTGACAACAAGTCTCCTCAGGTCTCCAGGACTCTTCTGAGTATTCTAGCTGATTGCAGCAGTGCAGTAGTCTGGATGGTCTCAATTCTTCCTCTGATTTCCAGATCCTCCAGTCTTCTTTCCAAGTTTATTGGTACCGTTCCAAGTGCACCAACTACAATTGGTATCACTTTTACTCTCATATTCCACAGCTTTTTCAATTCTCTGGCAAGGTCCAGGTATTTATCCATCTTTTCATTTTCCTTCAACTTCACCCTGTGGTCTGCTGGAACTGCAAAGTCCACCAGTTGACCTGTTCTCTTTTTTTTGTTAATCAACACTAGGTCTGGTCGCCTGGCTGGGATTGGGTGATCTGTCTTTATCTCAAAGTCCCAGAGAATTTTATGCATTTCATTCTCAGGAACAGATTCTGATTTATGCATATACCATTTTTTTGTATGGTCAAATTTTAATTTTTTGCATAATTCCCAGTAGATCACCTTCCCTACCCAATCATGCCTAGCTTTGTATTCCCGTTGTGTTAGTTTGGTACATTCGCTTAAAACATAGTTTACAGTCTCGTCTCTGTCACTGCACATTCTACATTTACTGTTTTGTCATGTCTTATCTATTTTTGCTTTGATATAATTTGTTCTCATGGCATTATTTTGTGCAGCAATTATTAGCAATTCATTTTCTCTCTTGAGGTTATTATTATTATGAGTTTTTCACACAAGCTGTAGCTGGTGGTTCACTGGAGGCTGAGAGACAGCAAGTCTCCTCAGATCTCCAGGACTCTTCCGAGTATTTTAGCTGATCCAAAGAGTACTGTAGTTTGGATGATCTCGATTCTTCCTCTGATTTCCAATTCACCCAAATTCTTTTCCAGAGCTTTGGGGATCATTCCAAGGGCACCAATTACAATTGGTATTACCTTCACCTTCATATTCCAAAGTTTCCTCAGTTCTCTGGCAAGGTCTAAGTATTTGTCAATCTTTTTACTTTCTTTCATTTTCATGAGCATGGTATTTTTTGTTGTATGTTTTAGCTTTCGCTGCTTTATATCTTATTCTTTCTTTAATGCTATGTTGAACATCTGTCAGCCGCAGTAAACTAACCAGATTGTAATTTGGCAAGGAATGTTTAGGACACCTTTTCTAGCCCCGCCTCGCATTCGAGTGAGCAGTGCTACCCTAAACAGGGCTGCTCAGCCACTCCGAGCTTTGCCCAAACCTAACCATTGCCAGTTTGATTGGGAGACGACATTAAGATAAGCTCGGAGCTGCCAGTGTGCAGGATTGAAACTACATACTTCCAGTTAGTTAAATCAGTATGCTTCACTACACCTCAATCGCCACTGGACTTTTAGGAAAAAAAGAAATGAATATATGTGCATGTCCGCAGGAAAGTACAAAAATAAAGCAACAACAAAGTAAATATACATACATATTCACTATCACCAGAGTTTGCTTTTTGTGCAAATATAATGAAGATTTTATTTATATCTTGGGAGATATTCAAAAATTAGAATTTGAATAGTAAGAGAAAGGGAAAGTCATTGGTTGTGTTCGTGATTAAAACATAAATCAATTATGTAAGACCAAAACAATCAATGGATCTGCGGGACTAACTTTTTATTAACCCCTTCTCTACCCAGGCAACGCCAGGTAGCCGCTTCTAGTATAAAATAAATACAATGACATACAACCACTATTCCATTCCATGGGCATCCCATCATGGTGTAATGGTTAGCAAGCTAGTCTTGCAGATCCATTATTATTGGATAACGAGTTCAAACCTCTCTGGATGACCCATACATCCAACTTTACCACATTATAATCATGGGGAATGGGTTGGGTTAAAAGGTGTCCCATCGTGGTATAATGGTTAGCAAGCTAATCTTGCATATCCATAACTACTGAATAGCAAATTCAGTCCTCACTGGATGTCCCATACTAGCAACTATGTGTCATATCCTACACATGGCAAATAGGTCAGGTATATACCTACTTCCACCATTCCGCTAATTCAGACTTTTCCAAACTTTTGGTAATGATATCACTTTAAAAAAAACAAAACTTTTTTCAAAGCCTCCATGCTTCCTGTAATCCACCGACACTATACCTGATGACCCTCTCCACACACATATGCACACACACACACACACATACATGCATATTACTACTGTAAACTGTTCATGTTCCTGACACTGATACATTAATCTGTGTACTTGACATGAGACTTTGATGAGTTGTGGTGCACCTGAGCTCTGTACACAATAAATTTCATTATTTTGTGACTTTTTGCTTGTCAAGCCAAATAATTTAGAAGCATGGAGGCTTTGAAAAAGAGTTCATATCTATCTATCTATCTATCTATCTATCTATCTCAGTATGTTCATATCTATCTATCTATCTATCTATCTATCTCAGTATGTTCATATCTATCTATCTATCTATCTATCTCAGTATGTTCATATCTCTCTATCTCTCTATCTATCTATCTATCTCAGTCTGTTCATATCTATCTATCTATCTATCTATCTATCTCAGTCTGTTCATATCTATATATCTATCTATTATCTATCTCAGTATGTTCATATCTATCTATCTATCTATCTATCTATCTATCTCAGTATGTTCATATCTAGCTAGCTAGCTATCTAGCTATCTATCTCAGTATGTTCATATCTATCTATCTATCTATCTATCTATCTCAGTATGTTCATATCTCTCTATCTCTCTATCTATCTATCTATCTATCTCAGTCTGTTCATATCTATCTATCTATCTATTTATCTATCTATCTATCTCAGTATGTTCATATCTCTCTATCTCTCTATCTCTCTATCTATCTATCTCAGTCTGTTCATATCTATCTATCTATCTATCTATCAATCTATCTATCTCAGTATGTTCATATCTATCAATCTATCTATCTATCTAGCTATCTCAGTATGTTCATATCTATCTATCTATCTATCTATCTATCTATCTCAGTCTGTTCATATCTATATATCTATCTATCTATCTCAGTATGTTCATATCTATCTATCTATTTATCTATCTCAGTATGTTCATATCTATCTATCTATCTATCTATTTATCTATCTCAGTCTGTTCATATATATCTATCTATCTATCTATCTCAGTATGTTCATATCTATCTATCGATCTATCTATCTATCACAGAGATTTCCCAAATTTTACATTGGTGACCCACTTTGCAAAAACAATTTTTCAAACACATAAGTTTTTTTTGCCAACTCAAATAATTAATACAAAATGTATATAAAAGGAAATAATTAGAATGAATTAGCTAATAATTAAATTAAGAATGAGTAAAAAAAAGTTTATTGACAACACAGAAAAGTTTTAACAGTTTTGAAAGTTCTGTATTCTTGATATTTTGGTTTTATAGTTCCTATTCATATTCTCAGAAATTAACATTGGCAATGGGTATCATATTCTTTTGTCCATGTCAGTTAAACTTTCCCAATGATTAAGATTCTATCTGGGTAATACAGGGGATTTTTTAAAGGCTTACAAATAAAAACTTGTCTTATTCGGTTACAAATATATATATATATATATATTATATATATATATATATTTATATATACATACATACATATATATATATTTGGGGGGGGAGATTATGTGCTTAATTAAAGTCATACCTAATTTGTTAATTAATTAATTATAATTAAATGAATTAGGCGTGCATATCGGTTTAAATGTGAAGCGTAAACAAATCGAGAAAAAGTCGATCTCTGTATGTACATTTCAGCCTATTAGGCCTCATCAGCAGAGCTATAGACAGGGCAGTGCTTTGTGCGTGATTCGAACACTACCTGTCAGGCTGACAGGCGGACACTCTAACCATTACACTCGCAGGCTTCCCCAGAATTTCTTGTTTATTTTAAACTGATATGTATTTCGCACTTTTTGGGTGACTTATAGCACGACAGTATGAAGTGAACAAACAATGTGTTTGAAATGGCGAAGACCGACAATTTTTTCACTTCATATATATATATATATATATATATATATATATATAAAACATTTAGATTATCAATTTATGAAATCATTTCAGTTCTAAGCCTCTTTAGATTTGACCACAAATTTTGCAGTCAAATCAGAAGAGGCTTAAAGCTCAAATAAATTCATAATTTGCTAATCTAAAGGTTTTTCATTTATCTATTCATATTTTGCTCTCTCTTTCTCTCTCTCTCTCTCTCTCTCTCTATATATATATATATATATATATATATATATATATAATTTTCTAATGTGTACAGAAATAACCTATGCAAGTTTCACCATAAGTATCTTCAGGGTTAAATCTACTGAATAAATCAAGATATTGATTAATTACAGTTAATTCCGCTCTACTTATGTATACCAACCCAATATATTTACCGCTAAGTCATTCCCTATATATATATATATATATATATATATATATATATATATATATATATATATATAAGTTAAGAGAAAGGAAATGAATAGGACGTTATAAGTATAGATAAAAGGATATGAAAACAACACAATATGCTGTTAAAGTGAAAAGATTTTATATCATATTCATAGCTGATATTGAACAATATTTCGATTTATAAAAATCATCTTCAGAGCTTGTTTATACTCCAGCCTAATCAATAGCGGAGACGAAAATAATATTGTTTTCATATCCTTTTATCTATACTCATATTTATATATATATATATATATATATATATATATATATAACTGTACCTTCCAATGTGACTGAAAGTAGGTCAAAGCATTACTTAATGTTTGTAATTATTATCTATGTGCCATTTGCAATTTTTTCAGAACTCAGAGTAAAGAAGATTTTGTATCATATCCTGTATCATATAGATGATTGTGCATTATCGTAACTTAAATAATTCAATATTCAGGCTATAGAGAGCAATTTGATATACTGCTTTCAGAGAGCAATAAAATTTATGTCCAGAAAATATTGACATTTAGCAATAATGATTATCAGTTCCATGTGTCTGAGAGAGAATGAATGACAATAAGTGACAAAAAAAGTTTGAATAGAATTAGATATACTTGGGTCGGTTAAATTGAACTTAATGGACCTAGATTCCACCATCGTATGTCACCCTGCCAAAAGAAAAAAAATACCAAAAATCAGGGAATTAACTGAATTTAATGAAATTTTCAGTGTTGATATATTAATAAATAAAAGATATAATGCACCAGTTATTTTATTTAAAAACTTTTACATTTTTTTCAGGTCAGTTAACTTTGAACCACGTATCTTTGAGAATTTGTGTTATGCCTCAGAGATACGTAGTTCAAAGTTAACTGACCTGAAAAAATGTAAAAGTTTTTAAATAGAATAACTGGTGCATTATATCTTACAAATAACAGTTTCTAAGACAAAAGTTAAAAAAAAAAAATACCCCATTTTCATTAAATTTGGTTTGTTCCCTGATTTTTGGGGTATTTAAAAAAAAAATTTTTTTTAAGAAACTGTTATTTCTACTTAAGTAATTTCTTTGTTACAATTTATACCTTTTCTTCTATTATATATTCTATTATATACTGATGGTGTATCTCGATCAATTTATTGCGCAGCTCACTGTGCCGTGATATGAAAAAGGTTGAAAAACTCTAGTCTAGCATGTTAACCACTACGCTACAGGGATTTCTCTGGTCAGTTAGTAATTAGGTTTGCCGATAGAATTTAATTACTGCTTTATTTCAATTCTTTAAAGGTGAAGCTTATTAAGATAAATGACAGATTGAGAAAAGTTTTAAATAATCAGACACTTATCTTAAATATGACTAATTTTACTTATGTAAAAAAATAATGACTTCTATTCACCCCCCGCAAAAAAAAGAACATACTACAACAGACACAGGAAGCATAGTAACAATATTGGATAGGGCAAGTTTTCAGCTATTTCAGCTACTAAAGACGATGGCATAGTGTCCACTTTTCTTTTTTTTCTTTTCTTATCTGCAGCTGCATGAGTGGTTGAACAGACCAATTTTTGAATGGCAATCTCTGGTGCAGTGACTGCAAACAAACGGTGATACTTGCTGGAGTTGCTGTTGTCTCTCCTTCCTTCTGGCTCTCTTTTCTGTGGCAGGTTTTTTCCTCTCTTTTTCACTCCTTTTCATTCCTTGTTTGATAAGGAGACACCAGGCAACAGATACAGGAAGTATAGTAACAAAGCCTTTATATCCTGTTACAATTTTAGTGGCCATCTTTAGGCTTTAAGCAAGAGCACTCAATTCAAACCAGACTAGATTCATTGAAACTTCAGCATCTGGCAACTGACCTGGTAAACGCTCATAAGTTCATTAATCATCTTAACAACAGCAATCTTGAGCACCTTTTTTGATCACCATGTTTCTAACACATCTGCGCATGCCTACAAAGTCAGAAAACAGCATAGCTCACATGACTTTCGGAAATATTTCTTCACGCTCAGAGTTGCCGAGGCATGGAATAAACTGTTGCCTGCATTCGTTGTAGGCTGCCAAAACACTTTCAAAGCCTCCATGCTTCCTGTAGTCAGCCAACACTATACCTGATACCCACCTCCACACACATATGCACGCATGTGCACACATACATGTATATCATTACTGTATGCTATTCATGTTCCTGACACTAATACATTATTCTGTGTACTAGACATGAGACTTTGATGAGTTGTGGTACACCTGAGCACTGTACACATACATGTATATTATTACTGTATGCTATTCATGTTCCTGACACTAATATATTATTCTGTGTACTATACATGCGACTCCGATGAGTTGTGGTGTACCTGAGCACTGTACACATACATGTATATTATTACTGTATGCTATTCATGTTCCTGACATTAATACATTATTCTATGTACTAGACATGAGACTTTGATGAGTTGTGGTGCACCTGAGCACTGTACACATACATGTATATTATTACTGTATGCTATTCGTGTTTCTGACACTAATATATTATTCTGTGTAATATACATGAGACTTTGATGAGTTGTGGTGCACCTAAGCACTGTACACATACATGTATATTATTACTGTATGCTATTCATATTCCTGACACTAATACATTATTCTATGTACTAGACATGAGACTTTGATGAGTTGTGGTGCACCTGAGCTCTGTACACATACATGTATATTATTACTGTATGCTATTCATGTTCCTGACACTAATACATTATTCTATGTACTAGACATGAGACTTTGATGAGTTGTGGTGCACCTGAGCTCTGTACACATACATGTATATTATTACTGTATGCTATTCGTGTCCCTGACACTAATACATTATTCTGTGTTCTATACATGAGACTTTGATGAGTTGTGGTGCACCTGAGCATTGCACACATACATGTATATTATTACTGTATGCTATTCATGTTCCTGACACTAATACATTATTCTGTGTACTATACATGAAACTTTGATGAGTTGTGCACTGTACACAATAAATTTCATTATCATTATCATTATCTAACTGTGCTCAAATTGTCCACCACCTAACTGTGCTCACTATTTGAATTCTGTAAACATTCAGCCATAAGAAAAAGAAAAAAGAAATTCAAACAGTTCAATTTGAAAAATGTTAAAGAAGTTTCCCTTTTTAAGTTTGGATGAGACAAATGTCTGAGGAAGGTTTGGAAACCCACCAACCAAAGCATAGTAATGAAAACAACAAAGGTGAATATAAATCATCAAGGGTGGCCTAATGTCGGTATCAGCCAGATAGTGAGGGAGTCTATCCCCTTTTTACTTGCGCTAGACCAAGGAGATTGTTTTTGCATCTCACTTTACCGCACAGATCCCTGTGATACTCATACACTGAGTTGGCAAGGGCCAGTATTGAACCATGAACCTTGTGATTCTTAGTCAAGTGCTCTACCAACTGAGCTAAGCCGGCCCTTAATGGAAAGATACTTATCCAAAAAGATTAAGAAAAAATGATTTTTTCAAGCTAATAAATCATTATTTTCCTGTCTTAATTTGACTCATGCAAACCCCCAAAAAATTACTCATGAAATATTTACCTCCATGCAACTATTGGTTTATAAATAAACAAGTTGTTGTTATTTATATTTGTTTAGAAAATAATGAAAAATAGTATCAAAATAATACAAAAATCAATATTATTGTTTAGATAATAATGAAAAATAGCATCAAAATAATACAAAAATCAATATTATTGTTTAGATAATAATGAAAAATAGCATCAAAATAATACAAAAATCAATATTATTGTTTAAATAATAATCAAAAATAGCATCAAAATAATATAAAAATCAACATTATTGTTTAGATAATAATGAAAAATAGCATCAAAATAATACAAAAATCAACATTATTGTTTAGATAATAATGAAAAATAGCATCAAAATAATACAAAAATCAATATTATTATTGTTTAGAAAATAATTAAAAATAGCATCAAAATAATATAAAAATCAATATTATTGTTTAGAAAATAATGAAAAATAGCATCAAAATAATACAAAAATCAATATTATTGTTTAGAAAATAATGAAAAATAGCATCAAAATAATACAAAAAATCAATATTATTGTTTAGATAATAATGAAAAATAGCATCAAAATAATACAAAAAATCAATATTATTGTTTAGATAATAATGAAAAATAGCATTAAAATAATACAAAAATCAACATTATTGTTTAGATAATAATGAAAAATAGCATCAAAATAATACAAAAATCAACATTATTATTTTGCGCATTTCTGTAAAAATTTGACAAGCTGATATTACAGATCATTATCATTCAGTAGTGAATTAAATCCTCACCAGGTGGCCTATGTTTTTGGTCGGCCATTTTCATTTCACCATAAATCTACACTGAATATTGAAACAGATTGAAACACTGCAGCGTAGGCAAAATAAACATTACTCATTTATGAAGTGTTTTTTCAATTTTTCATAATATTACATAATGTCTGATTCACTTCCACTTTTTCTTCACATATATATATATGTATATTTGTATAATGAAATTTTAATACTATAAAGACACATTTCATATAAAATTATTTCATTTAACATGATTAATCTTATGTTTACAATATCATTGTAATTAAAGGATGTGTATAAGTGAATTCTTATTGGACCATTACTCTGATGATGTTTGTAGCAAAGCAATTCTTTCTGGGAAAGTTTTTTTGTTAAATGTAAGGATCACAGGGACAATTGCATTTTCTTGGCTTCTAAGATGTGACCCTTTCACAACCATTTGCTGTTTCTATCAACATAACACTTGAAATAGATTTTTATTCAAATGGACTGTCAGACTATGCAACACATTTCCTTAGTATATTTGTACTACAAATGAAGAGTCAAACTCATTGATGTATAAACCTACCTACCAACTAAGATGTATAGAAACTTAGTTGTCCTGTAGTTTTTTTTATTTACTGTGCTCAATATCTAGTATATAACCACTCATATTGTGATAGTTTTAAAAAAACAATTTTATTTTCAAAATGATTCTTAAATTTGTTTTAAAAATTTTTTAAATTCTCTTTCTCTCCCCCCCCTCTCTCTCATATATATATATATATATATATATATACATATATATATATATATATATATATATATATATATATATAAGTAAGTAAAGTCGTCAGGGCGGGTTAAAGTCGGTATCAGCCAGTCAGCGAGGGAGTCTATCCCCTTTTCAATAGCGCTTGACCAAGGAGATTGTTTTTGGCGTCTGAGGTAGAGTGCCACACCTACCATCAGCTCCTTATTTTACCGCACAGATCCCTGTGCTACTCATACGCTGAGTTGGCAAGGACCGGTATCGAATTAGGAACCTTGTGGTTTCTAGCCGAACGCTCTACCGACTGAGCTAACCCGATGGGAGAAATGTGAGGGGGTTAATCCGACAATATGTCTACCTTTCTCCACACATATATATATATATATATATATATATATATAAACGTGAACTTTATAAAAAAGATTTTTCCACAAAAACATTTTTCCTTTGCAATGACCTAAGGTTAAAACTAGTTGAGAACAATCAAAATATAAATAATACGTAAGAAATATTCATATTTCTTTCTTTTTTTTAATCCTGTAGGACAATGAGATGTTATGACTGGTTGTCTTTTACAACTGATCTCTTAAACCTTAAGAGGTTTCACTATTGGTTTGAAGTTATCTGTCAATTAGCTCAGTTGCAAATCAAAGCTAAAGAAGCAAATCTGCCCAGAACTGAAGGAATAAGTAGATTCAGTCTTTTTCAAAAGTTTGATACCGCCCCTCGCCAACTCAGTGTATGAACTTCACCATCAGAATGTTGCAAAACCCGAAATCTGTAAGGATGCTGGTTTAACATCACTAATTGTCCTCCTTTATTGCATCTCTGTTTTACAAGACTTATAGAACTACATAGGCCTAGCTATAGGCCTAGTTATTGGCCCAGTCCAGGTGGAAAATATAGGCCTTCCTTAACTCTCTCTTTATACTATCATAATTCTTTACCAAAGGGTCTCCTTTTGTCTCTACTAAAGGTCATAGGTTTCTGCTCAAAATTGTAGGCTAATTTTAACTGATCCACCTTGTACTATTCTATTTTATTTTGGAAATACTTTGAAAATCGAGAAGAAAGGGATTGTCAATGGTCAGGAATTATTACAAGCTTTTACTGACAGAATATGACAATTGTATGTATATATATTTACCAAGCCCTCTGCACGAGCAGGATGCGACACAAGGTCAATTTCTTAAGTGGAGTTTATAAGGTTTGAATTCAGAGTTTTCCTTTTCCTAGACTGGTTGCCTAACCATGGTTAAAGAGTCCAGTCTGCCCTACTATTTACCCATAGCTGGAGGGAGAGTAGGATTCATAGCTTTCCCAAGGGTATTAGCGCTAAGTGAAATGCAATTACCAAGTCCAGGATTTGAACTCGGGGCAACGAGTCCATTTCCCAAGACTTTAACCATTACACCATGCGCTTCCTAACAATTATATGTATAAGTATCACAATGTTATAGACTAATTACTTTGTTTAAATTGTTTCCATTTGGATAAAAATAACAAGTCTATAATTTGTCAAACATTTCAAACATTGTCATGTTTTCAGCAGATTCTTTTCAAAGTTGAAAAATTAAAGTTGTAATTTTCAGCCATTTTTAGACTCTGAAAATCTACAAGAAGAAAAAAAATATGTTTTTTTGATAAAAATATATGAAGAATGTACATGTAAAATGTCAAAAAAACAACTTAAAATGATTTTTAGGATTTTTACAAATAGGGACTGTTAGAAAATATGATTTTACATAGTTTAGATATTTATGATTATAATGGCATGTCAACCTATCCAGAGTTATTTTATGCCTAGATTTTAGGAAAATGTATTCATTGTTCATATTTACATCTTTTGGGTTTTTTGGGGGTTTTTGTACACATTCCTATGAATACAAGTAATTTTCAACCAGATCTATTAAAGCCATAGATTGGGCCCTAACAGGTACTAACACTCCAGTTGAGAGTGAACCTAATAAATAATAATTATCATTAATTATTAATAAATTATTATTAATTAATAATAAAAACAAAAAGGGTAGGCCAAACCTGGAATGATAATCAGACATTGTTGAACAGACACACACACACATAAACACACACACACATAAAAACACACACACACACATACACACACACACAGAATTTGGAAGATATAAGACACAGAACAAATTGTACGGTCGCTAGCAACAGCTTCAGTTTCAGAAATCTTCTGTCGAAGAGATTTTTATCTCGAAATATTAAGAATAAATTAAAGGTTAACAAACAACACCATAGTTACCTTATTTTTCTTTACACTTGTATTCCTATACACTTTACACTTGTGTTTCTATACACTTCAAAATCAACCACCAAACCAATATAAACACAATGCTTCAAGCAAATTATAAAACACTTTTAAAAGAGAATGGATTTATTTATCATAGGGTAAATAACTTCACTCAACAAATATCGACCTGTCGTTTTTCTACTTTTAGATTATAAACATCAGCTGAAGAAAAACAAAAGAAACACCTTCATTCAATCTCTGTCAGCATAAATTGTTTGTCTTCATCAGAGTCAGTGCGTTACATTGCACGTGTATTGTATGTACAAAATGTAATACAATACTGACACCCACCCACCCACGCCCCCTAGCCAGGTAACTGCTTACCTTGTCTGAATAATTTGATGTGTAACATTGTAACCTATTATGGTGCAGAGGAATTTGCTTCTTATTTATTTCTCTTTTCTAACTTCTCAAAGAACTTACAATGAAAATGATTAACGATTGTTATCAAATCATAATAACCTTTATTGGATAAATCGAACTTAACGGACCTAAATTCCACCAACGTATGTCAACCCGCCAAAAGAAAAAAAATACCAAAAATCAGGGAATTAACCGAATTTAATGAAATTTTCAGTGTTGATATATTAATGAATAAAAGATATAATGCACCAATTATTTTATTAAAAAAAAATTTTTTCAGGTCAGTTAACTTTGAGAATCTGTGTTACACCTCAAAGACATATATATATATATATATATATATATATATATATATATAAGTAAAGAAATAACAAAAGACTTAGAGATTTAGCATTTAGTATATAAGTAAAGAAATAACAAAAGACTTAGAGATTTAACATTTGTTATTTGTTATCTCTTTACTCTGTGACTCTAACATTAAGAGCACACATTGTGCTCTCAAACTGCGACAGTTTTTTTTAAATAAAACTCTTGTGTCGTAAGGAAGATTTCTTCTCTGGACTTTTGGATTATATATATATATATATATATATATATATATATGTGTGTGTGTGTGTGTGTGTGTGTGTGTGTGTGTGTGTGTATGTATGTATGCTTTCTTTGGTTTGGTTTCTTTGTTTAATGATATATCAACCTTCAAGGGTTATTTAATGCCAAATCCATACTTATAGAAAAACAATAGTAGTACTATTGTTGGGGGATAAGCCAGTTTATACCTCTCTTAAGAATATTATCCAAAAGTGAACATAATAGTGTAACTGGAATTCGAACTCATTACGCTATTGCAGTCCAGCACTAGGCAGTAAGCCACAGGGACTCCAACCCCATATATATGCATATACTAGAATATGATCCATTGGGTCACCCATTCAGCTCTTGGTAGATAATTGAGATTAGGGAAAAGTGTGTTAGCAAAACGAATAAAACATTTTTTTAAATAAATACGGACAGACGAATCATTTAAAATCATTTTGTAAGCTTTCTAAGAAAGGGAATGTTCGACCTAATTTAAGCTACAGTTTACTGCTTGTGAAATTTACCATAGAAATACATTTCAAATTCTCCCGTCTCCTGTCTCCCGTCTCTCTCTCTCTCTCTCTCTCTCCCAGAGAAACTAACATTATATAACGAGGAAGTAATCAAGAGATACATAGAGGGAAAAATAGTGATAGGAGAAAGTAAAGTAAGAGAATGGTCAGTTTTTGACTTAATTACAAATTATGACTAATTAGAACCAATTAAAACGGAATTTTTTCAAACATAGTTCAATCCTAAAAGTAAGGAATGATTTAGTATAATTTTTAAACAGTAAAAAAGCCTTTAGGAAATGTTGATGCACTCAGCTTTAGTATAATAATAGATGTATTCCTGTATAAGGTATCCTTTCTTCATATCTACTTCAGTTTGTGCATATCTATCTATTCCTTTCAAACAAAGTCTTGTAAATATCTCTCTGTCTCTATCCTCTAACATTCTCGACCACATCTGTTGTCTATCTATTTATTCCTTTTTAATAAAGTCTTGTAAATATCTCTCTGTCTCTATCCTCTAACATTCTCAACCACATCTGTGGTCTATCTATCTATTCCTTTTTAATAAAGTCTTGTAAATATCTCTCTGTCTCTATCCTCTAAAATTCTCGACCACATCTGTGGTCTATCTATCTATTTCATTCGAACAAAGTCTTGTAAATATCTTTCTGTCTCTGTCCTCTAACATTCTCGACCACATCTGTGGTCTATCTATCTATTCCATTCTAATAAAGTCTTGTAAATATCTCTCGGTATCTATCCTCTTACATTCTCGACCACATCCGTGGTCTATCTATCTATTCCTTTTGAACAAAGTCTTGTAAATATCTCTCTGTCTCTATCCTCTTACATTCTCGACCACATCTGTGATCGAGAACGTTTTTCAAACATTGGACTTCAAAGTTACAGGAAGCGCTGTAATTTCAGGGGCACAAAAACTATATTAAAGTCTTTCGAACATTGGACTTCAAAGTTACAGGAGGCACTGTAACTTCAGGGGCACAAAAACTATACTATAGTCTTCCGAGACTGAAATGCCAATAAAATAAATAAATAAGGTACTCTTTCTGTACATCTACTTCAGTCTGTGCATATCTATCTATTCATTTCGAACAAAGTCTTGTAAATATCTCTCTGTCTCTATCCTCTATGATTTTCATCCATATGTTTTTTTATGAAGGTCATTTGCATTGTATTTCACGATATCTCATTTGACAGTTGAAGATCTTCATGCCACTTTGCATGGGATTCTTATTGCATGACAAATGCTGCTTTGTAATGCAGGCAAAATATATTTGCAACTCATTTACAGTGATGACCTCAATCCTCTTTGGGCATCAATACTTGCTAGTAAAACTCTATGTAAAGAATTATTCTTAACATTTACTCTCTATTCTAACATCTTTTGTTACATGCAACCAACAAAACAATGAAAATGACTGGCTGTGGGCTGTGGGGGGTGATCTTTGTTTTATGGGTATGGGTCCACTCAATGACACCATCAGTTGGTTATTAAAAATTGACATTTTTTTTGTCTTTATTCATTAATTTATTCATTTTTATCATATTGGATCATGGGTCTTATTTTCCTATCCACTACCCCCAACAAAAGGCCACAAAACATAATCTTCTTTTGGAATCACTTGTAAAATAATAATACTAACAATAACATTTGAGATAATGATAATATGATCATATCTATCTATCTCTCTCTCTCTCTCTATATATATATATATATATATATATGTGTATATATATGTGTGTGTGTGTGTGTGTGTGTGTGTGTGTGTAACATGAAAATATATAACAAATCTATTACAATATATATATATATTATCATTATATATATATATATATATATATATATATATATATATATATATATATATATATATGAAAGAACAAAATATTCAGAGGATGCATTTTTTGTATATTACGATATGCCAGTGTTTTGTTTTTGTTAAACCTTCTTTGAGTGGATTAATAAAAGATGCTGAAATGCTTCATCTGAAAAATATTTTCAAATAAAAAAAACAAATTAAAAAAAAGAATTGGGTTACTCAATCGCTGAGTTGGCGATGGCTGGTATCGAACCACTTATTATACACACACACACACATATATATATATATATGAAAGAACAAAATATTCAGAGGATGCATTTTTTATATATAATATGCCAGTGTTTTGTTTTTTTAGGGGGATTAATAGTAGATGTTGAAATGCTTCATCTGAAAAATATTTTCAAATGAAAAAAAAAAATATCTGAAACCAATGTTATAAATGGAAAATAATAATTAATTTTTTTTTTTTAAACATAATCCATTCTTTTTTATAAAATATTTAATTCTTTCCCATTGGACCCATAACAACACTTTTTATATATGTATATATGTATTCCTGTATAAGATGATCCCCTGGTTTGAATAGGTTAAACATCTGAATCTTAAATTCCCAAAATATTTCATTTTATATTATGAAGAACAACTTCTAATTAGCGCTTGTGTTATTTTTTTTTTTTAATTTTTTATGTTTGCACAATTCTCAGTAAATCACTGATCCCATCCAATCGTATAGGATTTTAAAATATTTTTTGGGCGTAGTTGCTTATTGTTTCTATTATAGGGTTTATTTTATTCAGCTTTTCACAATGCTCTGTGCTGGTTTTTATAAAATATTTAGGTTAAATCGAACTTAACAGACCTAAATTCCACCATCATATGTCACCCCAACAAAAGAAAAAAAATACCCCAAATCAGGGAATTAAACAAATTTAATGAAATTTTCAGTGTTGATATATTAATAAATAAAAGATATAATACACCAGTTATGTTATTTAAAAACTTTTACATTTTTTCAGTTCAGTTAAATTTGAAGCACATATCTTTGAAGCGTAACACAGATTCTCAAAGATACGTGATCCAAAGTTAACTAACCTGAAAAAATTTAAAAGTTTTTGAATAAAATAACTGGTGTATTATATGTTTTATTCATTAATATATCAACACTGAAATTTTCATTAAATTCGGTTAATTGCCTGATTTTTGGTATTTTTTTTTCTTTTCGGCGGGTGACATACGATGGTGAAATTTAGGGCCGTTAAGTTCGATTTAACCAATATTTAAATCATAAAAAGATTTTGTGTGTTAATTTATGCGTGGAATTTCCTTAAGACATAAACAGTTCATGTCAGTGCAAGATCTTTTGTAATTTTTTTTTTCTCTGTTGTTTACCTGTCCTAAAAGGTCATTAAGTGCTCTAAGGACAACAGGTAATATTCTCATCCCACATTTGTCAGATCTCAGCCTCCAAATCTGAACACTTTTTCTCTATATTTTCTGCATCATTTTTACATAATTTTGAATTTCAATGAAAATTACTGGTAATCTGAACGTTAGTTACATAAATTTGAGTAACCGCCCCTTATTTGTTTCACTTTGAGGAAGCCGTATGTTTTGGTCAGCTATTTTTATTTAACTGTAAATCTACACTGAAAATACGAATTTGAATTTCAATGAAAATTACTTCCCATAGATCATTGATTGTTGATTGGGGGCTCTTCGTCCCAGCCTCCTGCCTTAAAAAACACTAAGCGGTGCTAGCTCACAAAACAACCCACCCTCCGAATGAAGTCCCTAGCTGAAAATTAATATTTTGTAGCACCTAAATTTACGTAGTACAATTGCGATACCATAAAATAAAATATATTTTTTTGAATTAAAGATGACGTGACTTCTTTTTTTTTTTTAATAAAAAAGAATATCTAAATATTCAGATTTTTTTTTTTATGTTTGTTTAATGTCTTGATTATTTTTGTGACATTTTTTAAAGTTAATAAAAAAGAATATCTAAATATTTTAATTTTTTATTTGTAATTGATTGTCGAAAAAAAAAAAAATATTAAAATAAAGATATTAGAATAAAATGAAAATACCAAAAAAAAAGATATTTTTTTAGTGGATTGAAGGCATTTTTATCGACGAATTACTTTTTTTTAGTGGTTTAAGGGCGTTAAAAGTGAGCCATATTTCTATCAACAAGTGAATGTAAATACTTAGCACACCCCTCCTTTAAAATATTTTAAAGAGGGGAAGAGTTAACATATTTACATTTACTTATTGAAAAAATACTGGAGTGGGAGGGGGTAATATATTGCATTAACTTTTCGGGAAAAACACCTTAAGTGCTGGTTGTTTTTTTTCAGCAGGCACCACTTCAGCTAGGGGCTTCATTCGAAGGGCGGATTGTTTTTTTGAGTTAGCACCGCTTAGTGTTATTTAAGGCAAGTGGCCAGGGTGCATTTCTGCTTGTTTTGTTTTACAGCATATCAACCCTTTTTGGGTTATTTAATGCTGAATCAATTCATTTTGATATATGTTGTTTGTAGTACCTTCTGTTGTTTGTATGGTCACCCATCTAAGTATTGAACAGGTGCATTACTGCTTAACTTCAGTGATCTAGTGGGAACTGGTGCTTTCAACGGGACTTGATCGTAATGCACACAACGATTTCTCATCAGCTGGCTACAGTCGATCTGTTCGTGTTGAGAATCATTTTATCTCTATAGAAAGCGGCTTATTCCATCAGGGAATTTTTTGTAATATTTTTCTCTTAATGGCCGAGTCTTCCACAGTATATGGATAAATAAAAAAGTAAAAAGGTAAAAGGTAAAGCCAATGTGTAAAAGGTATTAGATATCTGGTAAAAGGTAACAATAATAGGTAAAGATTATAATGGGTAATATGTATTATGCATCTTAGGATGAAAATCTGTAATAACATAATAGTTAATATGTATTTGGCAGATCTACCTTGCTTTTAGGAGATGTAGAAACAGAAGTCAAAACAAAGTTCTTAAAAGAATGTAGTGTAATTATTACGGGTAATTTGGTGATTGAAAATAAAGAAATGAGGAATCGTTCATGTCTAGAAGAAATCAAGTCCAGCATCAGAAAAATGAATAGTGATAAATCACCTGGAATTGATCTGTTATGATGTAGCAGTATATAACCATTCACTCTTGATTATGAGGATCTCTAAAAAGCTGTTCTTGTATTGAAAAGCGGCTAATGTATCAGATGCATTGGGCAAGCCATGTTGTGAGAATGGAAGACAGTAGCACTGTTTTATGGCAAGTTAACCACCAGCGGATACAAAGCGGATGCCCATAGACTACATGTCTACTATATGCATCACTTGTGCAGTATATCAAATGAATTTGAGGATAGAAAATAAAACGGTAAAAGAAAAAGAAATAAGGGGAATTTGGGGATTGAAAATAAAATGGTATTCGGATTTCTGGAGAAAGAGAAGAAAAAGAAATAAGAACAAAGGATAAAAAATTTGGAAGAGTAAAAACTCAACGGGGTGCCAGTAATTAGCAACATGTTTCAAACAGGACCATCCTGAAGAGAACTTGACTCTCTGACATGCACAACATACTTGTCCAACGCAACCTGAGATGGGCTGGCCACTTAAACAGACTTGTGGATGACAGACTACCAAAGCATATTCTGTACTCTCAACTGAGAGAGGCCACATACTACAAAATCAAAAAGATAGACCACATACTATAACAGAATAAAAAAGGTAGGCCACATACTACAAAATCAAAAAGGTAGGCCACATATTATAACAGAATCAAAAAGGTAGACCACATATTATAACAGAATCAAAAAGGTAGGCCACCTACTATAACAGAATCGTGGAATTCGCGTGGTGTCATCATCAGATAAAATGGACAGCAAGTAATAATAATAATAATAATAATAACCACCAGTACATGTTCTCAGCATAAGTTTTATGTATGTCATCAATGATAACCTAAAGGCTCAGTAAAATCAAATCAACAACTTGGAATCTTGAGCAATCTTGTCATACTTCAATCTCTGATAGACGATGGAGTAGTGTCCAATTTTTTTTTTTTTTTTGGTGGAACTACGTAGTTTGGGTGGGTTCGTATGGAGGATAAGCTGTTGCCCAGGCAGCAAATTCCCCCTCTCCACACTGCCGCTGTGATCCAAAGGAAAGGTAAGGAACCAATGCAGTTTGGCAGCGGCAGTGTCGCAGGAGTTGCTGGGTAGCACGCCAGATCCTGATTTGTTTTTCGGGGGGTTTACTCCCCTAGCTTTACTATTGTACACTTCAACAAAATAAATATGATGGAACATGGTCAGAATTATCCTGAAGATAACCATTTAGAGTGGCATAAACTCTTTCAAAAAGGAGGCAAAAAAATTTGAACAGCAATGTGTAGATTACAGTAAACTCAATTTCGTCTTTTGAAAGTAAAAATTACAAGGTGTTATCCATTGATTTTAAATGCAATCTGACCTGTAACACTTGTAATCATGTTTTCTTATCAAGAACATGTTTTGTTAGTCAAACACAAGTCAAGAAATGTAAACAGAATCAAGCTTCATGCTACAACATTAACTAATTCCTCAACATGAAAGTAATGTTTGTCCAATATGCAGAAAGTTGTGCAAGTTATTTCCTACCCTGTCTTGGACTCCTTGGACTCCCTTTATTATGTAATTCTTCATTCTAAGTTTTATTCATGGCAACGTAGTTCTCTTCTTGTTTTACATATGTTACATAATAGATAGGCTGAAGCTAATCATTTTTTGGTGCCGTTA
This sequence comes from Doryteuthis pealeii, assembly GCA_023376005.1. Taxonomy (NCBI): domain Eukaryota; kingdom Metazoa; phylum Mollusca; class Cephalopoda; order Myopsida; family Loliginidae; genus Doryteuthis; species Doryteuthis pealeii. Next base: position 57,907,154 of record CM042165.1, read on the forward strand.
TAGTATGTGGCCTACCTTTTTGATTCTGTTATAGTATGTGGCCTACTTTACTGATTCTGTTATAATACGTGGCCTACCCGGTTTGATTCTGTTATAGTATGTGGCCTACCTTTTTGATTCTGTTATAGTATGTGGCCTACTTTTTTGATTCTGTTATAATATGTGGCCTACCTTTTTGATTCTGTTATAGTATGTGGCCTACTTTACTGATTCTGTTATAGTATGTGGCCTACCCGGTTTGATTCTGTTATAGTATGTGGCCTACCTTTTTAATTCTGTTATAGTATGTGGCCTACTTTTTTGATTCTGTTATAGTATGTGGCCTACTTTTTTGATTCTGTTATAATATGTGGCCTACCTTTTTGAATCCGTTATAGTATGTGGCCTACCTTTTTGATTCTGTTATAGTATGTGGCCTACCCAGTTTGATTCTGTTATAGTATGTGGCCTACCTTTTTAATTCTGTTATAGTATGTGGCCTACTTTTTTGATTCTGTTATAGTATGTGGCCTACTTTTTTGATTCTGTTATAGCATGTGGCCTACCTTTTTGATTCTGTTATAGTATGTGGCCTACTGTTATAATATGTGGCCTACCTTTTTAATTCTGTTATAGTATGTGGCCTACCTTACTGATTCTGTTATAGTATGTGGCCTATCTTTTTGATTCTGTTATAATATGTGGCCTACCTTTTTAATTCTGTTATAGTATGTGGCCTACCTTACTGATTCTGTTATAGTATGTGGCCTACCCAGTTTGATTCTGTTATAGTATGTGGCCTACCTTTTTGATTCTGTTATAATATGTGACCTACCTTTTTTATTCTGTTATAGTATGTGGCCTACCTTTTTGATTCTGTTATAATATGTGGCCTACCTTTTTGATTCTGTTATAGTATATGGCCTACCTTTTTGATTTTGTAGTATGTGGCCTACCTTTTTGATTCTGTTATAGTATGTGGCCTACCTTTTTATTCTGTTATAGTATGTGGCAGTAGTGGTACTAGTTGGTAAATACATATATATATATATAAAATAATTTTTTAGAACATATCAGCCTTTGTATTTTAATGCCAAAGTCATCCTTATAGAAGAATGAGATTAGTACGATTTAACTCATAGCTGGAAGGATGAGAGGGTTTTACCTTTCCCAAGGGTATTAGTCCGAAAGTGAACATAATAGCATGACTGGACTTTGAACACTTACTATAATGTTGAAGTCCAGCACGTTGGCCACTAAACAAGAGCGGCTCGTCTTATGCAATAAAGATATCTTATTTGGAGCAATGTCCATCTTCAGACGAGAAGAAATAACAGAAAGAAAGTAAAGTGTATTTGCCAACAATAGATAAAAGGGAAATCATGGAAGTATCTTAAGTTTTATTACATGTTTAAGACTTTATCTAACACCAGGTGTTTAACCTCTACCTGTGTAAATGACTAATGTAGAATAGAATTTTAAGCAATATTCATATATGTATAAATAGATTTGTTCGGCTAAACTTGCAAATGCAAAGAGTGACCTAGAAAAAACAGAACCCACAAATTTTGTAATAAAACTGTTAATTTTAACTAGGGAGGGTTTAGGGTTAGGGTTAGGGTGAGGGTTGGGGTTGGGGTTGGGGTTTAGGGTTAGTTTAATGGGAAAATAGATAAATAATTTGGGTTCTGTTTTTTCTGGATCACCCTGTATACAGGGTGAACCAGAAAATCTGTCTGTCTGTCTGTCTCTCTCCCTCTGTCTGTCTGTCTGTCTGTCTGTCTCTGTCTCTGTCTCTGTCTTTCTCTCTCTTTCTATGTGTCTTTCTGTCTGTCTATCTGTCTGTCTGTCTGTCTCTCTCTCTCTTTCTGTCTGTCTCTGTCTCTGTCTGTCTGTCTCTCTCTCTCTCTCTCTCTCTTTCAGTCTCTGTCTGTCTCTCTCTGTGTCTTTCTGTCTGTCTATCTATCTGTCTGTCTGTCTGTCTCTCTCCCTCTTTCTGTCTGTCTGTCTCTCTCTGTCTCTCTCTCTCTCTCTCTCTCTCTTTCAGTCTCTGTCTGTCTCTCTCTTTCTCTCTCTCTTTTTCTCTCTCTGTGTCTTTCCGTCTGTCTATCTGTCTCTTTCTGTCTATCTGTCTGTCTGTCTCTCTCTCTCTCTCTCTCCCTCTTTCTGTCTGTCTGTCTGTCTGTCTGTCTCTCTCTCTCTCTCCCCTCTCTCTCTTGCTAAGAAAAGCACAATATTCTGAGCAAAAAATAAAAAGTAATTAACTCTTCCCTGGTAATCAGTTGTCGATGAGTTTTATTTATTCATTAGGTCAGACTGTATCAGGTTGATTTTTTTTTTTTTTGGCATCAAATATGAAATGAGTTGGAGCTAAGTCAAATTTGAACAGACATAATCAAACTTTCTTTTCTTCATCTCTACCCTCATCTCTACCCTCATCTTCATCCTCATCTTCACCCTCATACAATCCTTAACTTATGAATATAAAGAAAATTGATTTCTTAACTCTTAAAAAAGACTCAACTCTTTTTTTCTTTTTTTTTTTTTTCGAACTACTCATTGAATCTTGAAAAACTAACTTTATCTTATAGCTAAGCACTCTGCACAAGGAAGACAAAAACATTTTTTTTTTCTTCAATGTCTTTCTATTTTCAGTTTTTAGTACTACCTCCCCCTCTTCCCCTTCTCTCCTTCTCCTTCTCCCCTCCCCCTCCCGTTTTTGGGGATTAAAACCATTTTTTTTCCTGCTTCTTTATAGTACACTACCTACAAAAAAATATTTTTAAATATGACTAGCCAAAAAAGTTTGTTGGTCTTTTTATGAGATGGCATTAGGAGAGTTTAGTTTTAACTTACCATAATTGGTCATGT
>CM042165.1:57917503-57957503 GCA_023376005.1 Doryteuthis pealeii
CAGAACTGGAACCTCACCATCAGATAGAGTTTAACATCATTCCCAGGACATGTAGACCCGCAGCCACCACCTTCTAGCACCCATATGATAAAAAGGGGTTGGGGCTTGCTATAAGGGCAATAGAGTTGGGAAAATCATATAGTTGCTAGGGCTTGATGTGACCAACCGATTGATCGGAGGGGGCCTCTCCGACCGCCCGTCTAGCCCAAGATAGGGCCAAAGTGGAGTATTGCATGTCATGAACTGCTCATTCACCTGGGCTCTATCCTTAAGCATCACAGGTCGCCACCCACGGCCAACAGGTGGCCCCATTGGGGGAGTCTTACCCCTCTGCAGAGGTGCAGTTGGTGCATTCTAACGCCCCAGGCGACAGGGCGGGATGTATATATTTTACTCCACGTGTAAATATTATGATAGATTTTAAAAATCTAACAAATCTAAGATATTATTTCTGAATTTTTGTTTTTTTAAGTTTCACTAAATTGACAATCAAAGTTACTTGATTTATTTTCTTTAAAAATCGGTTTATCTATTAATTTTATTTATTGCTATTGATTTGTTCAAAGAAAAGTAAACATTTTACCATTGCATAAGATAAATAAGATATATTTTACATGTTCATTGGCTCTAAGGGCAAATCACGTTAGGTTTGTGTGCATAGGATCAATTATGCTGACGTTAAAGTTACTTCACTGGTCTTTTGTTCCAGGTATAAGATAAATGGGTTCTTATAATAAGTCAGAAGGCTCAAAGTAACCTTCCAGCATGGGTACATATGTGTACATAAATTAATCCAACAAAGAAGTTATATATAATAACAAACATAAACTTTATTTGTGAGCACGTGGAGAAATACATACATGACATATATACACATACTCATGACAAGGTACAATATAGATATTTAGAACAGATACATATACATACATAAAGAATGTAGGACTAAGTCCTAAAGAAGTGATACAGAGTTACATATAGAAATAAATCACTTACTGATAGTTTGCTGGGGGGGGGCACTTATGGGGCAGAGGCACCAAGCTCCTAACCCATTTGCAATGGTTGCCAGACCGAGAGAAAAAAGAGATTTTCTCCCGGGCTGCTGTTTAAATACAGCAGCCACCTATCTGCGAAAACCTGCAGCAAGGGAAGATAATCCAATTGGATTCATGTCCATCCCAACAGGGGCGGTCAATCGCTACACAGGCAATCATTAGAAATTCAGCAAATAGATAAATAAGAATCTATCAACCATTTCTAGATTTAAAAAAGAGATACAAATTGAAATTTAGCTAACTCATAAGAAGAACACAAGTCATTATTTATAAAGAACTAGCTTAAAAGCCGCCCTATTGGGTGGCAATTAAGCTAGCTCCTGTGGAGGGCTCTTTATTGGGACTTTGTTCCAGCAATCACACTTCATGCATTGAGCACATATCAAATTTTATTAAACTTAAACAATATTTTTCAAACAATTAACAATTCTTAAAAGTTGCTCTATTGGGTGCCAATTAAGTTCCAGTTCTGGAGATCTCAGGAATGTGGAACACCCCTTCATCACTATTGCTCCCAGGTTCACTCTGCCCCGGAGTGGTTAAATAGAAAAAAGCATTTAAAACAAATTGGTATCGAACCAGGAACCTTGTGATTCCTAACCAAATGCTCTACCGACTAAGCTATACCTAAAAATTTGTCACAAAAGAGCATGCAAAAAATTTCCAAACACAATTACGGTAATTAAGACTAGGGAATTCAAAGTTTCAGGATTGTGGGTCTGGATTTGTCTTGGAATGGTTTTAAATTTCTCATGGAGTTGGTTTGATTCCAAAATGTTATGATATGTAAAATATTGCTTAACTTGTTGATATAATGAATATGTAAATACCTTGGTACCCCCTCACTATAATCTGATTGGACAGCGTCATGTATAAATAGTCAACACTGTGTTGGTACAGGCACCTATACCTATACCTCATGTGGCGTAATGGATAGCAAGCTAGACAGCAGACCATTGTTAGTGAGTTCGATTCTCACTGGGTGCCCCATACTTCTGGCCTTGTGCTACATCTAAGCTAAGCTTAGTAAATAACTATACCTATACCTATACCTACACCTACAACCTAATCTTACTCGCTAGACTACACCATGCCTGCTCGGAAGACGTATTGCTATTTGACGCATCAGCTACTACTGCGATAATATACCACATAACAACTTCAGAATATATCCCTTAACCCGGATATATCACTTGTATTGACTGAAAATTATAATTGACTAAGTACCTTTTGTAATAAATTGGTAAATGTATATTTTGCAAGTAAATTTTCCTGTGCTTGAGGAGGGTTACATGACCTGCCTTCATTGTTTTGGACCAAGTATCCAATAGGCATCCCAGCAGGTAGCTGTTTTGAAAAGAACACTTTTTGCTTTTCACCGTACACTTCCGGTTGTGGTACGAGAGACGCATGAAAAATAAATTTTATAAATTGTGTGATACCATTTCCGAACAACATCATTTTATCTAAATAAACATTAAAAATATTTTGCAAATAAAAACTATTTTCATTTAAATAAACATATCTGCATTTCTCTTCTGATTAAATAAAAACTATTTTGATATAAAAATGTTTCTAATATAAAAACATGTCTTTCGTTTAAAGTTTTATAATTTAAAAAAAAATTCCTATTTAATTAACATGAAATAACTAATTTTTTTTTTTTAAATCAAAAACTATTCTAGTATAAAAACGTGCCTTTGGGTTGTAAATATACATGAACAAACTTTTTAGAAATCTTACAATGCAATTCTAATGCACAAAAAAAAGTCTGTTGTTTGTAAACAAACAACCGGGAGTTTACGGTGAAAAGTAAAACGTGTTCTTTTCAAAACAGCTCCCAGCTGGGGTGCCTATTAGATACTTGGTCCATTCTTTCTTCTTTATTTATCCTTTCTCATTGACCCTGCCATTTCAATATTACTTTCTTAATTGTAACCCTCTCATCCTTCAAATCTTTATGCTTTCATTCCTTTCTTTTTTCCTTCTTCCTCCTCTTCTTTTCCCTCAGTTTTAATCTTCCTTTTCCTCGCTTTTTTTTTCTCCCCTTCCTTTTGTTTTTTCTCTTTATTCATTCTTTAACTTGTTCTTCCATTCTCCTTCAGCTCCTCCTCCTCCTCCTCATACTCCCATTTTTCATTCACACTCCTCCTTCTTTCTCCTCTCCTCATCCCTTTACTCTCCAAACTCTCTCCCTTTCTTTCCCATCATCCTCTCACTCTTCCTTCCCCTTCTTCCTTTCTCCTCTTCCCTTTTCTCTTTATCACACTACTCCTGCATTCACCTTCTTTTGTTCATCTATCCTCCTCCTCCTCCTTCTTAGTCCTTGTCCTCCTGCTCCTCCTCCCACTTTGTTCATTCTCCACTTTCTTTCTCCTCTTCTCATCACCTTTACTCTTTAATTCTCTCTCTCTCTTTCTCTCTCTATCTTTTTTCTCCCATCCTTCACTTAATTTCTTCATTCCCTCTCCTCTTCCTTTCACCTCCTCTTCATTTTTATCTCCTCCTCCTTTCCCTCATCTTTTTTGCTGTCCATTCAATACAGTCTCCATTTTGTTTTGTCATTTGATCAGAATGGAATCCGTTGCCATGACAACATCTCTTGTCAAATGCATGCATCACATGGCCTTCGATTAAAGCTAGCGACCTAATTGGGTCACTCGACAGAATTTATTTCTATTTTCTCTTTTCATTCTCAGATTAAAACTTTTTTCTTTATTTTCAATATTTTTTTGTATTCTGACATCACCAGATATTGGCATTAAAATATAACAGGCATTTGTTGATTTTCAAATTCATCAGCGCTACCTTAGTGGCCTTGACCCCTTTATAAGTGAACTTGTAACATATGTGTGCACATAACAACACAGAAATTTATTCTTAATTTTCCTTACAGATATAAATATATATATATATGCGTATACATATATATACTGACATATACATATATACACATATAAATATATAAATATATATATATATATATATATATATATATATAATATATATATATGATATAGATGAGAAAAACTTTCTATTGGGGACCCCACTCTCAAAAAGTCTTCTAATACTTTTGAGAGGGGTCCCTTGGAAAGGATTTTTCATTTATCATCCTCATTTCATTCTTGTTTCATCCATTCATTCATTTTACCATTGATTTTTAACTAAATAATTTGGAACCATACGCAAAAGAAAACTTAAATTATATACCACAATATATATATATATATAGGGTCATCCACAGACACGTGTTTCGACTTATCAAGTCTCTTCAGTGTGGCTAGACATTTTGTAAGCTACCTACAGCCGGAAATGAACTCCAATCGGTTGGGTGTCAGTCCGGCACCTTAACCATTAGGCTGTCTTCACTTACAGAATTGTAAGGGGATTTTAACTGTTTTAATACACACATCGCTTTGTGTGTAAAGGCCATCACAGAGTGCTCCATTCCTTATATATATATAAAAAGGATTAACAAAAAGTGATAAGACAAACAGGAATATTTCTTTTATGTTATTTATTTTTGAATTGTTCTCAACTAGTTTCAACCTTGGTCATCGTCAGGAGAAAATTTATTGTGAAAGAAATTGTTTTCAGAAAGTTTTTTAAAAAGTTTTTAAAGTGTTTGATAAGTCACAAAAATAGGGTGAAATTTTTATTTATTAAGAAAATAATAATCTGAAGTTGTGTGGGTTTTTTTGGGTTTTTTGTTTTATAATGAATTTATTTAATCATTGAATTTGTTCTTTTTTGTTCCAGGCAATACCAAGTGCTTCTGCTAGTTATTACATGTATATTTTACTCTTGTAAATCAGATATTTGTTTAGATAAAATCATAGAGTGATGCAAGTGTTTGCCAAGTTTATAGTCTTATCTCAGGGAATTTATTCTTTGTAAAACTTAGTAAAAAAATCCTCTGTACGTACCCGAATGGCTGCGGATGGGTTGTGTCAATAGTTTCTAGATAGTAAAAAAGGGATAGACTCCCTCGCTGTCTGGTTGATACCGACATTAGGCCACCCCAACGACTTTACTTACAATAAGTAAAAGTAAGTAAAGTCGTCTGGGCGGCCTAATGTCGTATCAGCCATGCAGCGAGGGAGTCTATCCCCTTTTCACTAGTGCTAGACCAAGGAGATTATTTTAGGATCTGGGGTGGAGCGCCACACCTACCATCAGCTCCTTACTTTACCACACAGATCCCTGTGCTACTCATATGCTGAGTTGGCGAGGGCGGGTATCGAACTAGTAACCTTGTGGTTTCTAGCCGAACGCTCTACCAACTGAGCTATGACTAAATAATTGAAATGTTAGATATATCTGGAACTGTGGAGAAACCTTTTATTTCCATGTGATAATTCAAAATTTCCAGTTCAGATGGTTAAACAAAAAAAACAAATCATTTTAAAAGAAAAATATTACTTCAGTCTTTTGCTTTCATTTTAATCTTTCCAGTCAGGTCAGAGGTTAAATTGAGTTTTAATTGAAAACCAAAGTTATGCATTACAATCCACAGGATATTTAGTGATTAGTATGAAAACTGCCTGAGGTATATAAATGTTATTTCTTAATCTATATGTGTATATTTATATTTTGTCTGTCAGTTTGATGAGTGTACCAACACTATGAATTAAACACATTCTAGTCTCTATCACACACAGACACGCACACACACATACACCCATACAAATACACACACACACACACACATATATATATATATATATATATATATATATATATATTTTATTTACCAAGCCCTCCACACGAGCAGGATGTGACCCAAGGTCAATTTCTTAAGCAGAGTTTACCAGGTGTGAATTCAAAGTTTTTCTTTCTCCTAAACTGGTTACCTAGCCATGATTAAAGAGCCCGGTCTGCCCTTCTTGTTTATTTTGAATTGTAGTGAATTTATTCAATTAGATGTTTTGGGTTATGTATCTGAGTTGTATCTGTATTGCTTCAATACACACACATACACAAAAAACATGCATATATATATATATATATATATATATATATATATATATATATATATATGAGAAGTAAATACACAAATGATGTGTTTTGATATGGGTTTTTTTAGCCGACTATTTTTGGGAGAATATGTGCTTAATTGAAGTCGTACCTAATTTTGTAAGTTAATTAATTAATAATTAATTAATTAGGCTGGCATACCTATTCAAATGTAAGGCTAAACAAATCGAGAAAAATCAATCTCTGTATGTACATTTCGGCCTATTAGGCCTAATCAGCAAAGCTATAGATAGGAAGACCGCCTTGTGCGTGATTCGAACCCTGACTGTCAAGCTGACAGGTGAGGACCGTAACCCCTACACCAACCGGACCTTCCTAGATTTTTTGTTTTGTTTAGAAGTAGGTTATATTCCTCTTATAGTGACTTTTTCTACACAACAGTATGAGAAGTAAATACACAAACGATGTGTTTTGATATGGCTTTTTTTAGCAGACAATTTTTATATATATATATTCTGTCTAGAATGTTATCAAGCTATTTTAAATATTTTACATGGCCTTTACATTACTTGACAGTCAATGAGAAAGGACCATATTGTATAAGAGTGAATAAACCCTCCTCCAAGTAATTACTCATTTAACAATGAGATGCAACCAAATAAATTTTTCTACTATATAACCATTGTATTTTCAATATCCCCCCCACCCAAATTGATTGTTCACATATTTATTCATTTGTTTGTTTTTCCTCCTTAGACATTTCCCCTTTTTTTCCTATCTTCTCTCACCAACCATTAACAAAAAATATAAAACATATATATAATATAAGTCATAACAAGTTATTCCCCTTGGGTGGAACTCTTCACTGACGTCATTCTGGAGATAGAAACCAGGCTTCAGCCTCTTTTTCCTCAGGACTTCGGTCTGCAAATACGTATTATGTACAGCTCGTAAATAGACGTAAATGTACACCTTATACCCCTCTTGTTCTTAATGCATGCCTCGTCGCAATATATTACAATATACACTGCTAATATAATTATCTACAGATGAATTTTGTTAAGTAATTAATTCGGTAGTTCCTAAAAATGCTCTCTTTAATTATTCTTCTTACCATTTTTTTCTGAAATCATCCAAATTAATCTAAGACTTTTGTCTGCTGTTGCTGTTTTTAATCTGATTAGGCAATTTCTTCTAAAAATATATTACTCTATTTGCAAAAAGCAATCAATTGGTTAATAGACTTATTTAGATTTGTGTTCAATTTATTTTTCATATATTATTCTGTTTCAATTTATTATTTAGTCAAGATATATCCAGTAATATTATCTATTTGCAAAAAGCTTCCAATTGGTTAATACTTATGTTGAAGAATGATAGCTGGTTGAATATATTATTTCATTGTATGAAATAAACATAACAACTTTGCTATACATGCTCTATCAATGGTATTTATACTTATCGATAAATATAACAACCTACATTATCTATATAATATATATATATATATACACATATACACATAAAAGCAATATATATATATATATATATATATATATATAGGGTCATCCACGGACACGTGTTTCGACTTATCAAGTCTCTTCAGTGTGGCTAGGCATTTTGTAAGCTACCTACAGCCAGAATTGAACTCCAGTCGGTTGGGTGTCAGTCCGGCACCTTAACCATTAGGCTGTCTTCACTTACAGAATGGGAAGGGGATTTTAACTGTTTTTAATACACACATCGCTTTGTGTGTAAAGGCCGTCACAGAGTGCTCCATTCCTTATAGAGAAGATTTGTAAAGTGATTTGTAAAGGAAAAAGGCTTAAAGACCGGGTATTCAGTGATTATGGTCCATTTCCACCCATGGGTATCTGAGACCCTACGAGTTTCTTCAGATCACTTTGTTTATTCAAACTGGTAAACAATTAAATTCAGCTTATATTTATACATTTTTCCCTGCTGTATATATATATACAGAGAGAGAAAGTCAGAGAGATAGAGAGAGAGAGAGAGATGGACGGACAGAGATCGAGAGATAGACACCAGGACATAAAAATAGAATACATTCAAGTGAGTCATTGCCTTAGCAAACTTAATAGAAGAGATATTGCGAACTCTCGCAATAATTGATATATTTCAATATTTAAAACATAAACGTTGTCATTTTAGATAAAACCAATAAAATATCATAACTAGAATTCAAATTGAAAATATGCCCCCCATCATCACCAACACCTCCGATATGCTTCAGATCCTAGTTCGATACCAGCCCTCGCCAACTCAGCGTATGAGTTGCACAGGGATCTGTGTGGTAAAGTAAGGAGCCGATGGTAGGTGTGGCGCTCCACCTCAGACGCTAAAATAATCTCCTTGGACTAGCGCTTGTGAAAAGGAGATAGACTCACTTGCCACTGTACTTTTTACCTCATAATTGAACTGTAATAGTGATAACATTTTAAAAGATTGAAATCTATTTCCTCAAACGAAAGCAAAGTTTTGAAGAAAAATATTTGTGTGGTAATTCTTTATGTTAATTTGCAACTTTCATCACATGGGAGACATTATAGTTCCAAAATCAACCTACCCTAATGTGTATGTGTACATGCATGTCTACAAAACAAACAATAATTACTAAGAATGTTAAGAGACAGCAAATGTACTTTATTCTAATAAATAGTTTTGCTTAAAAAATTAAGAGTTGAGATATTGTGGAAAGATCTCTATACTGATCTAGTGTCATGAAATTCAGAAATAGTATTATCTGCATTATTCGGACTATTGTCCTCATCTTCATTGTTATCTGTACAACGTTTCACCCGATGTACCCTCCAGCCTTCTTCAGGTATTTCTTGTCAGACTCAGGAACATTCTTGGACTCGGAAACCATCTCAGATTCAGGAATCTTCTTTTCGGACTCAGGAACCTTCTTGCCGTAATCAAGAGCCATCACAGAACTTTGAACCTAACCCTTTATTCAGTCCATGGGGGTATCCTGTTCTCATTCCACTAACCATAGCTGGGGGTAGAGGCATTAAGCTGTGTTAATTATTATTCTATGCTACTGCTGCCTTTGGCCAGGATTGAACCTGCAATCTAGAGATAATTGTCACTTAGAACTGTCTTATCCTAACTCCTTTATTCACTAGGCCATGTGTCCATCTCAAATATTCAGAAAAATTCAGAAATGTTAAACAATTTAATAGTTCCAAAATCAACCTACCCTAATGTGCATGTGTATGTGTACATGCATGTGTGTGTTGATTTCCAAAACAAACAGTAATTACTAAGAATGTTAAAACATTGCAAATGTACTTTATTCTAATAAATAGTTTTTTTCTTAAAAAAAATAAAAGAGTTAAGATATTGTGGAAAGATCTCCATACTGATCTAGTGTCATAAAATTCAGAAATGTTAGACAATTTAATTGATCAAGATTTGAATGTCATTAGCTTGATCCAAATAACAAATGACTCGCATCCAAATATTGATTTTGACAATTGTACTTTGATAGCCTAATGAGCTGAACCTGACATCTTTTAGAAAAATTCTTGTTTTTTTTTTCTTCATTGTTTTTTTCTTTTTTTTCTTGTGATTTACAAAGAACTAATCTTTGTGGACTCTTTTGACTAAAGAGCTTCTGGTAAATACACTTGGCCTTTTGTGTATTTTACATATGTTTAATCGTAGGGAAAATGGAATGAATAAGCCGTATTCAAATTTTTACTGAGTTTTTGTTCACTTTTGACTAATGTCTTTGGGGAAAGAATGAATTTATCTCTTTCCTCTTCTAGCCACAGGAAAAATAGAGAATGAACCTTCTAGCCTTGGTTGGTAACCAGTCTAGTATGGAGACAACCTTTTTTACTAATGTCTTTGGGGAAAGAATGAATTTATCTCTTTCCTCTTCTAGCCACAGGAAAAATAGAGAATGAACCTTCTAGCCTTGGTTGGTAACCAGTCTAGGATGGAGACAACCTTTTTTACTAATGTCTTTGGGGAAAGAATGAATTTATCTCTTTCCTCTTCTAGCCACAGGAAAAATAGAGAATGCACCTTCTAGCCTTGGTTGGTAACCAGTCTAGGATGGAGACAACTCTGAATTAAAAACTACAAAAAGTTTACAGGTTGTGGTTATAATGGTCCCTAAAGACGACTTTCAAAGATTTAAGAGGTGCTGGGATTGAAATGTATGAGGGTCCCGGTAGGGATGGGGACTTAGCCTTTGGTAGACTATTTTTTGTGGACATTAAATGTTTGAATACGGTTATTTCTTATAAGTCTAACGTAAACAAAGGGGAACTACTCTTGACTGATAAATTATTTATTTATTTATTGATCTACTAGGAAAAAAGAAGATGGGGTTAGAGTTAGGGTTTAGGGTTAGTCTAATGGGAAAATAAATCAATAATTTATCAGTCAAGAGTGGTTCCACTTTGTTTATGCTAGACTTATAGAAAATAACCCTGAATACTTTCTGGACAGACTTTATATTCTTTTCCATTGATCCTTATTTTAATCTTTAAAGCCATTTATAAGTTTCAGTCTATTCTTTCTATTACCATTTCTGGAGAAATGCTTTCTTGTCTGCTAACTTTCTATGAAGACAATCTTAGAATAAGATTCTTCAGAAGAAGAAGTAAAAGAAGAATCTATTTTTGGTTGGGATGAATTTAACAGATTCTTTGTAGAATTACAAACATTTTGTAATTTTGAATTGCATGTAGGTGTCTCTGTTTTTGCTAAATGTTTCTTTGTTTTGTTTTTTTGTGAATAGTCTAAGAATAACTTCTTCTAAACTTGACAATATAAAAAATGAATGAAGTGTAAGAATGTTATACAGTACAGTGCAGTACAATATATATATATATATATATATATATACACACACACACACACATATATATATATATATATATATATATATATATTATTAAAAAAAGAAAGAAGAAGGTCCGCAAAATGTATCGTTCTCAGAAAAAATGTTTTATTCTTTTTATTTCACATACGCAACACGTGTTTCAGATATTCTGGTATCTTCTTCAGGCTTTGATCAATACATATATTGATATACATATATATATATATATACACATATACACATATATATATACATAGGTTGTGCGTGTTTCTGTAATTTAACAGAAAAATTACAGAAACACGCACAACCTATGTATATATATATGTGTATATGTGTATATATATCTATCCTTGTATTTTCACAGATGACTCACCAGGCCAGCCCTGGAGAGACATGCTCTTCCACATAAACTACATGTTGGAACTTCTCCACTTTGAATGTTGCTGGGTTGAAAATTACCCTTTCTAATAGGCCGCTTCAATTTTTGGTGTTTAATTCGGTTAGACCGAAATTCTTTCACAGACAGGTAGATGGTGGCTCTCCAGCCAGGTCTATTACAAGCTAGCTTTATATATATATATATATATATATATATATATATAAAGGGAATGACTTACCAGTAAAAATATTGGGTTGATCTCAATATTTGGTTGGTACAAGTGTTACTCGGATAAGTCAGCGTTATAACAAATATAAAGTGCTCAATATGTAAGTAGAGCGGATTTATTATTATAGTGTGTACAGAAATAACCTACTCGATTTTCACCATAAGGATCTTCAGGATTAAATCCACTGAATTAATCAAGATATTGATTAATTACTGCTAACTGCAGGAGTTCATGTTTTAATTATTTATGTATAATTACATGAACTCCTGCAGTTAGTTTTAATCCATTTTATTGCTTACCAAGTTAATAGAGGAAGTAATACTCACCAGATTATATATTGGGCACACGCACATCACCCATTCTCACCTTTTAAAAAGGGAGGACACCCCAGTATGCCCAATATGCAAAGTACAATTTACAACCAAACATATCCTCCTAAATTATAACAGCCTCAAACATCCCTGCATCAAATACTATCAAACAAGAAACCTGAGGGACCTCTTTAGGAATACAAACCCTGAAGACATTTTAAATTTTCTAAAAAAAAAATTTTTTAAATAAAAAAAAGAAAGCCTTTTCAAGAAGATATAACAAAAACATAACCAAATTCCTCCATAGAACCACTACTTTAAAGACTGAAATCCAAAATAACCTTTTCTGGCATTAAATAACCCACAAAGGTTGATATGCCGTTAAACAAAACTCAAACTCAAACACAAATGATCTTTGTTGAATTGATCTCAAATAATTAAAATCTTTAGCACTGTGAGTGGTGGTGGAGGAAATGCAACTATTTCAGCCACTAGGCTGACTCCCTGCAAATAATTCTACATGAGCTACCCTAAATATAAACAGGATAGGTTTCTGGGGTTTTAGTCTAAACATTCCTTGCTATGTAATAATAATAAAGGTATTTATATTACTCTTGTTATTTCATTCCTAACACTGATGTGCTGGTTGATATTGATGCTGCTAAAGAAAAATTATAACCAAATATACATTTATTCACACAAAGGTTATTTCAGCTCTTTTGGTTGATATAAAAAAATTGACCTTGAGTCAAGTGAAATGCACATCCAGGATTTGAACTTGGGGCGACAAGTCCATTTCCCATGACTTTAACCATTACACCACACGCTTCCAAATTATAGATAAATAGAGTATACATTTATTCACACAAAGGTTATTTCAGCTCTTTTGGTTGATATAAAAAAAATTGACCTTGAGTCAAGTGAAATGCACATCCAGGATTTGAACTTGGGGCGACAAGTCCATTTCCCATGACTTTAACCATTACACCACACGCTTCCAAATTATAGATAAATAGAGTATACATTTATTCACACAAAGGTTATTTCAGCTCTTTTGGTTGATATAAAAAAAAATCTGTTATAAATAGTCATGTCTCTTCATTGGTATCTGCGCTCACCAATAAAACATGTTGATTTATTTGTTTTTAATGTGTTCCTGTGCTGTAGAAGAAATTTATTAATCAATAGTAGTACAAATTATTAAAAAAAATATAAGTAAAAGAAAAACTTTATTGGTTTAAACTACTATTGAAGGGAGGCCATGCCTAATAGCGTGAAGCTAATCCCATGGACATGACCACCCTTGGACGCTCACAGGAAACAATACATGAAACACACAACGTAAACATATACATATATATCATGAGACAAATTAGCCGTGTGAGAATCTAAATGCAAATCTGTTGTTTATAAGAGGCAATAAAATGATTTTTCAAAAGTGTTTTAAGGACAACATAATTAACTGAAACAAGCTTCATCTTTTCTTTATCAAAAAATAACGACTGAACAGTATTCCAAGAATTAATTGCATTAAAACGAATCGAATTATGCCCAAAACTAACAGTGTTGATGATAGGGAAATTAAGCAAACCAGATTGGTCAGCACGAGTGACATGAGCATGGGTGAAGTCAACTGCAAAAGCATTCTGAACAGAAACAGGCATTTTATTGTGGAATAGTTTATGTAAGAACAAAATATTTTCACAATGGACCATATCAGAAAATTTGAGAATCTCCAAATTTGCATACAGGTTGTTAGATGATGTCCTAGGAGGCACAAAGGACATAAGTCTCACAGCAAAGTTTTGAAGAACAGTTATACAATTAATCAAAGTACCGCCATTAGGCTGACCCCAAATTTGATTACAGTATTGGAGATGGGAATGGAAAATTCTTTATTCTTTTTAATGTTTTTGCTGCTCAGTCTGTACAGTTTACTTTGCTACCATTGTGTTGCATAGCGCCTTCTTCACTGGCACTAAATCTTATTATAATGGAGATTGTGGGTTTGTCTGTCTGTAACCAAAACTATATTACTATACAAGTCACAATTCCTTTAGTTATTTACATCATATTCTCCATGATTTTATTTTTATTTAAACCTCAATTATTAATAAAATTGTTTTACATTACTTACACTGTTGACCATATCTACATACTAACAACATGCAATTGTATTTATATATACAACAAAATAGAGGTTTACAGTATGAATGGGAAGGCTAATTTGCATATTGATTTTTAAAAATTGATTTTAATAAATATATGCTTAGTATTATTGATTTCTAATTGTTTGATTTTATCTTATTGAATATGAGCAAAAATCTCTTCAATAAATCTTAAAAGAAATCCCTTAACAAGAAGAAATAACTGTAATATTATTCTTTACTTCCTATTTTAACTAAACAGTTTAATTAGGAAAATTTACCAATGAAAGACGGGAGTAATGGAAAATGATGGAAGAGTTAGTTTCAAAGT
This sequence comes from Doryteuthis pealeii, assembly GCA_023376005.1. Classification (NCBI taxonomy): domain Eukaryota; kingdom Metazoa; phylum Mollusca; class Cephalopoda; order Myopsida; family Loliginidae; genus Doryteuthis; species Doryteuthis pealeii. Next base: position 57,931,791 of record CM042165.1, read on the forward strand.
TGTTCTATTTTTCAATCATACCCCCTCTGTTCAAAATCTTTTTATCTACATTCTTATTCAGTTTCATTAGCCTTTCTAATTTAATATGATATTTTATTATAAAATTTAACTAAAATACTTGCACCCAGAGGGTGCATATATTTGCTAGTAATTATAATGTTGCATACCTCTTTCTTTAATTCTATTTCTTGGTCGTCTTTAGTATTCTGATCGTCTTTGGTATTTCTTCTATCATCTTGGATATCTTCTAAGGCCTAGTGTCTGGTGTTGACTTGGGGACCTCGGTCTGGTTTTCTGTTGCTATGTTCCTGCTGGCTGGTCGTCATTTCTTAGTCTTGTTACCAAGACATTCATTAACCACAAGAACATATTAATTATCCAAACTTTTATTTCCTTAACTATACATAATCCTCTAACTAACATAGCGTGCGTGAGTTCCAGTTTAAGGCAGGACCTAAAATGGCCGACTGCTCTGCCTGACATCTAACTGCAAACTGGGGACTCTGAAAAAGGTCCAATGTGACTTCACATATTTGGCAGACTTCTGTAATTTTCCATGGAAGGACCCTGCCATGATATTAAAAGGGTCATCCCCTCAGAATTACAGGGGATTGACAATAATCTTATAAAACCGCATAGATTATGTAACAATTGAACAAGTAGAGAAGAGAGGTTAAAGACTATTTTCTAATCATAGAAATTGCAGTATAGAATATTACACGTTTGTTTGTATCTCAGAATGTTCATAACTTGAATGTTTGTAAGTAGGTGAGTATCTGTATTTGTTTAATTCCCTCTACTTTTTAACCCAGTTCCTCAAAATATTGATCTTTCTATATTGAATTATTAATAATAATAATGAACAAAATTGCAATCATTCTGATTGGAAGCAGATGCTCTCATAAATTTCAAATGAGCTGTCAGTTTCATAAGCAAATTAAGTTTTGATGATATATATATAAGACCACATCATTTTCTGTGTTTGTCTTATTTTACACAGTTGATAAAATATATCTAGGTGATCTAGATAGATAGATAGATAGATAGAGAGAGAGAGAGAGAGAGAGAGAGAGAGAGAGAGAGAGAGACAAATAGATAGATATGTACAGACTGATTATAGATAGATAGATTTGAATAGACTGAGATAGATAGATAATATAAACAGACTGAGATATACACATATGAATGGACAGACATACAAACAGACAGATAGATAGATAGATAGATAGATAGATAGATATGAACAGACTGAGATAGATAGATAGATACATAGATACATAGATATGAACAGACTGAGATAGATAGATAGATAGATATGAACAGAGATAGATAGATAGATAGATACATAGATTGATAGATATGACTGAGATAGATAGATAGATAGATAGATAGATAGATAGATATGAACAGGCTGAGATAGATAGATAGATAGATAGATAGATAGATAGATATGAACAGACTGAGATAGATAGATAGATACATAGATTGATAGATATGAACAGGCTGAGATAGATAGATAGATAGATAGATAGATATGAACAGGCTGAGATAGATAGATAGATAGATAGATAGATAGATATGAACAGACTGAGATAGATAGATAGATAGATACATAGATTGATAGATATGAACAGACTGAGAGATAGATAGATACATAGATACATAGATATGAACAGACTGAGATTTTTGTTGTATGTTTTCGATTATTTATATCTCATATAGTTGACATTCTCCAAGTGCTGGCAGGTCACTTATGTTGTTCTATATTATTAAAGACAGAAATGCTTTTGCTTAAACTGTCATTTTTGTTTTGTCTTGTTTTTTCTTTTTTTTTACTTTCTTTTTTTGTTGCCTTTATTCAATAATCCTGATTTGTTATGTCTGTCTGTTCTTAATCAGATTATGATTAGACATTAGTTAATCATCTGTCAATTTGAGAACAAAAACAGAAAAAAATACAAAGAATTATATATTTATATAATAATTACATTCAAGCAAGAAAAAATTGTTTTGTGTCTATCAAAATGTCTGGCTCTTAAAATACTCTTTACTCTAGTTGAGAGATTTGTAATTGAACATTCAAAAATAAAGTCAGATATAATTTCAGTTCTAAGGGTTGGTTGCAGGTTCAATCCTGTCCAAAGGCGATAACATAAAATACTTAACAATGCTTAATATTTGTACCTGGTTGACAGAATGAGAACAGTCTACCCTTGTGGATTGAATAAAGGATTCACTTTGAAATTCTGTGAAGGTTCTCAATTATGACTTAGAAGGTTCCTGAGTTCGGCACGAAAAACCTGAAGCAGGAGGAGGGTACATCTGCCGAAATGTTGAGTATATGACAATACAGATGAGACAATAGTCTAAATAATATTAAAAAAAACAAGAAAATAATAGTCCAAATAATACAAAAAAAAACAAAAAAACATGGATTTCAAGAATTGAATGGCGGAGAATATATAAACCAAATGGTTCATTGCAAAATTTAACAAATACCCAAAATTTCAATTGGACACATGGCCTAGTGGATAAAGGAGATAGGTTAAGACAGTTCTACGTGACAGTTATCTCTAGACTGAAGGTTCAATCCTGGTCAAGGGCAGCAGGTAACATAGAATAATAATTAACACAGCTTAACGCCTTTACCCCAGCTATGGTTAGCAAAATGAGAACAGGATACCCCCAGTGGACTGAATAAAGGGTTAGGTTTAAAGTTCTGTGATGGCTCCTGATTACGACAAGAAGGTTCCCAATTATGACAAGAAGGTTCCCGAGTTTGAAAAGATGGTTCCCAAGTCCAAGAAGGTTCCCGAGTCTGACAATAAATATCTGAAGAAGGCCGGGTGGCACATCAGCCGAAGCGTTGTACAGATAACAATGAAGATGAGGACAACACAGATAATACTACCCAAACACAGATAATACTACCCAAAATTCCAATCTAAAATAAAGATTTTTGAAGGCAATGTACAATGCAATATGTGTTGAAAATTATACTTATTTAACTTTTTCTTTTTTTTTAAATTCTAAATATTTTCGGAAAATAAAATTCCATCATCAGAGTTATTGAAAGTACTAGGTGTTTTTTATAGTACTTATCCCATGGCGATATTGTAATCATCTGTTGTTTTAAGAAGTTGAGGAACGCCGTATATTTGAAATTTTTTTTTCTTTTTCGGTTATTTCCGTGATGTTATACGGCTATTTCCGTGATGTTAATTCAGTTTGGCTGCTCCTGTGCTCATGGAGATTGTTTGAAATTCTTTTAATTTTTACTATAAATTTAGCCTCGCTCCGGCATAGTGAAATAAAGGTGTTTTTTTATAGTATCTTTGAAGCATTGTGTGTATGTGTAATATAAAGATTTTTGAAGGCAATTTACAATGCAATATGTGTTGAAAATTATATTTATTATTCTTTTTTTTTTTTAATTCTAAATATTTTCGGAAAATAAAAGTTTGAAAAATATGAGGTTTGAACACTTAAAAAAAATGATAATATTGGTTTGGTACCATCTGATAATTTTGATAATGAGGTCAGATATTATATAGTGTGCATTGTCCATGAACTATTTAATTACCCTCTCTGTTTTTTGTCTTCCATTATGGCACAACTAGAACAAGAGAATATTATTTATGACAGTGTTGGAAATTACTTGATAATTATGTTTTCTATTGATTCCCTCTCATTCCCTGCCACTAATATTTTCAGTTAATTGGTTAATAATGAGTACCATTATAGTATATGGCCTACCTTTTGAATGTGGCCTACGAAATCATGTCTCTCTTATTGTATGTAGCCAACCATAAAAAGCATATTATAAGGTTATAATAATAACTGCTAACCTTAACCCTAACTCTAACCCCTAACCCTAACCCTATTTCAGAATTTTAGAATACTTTAGAATTAAATAGATCTCTGATTCATGGCCGACCATAAAAAGCATATTATAAGGTTATAATAATAACTGCTAACCCTAAACCCTAACCCTATTTCAGAATTTTAGAATATTTTATAATTAAATAGATCTCTGATTCATGTAAATTATGGATAAATTCTTTTTTAATTATTCTTAATTACTATATACAGCTTATGACTGAATTGCATTTCTTGAAATTGAATATATGTAAAAACTAATTAGTTTCAATAAATTGCCTACTACTTATATCTATAAATATACTCTTACTGAGGTAGGACACATTCAAACCAGGTACTATAACAGAATCAAAAGGTAAGCCACATACTATAACAGAATCAAAAAGGTAAGCCACATACTATAACAGAATCAAAAAGGTAAGCCACATACTATAACAGAATCAAAAAGGTAAGCCACATACTATAAACAGAATCAAAAAGGTAGGCCACATACTATAACAGAATCAAAAAGGTAGGCCACATACATATAACGACACCCAATAATGTTTCCTTTGTATGTATTTACTCAACCCTTCCACACAAGCAGGATGTGACACAAGTTTAACTTTTAAGCAGAGTTTGAATTCAGTGTTTTCCTTCTCCTAGACTGGTTGCCTAAAATGTTGATCAAAATGTTTCTTTAAAATTCATTAAAATTTAAACTTGAAATAATGAATGGGCATCGACACGTGCACTATATTTTTTGGTACATATATTTACCAACCCCTCCGTAAGTGACAAAAGGTCAATTTTTAAGTGGAGTTTAACAGGTTTGAATTCAGAGTTTTTCTTCCCCTAGACCAGTTGCCTCACCAAGGTAAAAGAGTCCAGTCTGTCCAACTATTTACACATAGCTGGAGGGAAAATAGTTGGATGAATACCTTTCCCAAGGGTATTAACGCTATATGAAATGCAACCAACCTCATCCAGGATTTCAACTCATGTCACTGATTTTATTTCCTATGATGATAACCATTACACCATGGGCACCTCCTAATGTTTCCTTTGTGTTATATACCCACATCAAACATCATACGTCGGGTATGTAATTGAGAGTGAGAGTTCTCGGATGATAGAGAGAGAGAGCTCAGAGACGATAGAGATTAGAGAGAGGATGATCTTACTTGTTTCTTTTTAACTTCATTACTCTATTTCTGTGGTTATCTGTTGTTGGCTAATTGAGTTCTTCTCTGTTTTTCTTAATTCTTCTACTAAGGGCTGGTTTTCTTCTGGGTTGATTTCGGTCATTGTAATTAAAACAAGAATACAGATCAGAGAGAGAGAGAGAGAGAGAGAGAGAGAGAGAGAGAGAGTTACTTTTAACTTGTTAACTTCTTTGGCCGATATGTTCCTGTCTAGTTGACTTGACTTCTCTGTTCTTCTTAATTCTTCTAAGGGCTGGTTTTCTTCTGGGCTGATTTTGGTCATTTTAATTAAAACAAGAATACAAATCAAAAGAGAGAGAGAGGGGGGTGATTTTACTTGCTTCTTTTTAACTTTATTACTCTATTGCTTTGATTATCTGTTGTTGGTTCCTGTCTAGCTGAGTTCTTCTCAATTCTTCTACTAAGGGCTGGTTTTCTTCTGGGCTGATTTTGGTCATTTTAATTAAAACAAGACTTGGGTTTTTTTTCTTAATCAAATTTATTAAGCCCATATTGCTTATTCACCGTGTGGGGAGACCAACCTCAGAGCATGCCTGTTCTGCTTCCAAGTCAGGCCGAATCTGAATCTAACTAAAACTAAAACCTGTCATGTGTCTATCATGGCACGTTTTCCAGGGATCAGGGGGTTATAACCATCACTGGTAAATTTACAATCCAAGATCTCAAAGTTAATGGCTCTTATTCTCAGCTACTTCCTCACTGTCTGGCTGATAATGACATTAGGCCGCTGCAACGAATTTACTTACTTTTTTTTTTATTTACAGGGACCTTATGCTTCATTATTTATTTATTTTTTTTATCACAACAGCAAATCAGACCTTATTTTACTTTTACTGTATTTACTTTCACTGCTGCCTTTCAAGGAAAGGCTAGGGGAGTAAACTCCAAAAACAAATCAGGGGCCGGAATCCCTAAGGTGGTGTGATGATGAAATCCAGTGCTACCCATCAACTCCTGCGACACTACCGTTGCCAAACCGCATTGGTACCTTACCTTTCCTTTGGATCACAGTGGCAGTGTGGAGAGGGGGATATGCTGCATGGGAAACAGCTTATCCTCCATATGAGCCTGCTCAGGCTATGTAGTTCAAGGAAGAAAAAAACCCAAAAAACACTTTGACACTACTCCATCGTCTCTCGTAGACGGAAGGCTGCCAACGATTTACTTCCACTTCCCTTCATTGCACCCTCTGTGAACTATTGCACACAGTGAATAACATGGCATGATAAATACATGATATGATTGGCAGCAATTTCAGCATTTTTTTTCATCTCTGCATCATTTCATTTTATCTTCAGCTTCACTGTTTCTTTTCGAATCTGACAGATCATTAAAAGGTGTCACAAAAGAGTAAAGGCTACAAAGTACTGTAGCTATTTGAAGTTCTATATCTTTGGATCTAGACCCCCCACCCCCACCCCCACTCCCCAACATCACACATATTACACAAAGGAGATTCAGAACAATACATGTAGAGAGTATTGCATTATTAGACGGGTCATGATTTTATTTATTCTAGTGATGTTCATACTGTATCACCCATTCAGGAAATGGTGCTCAATTCGACATCATGCCAAGTGAATAGGCAAATTCTCTTGACAAAGCATCAGACGACTGCTACTTCCACCATTTTAAATTCTTTATTTTTTTTATTTTTTTTTATCATCTGTAAACCTAGAAATGTCAGAATGAAGATGGTGGGATTTGGAGTTTGGCTTGACTCTCATTGAATTCTCTCAGAAACATATTAGGTTGCATCACATGTCAGATTTTTCAGTCCTAATTTGGTTAAATCGAACTTAACGGACCTAAATTCACCATCGTATGTCACCCCACCGAAAAAAAAAAAAAAATACCAAAAATCAGCGAATTAACCGAATTTAATGAAATTTTCAGTGTTTCATTTGTTAATGAATAAAAGATATAATGCATCAGTTATTTTATTTAAAAACTTACATTTTTTCAGGTCAGTTAACTTTGAACCATGTATCTTTGAGAATCTGTGTTATGCCTCAAAGATACGTGGTTCAAAGTTAATTGTTGATTTGTTAATGAATAAAAGATATAATGCACCAGTTATTTTATTTAAAAGCTTTTACATTTTTACAGGTCAGTTAACTTTGAACCACATATCTTTGAGGCATAACACAGATTCTCAAAGATACGTGGTTCAAAGTTAACTGACCTGAAAAAATGTAAAAGTTTTTAAATTGATTTATCAAAGGTTTGCTATAGAAAAGTAGAAAAAAATCAAATAAAGTTTTCACAGATATTTTAGAAAAAAATGTTTTCTTTCATTCTATTTCTGATTTGTTTTACCTCATAGATTTATGTCCATAAAGTCAATTTCATAAATAGGTTGACCTGGAATATCATTAATTTATGGTATTAATTTTTGGAGCCAAATTTCACTCCCTGTCTTTTCCATTATGTTTGGATTTCAATCTTACAAAATTATCATTCATGTATAGATTTTTTGCTAAAAATTTGTCTTCAAATTTTATATAGTAATTTGATTTGTCTATGTTGTTACAAACATCTAAAGGTACATATATATATATATATATATATATATATATATATATATATATATATAGTTAAAAAATTAATGGTAAAATGAATGAATCTTTATCTTCTCTAATAACTTATAAAATAATTATATTAACTTGATGCTTCAAGGAGTCTAATAATAGATGAGAAAAATTTTCTATCAGGGACCCTACTCTCAAAAAGTGTTTCTAATTTTTTTGCAAATTGTTTGGTAATTTGAACATTAGCTACATAAATAACATAAACCTCCCCTTGTTTGTTTCACTTTGAGGAAATCATATGTTTTAGTCGGCCATTTTCATTTCACCGTGAATCTACACTGAAAATACGAATTTGTTCGAATCAATACAACTGCATGTTTTAACACAAAAATATCATAAAATTTTCAGTGTAGATTTACGGTTAAATGAAAATGGCCGACCAAAACATATGGCTTCCTCAGAAGTGAAACAAACAAGGGGAGGTTACTCTCATTTATGTAGCTAATGTTCAGATTACCGATTGTTCTTCCAAAAAATAAACTCACCTGTGTTTGTAGTTCCACTCTCAATGGGAATGAGATTATTTTGGACTTGTGTTTTTATGATTCATTTTTTTTTCACCCACTATTTGGTCTGGGTCGGTTACTGGGTCAGTTGAGATCGTCAAGAAGCAGCTATTTTGATAGTAAATATTTTTGTTTGTTTGTTTGCACAGAAATAAATGTTTCCTTGTTTGATATTACTTTATAATCTGTCTGTCTGTCTGTCTGTCTGACTCTTCTTCCATTTCCTCTTTTGCTTCCACCTAAGATTCTAACACCTTTTTTCCTTCTATCTCTATATCAGCCTCCTACTTTCTTTTCACTTTTCTCTTTTTTGTCTTTCTTTTTTTCCTCTTCTTTCTCTTCCCTACCTTCTTCATCTTTGAATATCTTTCTATCGTTAAAGCACTCAGCACCAAAGAATGTCTATTAATGGTTTCCCCAAACTTTACCTATTATGTACTAAGTGACCTTAGCATCTCTCCATTTTGAAATTTGCACTTTGATCTCATTTTATCCTCCACACACTGCTGTGACAAATATCCGATTTCCAGTGATGCTATTTAGTCACATGGGAATCTCCATTGTTTTATTCTTGGCTTACACATGTCAGCCAAAAGAACAAAAGAAAAATGAAAAAGCTTTGGTGCTGTAGGTATTAACCTTTTGCTGCTGCTCTTCTTCTTCTTCTTCTTCTTCTTCTTCTTCTTCTTCTTCTTCTTCTTCTTCTTCTTCTTCTTCTTCTTCTTCTTCTTCTTCTTCTTCTTCCCTTCTTCTTCTTCTTCTTCTTCTTTCTTCTTCTTCTTTCTTCTTCTTCTTCTTCTTCTTTCTTCTTTCTTTTTCATTTCCTCTTCTTCTTCTTCTTCTTCTTCTTCTTCTTCTTCTTCTTCTTCTTTTCTTTTTCTCTTCTTCTTCTTCTTCTTCTTCTTCTTCTTCTTCTTCTTCTTCTTCTTCTTCTTCTTCTTCTTCTTCTTCTTCTTCTTCTTTTCTTCTTCTTCTTCTTCTTCTTTTTCTTCTTCTTCTTCTTCTTCTTCTTCTTCTTCTTCTTCTTCTTCTTCTTCTTCTCTTCTCTTCTTTCACTTCTTCTTCTTCTTCTTCTTCTTCTTCTTCTTCTTCTTCTTCTTCTTCTTCTTCTTCTTCTTCTTTTCTTCTTCTTCTTTCTTTCTCTTCTTCTTCTTCTTCTCTTCTTTTCTTCTTCTTCTTCTTTCTTCTTCTTCTTCTTCTTTCTTCTTCTTCTTCTCTTCTTCTTCTTCTTCTTCTTCTTCTTCCCTTCTTTTCTTTTTCTTTCTTCTCTTCTTCTTCTTCTTTCTCTTTCTTCTTCTTCTTCTTCTTCTTCTTCTTCTTCTTCTTCTTCTTTTCTTCTTCTCTTCTTCTTCTTCTTCTTCTTCTTCTTTCTTCTTCTTTTCTTCTTCTCTTCTTCTTCTTCTTCTTCTTCTTCTCTTCTTTCATTCTCTTTCCTTTTTACTCTTTCTTCTTTCTCCTGTCCATCTTTGACCTTTTACTCTCTCTCTCTCTCTCTCTCTCTCTCTCTCTCTCTCTCTCTCTCTCTCTCTCTTGTCCTTCTTACTCTTTTCTTTTTAACCTTTTTCCAGATATTTACTAGGCTTAGATTTGTCTGGCACAAGGCCACAATATTTGGAGTCTCTTGGTTCTTTTTTCTCCACTTTTTTTATTCTTCTTATTCTATTCTCTTTCCCTCATTCAACTTTTGTTCTTTTAACTCTTTCACTACCAAAATAAATGGTATATTATCTTTCTGTTTCTATTCCTTTTTATCCCTTTTTTCTTATATACTCTCGGTGTCTTATAAAATCTGGGTTTCCCATCATGGTGTAATGTGTCACATCCTACCCATAGTGAAAGGGTTGGGTAAATACCTACCCCCACCTCTTCTCCCAATATTTTCTTCATGTTTTCTCTCTTTTTCCTCCTCTTCTTCCCTTTTTGCTCCTTCAATTTTCTTCCATTTCTTCCAATTACAAATTACAATTTGGTCTTTTTTTTCTTTTCTTCAAAAACTTTCTCTTTCTTTTTCTTTCTCTCACTTTGCTTTTCCTTTCTTTCAATCACCACCTTCTATGTTTGCTCTCCTCTCTCTTTCTCTCTCTCTCTCTCTCTCTCTCTCTCTTCTTCTTCTTCTCCCTCCTACTCCTTGTCTTCTCCCTCCTACTCCACTGCTTCCTTTTACTCTACTTCTTTCTACTTCTCTTCAACTCCTTCCTCTCTTTTCCTTCCTCTTCTTTTATCCCCCCACCCATTCATCCTCTTTTCTTCCCCCCTACACCTCATATTCTTTTCTTCCCTTCTACTATTTTTCCTTTTCCTCTTCCGCTTATTTTCCACCTCCTTGTCCTCCTTTCCTTCTTCAACCTTCAAGCCTCCTTATCTTCTCCCTCCTACTTATTTTCCTCTTCTACCTCCCACTTTCCTCTTCTCCTTCCTCCTTTCTTCGTCTTGCTCCTACTCCCCCCTTCTTTTGCCATTCTTTTCACTTGTCATCATCCCTCTTTTCCTTTCTTTTACATATTTTTCCTTTCCTTCCTTCCTATATTTAGAGAGAAAAGAAAGAAAGAAGAAAAATCGAGAGGAACAGAGAAAGAAAGAAAGAAAGAATAGAATTGAAAGAGAGAAAGAAAGCAGTATACAATATTGAATGGCTATGCGGTTATTCTAGCAGCATTCATCAGTAACCAGAAGCTGTAATCTTGGAGTTTTCGGTCACTAACTTTGGTAACACTCTTCCTACTGCATAATGCTACCTGAAGGACTCGAGTTGTATTGTAAGAAGTGTAAAACAGGTACGTGTGCCTCACAAACTAAATCTAACCCTATCAATATTAACTAACCACTCATCGTTATCTCTTTGCTGAGGCTCCAGTTCTGGAGATCTGGCTAATGTGGAGTACATTTTCATTGCCATTACTCCCAGGTCGACTTTAACATGAAGTGGTAGTACCTATTGGGTCAAATAGATCCGTTTAAAAATTGTTTGTATTCAATAGAACCGTGTGTAAAAAAAATCTTAAGAGAAAACTATGGTTAAACTTGCAAATCGTCGTCAAAATTAAAACGGAAACTTATTTGGTGGTGGTCCATGAGTTTAACTACAGTGTATGAATGAACCTTTTTGTGAATTGGGTTACAGTTTAGGGGTTTGGGGATTAAGGCTGTTTTTAATTACGTATTGCTTTGAGAAAAAAACAACTAAAAAAAAAAAAACTATACATTTAATGTTGAAAAATATTTTTTTAAACCAAGTTTAATTGAAATTATACATTGCAATACTAACACAAACAACTGAGACTAATGTGTCTACCGTTGGATTCAATAATTAATTTCAATGGTTAATTAAATGTATAGTAATTTGGGGTTTTTTTTTGTTGTTTTTTAAGCAATACGTAATTAAAAACAACCTTAATCCCCAAACCCCTAAACCGTAACTCAATTCGCAAAAAAAAAAAAGAATCATTCATACACTGTAGTTAAACTGTCATAGATCACCACCAAATAAGTTTCCGTTTTAATTTTGACGATGATTTGTAAGTTTAACCACAACTACATAAAAAATTTAAATATGAACGTACAATTAATATAATTGCCTAACATCCAGGCATAAAATAACCCAAGACGGGATCACATGCCGTTAAAGTCAATCAATCGAATCATTGAGTTCTGCTGTAAAGAAAAAATGGCTTGTCACTTTTAAGAGAGAAGAAATGAATGAGTGAGGATTTGGCAAACCAGTCGACCGTAAACTACATCTTTACTTTAGCAGAAAAAAAGAAGCCGTTCCTCTTGTGTGTGTGTGTGTGTGTTGTGTGTGTGTGTGTGTTGTGTGTGTGTGTGTGTGTGCTCGCGTGTGTGTGTTTTGTATGTGTATAGTTAACAATATGATTTTGTTTCAGATAACCAGTCTTGATGAAATGTAAATGCTACTTTCTTTACTTAAGCAACAAAAAAGAAGCCTTTACTCATATCGTCTCTGTGTGTGTATGTGCGTATGTATGTGTATTTTTTTGTGTGTTTGTATGAATTTTGTATGTGTTTATGTTAACGATATGATATTGTTTCCCGTAACCAATGTTGATGAAATGTAAATCTTATTATAATGGAGATTGTGTGTTTGTCTGTCTGTAACCGAAACTATATTACTACTCAATTCACAATTCCTTTAGTTATTTACATCACATTCTCCATGATTTTATTTTTATTTAAACCTCAATGAATAATAAAATTGTTTTACATTATTAAGACTGTTGACCATATCTACATACTAATAATACGGAATTGTATTTATATATACAACAAAATAGTGGTTTACAGTGAGAATGGGAAGGCTAATTTGCATATTGATCTTAAAAAATTGATTTTAATAAATATAAGCTTAGTATTATTGATTTCTAATTGTTTGGTTTTATCTTATTGAATATGAGCAAAAATCTCTTCAATAAATCTTAAAAGAAATTCATTAAGAAGAAGAAATAACTGTAATATTATCCTTTACTTCCTATTTTAAGTAAAGAGTTAAATTAGGAAAATTTGCCAATGAAAGACGGGAGTAATGGAGAATGATGGAAGAGTTAATTTCAAAGCTGTTCTATTTTTCGATAATACCCCCTCTGTTCCAAATCTTTTTATCTGCATTCTTATTTAGTTTTATTAGCCTTTCTAATTTAACATGATATTTTATTATATCAAAACTTAAGAACTTGCACCCGGAGGGTGCATAAATTTGCTAGTGCTGATAAAGATAAGAAATACAAATGCAAACAAACAAAAAAACACACAAAAAAAACAAAAAAACATTTTGAATAATTTGACAAGTGAAAGCAAAAACTTATGTACAACGGATGATGTCCGTGTGGATTAAGAATCCAACGCCTCTTTGGATAAAACAAGGAATATAGGGACACACAAAGCTTTTTTTCTGGCAGATTTATGCGATTTGGAATTTCAATTCAACGGATATAATTCAAACACGGTTCCGTTGTGGTGGTCCACGCATAAAATAAAATGCATTCCGTTGATAATACTCTGGTAACAAACTTGTACAATTTTATCGGTTAAATCGAACAACGGAACCAAATTCCACCATCATATTCCACCGAAAGAAAAAAATACCAAAAATCAGGGAATTAACCGAATTTAATGAAATTTTCAGTATCGATATATTAATGAATAAAATATATAATGCATGAGTTATTTTATTTTGAAATTTTTACATATTTTCACGTCAATTAACTTTGAACCACGTATCTTTGAGGCGTAACACAGATTCTCAAAGATACATGGTTCAAAGTTAACTAACCTGAAAAAATGTAAGTTTTTAAATAAAATAACTGGTGCATTATATCTTTTGTTCATTAATATATAAAGACTGAAAATTTCATTAAATTCAGTTAATTCCCTGATTTTTGGTATGTTTTTTCTTTCGGCGGGATGACATACGATGATAGAATTTAGGTCCATTAAGTTCGATTTAACCATTTTATCTACTCACTAGAATAAAGTTAATAATTTTTTATGTTTCACGTTTAATTTTTCTTCATTTCTTCAGGTCTTGCTCTCTTTTGTCCAAAAATCAAACGATCGTTGGTTTTTCTTAAAACTCGCAATTTACACCATTTATAAATGATATGGTTATGTTCATGATGTTTGATTCGTTTGTAGGGAGATAAAGAATAATTGTCTCCCTTGGAGAATGAACGTGCCCGATAGGAGGCTCATGGACTGTCACAGGGCGGTTCTGAAATCCATTCTCGTCCTCTTTTGCCTTTGTTCTTTATTCGTTGAACAGTAAAATTAAGATGACTATGGTCATTTTATTGTCCATTAATCTTAAGTAAGTATTTTCCCGTTATGTACCCCTTCCACATACTGCTTGTTCATAAAACAATATGTGTATTATTTTATTATTTTATTTTGTTGGGACACGTTTGTATATTCTTTTCAATACTACTTATATATACATATATATATATATATATATATATATATATATATGTTTCTGTATGTGTGTATAAGCTTATCTTGTCTCCCCTTCCGTTTATTTGTGTCAGTATATCATGGATATACTAATGCTATTATTGGTCCTTAACAGAAATTCTGTCATAAGAAAGGAATAAAGACAAGACAAGTATTGTGTTTAAAAGGGGTTTATTTGTGGTGCGAAGGGTTTGCTAAAACTTAATACTTTTAGCGGTCTTAAGTCACAAATATATACAGTAACTAGTCATGAACACTTATCTTTTGTGGAATTCTTTTGGGGTGAAGAATTCTGTTGTAGGTTAATTCGTTGTTGGGTGTGCTGCCAAATTTGTGGTGCTGTGTTCGTTGTAGTAGTCAGCGGTCTCTGCTACTGTCAGGTTCTGTTCTCTCAGGAGGGATGTCGGCCCTCTCCGAGCACCTTTACTGTTTTCCCCGTAGAGACGTCTTATCTCTCCGACCACTGTTGCTGGTTCTGATGATTTGGGCCCCTGCTATTCCCACTTCTGTGATCTGTCACTATAAGGGGGGAAACCTATATTTTTCATATCCTTGGAGAGTGGGGATTCGACTACCTTCAAGCAACACAATACATTTATAATACCAAAAGAGAAATGCGAATTTGGCGAAACTTCCAATAGATTCTAAAAGACTTGCAGAACTTAATTTGATTTCAGAATGTCTCAGAAAGGACTTTATCAAATTAGAGTGAAGAGTATAGATCATGAGATGAGAAAGTTCCGATGTTATAACGAATGTTATCTAACGTTCCTCAACCTTCCTTGATTTTATTTTGCATAGTCACAACATTCCGAATATATTCGGGTGTTTTTTTTTTCTTCCTTTCTTGCTACGGAGTACCGTTACAAATATATGTCCTGGGTATGACATTAAACTTTAACTGATGGTGATGTTCCAGTTTTTTGGAGGTTTGGAGAATGTAGAGCACCTCTTCATCCCCATTGTTCTCAGGTCCACTGTGACCCGGAGTGGTAGTGTATATACCTATATATATTAAGTGTTTTATAAAATATTTAATTTTCTCCCATTGGACCCATAACAACACTTTATATATATATATATATATATATATATATAGTGTGTGTGTGTGTGTGTGTGTGTGTGTGTATGTGTGTGTGAGTGTATATATATATATATATATATATGTGTGTGCATGTATATATATATAATATATATATATATATATATATATATATATGTGTATGTATGTGTGTGTGTGTGTGTGTGTGTGTGTAAAGGACAAACAGTTTTACAGTTGGAAGATCATAAAAAAATTATGGATTCCTGGAAATTTGTTAAGTTTATTGTTTCATCGACCTTTGGCCCCGTTGTCATATCCACGATTACAGCCATCTCATCCAGAGACAAGCTAAGAAATTTCAATTTGTTCCACTGACTGCACTTTTACCTAAATCAATAAGACAGCGAGGTTCTTTTGGTCTGGCTTATATCACTCCACTCTTCCTGGAGACCAACTCATCCAACAATGTAGCCGAGAAAAGGTTTGTATATCAGCCGTTATGTTCGCGGCTTGTAAGAGCATGCTATTAAACCCGTGTCCAACTGCTAGACCGCGCTAATGCTCATTAACTAAATCTGCTCCACCCATCCAAGCGATGGTCACTATTTTCCTGTTGTTATTTCGAAAATATTCTGTAATATTCATGTTGGAATTTTTTCGGTTTAGCTCAGTCGGTAGAGTGTTCGGCTAGGAGCCACAAGGTTCTTGTTTCGATACCGGCCCCCGCCAACTCAGCGTATGAGTAGTACAGGGATATGTTCGGTAAAGTGAGGAGCTGATGGTAGGTGTGGCGCCCCACCTCAGATGCTAGAATATTCTCCTTGGTCTAGTGCTAGTGAAAGGGGGATAGACTCCCTCGATGTCTGGTTGATATCGACATTAGGCCGCCCCGACGACTTTACTTACAATAAGTAAAAGTAAATAAAGTCGTCGGGGTGGCCTAAAGTCGGTAACAGCCAATCAGCGAGGGAGTCTATCCCCTTTTCACTAGCGCTAGACCAAGGATATTATTTTTGCGTCTGGGGGGAGCGCTACACCTACCATCTGCTCCTTACTTTACCGCACAGATCCCTGTACTACTCATACGCTGAGTTGGCGAGGGCCGGTATCGAACTAGGAACCTTTTGGGTTTTTAGCCGAACGCTCTATTGACTGAGCTAACACAACCCTTGTGCTACAATACACCACTTAAATTTATAGACTAAGCGAGGTCACGTGGTTTAAGCCTCTGCTAATCAACAACCTGAATGCGTAGCTGGTTGACTACTTAATCATTGATACTGGGAGACGTGCATTTGTAACCATTGACAAAGTACTCGCAATACTGAGGAGCACCAAGGAACAACCAAAGCATTCTTTACCAAGGATTTCCGCTGGACAAGCGCTTTTGCTTGAAGCCTAAAGGATGGCCCATAAAATCGTAACAATTCATGTGTCCATATCGCTAAAGTGAAACGCTGAGAATATTGCAAACAGCCTTAACCTTATAAGTGAAGTAAGCGTGGTGTAATGGTTAAAGTCACGAGAAATGGACTCGTCGCCACGAGTTCAAATCCTGGACGCGGTAACTGCATTTTCACTTAGCGCTAATACTCTTGGGAAAGGTATGAATCCAATTCTCCCTCCAGCTATGGGTAAAATAGCAGGGCAGACCGGGCTCTTTAACCTTGGTTAGACAACGGTCTAGGAGAAGGAAAACTCTGAATTCAAACCTGTTGAACTCCACTTAATAAATTGACCTTGTGTCACATCCTGCTCGTGCGGAGGGGTTGGTAAATATATATGTATATATAAGTGAAGTAAGTTGGTTGGTTTTACGGCATGTCAATCCTTGTTGGAATATTTAATGCTGAAGTCAATTTCTTTAATAAAAAAACATTTGCATAATTCCAAGTAACTAATGATAATGATCATCTGAAAACAATTATAGTTTCAAAAAACTATTCTCAATACAATTAATTTGCCCACAATTATATATGGCTTCAAGTGATTATTTCTATTAAAATAATAATCATTGTTTGTGTTATATAGTTTCAAGTATCCAGCACCAATACACTTTACAAAATTACACACAGTTATATGAAGTATTTTATCTAAAACTAAAACTAAACTAGAGGTAGGCTAAAAAAAGGTAGTCTCGCAGATCCATTATTGTTGGATCGCAATAAGATCCCCGTAGAATGCCCCATTAAAACCCTATAAAAAAAATCTGCGCTGATCCAGTCATTATGAAAAAAAATCAATGTCTCCCATTAAAATATTAAATGCAAAAAAAAATCCATGCTATTATCATTTAAATATTATTTTTTTAATTATCTTCACGAATGTAAATCAAATCTTCATTATTTTTTCTCAAAAAGCAAGATCTGGTGATAGTGAATGTGTATATATATTTACTTTGTCATTAATTGTTTTATTTACATAGTTTCCTCCGGACATACATACACACAAACAGCGCTTTATATATGTATAGATTAATAATTTAAAAACATATCTATTTGACCCATAGATAGAGTCTTAACAGGTACTACAATTACGGGACAGAGCCCAACACACACACTCTCTCTCTCTCTCTCTCTCTCTCTCTCTCTCTCTCTCTCTCTCTCTCTCTCTCTCTCTCTCTCTCTCTCTCTTCTCTTACTCCATTGTCTCTCCAATAAACAACTTTTTCTTTTCCTCATCTTTATTCACCTGTAACATGCCTTCATGAAGAATGCCAACTTCTAAATGCAAAACAAACACCCTTTCACCACCCTTTCACCACCCATTCACCACCCTTTCACCACTCATTCACCAATGACTATGGCAGCGAAGAGGTACTCCACATACCCTTGAACTCCAGAACAGATGCCTCATCACCAGGTGTAATTTAGTGTCATACCTGGGACACCTCTTTTTTTTTGGGGGGGGGGTGAGCGTGGGGGGTCTTACCTGTCTGTCAGTCGGCGTAAGCACCCATGAGTGGTCAGTTATATTGAGTTCCTTCCATCAATTGAAACCAAATATCGTCTCTTGCCTTAACCAATAAGGAAATATCATTTCTTCGATAAGGCACCTGTTTACACCAATCCTACCTGGACAAGTCCATGTCAAATCACGCAGAAAAAAGTAAAATTGTCACCAAACTATCTTTTTGAGGTATCTTTAAGAATCTGTTTTACGCCTCAAAGATACGTGGATCAAATTTAACTGACCTGAAAAAATGTAAAGGTTTTTAAATAAATAACTGGTGAATTATATCTTTTATTCATTAATATATCAACTGTGAAAATTTCATTAAATTCGGTTAATTCCCTGATTTTTTGGTATTTTTTTCTTTCGGCGGGGTGACATAGATGGTGGAATTTAGGTCCATTAAGTTCGATTCAACCATGGAAATTATCTAACAACTTAATAAAGATCTTCATCGCAAATCAAGTTTCTTACTCGAGTCCACACAAAGATAATCTTTCTATAAGCGAGATTAACGATTTTAAGTTTTGAGAGTTTTAAAATGAGTTAATCTTAAGACTGTCTAAATGTTGTTAGATCAAACGATAAACTGAACTATTAAGCGGATAACTGTTTTGGCCAATTCCATTGTGCGGGTTTTAAAGATTATACGACCGCTACTTACGCCCATGGAGTTTTAATGTCCGGAAAATACTGGGCGAGAGTGGGGATAAATGATTACGGGGATGGGCTAATGTAATGTCCATCCAGAGGAATCTGTTTTTAAGAAGTAAAATTTCTTGTTAGTTAAATATTTCCCGTTCTGTGTGTGTGTGTGTGTGTGTGTGTGTGTGTGTGTGTGTGTGTGTACATATATGTGTGAATACGTATGTGTATATACGTGTGGGTATGTATGAAAGTGCAAGTGTATTTTGTGTGCATGAGTTGTGCATATGCTGCATGCATCTTTTGAGAGCGCGTATACGTTTGTTTATACATGTCTGTATGCACATGTTTTTGTATGTTTGAGTGTGTATGTGTTCACGTGTGTGTGTGTGTGTGTGCGTGTGTGTGCGTGTGTTCGTGTGTTTGTGTGTGCGGTCGTGCGCGCAATGGACCGATTCAGCAGTACCGTAATCTCCACCTGTACTTTCAGACTTGTAGATTTTTGTTCTGTGATTTATTTTTTATTTATTTATTTGTGATTAACAGAGAAAATAGTTGAACAACCCGCTCTTCAGGGCGGGGGTCTGGTGGCTTCGGCCACGGGACCAGAGTTAAATTAACGGCGTGATCCCAGGGGGCAATTTTCCCTTGATTTAAAAAGGGCAGGGCTGAGTTTATTGCCCGGTACCTGAGGCGCCCCCTTGAGGGGGAATGCCGACGGTATCAACGCATTTTTTGCACCCGCCACCCATGAGTCTCGGTTCGTGGGTGGTCCATCATTAATAGGGCCTTGTGCCTGACCCGTACGCGTGGGGTCTGCGGTAAATACAATCAGCTTGTGTACAGACTCAAAAAATGTCCAACGCAGATCGACTAAGTCGACCACTTGTAGAGGACTATTTTACGCCATTACCCTATCCATGAGTCTCGGTTCGTGGGTGGTCCCACATTAATAGGGCCTTGTGCCTGACCCGTACGGGTGTGCGTAAATACTCACTTGCTCTTCTATGCTGCTTAACTTCGATGCTTAAAATCTGACTTGACCGTAAGTCAACAACAATCTTTTCTTAGTCGAACAATAATTTGACTTTAGCTGGATTCCTTTTCTAGGCGTGGTCTTTTTATTATATTTTCTTTTTTGGGGGGAGGGGTTCTATCTTCAGCAAGGTTGGAAGGGGGTATAGAGAAGGTTGTTTTTACTTACTTTCTATTCTTTACCCACGTCTTTTTGAGCGTGCGTGTGTTTCATTGTTATCGATAAAGATTCTTTAGTATTGTCCTGATCTTTAGGATCTTTGCAAGGTCAGGTTGGGATCTGGTTTGCTCCGTGATAAAAGCAGTTGCGAGTAACGATTCGTTTGTATATGAACATAAACTGCTATTCTTTTTTCTTTCCTTTTTTTAGGGTGGGGCACATAGAAGCCATGTTAGCTTCTAGATTACATTGCTTACCAATTGGTCTTTCTTCCTAACATATCGATGGAGATCATCTACACATGTTCATCAGAAACTGCAACATTTGTATATAGTCAGAATTTTGCCGGCAAGATGATTGATACAAGGGAAATGTATTGTTTCTATATCATTTCAAATATATCTATTTATTTACCAACCCCTCCGCACGAGCAAAATGTGACACAAGGTCAATTTCCTAAGCGGAGTTTAACAGGTTTGAATTCAGAGTTTTCCTTCTCCTAAACCGGTTGCCTAACCAAGGTTAAAGAGCCCAGTCTGCCCTACTATTTACCCATAGCTGGAGGGAGAGTAAGATTCATACCTTTCCCAGGGGTATTAGCGCCAAGTGAAATGCAATTACCACCTCCAGGATTTGAACTCGGGGCGACGAGTCCATTTCCCATGACTTTAACCATTACACCACGCGCATCCATATCATTTAAAATATCATTTCATATATATCATTTCAAATATAAGTAAAGTCGTCGGTATCAGCCAGAAATCGAGGGAGTATATCCCCTTTTTACTAGCGCTAGACCAAGGAGATTGTTTTTGCGTCTGATGTGGAGCGCCACACCTACCATCAGCTCATTACTTTACCGCACAGATCCCTGTGCTACTCGTACGCTGAGTTGGCGAGGGTCGGTATCGAACTAGGAACCTTGTGGTTTCTAGCCGGACGCTCTACCGACTGCGCTATATATCCAACCCCTAACATCATCCTTATGGCAAGCCCCAACCCCTTTTTATCATATGGGTGCTAGAAGGCGGTGGCTGCGGGTCTACATGTCCTGGGAATGACGTTAAACTCTATCTGATGGTGAGGTTCCAGTTTTGAAGGTTGCTCCCTGGTCCACTCTGACCCGGGGTGGTTGTACCTGTTAGGGTCCCATCTATGGGTTAAATAGAAAAATGTATCTATAAAAAAAATTGTATTATCCATTAAGAATTGATTTATTTCAAAACTTTATCGGCATTAAATGACCCACTGAGGTTGATATGCCGTAAAACAAAACAAACCAAACCTAACATCATCCTGATCATTTCTATTGCACTGACAATTATTTTCCTCCATATAAACCTCATCCTATGGCTGAATGGAAAAACTTCAAACATAAAAGTGCAAAATTTCAACAATTGTTTTAGCTTCAGTTCTGAGCAAAAAACAAACTATCTTTTTGGTACAAATAATGTTCAATATATGTAAAATGATAATAGAAAAAAGATTTCGTTGATGTAGTGCCACATTGGAATTTTCCACCTATTGATCTTGCTATAAAAAATCAGTAATCATTAATAACTTTGATTTAGTTAACTTTAAGACTTTTTGATAGCATTTTTGGGTTCCTTAAGTCAAAAAGCTTCTCTAAACCAATTTTTTAGGAGTAGGGAAGCTCTAGAACGCATTTTACAGACAAAAATAAATTACAAAAAGTCTCCCCCCCCCCTCCATTTGGAGAGTTTCAAATCGACATAACTCGGCCAATTTTTGGAATTGAAGCTCAATTTTTGCGGATTATCTTACTTTAACATAATCCACACCTGGTAAAAATTTCAGAAAAATTCAAAGGGGTGGGTGACGATTTTACTTTTTTTCTGGTTGATTTGATATGGAACTACCTATATGTTCGCGTTTCCAAATTCCATGAATGCATTTATGGTCGGGAATTTACCATCATCATGGATGATAAATCACTGCTTGAACTTTTTTTTAAAGAGGACCGTACAATATCACCCACATAAAGTGCTAGAGTAAAACGTTGGGCATTTGTTCTAGAAAGTTACTACTATCAGTGTACAAACCGGGCTCAAAAATGTCCAACGCATATGGACTAAGTCGACCACCTATAGATGACTATTTTACGCCATTACCCTATCCAGAGGAAATTATATTTTCCATGCCAGTTTTAGACTTAACTCCAGTTACGTCAAAAACTGTTGCTTTTTACACATCAAAAGATCAAGTGTGTAAATGGATCCTAGAGGATGGCTTGGCAAGTGATCTCCTGATTTTCAACCATACACGATCAGGAAGGATGAGTTATCGATACAACTGGGTTGTGTTTATGGGGATCGCGGGTGGTTATCCCGGCAAATTTGAAAGAATTGCATGAGGGTCACCCGGGAATTTCATGGATGAAGACGCTTGCTCGTTGTCGCATCTGGCGGCCAAAGCTTCATTCAGATATTGAATTGTGTGTGAGGAGTGATGGCATATGCCAAGATAGTGCAAATATGCCTCAGGCTAGTGCATTACATCCATGGGAATGGCCAGGAAGGCCATGGTTCCTAATGCACATGGATTATGCAGGCCTGATCAATGGAAAGTGGATTCTGGTGATTGTGGATATAAATATATAGATGCACTTGTAGTGTCATCATCATCATCTTCAGAAACAGAAAATAAGTTTTTTTTCTTTGAATTTTTTAGATGAGGCTTGATAATTAGTATTCAAATAATACTAATTATCAAGCCTCATCTCAAACATTTATTCGGACTATTGTTCTCATCTTTATTGTTAGATTATTCGGACTATTGTCCTCGTCTTTATTGTTATCTGTACAACGTTTCGGTCGATGTGTCCTCCAGCCTTCTTCAAAAAGGAAGTTTGTGTGGCACATTTATCACACATGGGAATCCACATGTGATCTTATCTGACAATGCTAACAGTTTTACTAGTAAGGAATCTTTTGTTTTGTGCTTTAAACGATATTAAGCATGTTATATGTGCACCATATCCCTCTTTCTCAAATGGACTGACTGAGCGCACAGTGCAAACCATTAAAAGTGGACTTTAAAAAGTTATAGGCGATCTGGAAACTCGATTACTTCGTATCATTTTCGCAGTTAACAACGGATCAGTCACCTGCAAGGCGATTAATGGTCCGACTGTCCCGATCTTGTCTGGGTCTGGTGTATCAGGATATATCTGCCAAAAGTGGATGATACTAAAATATTGACGAACAAAAATCGACTCTGAAGAATTTCCACCCAGAAAACACATCAGAACACATTTTTAGAAACACAAGGATGATGAAAGAAGGAGCAATGTTTGGGGTAAGGTCAAGGGGCAGCGCAACGGTATGAAACCAGACACAACAGGAAAACGACACAGTGCCAGACTCTTAGCTAAGGAGATTGCTTCTAAGAAATCTTCTGAAGATACATGTAGTGAGGACTCAGTTGTTGTCGATGATGAGATAATTATGTCAGAGAGTCGGGCAACACTTCCTCCTAATGATAGGATTTCTTGTCGAAGTTCCAGAGAAAACCCTATGAATATCTCTTATTACCATTAGAAATATTGAATCGACGGTAATCTGAACATTAGCTGCATAAATGAGAGTAACTCCCCCTTGTTTGTTTCACTTTGAGGAAGCCGTTTGTTTTGGTCGGCCATTTTCATTTCACCGTAAATCTACACTGAAAATACGAATTTGTTCGAATTAATACAACTGCATGTTTTAACACGAAAATATCATAAAATGTGTTCTTAATAACAATTAAGTTCATTTCAAATAGTGCCCAAGCACAATTAAGAACACATTTTATGATATTTTCGTACTGAGCTAGAGCGCCACACCTACCGTCAGCTCCCCACTACTTTACCGAACAAATCAGATTACTCAATCTGTGCTACTCATATTCAGAGTTGGCGGGATCGGTATTGAATTCAGAACCTTGCTATTCCAAGGGGGGGTGCTCTACCGACTGAGCTAAACCAGACCCTTAATACTTCTCCATATCACCACATTTTGTTGGCTTTTTTCGTTAAAATGTCAGAATGTTATATGTATGCCGATACAGCCTCTGAATAATCTTGGAAGCTCTTTATTTCCCGCCATCAAATGTGGCTAAACCAGTTAATGAGACTTTATGAATGAGTCTGTCATAGTAAATTCAATTGTCGATAAATCCTTGAGTAAATCCCACTTGAGTAAGAATGATTCTTCTTTTTCCATTCATGTTTTCCTAAACTCCGTTCACAGCTTGCAGTATTTTTTTCAAGATGGATGTCCATGGTTCATTTTAAATAGATGATTCGTTCATTGTTAAAGAGAATATTTTCGATTGAGATGAATCATTGGGATTTTTTTTGTTCTTTTTTCTTCAAAATAATGAAAAATGTAGTTTTTGCTCACACTTTCTCTGCCGTATATGAATTTTATACTTATGTTTCGTTTGCTGGTCTATATTTTTCTATCACTGGGTGGAGAAGTCCCCATCATGTAGTGGTTAACGTGCTGGACTGCCACATCGTTGTGAGCGATTTCGAACACCAGACGCGTTATTACATTCATTTTCGAACTAATACTCATGGAAAACTCACCCCCCCCAACTATGGGTAAAATAGTACCACTACTTTTCTTCTACAAGGATGGCATGAAATAACTCACGAAATTGATATACATTAAACAAAGAAACCTAACCAAACCAATCGCTAGGTAATCACTGAATACAGTTTCGATAATTAGGTTTTAAAGTAACATTTTTTGTTTAAGCAGCCGTATAAGGGAGGGGGAAGCTATTGGCCCAAGTGTTGGACCCCTTATTCCTTGTTAGGTTATCCAACTAGGAGAAGGACAACTCTCTGGGATTGACATGATTACCGGTTATCTTGGTTCGGTTTGTCACTGGATAATAATCATGAACATTTAGAGAGTGGTATTCGTGTTGTACAAGCGTTGACCACTATAATACCATGATGTACAAATGTTCCCTTGTTTTCTTTTCATCTATCAACCTCTCAAAAAGTCCCATGGCGATGGATGTGTAGCGACGTGTGCAGACCTGACCAGTTGGAAGCATGCAGTTACATATCTACACATTGGCGGCAGGGGTGGTGGGGTTATAGGATTGTGAGGGACGGCAGTGTTCTGTAAAGATTATGCTATTGCTATAAGGTTTGGGGATTTTTTTCATCAAGATTTCCAGTACATTTAAAAGTAAAGCACACTATGAATAAAAGGTTAACTTCGATTTGATGTTCGTTTATATAATTCTTGAACAAACAATAAAAAAAAACAATTCAAGTGAAATCATTATCTTTAAACACTACTTCGGCGTGTTTAGGTCCGAAGAAAGTATTGGAATGCTTAGAGGAAGATATTTAGGCCAGTCCCCACTCTTCAAGGACCATATTAGCCCTAGTATATCCGTGATATACTAACACTTAATAAACGGAAGAAAAAACGAGAAGCTCAGTATTATTTGGATTATTCAGACTATTGTCCTCATCTTCATTGTTTTCTGTACAATGTTTCGGCCGATGTGCCCTCCGGCATTCTTCAGGTATTTCTTGTCGGACTCGGGAACCTTCTTGTCGTAATCGCGAGCCATCACAGAACTTTGAACCCAACCCTTTATTCAGTCCACGGGGGTATCCTGTTCTCATTCCGCTAACCATAGCTGGGGTACAGATGTTAAGCTGTGTTAATTATTATTCTATTACTGCTGCCCCTGACCAGGATTGAAC
>CM042165.1:57962503-57995003 GCA_023376005.1 Doryteuthis pealeii
AATAATAAATAGTATACAATGTGTACATGAACAAACTCTCGGTCGAAACACGTGTTGGTACTTCATTAAACCAATTTCATCTATTCAACATTTTCTTTTCCTTTATTTATTTATCTTTTCAATATATATATATATATATATATCGCAAAAATGCAACTACACAAATAATCCCTCTGAAGACAATATGGATCTGGTTGAAAGCACGGGGGACAAAATATTGCGCACTTTCTCAACTATTATCCCTCTGTAGGGGATACAGCCAGCGTATTCTAAGCCACACTAACATAGATACATTAAAGTAGCAAAGAGTTACTGTATTTGACGTGCATTTCAGCAGGTCGCACCCCCATTTCAGCAGGTCAGATTCAGGGGGGGGGGAGTCTTTAGTGTATTTAAGCAGATATTGTTGAAAATAGTCAAGCTGTGGATTACACAAGCAGAAACAAGCAATAAAAATAAGGATGCATGGAGTTTAGGGTAGGTAAAAGTACTGAGCGTAAGCTGGGTAAGTGAGCATCATAGAGAAGATTAGCCTAGGGCAATGGGAGGTCTCAAACTTCACCTACGATGTATAAGACGCAGGGCAATTTTTTTAACAAAAATTTTTGGGGAAAAGTGCGTCCTATATGCCGTCAAATATGGTAGTTATTTTCAATTGAACCAAACATTGAGAGAGTATCAGGAGACAAATGTGCATTTTTTGAGTTGAACATTTTAGAAGCCCACCTTTTAGGAAGGCTTCTACGTTTTCCTTAGAAATTGTATCAACTTTTTTTTTTGTTGTTTTTTTTTTTAGATGAAAAACATTCTTGTTGTTCTCGCTTCTGTTTCTCAGTTATGTTTTTTTTAAATTACTTTTAGTTTTAAGTTTTTCTCGTCTATTAATTATATCATGTACATAAATCAAAGGTTAACCTATACACGAGACAGTAAATATGACCTAGATGTTAAGTATTATTAAAGAAAAACATATATTTAAGGAAGAAAAGTAAAAAGTAAAAAGGAGTTCAATGTTCTCTGTCAGCCTCAAGGTAAAAAAAAATAATTAAGGGAGAGTCTCTTTGAAGAGTCGCATTTTAAGTTTTTCTCGTCTATTAATTATATCATGTACATAAATCAAAGGTTAACCTTTACACGAGATCGACTTGACTCCGATTAATTTCTTAGCTTTGGACTAAGAATTTTAAAAAATGAAAACAATCTAATTCGCATTGGAAAATATCTCTTCCGGTTAAGGTGTCATTTGGTTACACTGAATAAAGATTCCAGTTGTTCTACACAACAAACTGGGATTTTAAAGAAGCCACTAAATAACTTATGTACCGTATTTGACGGCATATAAGTCGCACGGGTATATAAGACGCACCCCCATTTCAGCAGGTCAGATTCAGGAAATAAAGTTTTAGTGTATTTAAGCATATATTGTTGAAAACAGTCTAGTTGTGCATTACACAAACGGAAAGATAACTGTATAAAATCAATTTGGCAGTTTAGGGTAGGTAAAAGTACTGAGCGTAATCTGGGTTAGTAAGCATCACAGAGAAGATTAGCCTAGGCCTACGGGAGGTCTCAAACTTCACCTACTATGTATAAGACGCAGGGCAATTTTTGAAAAAAAGTGCGTCCTTTTTGCCATCAAATACGGTAATTGTTCTACTTACGTAAAATGCATTACCTTCTTATTACTTATTACTCAACAATATAAAAACATATAGCAGAATGTCTACCTCTAGGCATAAATTATTACTCATTAAGTATTCGATTTTATGCAAACCGTCGGGACTATATTGTGGCACACATTAAAAAAGGGGGCACTCTTTATGTAATAGTCCTCGCTGTATGACTCGACTACCTCACCAAGGTGGGACTAATGCCCTTAGAAAAAGCATGGATCCATCTCTTCAAGTATAATGGTATCTTTGGAAATTACCCATTAGATATATGTATTTACCAACCACTCCGACGAGCAGAATGCGACACAAGGTAATTTTTAAGCAGAGTTTAACAGGTGTGAATTCAGAGTTTTCCTTCTACTAGACCGGTTGCCCTACCAAGGTTAATGTAAAGTTTTTAAATACCATCCTTGGCCAGTTGAAAAGGGCTTAAAGAAAGTCCTGTGTTATGGAATCCTTTGGTGAGCGTATAAGTCCTATCCTGCGTATTGGTAAAGGTCCAGTGATTTAATCCTATGTTCGTCGTCAAAAATGTCTGCGTAATTATGACCAGTACGGTCGGTTAAATATTGTATCAACCTTCAGAGTACTGCCAGTGATTGGCCAAGAGTTAGATCACATGATTCTGGTCTAATCTATAAGTAGGAATGGGAAATTAACACGCACCTTATATGTCCAAAAGAAGTCAACAGTTAATAATCCCAGTCTCTCCGATCATTTACCCATAGCTGGAAGCAGAAAAATTGGGTTCATACCTTTCCCAAACTATGGGAATGTAAACAGCTACGTCCGGATTTGAACTCGGTTCGCCGGGTCCGTTTATCTACGACGATAACCATCACACGACAAACGCCTCTCACTAGATATAGGTTATGATAAGATTTATAAAGCTTTTAAATTGTCCAATATCATTGAAATATTTGGGAAACTCATTAAGAAATTGCTGACTGTGTCAATAAATTCTAACCGAGATAGTTTGGACAGGTGACACATCATCTGGTTTAGATTACTTTAAAATCTGTTTGGCAAATGGCGGGAAAAAGAGGACAGAAGCGGTGCATTGACAGTGTTATTAAAATCATTTTCTACAAGACGTACAGTGTTATTAGAGAAATGTGTTTACAATATTAGTCACTAGAAGCAGCTATTCAGCTTTACCTGTGTAGAGTGGCGATAATAAAGAGTTAGTCTTGAAGATGCATTGTTTGTTTTGGTCTTACATAATTGATTTGTTTATGTTTTAATCATGAACATCACCAATGACTTTCCCTTCTCTTATTATTCAAATTCTAATTTTTAAATATCTCTCCAGATATAAATAGAATATTTATTATTTTTGCTCAAAAACCAAGCTCTGGTGATAGTGAATGTGTACATATATTTATTTCGTCATTAATTGTTTTATTTACGTAGTTTCCTCGGACATACATACACACCAACTGTCTTTTATATATGTATTAGCAGCGGCTACCCGGTGTCGCCTGGGTAGATGATGATTTTTAAGTTAGTCCCGCAGATCCATTATTACTGAATCGTGAGTTGAATCCTCGTGGGATGCCCCATTTAAATCCCTACATAAAAAAATAGACCTTGCATTGATCCAGCTACTCTGAAAAGAAATGTTAATGTCTACAATCTAAAATATTAAATGAAAAACAATCCATGCTGTTATCATTTAAATTTTATTTTTTAATCATCTTTACGAATATAAATCAGATCTTTATTATTTTTGCTCAAAAACCAATCCCTGGTGATATTTAATGTGTATATATATATTTACTTTGTCATTAATTGGTTTATTTTCTAAGTTTCCTCCGGACATGCATATTCACACAACTGCTCTTTATAGATAGATAGATTAATCGCATCATGGTGTAATGGTTAACATGCTAGTATCGCAGATCCATTTCTGCTCAGCTCAATCCTCACTGAATGATGTAGACATCTTTATTCATTTACATTCTTGACGGGCCTTGTGCAAAATCTAAGCTACGCTTATATTTTTTTTTTGGGGGGGGGCTCATTGCGTAACGGTTATTCCCGTCGGAAAGGGATGACACCACTGAGTTCAAATCCTAGATAAGGTTATTTGTATTTCCCTTGGCGTTTATGTTCTTGGGAAAGGCATGCATCTATCTCTCCTCGCCCCCAGTTATGGGTAAATACTTGGACAAACTATAGTCTGAGTGACTAATTAGGAAGATCAGGTACTGTAAGCAACCCGATGCCCTTGTGCCAGACGAAACCAGGCTTAGTAGTTATTATCCTGACCTCACACCAGACCGGATTAACACAGTCTTTTTTTTCAACGTGGAGAGCCACGCATAAACCGAAGCTCATGCCCTGGCCAGTGCAAAAAGTGTGTGAACCCTTCAGCATTCCCCTTTTGGGGCACCTCAGGCATTGGGCAATAAGTCCGGCGTTGATCCTTTTAGACGAGTGGCAGGTGCTTCCTGGTAGCCCCATTGAGGAATTTTACCCCTCTGCAGAGGTGCAGTCGGCATATTCTACAGCCCCAGCCGACAGGTCGAGTATTCCTTCTGGATAAGGATTTACTGCATTCGGCCGCTGAAGTAGTTTGGAATATCCTGCAGCAGCATTGAGTCATTCCCCATTTGGAGCTACTCTGTCCTTTCCTCTGTTAGGTTCCTTAGTTCTTTCAGTAGCTTATCAGATCTTAGTTCCTAGTGCTGAATTCTGGAGGTCCACAGGGAGCGTACCGAGCAAGTTTGTGCAGTGGCAGCCCCTTCGTGCTTGACCCTTGTTTGACCCTATTTCAGCAAATTCCAGGGATTTTTATGCAGATGCTTCTTCGGGCATCCGTAGCACATTACCAAACATGAACCTAAGTATTTGCGCCACACTTGTTAATAGTGGAATGGTATTGCGGATCATTGTTAGAAATTCATTCTTGTCTCTCGTAATATCACACTTCAAACTTTTATATCTTATGACTTGTTTTTTTTTTTTTTTTTTGTTTTTGTTTTTTGTTGATGTTTTTTTTTTTTTGCTTCTTTTTTGTTCTTATTCCTTTTGTCATTCATCTTCTTTTCTTTCTTTCTTTTCTTTCTTTCTTTCTTTCTTTTTTCTTTCGGTTCTTTTTTTTTTTTCTTTCATTATCGTTTTTTTCTTTATTTTTATCATTCATTTTCTTCTTTTTTACTTCTTCGTTGCTTCTTGTTCCCATGGTTATGTTCTCCTTCTTTTTATGTTCTTCTTTCTCGTGTTCTTCTTCTTTCCCTCGCTATTTATTTATTTATTCTACACTCCCCTATTTATCTATCCGACTTCTTTCACTCCTTCCCCATCTATTCTACTTCTCTTTTCCCTCCCTCATTATCTATTCTACTTATCATTTCCCTCTCTATCTATTCTACTTTTCCTTTCCCTCTCTGTTTATTCATTCTACTTCTCCTTTCCCTCTCTATTTATCTATTCTACTTCTCCTTTCCCTCCCTATGTATCTATTCTCCTTCTTCTTTGACCGCTCTCGCCAGAGCAGGGTCGAAAATGAATGGTCTTGGAGGATTCACATTCACTGCATTTCATTGCTCAACCCTCACCCCTCTTTTCAAATGAGCAGTGGCACATGTCAGAGTGGTAGAAGAAGAAGAGATTGTATCACAGTACGCAAAGTTATAAATAGTACACATGGTGGCCTACCTCCTTACTACTACTAATACCACTACTACTACTTAAACTATCACTATTAATAGTTCTCTTATACTAGTCATTACCATTATTACGATCACCGATGTTTATTTTAGACTCTTTATACTGTTTATACTCCTGAGTTATACGCCATTATTATTATTATTATTATTATTATTATTGTTATTATTATTATTATTATTATTATTATAAGTAGTAGTAGTAGTAGTAGTAGTAGTAGTAGTAGTTTAACCTGTATGGCACTTATTCCTTAGGATCAAAGTGTACTGTGCGAGCGCAATGTAATTCTTTATGATTAACAAAATTACACGCACACACACACACACACACACACGCACGCACGCACATACACACACAAATATATATATATATATATATATATATATATATATATATATATATATATATATATATCAACTGAATCTGTGGATATACTATATATGATAATTTAATTATTACATTTGATATATTTACTTACGAGCTATTGAAATAGTTTAATATGTAAAAAGTATAATAAGCTTAATTTAACCCCATCTCTCTCTCTCTCTCTCTCTCTCTCTCTCTCTCTCTCTCTCTCTCTCTCTCTTCTTTTCATCTTTTCATTGTGTTCCATTGAAACAGATTAGTGTTATCACTTCCACGCACTCATCTCCTCTCTCTATCTTTCCACTACTCTCTTTCTTTCTTTCTTATATTTTTTCTGTGTAGCATTTCCTTTTTCTTCCCTTTCTTTCTTTATAATAAAAAACGAAACGGTCTATTATTTAGTTGGGGTGACGACACTCATAAGAAATAAAAATTCGGCGGATAAGCAACACCAGTTAATCAGGTTTTACATTTTTGCATTTCATCTTGGACAATTTGGTCGGTCTCATTTTTTTACCAGAGGATGTTGCAAGATGATAACGGTAGTACTTTTTAGGAACACAAGTATTAAAACATAGATGATATAAAGAACGTTTTATATACGTGTATTTATTACTTCACTCCTTGTGAGTTTTGTGATGGTCTTTAACTTGTGATAGCAAGTTAGCTTAGGACTCCATAACTCTCATCAATGCTGTTGTCTGGATGGTCTCTATTCTACCTCTGATTTCCAGTTCCTCTAGTCTGTTTTCTAAACTTTTGGGAACCGTTACAAGTACAATAACCACAATTGGTATCACTTTCATCCTCGTATTCCAGTTCTTTTTTCAATTCTCTAGCAAGGTCAAGGTATTTGTCTATCATTTTGTTTTCTTTCATCTTCTCCCTGTGATCTGCTAGGGCTGCAAAATCTACCAGTTGACAATTGTGCTTGCGCATTATTTGAAATTAACTTAATTGTTATTAAGAAACACATTTTATGATATTTTCGTGTTAAAACATGCAGTTGTATTGATTCGAACAAATTCGTATTTTCAGTGTAGATTTACGGTGAAATGAAAATGGCCGACCAAAACATAAGGCTTCCTCAAAGTGAAATAAACAAGAGGAGGTTACTTTCATTTATGTAGCTAATGTTCAGATTACCATCATCATTATCATCATCATCGTCATGTTTCACTAGTAGTACGGATATCCATGACAAACTTTTGTCAACTGTCCCTATCATTCATTGTCCTCGGGAGGTCCTCTGCGCAGCATCCAGTAGCCGCTCAGTGTTGGTCACTTCCACAGGAGGACATTGCTTATAGAGTTTCCATGATTTGTTTAAGATCGCACGCATGCATTCTTGTGCTGCTCCCATCTTGCTTATTCTCTAGGCGCTTCGTTAAGGCCCATGTGGTGCAGCCATACAGTAGCACTGATACGACTACGGCTTGGAAGAATTGTCGCTTTAACTTGGTACTGTTTGACCCATAAGAGGATGAGGGGTTCATACCTTTCCCAAGGGTATTAGTCCGAAACTGAACATAATAGTGTGACAGAAGTTCAAACTCACTATGAATTCGCAGCCCAATATGTTACCCACAACACTATGGAACTCCCTGCTTTATGCTTTGGGGTTAGAGAATCACGTTCATTGTACGTCCATATTTACAATTTTTTGTGAAGTGGTTTCTTAAAAAGTTTTTCTTTGAATATGAATTTGAATAATTTTTAAACACATCTATTTGACCCATAACAAGTACTACCACTATGAGTGACAGTGGAGCTGGGAGTAATGTAGTAATGAAGGAGTACTCCATACTCCTCAGATCTCTAGAACTGGAGCCTCAAAATCACATCGAGGTTAGTATCATACCCAGGACATCCCCTCTTTGGGTGTGGGTGGGGTTTTATCTAACTGCAGGGGATTTTCTAAACAAATCTATTTGACCCATATATGGGATGCTACGGGTGACAGTGGAGCTGGGAGTAATGTAATAAAAGAGTGCTCCATACTCCTCAGATTTCTAGAACTAGAGCCTCAAAATCAGAGGTCTTTATTCCAACAATTTATGACATCCATAAATTGTAACAAAGGTTATTAAAATTAGATTCTGATGCCGTACTCCAAGAGCTAGAGGCAAATCTGGCAAGTAGCACTTGGAGAATATCAGGCAAGATTGGCATCTCACAGTCACAGTGGGGCGAGTGGCGGAGGTGGGGACCGTGGTGCACGTACTGCTTTGAAGGAGTGTGCGGACCAAAAGGCCATCCCCACCCTGCATTTGTTGTGATCATGAGATCAGGGGGGAGTGTAACAGATAGCATGGGGCGAATGGCAGAGGTGGGGACCGTGGAGTTGAGAATTCCCTGCCCTCAAGGACTAAGCACGTCCATGTGTGTCTGGCCTGACCTCAAATTTAACTGCCAACAATTTATGACACCTATAAATTGTAACAATACAAAATCTGAATGACTCATTTGTGCATCAATGACAAAAATTACACACTTACTCAGCGTCTGTTCACTTACAGCAGCAGCAACAGCAGCAAATGTACAAATGAAGAAATCATCAATATTTTACCGGGGTGGGGGTATTTGTGGTGCAGTGGCTAACATGTTGGACTGTGACATTCTAGTAAGCCAGTTCAGACTCCAGTCACGCTATTACATTTATTTTGGACTGATACCCTATGGAAAGGTCTTGTTGGAATTTTTTGGTATATAGTTATTTACTAAGCATAGCTTAGATGTGGCACAAGGCCAGAAGTATGGGCGCCCAGTGAGAATCGAACTCACTAACAATGGTTTGCTAATCTAGCTTGCTAACCATTACACTACATGAGGTATTTTTTGGTGTATAAGGTGTGCTACAATACACCACTTAAATTTATAGACTAAGCGAGGTCATATGGTTTAAACCTCAGCCAATCAACAGCTCAAATGCGTGGCTGGTTGACTACTTAATCACTGATACTGAGAGACATCCATTTGCAATCATTAACGAAGGACTTGTAAAACTCAGGAGCACCAAGGAACAACCTAAGGATTCTTTATCCGTAGATCAAAACTACACTCTGCTGGACAAGTGCTCTTGCTTGAAGCCTAAAGGATGGCCACTAAATTCATAACAGGTATAAACTCCCTCCTCCCTCCAGCGATTTGGCATGCCATTAAACAAGCCAAACCAAACCATCAATACTTTGCAAGCAAACAACTCCAGTAAATGAATATTTGAACAGGATAAATTCAAGTTAAAATTTGGACAACTCAATTCCAACCCATTTTCTTCATAACCCCCCAAAAAGTCAGTATTATTTGGATTATTCAGACTATTGTCCTCATCTTCATCGTTATCTATACAATGTTTCAGCCAATGTGCCCTTTGTGTCAGACTCAGGAATCTTTTTTTCGGATTCGGGAACCTTCTTGTCGTAATCAGGACCATCACACAACTTTGAACCTAAGCCTTTATTCAGTCCACAGGAGTATCCTGTTCTCATTCTGCTAACCATAGCTGGGGACAGGTGTTAAGCTGTGTAAATTATTATTCTATGTTAATGCTTCCTCTGACAAGGATTGAACCTGCAGTCTAGAGATAACTGTCACTTAGAACTGTCTTAATCTAACTCCTTTATCCACTATGCTATGTGTCCAATTGGACAATTCAGTATAAACCTAGTCCGACAAGAAATACCTGAAGAAGACCAGAGGGCACATCGGCCGAAACATTGTACAAATAACAATGAAGATGTGGACAATAGTCCAAATAATCCAAATAATACTAATTATCAAGCCTCATCTCAAAAATTCAGAGAATCAAAAAAAAATATTTAACAAACTCCATAATCACAAAAAATTTTCTGGCCTGTTTACTTTTTTCAAGATATGTACTAAACAAGAATTTTTTTATGCAAATCTTCTACCAACAATAATTTTATTTAAGGTTACTTTATTATTTTTCTCTACTATTAACATACAAATGAGTTGATTAATCTGAAATACTCATAGGTATACATTATCTAGTCAATGAGAATCTATATTTGTCCTTGACTACCAAACTGCCTAATTGTAAGTTCATTCATAACATGTCATTCATTAATTCAATGTTAATATCTTTTAAATCCCTTTGTTAATGTTCTTTTTATTTTCATCAACAATTTATAACTATATATATATATATATATATATATATATATATAACAGTTGTCTACCCAGATTATAGTAACCTGTCAAACACTTAAAAAATGTGTCTTCGAGCAAGAAATTTTCTCCTGACGATGGCCTAAGGTCAAAACTAGTTGAGAAAAATAAACAACATAAAAGAAATATTCCTGTTTATATATATATATATATATATATATATATATATATATCGGCATGACCAACAAAAATATGGTGCGAATGCCTACATTGGTGAATAATGTAACAACTTTTGTTCTTTTTTGCAAAATTAAGGTTTTTTGTTTTTTGAACTGATTTGACATTTTTCTCCGACCCAAACACCATGGAGTAAATGAGCTCTGATGATTATTTTTGTAAAATCAAAATATTGATCAATATCAGCTATGATTTTATTATAAATTGTTTTCTCTTTAACAGCATTGTGTGATGTTTTCATTCCACCTTTTCATACTCATATATATATATATATATATATATGTGTGTGTGTGTGTGTGTGTGTGTGTGTGGTGTGTGTGTGTGTAAAGTAAAGTTGGTGGAGTGGGCTATTGTCTGTATTAACCAGCAGCGAGGGAATATATCCTCTTTTCCCTGTTTTGGAAATTGTTGTTTTTTTTTTGCTAAGGTGGAGCGCCGCACATACCGTTAATTCCCCACTTTACCAGACAATCTGTGCTTCTCATATGCTGAGTTGGTATCGAACTCGGAACCTTGAGAGTCCTAGTCGGGTGCTCTAACAACTGAGCTAAACCGGCCCCTATATATGTGTGTGTGTGTGTGTGTGTGTGTGTGTGTGTGGAGAAAATAGGAAAACAATGAATTTATTTTTGATAGTGAAGGTGAGAAGTTGATGTTAAAACATTTTGGTTTTTATTATTAAACCTTCATCAGGACATTAGGATGGAAAAAATGTTGTCTGAACAATGATGGATGTGTTTTTAAATAATGTACGGATGAAGGTTTAATAAAAACAGAAATGTTTTAACGTCAACTTCACCATCCAGAATAAATTCATTTTTTGGGGAATATTTGATTTTTCTATTTTCTTTATACTAGCTGATTTATTTCCATATTTTACTCCCCAATATATATATGCATATATATAATATATAAAACTTATTGGTAAACCCTTGCAGTAAGAAAAAAACCTTGCAAATAGTTTGATAGTAAAATATACTACCAAACTTCAACTGGGGAAAAAAATGAAAAAAAGAAAAGAGGTTGTACCAACCCCCCCCCAAAAAAAATCAATTAATACTATAACACTAAGCCAATATATATATATATATATATATATATATATATATATATATATATAAACTACTAGATTATCTAAAGCTAAAAAGTAAAAAGTGCTCAATGCCTAAGTAGAGCAAATAATAAAGTTAAACTTAATGAGTCAGATATACCTACTAATAGTTTCACTTAGTAGCTCATTAGGGCATAAATCTGACTAAAAAGACTTGGAGCATTCGTACTTTTAAACAGGGACTAGTTTTTGTATAAAAGTACGAATGCTCCAAGTCTTTTTAGTCAGATTCTTGTCCTGATGAACTACTAAGCGAAACTATTAGTAGGTATATCTG
Source organism: Doryteuthis pealeii (assembly GCA_023376005.1). Classification (NCBI taxonomy): domain Eukaryota; kingdom Metazoa; phylum Mollusca; class Cephalopoda; order Myopsida; family Loliginidae; genus Doryteuthis; species Doryteuthis pealeii. Next base: position 57,973,968 of record CM042165.1, read on the forward strand.
ACTCATTAAGTTTAACTTTATGTATATATATATATATATATATACTCTTTGTTCACTAAGTTACTAAATTATTTTATACCGAAGATCTTTTCTTTTATTTATTCTTTATGGGTACTCATTTCTTAAAAAACAATTTTTTTAGACATATCTTTTTAATCACATTTTTCTATTTAACCTAGAGATGGGATCCTAACAGGTACTACCACTCCGGATGAGAGTGGAGCTGAGGGTAATGGTGAGTAAGGGGTACTCCACATTTCCCAGAGCTCTAGAATTAGAACTTTACCATCAAATAGTGTTTAACGTCATACCCAGAACATTAACCAAAAAAAATCCAGGGATTGGTTTAATGGTTTGAGGTATTTTCACGGCATAAAGTTTACATTTCAAATTGTTTTATTGTTTAATCGTTTAATGAATTTGGTGATTTTACTTACTTAGGGTACAAACTCGCTGACATTGAATTTTTTACTCCCACCCCTTAGGCAATATGTTTAACTTTATGTGTTTATATATTATATATATATATATATATATAATATATATATATATATATATATATATATATATATATTATATATATATATATATATATATATACTCTTTGTTCACTAAGTTACTAAATAAGATTAATACTACTGCTACTTACTACCATCGCAATATTTGTTTCGACTAAAATAAAACTTTCTCTTTTTCACTACATCTTTTTCTTCTTTTTTTTTCAGTTTCTACACAAACTCTTTATTTTATCTGAAGTATTTCACTTATTTCATTTATCTATACTATCCATTATTTTTCAGCCATAATTTTGCTCTGATGAATAAATTAAAATTATTAATAGACAAGCAAACTGTTATTTTACACAAACTGGATAAGCTAGCTGTAAGGTATTTATGTGTAATTAAAATGAAAAGTATTGAATTAATTACGCATACCTCTCTGCTGCATCATTTACTCTTATGAATCTTAAATTTTGTGATAAAAACAACAATAATGAAGATACTCGCCAGAATAATATGGAGAGTGATATTCAAAGACAACTGGTTAAATCCTACTTAATGGACCTAAATTCTACTCTCATATGTCACCCCACCAAAAGAAAAAAAATACCAAAAATCAGGGAATTAACCAAATTTAATGAAATTTTCAGTGTTGATATATTAATGAATAAAAGATATAATGCACCAGTTATTTTATTTTAAAACTTTTACATTTTTTCAGGTCGGTTAACTTTGAACCAAGTATCTTTGAGGCGTGACACAGATTCTCAAAGATACTTTTACATTTTTTCAGGTCAGTTAACTTTGAACCGCGTATCTTTGAGAATCTGTGTTACGCCTCAAAGATACTTAGTTCAAAGTTAACAGACCTGAAAAAAAGGTAAAAGTCTTGAAATAAAATAACTGGTGCATTATATCTTATATTCATTAATATATCAACACTGAAAATTTCATTAAATTCAGTTAATTCCCTGATTTTTGGTAATTTTTTTCTTTTCGGTGGGGTGACTTACGATGGTGGAATTTAGGTCCGTTAAGTTCAATTTAACCGAAAAATGGATTCCATATAGACCTGAGGAAGGTTGAAAAACATATCAGCTGAAATGTTGAGATAACAACAACAACTATAGAGATAATGAACTTAATAATGAAAAGACCATTGGATGCAACCTAGACCTGAGAAAGACAGAAGAACATATCAGTTGAAATATTGGCTAAAAACAATAAAGATAAAGATATGAGATCCACAAATCTGTGGAATAATCATGAGTTTCTTTATTACAATGAAAAACTACTGCATTTTTTTTTCTTCTCGGCCTTCAGCATCTTTGATCATCAACTGATGAACCCATTCCAATTTCTTTTAAGTTTTTTTTTTGTTATATTTATCATTTCCTTTCATTGTTTCATTCTTTTGAATTTGTTGCTCTTTTCCCTTGCTTCTTCTGATTTACTATATTTCATTGTTGATTTCTTTCTTTCTTTTCTTTCTTTCTTTCATTCATTAATTCATTCTTTTTTTTTCTTTCATTCATTCTTTCTTTCTTTCATTCATTAATTCATGCTTTCATTCATTCTTTCTTTCTTTCCTCTTTCTTTCTTTCTTTCTTTCTTTCATTCATTCTTTCTTTCATTCTTTCATTCATTCTTTATTTCTTTCTTTCATTCTTTCTTTCTTTCATTCATTAATTCATTCTTTCTTTCTTTCATTCATTCTTTCTTTCTTTCATTCTTTCTTTCATTCATTCTTTCATTCATTCTTTCTTTCTTTCATTCATTCTTTCTTTCTTTCTTCTTTTATTCATTAATTCATTCTTTCTTTCTTTACCCATTCACATCAACATCCTTAGAATTTCTTAGAACTTATTCTTTATTTCCTTCGCTAGTTAACTCTTTCCATCTTATCTTTTATTCGCAGCCAATCAACTCAATTCTAGCTTTGAACAATTTTTTCCATTCATCTATCAAAAAAAAAAACCCCGGCTCCCATCTCCTCTCTTAACTGCCCTTTTTTCATGCCCTTTATTTCTAGTCTTGTTTAGCTTTCATCTTTCTCTGACACAATTGAAATCAGTTCACAAAACCGGAAGACAAAAAAAAAAAAGAAGAAAAAATCTGAAACTGATAAAATTGATATGATGCAGATCTCAAATGAATTGAAAATACTGATTGCATATTTTAGTCTTTTTAATTTGTTTTTCTGATATTTTCAACTGAAGAATTGATATTAATTATTCAACTAGTGTTCTCATCATTTTTGCTTTAAATTGAAGTATTTAAGACAGTACTTTATTTGACCATCTATCTATTGTGTCAATTTTTTATATAAAGTATTGACATTACACCATAAATATTTCTCTTGGGAAAGGTATGCATATTTTAGTCTTTTTAATTTGTTTTCTGATATTTTCAACTGAAGAATTGATATTAATTATTCAACTAGTTAGGGCTCCCATTCCTGCATTTTGGAGGTCTGCCCACAATTTACCAAGCAAGTCTATGCAGTGGCAGACCCTCATTACAGAAAATTCTAGGGATTTTGGGACAGGTGCTTTTTCTAGCATCTAAACCATTTTCTTACAAACAAGAACTTGTCCAATTCAACATCAGACTAAAGAAGTTTTCAAAGAATTTATTTATTCTTTGAATAAAAAATTATTTAGGAAAGGAATTTGATGACTTGATGCTAAGATGGAATTAATCTACAGAAGTTAAGGGAAAGAAAAAATATTTCTTAATTTATCCAATATGAATATTATCATTTGTGATATCTAGATTATTTCTAAGAATTTTTTAGATGAGGCTTGATAATTAGTATTATTTGTATTATTTGGACTATTGTCCTCATCTTTATTGTTATCTGCACTATTTCTCTGAATTTTTGAGATGAGGCTTGATAATTAGTATTATTTGTATTATTTGGACTATTGTCCTCATCTTTATTGTTATCTGCACTATTTCTCTGAATTTTTGAGATGAGGCTTGATAATTAGTATTATTTGTATTATTCGCACTATTGACCTCATCTTCATTGTTATCTGTACAACATTTCAGCCAGTGGACACATAGCCTAGTGGATAAAGGAGTTAGGTTAAGACAGTTCTAAGTGACAGTTATCTCTTGACTGCAGGTTCAATCCTGGTCAGGGGCAGCAGTAACATAGAATAATAATCAACACAGCTTAATACCTGTACCCTAGCTATGGTTAGCAGAGTGAGAACAGGATACCCCCATGGACTGAATAAAGGGTTGGGTTCAAAGTTCCGTGATGGCTCCCGATTACGACAAGAAGGTTCCCGATTACAACAAGAAGGTCCTCGAGTCTGAGAAGGTTCCAGAGTCCGACAAGAAATACCTGAAGAAGGCCGGAGGGCACATCGGCCGAAACGTTGTATAGATAACAATGAAGATGAGGACAATAGTCCGAATAATACAAATAATGCTAATTATCAAGCGTCATCTCAAAAGTTCAGAGAAATAGTATTCAACTGTGTTAGTGGTAATGATAGGTTGGTGGTAATGTCGACCCAGCCAATGCCGGGGGGTCCAGTGACTTCGGCCCTAGATCTTTGTACAAGTTAATAGCGTTGATCCCAGGGGGCCATCCCCTTAGCCTACACCTGCTCTGTTTTGGAGAGAAGGAAAGACAGAGAGAAAGAGAGAGAGGACACTGTTAAATTACTGTACCTTCTAACATGGTACCAACTATATCACTGTCCCAACACTAGGGACCAGCAGCCCTGTCTGAACCTTGTGACGACCGAAAGGCAAAAAAGGCCAATCTTCTTCCTCGTTTCTCGTCACCACGTCACTTCTGCTTCCGGTCGACACCTGGAACTTCCGGTCAGCTTTCAATTCCTCTTCCGAGGTCATTCTTTGGTCAAATTATTGGCAACCCATTGTGTGTCCACTCCTCCTTTTTTAACCTTTATTTTCTCTTATTTCTTCTTCCTCTCTTTCTCTAGCAGTCCACCCACAGCTTTATTACCACTCTCACACTCCAGTTGACCCTAAAAATTACGCTACAGGTAGTCCCACATTAATAGGACCTCGTGCCTAGCCCGTACACGTGGGGTACAAAGTAAATATCATGATGCTTCAGCCTCAAAACCATGCCTGAAACCAGAGTCATCATCTGATGAAGGCTTTGTTGGTTGCACTGCTACTGTGTAAACAGCAGTCATTGTATGAAGTTCATTGTTTAGATAATTTTCCATGGTTCAGTTATTTATCACAAAGATGGATTGGAGTTTGTTTGCCATGTCAAGAAGACAAACAAACCTATTTTTTATGCTATAAATCTTTTGACTCATATCAAATAAATAGAAAATATCAAAGAAAATATCAACTGAATTTAACTGTGTTATCCACACTTTCCTATATTCTCAACCATATAATATATATATATATGTATACACATATAGTCATACACACAACTCCCATGAACCCTCCCTCACATATGTAAGAGCATTAAAAAAATAACCCACCTCATAGAGGTTCTTCACGGAACAAATGGACATGCTACTACTAACACACTCGTCTACCCGGATTTTAATAGCATGTCAAACCCTCAAAAACACTTCAATTTTTTATAGTTCTTCTATAATGCTCCCTTTCAAAAAATCTATGAACAATTTCTTCAAATAAGAAATTTTCTCCTGATGATGACCTAAGGTCGAAACTAGTTGAGAATAAACAACATACAAGAAAATTCCTGATTTGTTTATTACTTTTTTGTTCATACTATATATATATTTATATATTATATATATTATATATATATATATACACACACAGCAACTCCTCTGCATGAACAGGATATGATACAAGGTTAAAGGTAACTCTTTATTCAATCCATCAGGGTAGGTTACAGGTTTAATCCTGACCAACCGGCGATAACATAAAATACTTAACACAGCTTAACTATTGTACTCAGTCATGGTTAGCAGAATGAGAACAGTCTACCCCAGTGGATTGAATTTTCAGTTCAGTTTGAAGTTCCATGAAGCCAGCCATTTATGACATGAAGGCTCCTGAATTCAATAAGAAGATCCTCAAGTTTTACAAGAAACACCTGAAGAAGGTTGGACAGCATATTGGCTGAAACATCATTAATAGATAACATAACAATAAAGTGAGGACAACAGTCTGAATAATCAAAATAATCAAAGCAGAAAGCTTTTCTTTTCTTTTTTTTTTTTTCATTCTAGTTGATGGTCAAGATTGTTAAGCTCATATTATAAATAGCATTAAATATCACCATCATATTAAATAAAAACGTTTATATCACCACATATTAAATAATAAACATTAAATATCACCATCTTTTTATTGCTTTCTTTTATGCCAACCTCTTGGGCCAAGATCATTCCTTGCTTTTCTTATTGAATGTAGAAAATTCAGACCAAAAACAGAAACTTTGGACAAGAGTCCAAATCATATTTTGTGAAAGAAAGAATCTTTATAGAATCTCTGATTATTGCAGTCAGATAGAATTCTTTCTTCTTTCTTTCTTTTCTTCTACTTTTTCTTCTTCTTCTCTTCTTTCCTCTTCTTCTTCTTCTTCTCTTCTTCTTCTCTTCTTTTTCTCTCTACTTCTTTCTTTCTTCCTTCCTTTCTTTCTTCTTCTTCCATCATCCACTAATTTATTCTTCTTCTTTCCTTTCTTCTTCTTCTTCTACTTTACTTTCTCTTTCCTTTCTTCTTCTTCTTCTTCCATCATCCACTACATTATTTCTTTTCTTCTTCCTTTCTTCTTCTTTTTCTACTTTCCTTCTTCTTCTCTTCTCTTCTTCTTCTTCTCTTTTCTTCTTCTCTCTTCTTCTCATCATCCACTACATTATTTTCTTCTTCTTCTTCTTCTTCTTCTCTCTTCTCTTCTTCTTCTTCTTCTTCTTCTTCTTCTTTCTTTCTCTTCTTCTTCTTTCCTTTCTTCTCTCTTCTTCTTCTTCTTCTTCCTTTCTTTCTTCTTCTTTCTCCTTTCTTCTTCTTCTTTCTCTTCTTCTTTTTTCTTTAATCCTTCTGACACTCCTTCATTTTGACTTACTCCAGGCACTTGGTTGACTATCTTAGTAGCCATGAGACAGCAGAGGTAGAAGTTTTCCATCCTCAGGTTTTTCAGATTGAATATTTTATTGCAGACATTTTTTTCTATTTTCATTCTTGTTATCTTTTTATAACAGCAATGATGCCATAGAACTATCGAAATGCTTAGTGTGATTATATTTTATTATATATATATAATATATATATATAATATAATACCTGTGGATGCCTTATTATAATATTATATTATATATATATATATATATATATATCACACACTGTGGATGACCCTTAATATATATATATATATTATAATAAATATTTATATTATAACACACTGTGGATGACCCTATATATATATATATATATATATAATATATATATGATAAGTAAAGAATAAAGACGTGGGGGTGACTGATGTTGTATCAGCCAATCAGCGAGGAGTCTATCCCCTTTTATTAGCACTAGACCAAGGAGATTATTTTAGCGTCTGAGTGGACGCGCACACCTCCATCGTCTCACTTTACAGCACAGATCCCTGTGTTACTCATACGCAGAGTTGGCGGGGGCCGGTATTGAATAAGGAACCTTGTGATTCATAGCCGAACTCTCTACTGAGAGCTAAGCTGGCCTCTATATAATAAGTGTTATTATGGGTCCAACGGGAGAAATTAAATATTTTATAAAAAAGGTCTTCAAAATGGATTATGTTTTAGAAAAAGAATTATTTTTTATTGACTATATAATATTATAATATATATATTATTATAATAGTCCTCAGCAGACATGTTGTTCGACTTATCCAGTCTCTTCAGTTGGCTAGACATTTTGTGAGCTACCTACAGCCGGGATAGAACTCTGATCGATTCAGCAGCAGTCAGCCAGATTAACCGTTTGCTATCCTCACCCACAGAATGCGAAGGGGATTTTAACTGTTTTAATACACACATCTGCATGTATGTATGTAAAGACCGCCATAGAGTGCTCCATCCCTTTTATAGGGGAAGCATTGCATTTACACTTTAGTTGGCGGTTATGCAGCGAAATCCCCTCCGAAGTGCTCAACCCCAGTGGGATGGGGAGCATATATATGCATCCATTTGGTTTCTATGTTATAACATACAATTAGTCTTTTTTCAGACCCTCGCTGGCTCTGTATATCCCCAAAATCTATAAACCACATTTTAAGAGAATAAATTTCACCTTATTTAGTCAATATTAGTGTTCAAAAAGTTACAAAATCCACTGATAGACTAGGTATTTTTCACTATCTATACTACTTATTTTATACATTTATTATTTACACACACACACACGCACACATACACACACATACACACACACACACACATATATATATAAATATATTATAATATATATATATATGCTTGTGCTTATATATATATACACATATATAATATATATATATATGCACAGAGCTATATAATATTATATATATAATAATAATATATAATATAATCAATGGTAATATTATGGGTTACACTCATAACTTGAAGTTTCATGTAATCCAATCATCAAATGAGTTCAATGGTTGAGATCTAAAAACCAGTCGTGAAATGGTTGAGATTTTAAAAACCAGACTGGATTTAAAATCTCAACCATTTACGACTGGTTTTTAGATCTCAACCATTGCATTCATTTGATGATGCGGATTACCATGAAACTTCAATTATGAGTGTAAACCCATAAATATTACCATTGATTAATAAATCTGCTCTGCTTTATTAGCATTAGCACTCTTTCATGCCAATACTTTTCTCATTTTTTCATTTTCTATTCATTATAATTATATATTATATATATAATATATATATATATATATATTATACAGGTGACCCAAAGAAAACAGGCCTGACTTTCAAAAAATAGTCTATTTTTTGGATCACCCTATATACATATTATATTGATAATATAGATATTATTTTATAAGTAAATGTGCTCAATATCATGATATGGCATGTATATCTAATTACAGTAGCAGAGACAAGTCAATGCCATTTAATAACTGACAGTTTATTCAGTGTGTTTCTGGTTCAAACGGGAAGAAATTAAATATTTTATAAAAAAAGAAGTCCCAAAATGGATTATGTTTTTAGAAAAAAATTTTTATTTATTTTTATCTTACATTTGCGACATAGTTTCAGATCTGTCTGAATATTTCTTCCAGGAAGTGGAATATGAATCTGACAATATGTGCAAAGGATAGATAAATAAAGGAAAGAAAATGTTGAATGGATAAAAATGGTTTAATGAAATGCCAACACATTTGTCCATGTACATATATTTATTTAATTTAATTGATATATAGAATAATAATTAATCATAAATATAAAAGTTTTTAAGTATCAAAGAATATTATGTGTACATGGACTAACTCTCGGCCAAAACTTTTTGGCATTTCATTAAACCATTTTTATCCATTCAACATTTTCTTTCCTTATCTATTTATCCTTTCCAATCATTGTCAGATCATTTCCTATTTTAAAATTACACACACACACACATATATATATATATAATCACATAACACATTCACTTGAATATCTTCCACCCTGTTGGCTGGGGCCGTTAGAATCGGCGACTGTCATCTCTGCAGAGGGGTAAGACCCCCAAATGAAGGCCACCTGTTGGCCATGGGTGGTGAACCTTGACGCTTTAAGGACAGAGTTTTTGGTAGTTTTAGCGAGTCCATGAACCTGCAACACTCCACTTAGACCCTTACTTAAGCTAGACGGGCAGTCGAGAGGCCCACTCCGTCAAGGCCCTAGCACCTATATGGTTGCCCCCCAATCCATTGCCTTATGGCAAGCCCAGCCCTTTTATCATATGGGTACTAAAAGGCAAGTAGGCTGAGGTCCTACATGTCCTGGGAATGAAGTTAACTCTACATCTGATGGTGAGGTTCAGTTTTGGAGGTTGGGGATATGTGGAGCACCCTTCCATAGACCATTGCTCCCTGGTTCACTTGACCCGGAGTGGTAGTACGTGTTAGGGTCCCATCTATGGGTTAAATAGAAAACATGAGTTTTGTAAACAAAATTGATTATCCATTAAGACTGAATTTATTTCAAGAAAATCTTATCGGCATAAAATGACCCACTGAGGTTGATATGCCGTAAAACAAAACAAACCAAACCAAAACTTGTATATCTTATTAGTTTAAGAGATAAACATAAGTAATATATTTACCTCTCAAATCTTGTAAACACAAAGGTAAATAAAGGTAAATAAAGACTGGCATAAAAATTGCAATTGACATTTTCTACAAATTGTGTTTCTTCTTCCTAATTTCATCGTCAGCCTTTTTGGTGGGCCAATTCTTTTTTTTTTTTTTCCTTCATTCTAACAATGGGAAACTGATTGTATGCCAGATTGCAGGAATTATTATTATTATTATTTTTTTCTTCTTTTTTTTTTTTTTTTTCTTTATTCCACTTTTCTTCACCGGTCGTTGGATAATTGTAATTCAGCATAGCAAGGCATCAACTGGAAATCTGCTGTGATAAATTGAAAAAAAGAGAAAAAATCAACATGAAAATTGCTTGAACAATTCTTTCTTAACATATATATTTGGCTATCGTCTTTTTTTTCTGCACCAGAACTAAAGAAAATACGGACAGGAAAAAAATGAAGAGGAAATTTATAAAAGGCAAAAACAGATTCACTGCATTTTTTTTTGCTATTTCCTTATTCATGGCATTTGATTATAGAGTCACCAATACTTACCATCTATAAGACTGATAGAAAGTTGTATCCAGATCTTAAAATCATTCCACTTTCAATCCTCACCCCAATATTGTCATGTGAGAGCTACTTTATATGCATAAAGCCCCTATGATATTTTATTTGGAGCCACCCTAATAATTTGCATGGCTTCTTTTGAGTTTCAGTGGAGCCGATTTACATATTAATGCGCTCTTATCATTTTATTTGGAGGCCACCCTATAAGTTCAAGGCTCTTTTAGTTTCAGTTGGAGCCATTCTACATATGTAAAGTCTTATCATATTTTATGGAGCCACGCTAAATGCAAGGCTCTTTTAGTTTCAGTTGAAGCATTCTACATATGTAAGGCTCTTATCCTTTTATTTGGACCACCTATAGAGTGCAAGGCTCTTTTTAGTTTCAGTTGTGTGCCATTCTACATATGTAAGGGCTCTGATTATATTTTAGTTGGAGCCACCTATAAGTGCAAGGCTCTTTTAGTTTCAGTTGGAGCCATTCTACTATGTAAGGCTCTATCAGTTTAAGTTGATGCCACCTTATATATATTTTACCAACCGCCTCCATGAGCAGGATGTGACACAAGTAAATTTCTTAAGTGAGTTTAACAGGTTTGAATTCAGTTTTCCTCTCCTAGACTGGTTACGCTAGCCATGGTTAAAGAGCCCAGTCTGTCCCTGCTATTTACCATAAGCTTGAGGAATTCGGATTCATACCTTTCCCAAGGGTATTAGTGACCTGTGAAAGTGCAGAACAGTATATCTAGGAATTGAACTTGGTCAATGAGTCTATTTCCCTACAAATATAACCATTACACCACTGCTTCGTAAAAGGAGCCCACTCGGTATGTTCATGCTCTTATGCGGGGGTCCAGTGGCTTCGCCCTGGAATCTTTACCAGGTTAATAGCGTCGATCCCAGGGCGTCCCCAGGCAACACCTGCGCCTGATTAAAGGGGCAGGGCTGGGTTTGTTGCCCCAGTGCCTGAGGCGCCCGCCTTGAGGGGGAATGCCGACGGGGATCGAGCAATTTTTTCACCTGCCATCTGAGCCTTCGCTTGTGGGTGTCCACGTTAATAGGGATTTGTGCCTGACCGTACAAGTGGGGTACGCAGTAAATGTTCATGGCCTCTTATGTATTCAGTGATTTTAGAAATAAAAAAAAAGTTATACATAATGGCCAGATCTGAATATTTCTCTTTCAATTTCACCTGTGGGGTCTGCAGATATTAAGCACGACAGATCATACTCTTTTTTTGTTTTTTTTGTCTTTATTTATGACTAGCAGCTGCCACCCGTGTTGCCTGGGTAGAGGGGAGTTTTTTTAAGCTAGTCCCGCAGATCCATTAGTACAACAGTTCCGAAAATATCATAATTAACATTTCTTTAATATTGTCTTTTTGTAAATGTCCTGTAAATAGTTCTTTTTGCAGACTGATCTGATTGAATGGATTAAAAATGAATAAGAGCCTCTACATTCTATTAAACCATCACAATATTTTTCGAAACAATTTCAAATTGATGCCCTTCATGTCAGTTCCCTATTTGTTTCACACGAGCCTCTCCGACGATTTTTTAAAACTGGCTTTTTTTGTTTTTGTCCTTTTGAAGCTATTAACAGTGTTTACATTTTCGTCTTGTTTTCATTTTAAAAATGAGTTAAACCATTTGTACATAGAGTAATTTTCACAATAGACAATTCCTTGCCAGAAGAAATTTATAAAGTCAATAGTAACGCAATAGAATTGTCAGTACCCTTCCCCACCACACCCCAAAAAAAAACAACAACAATAAATACATTAACAAGATACCTGTAATTCCAGCTTTTATGAAATACAAAAATTGCACTTTGCAGAACTGCTTATCTCTTTAGGAGAATATTATCAATTGTGAGCAGAAAAGTACACCGAAAAGGTGGGAAAACAAACCTTAAACAAAAAAGAAAAATATTATATAAAATGCTTTGTCTTGTTTTTTTTTGGGGGGGGTGTTCTTTAAAGCTTATTAACACTGATGGTGATCCCACAAAACAGGGCTCCATAGAGTGTTCTAATGAAAGTGGGTAATGTCAGGGTCCGTAATCTGAAGGAACACTGCCCTAGGTAGGTCAACCTTTTTTTTGTTAAGATAAATAGAACATAATGAGACAGCTGATGGTGATCCGAAACTGGGCTTTCATAGAGTGTTTCTAATGAAAGTGGTAATGTCAGGGTCCGTATCTGAAGTCAACACTGAATAAATCTCTACATTTCTATCAGAGATCATCACAATATTTTTTTTTTCTTACTTAATCTTCCCTTGTATGTTAAAGCATTAAAAATCATCCCTATGAATTCACTGGTAATTTGACTTTAAAGTTGTTTATATTGTGAACTACAACAGCAACAGCTATCAACAGCCTAATGTTGTGAAAGTATTTGTTTAGATATTGGCTAGAATCAAAAGGAGCATTTCTGTAACAATTAGACTGCCTTAAGAAACATTGCAAATGTTAATCTATCCAATAGGGTCAGATGCAGTCAAGAATAAAGAAATGTCAGTTGTTAGGATAATAATAAGATTGAAGTAGTAACTTACATCAATTTGTAATTCTGTTCTTTTGTTTTTTTGTTTGTATAGAATGCGAATAGTATTTGTTTGCATATATTAAAAAACCCCAATAGATCATCAATAGAAACACACTAGAAACAGACGAGATACACTATCTACTCTATTATATAATCTATACAACAATAAACTATACTATGATATCTATTTATATCTAATAGAAGTAGAATAAAGAACAATAATATAAAATAGATAATCATGTAAGGCTATATCTATCTATCTAGCATGCTATCATATCTTCTGTCTCCTATCCTATCTATCAGTATCTATCCATCCATGCTTGTCTGTTCTATCTCTATCTATATATCTATCTATGGTCTGTTCCTATCTACTAATCCTAGTCTTCTATCATGCATCCTATCTTCATCGTCTATTCTAATTATTCTATCTAGTCTATCTCTATCATATAGATTCTATCTACATTATCTATCGCACTATCAAGTCTGTTCTTATTATCTATATCTTCTATCATTGTCTGTATCTATATCTATCTATCATCCGTCTATATGTTTGTTCCTATTATTCTATCTTCTCTCTTCTCTCTCGTCTCTCTCTCTCTATATTATATAATATAGTAATATATTATATAGTATATAATATGTTAAAGTCGTCAAGTGGCGCTAAAGTTGGTATCAGCCAATCAGCGAGGGAGTTTTACCGCTTTTTCATTAGCACTAGCCAAGGAGATGTGTTTTGTGTCTGAGGTGGAGCGCCAACCACACCACCAACTCCTTACTTTACCGCAATAGGTCCCTATGGCTACTCATTATCCTGAGTTGGCGCGGGCGATATCGAACTAGCCGAACACTCTACCGTCTGGAGCTAACCCGGATATATCATTGTAGTTCCTATCTATTACTATGTATCTACTTCAATTTACCTAGTTAGCTCTATTAACTATTTGTTCTCTCTCTCTCTCTCCTCTTCTCTCTCCTCTTCTCTCTCTTCTCTCTCTCCTCGTCTCTCTCTTTTCTTCCTTCTCTCTCTACATCTCATCTCTCTCTCTCTCTCTCCCTCCACCACTTATGCATCTCTACAACCTTTCCCTCTCTTTTTCTTCTCCTCCTTCCTCAATATCTTTCCCTCCTCCCTCCCCTCCTCCCCCCTCCTTCTGTACATTATTTTTTCCCCAGGATGTCCATAGTCTTTCATAGAACTTCAGCTGAATTGAGGGTGGGGTATTCTCTGCAGATAAGAATCGACATTTTAATTAGACAAAGAACTTTGGACCCAAAAAACAAAGACTTCCATATAGTAAGCAGCTGTAGAAAACTAAAAGAGTAATCTTATGGCAGCCAAGGAATATTTGATGCACTAATGTGTAATTTGCTATTTGGTGTAGTAAAGAAGAACTAATCACTACAGAAATAATGGCAAGTTAGAGTATATTTAGGCCATACAGTGAGAGATCAAACACATGTACACATAAATCCTGTGAGATGTACTTGTTAACACTGTGCTTTGTAGTGTAATGTATATTGTCACGGAAAGAATTTAGGATTTGAAAAGAAACTGTAAATTCGGATTTTCTGGAGAAGAGAAAGATAAAGAAATAAGAACAGAAGAGGTTAAAGTTTAGAGTTGTAAACTCACGGGTCAGGCTATTGACGCCAACTGATCACTCGGAATTAGATTTAAAATAAAAAGAGTTTTCTACGGACTACACTAAAACTGCGACCTTGGCCACCAGCATTATGGTGGGATTAATAGTAATAGGACATACTGTGAGGATTGGATGCATTAACGCAATAGAAATTAGGTAGTTTATACAATATAGATAAAATATAAACATGTTTTTAGCATCAGTATGTTTGTTAAATGGTCATGAGAATTAAACGATTTTCACACTTCATTTTATAATATCAATACCGAAATAAAAAGTAAAAGTAAGTCGTCAGGGTGGCCAATTCGGTATAGCCAATCAGCGAGGGAGTTCTATTCCTTTCACTAGACCAAGGAATATTGTTTTTTGCTTAGGTTTGCTATTTACTACTCGGTGTAATTTAGATGATCCAAGTTAAAGTTTCTTTTCTTTCATAAAGTAAATATATTTCTCAGAAACAGTGTAAATACATATTAAGTAGACTAGATGATATAACTTATTTGATCTCCATACAAATTTCAAATATGGTGAGGTATGTTCAAAAAAAAGTTTATTTTAGTTTCGTATATAATATGTTCCCTACATTGGTGATGAAATCTGGAAAAATAGTACTGAAAAAGTCTTCTGCACAAATATTATGGTAATGACTGATTGAAATTAAAGATACAGTCAATGTAATTGATAGATACTGTGTTTTGAGTATCTTAAAACAATCTCTTCATTTCTCTCTCTCTCTCTCTTCTCCTCTCTCTCTCTCTCTATCTATTATCTATCTATCTATCCTCTATCTCCATTCTATCTTCTCATCTATTCTAATCTATCTCTCTATTTTCTATTCTTTCTCTCTCTCTTCTCTTCTCTCTCTCTATCTTCTTCTTCGTCTCTCCTTATTCGCTCTCTCTAATTCTCTCTCTCTCACTTTCTAATACTCTCTACTATTACTCTTATCATATCTCATTCATCATATCTCTTATTTTATTTTCTCTTTCTTCTCTCTCTCTCTCTCTCTTCTCTCTCTCTCTTCTAATTTCTTCTTCTATCTATTGATCCTACTCCCCTCTTATCTATCCCCACCTCGTCTCTTCTCTATCTCTCTCTCGTCTCCTCGTCTCTCTCTCTCTCTCTCTCTCTCCTCTTTCTCAGGGTGATCTATTTCAAGTCATGAGAACCCTAAGGTGCTGCGACATTTCATTTATTTGGTAATATAATAACCCCACTTGTAAGTTTATTATAGAATTTGATATGATAATGGGCTGATTGCTTATATTCATAACTCATTGACATGTGAGACTTTGTTTGCAGTATCTTATAAAGAACTTTTTTTTCCCTCTCTCTCTGCTCTCCGTCACTTCTCTCTCCTCTTCTTCCTCTCTCCTCTCTTGTTGAGAAAGAACCATCTGTAGTTTTGAGGAGATTTCACACTGGTTATAAAAGAAATTTCCAAATCTAGAAAACACTCTTACACTTGTATGCATTGGAAAACGAGCATGAATGGCAATTGCAACACATCTGAAGCAGATGAAGGTCTCAAGGGAAAGCGGGTGATTCAAGGATGACAATATGATTAGATTCTGCTCATTGAAAGAAGAGGTAAAGAAGCACTGCACTGCACTGGTGTGGTGTGTGTGTTTTGGAGAATGTAAACCAATCATAGTCATTTGCTCAAATCCTTAGAAAGAGTGGAACTCTTCTTTGTAAAGATAGAAAAAAACCCTTGCAGAGCTTGGCAGCACTCCCATATACAAGCATTATATATTGAATATATATATATATGTATATAATATTTGATATATATATATATATATATATATTATATATTGAATATATATATATAATATTTGAATATATATTGTCGTCGGGGGGGCCTAATGTCGGTATCAGCCATGCAGCGAGGGAATCTATCCCCTTTTCAGTAGTGCTAAAGACCAAGGAGATTATTTTTAGTGCCTGAGGTGGAGCGGCCACACCTAATCAGCTCCATACTTTACCACACAGATCCCTGTGCTACTCATACGCTGAATTATACGTATATATATATATAATATATATATATATATTAATATATATTATATTGAAAATAAAATTGGAACTTAACACAGTGTAAATTATGATAATATTGAAAAAACAAGGATGTTTACAAATCCATGGGCTCATCAGGAGAGAATGTGCAATATTATATATAATACTATTATTAATCTAAAGCTGAGATTTGGAGCGTCAATCCCAAAAGGCTTGTTTGTTTGTGACTTAATCACACGAAATTTGTCTTAATTAATGGAAAATAAAATAAATAATTGGGTGATCCAGGAAAAACAGAACCAAAATTTTGTGGTAATAAAGCTTAATTTTACCTAGAGGGGGTTGGGTTCGGATTTTCAGGATAAGCCTAATTGTTTTGTTTTCTTTTTTTTTCAGTGATACCGCTTCCAGCTACGAATTCAATCATAGTGGTGTTTGTTTTTCAACAGTCCGGGCTTAGCGAGTTTTTGAGGTAGGAGCTGGACGGAAACTCTTGCAAAGATTACCTATTTATTTGTATAAGTTTCAGCTAATTGCTCTATTTCATGTTTTATCGTGCTACAGTGTTTCGCGGATGGTCCCTCCGGCTCTTCAGTATTTTCCTGTCGGACACAGGAAGCTTCTGTGTAATAGGGGAAGGCCATCACAGAACAGCTTGAACCAACTCTTGTATTCACCCACGGGTACAGTTCTCATTCGCATCTAAAATAACTGAGGTTACAAGTGCTTTTAAGCTATGTTAATTATATCTATGTTACTGCTGCCCTGACCAGGATTGAACCTGCAGTTCTATAATAACTTTCATTTAGACTGCCTAACTAACCATTTATCTACTAGGTTAGTTGTCCCAAATTGAAGCAATCCAGTTGAAATTTTTTTGCAACGCGCAAAAAGGTTAAAATATTTTTAAAGAAGAATTTTAAGTAGCGTTTAGCGAGATGAAGATGATCGAAATTGACCGAAAAACGAACGTTTTAAATGTATTCATAAATAAATTAGAATGGTGTAAGATTAATGCTTGCTTTTTTCGTTTTATGCTCATTGAAAATGGTACTTTTTCGACTTAACTTGACCTTAATCGTTTAATGAATTTTAATCATTTTTAAAATGAAAAGCAGCATGATTTTTGGCATAGTCCTACGTCTTTTCCTTAATCCCAACATCTAGCGAGAGCTTAAGGGTGATCTCAAGCGGTCACTTTTTTGTCCTGTATATCTTATATATACTGTAGTGAAAATTGAAATGAATCCGACGATATGTTGAAATGAAAAATAAAGGAAATAAAATGTTGAATGGATAGAATAGGATTTATTTTAATTTATTTTACTGACATGTGTTTCGGTCAGAAGTTTATCTATGTACACATGTATTCTATCTATTATTATTTTAAATACAAAATAAAATAAAATAACAATAATAGAAAAAACTACAGAAATTTTTAGTATACAAAGAAACAGCGGCCTTCATCAGAGTAAATCCTTATTGTTTTAAATGAAATCAGTTGAAATACGGAGAATTTCCGAGATGTTCAAAAAAAGAACTTTTTTTAAATCGCTTGAAGAAAGTGTTCTAACGCGATGGAAAAAACAGTTATGACGAAGGCCGCTATTTCTTTGTATACTAAAAATTTCTGTAGTTTTTTCTATTATTGTTATTTTATTTTGGGAGCTACCTACAACAAGGATAGAAATCGATTCAGCAGCAGTTGGACAGCTTAACCGCTCGGCCATCCTCACCCACAAAAAGCGAAGAGAATTTTAACTTTTAATACACACATCTGTATGTATGTAAAGGCCACTATAGAGTGCTTGATCACTTTTTATAGGAAAGCATATATATATATATATATATATATATATATATATAGTATTACAATGTGTAATAGTTATTTCTATAAACACTGTAATACTAAATCAGTTCTACTAACGTATTGAGCACTTTATATTTGTTATAACACTGACTTATCTGATTAATACTTGTATCAAGCAAATATTCAGATTAACCCAGTAGTTTTTACCCATAAGTCATTCCTTTTATATATATATGTATGTATATTATGTTAACATCACAAACGCACGGGAAATGCACCCAGTAAATAAAATAAGAACACAGTTTATAATGGATATTTATTTAGATGTCACTTCCAAGGCAATTATCTGAAGAGGGGCATATGATGCGTTGAAACCTATGGTAATAATTTGCCTGTAATGTATAGAATATAATATATATATATATATATATATAAATATTAATAAGTCATCCACAGACACGTGTTTCGGCATATCATGCCTCTTCAGTGTGGCTAGACACAACTATCCTTGGGTAGGGTCGAACTCAGACTGACCGCATGGTAGTCCGATATCTTATCCCCTCGCCCACTGACAGCTGATGCGGGGACTGATGTTTTTAAACTATTAAGAACATAGGAATGTATGTATCTTTCGGTCATTGAGAGATCAAATTTCCGGAGAAATATGCAAAAAAATTATTTCTTTTTTTATATGATCTTTGTCAATCATGATGACATAAGAGAAAAATATACATTAATGGATTTTTCTGAAGAAAGAAAATAAATGTTAATTCCTGAAAATGGATGATGATTGTCTGAAACATTGTCCCATGTGATTTGAGTCATTACTTGAATAAGATTAAAATATCTGAATGTTAAAAAAAGACAAAAAATAAAACATTAAAAAAGGTAGATGATAGTTATCATTCCCAGGACATGTAGACCCGCAGCCACCGCCTTCTAGCACCCATAAGAAAAAAAGGGGTTGGGGCTTGCCATAAGGGCAATAGGGTTGGGAAAATCATATAGGTGCTAGGGCTTGACGTGACCAGTCGATTGATCAGAGGGGGCCTCTCCGACCGTCTGTCTAGCCCAAGATAGGGCCAAAGTGGAGTATTGCATGTCATGAACTGAAAAGCTTAAGACACTTTAATCTACTTTGTAAATAATTCCAAAACTCAATCCTCATTAAAGTCATTAAAAATGAAAGCTCATTAATATTATTATTCAATTGATTACATGCTCATTAGTGACTCTTTGGTGTCTGCTTTATAGCAATTATTCAATGACATTTGCCAATAATTTTGTTCTTTTTGTCTTTTGTTTTGGTTATGAATTCAATGTTCACATTACTGTACTGTCTTTCATATATTTTTTCTGTCTTTTTTATAATAAAAACGGAATAGTCCATTATCTAGCTGAGGTATCAATACTCATAAGAAATTAGAATTCGGCGGATAAGCAACACCATATAATCAGGATTTACATTTTTGCATTTCATCTTAGAAGATTTGGACGGTCTCATTTTTAACTATAGGGTGTTGCAAGATGATAACGGTCGCGCAATTAGGGAACACAAGTATTGATGTATAGATTTTTCGCGTTTCAATCGATACTATTTTCCAGTCGGTCTTTGGAGCTTGTTTCGCCCCGTCTTAAGGGGTGTTTCTGGCTTATTGCATCTCTACTGGCATAGTACCATAACAAATCTCACTAAGCGCTGGAGGTTGCTTCTCTAGGACCCCCCCCCCCACACGTACTCAAATCCCTAACTTACGCATAGGATTGCTTGGTTGGTTGGTTAGTTTTGTTTTACGGTATATCAACCCTTTTCGAATTATTCAATGACATTTGCCAATAATTTTGTTCTTTTTGTCTTTTTTTTTTTTGTTATGAGTTCAATGTTCACATTGTTGAGTAACTGGCCGCCATCCTTGGTTCCAGTTGTAAAAGAACTTAAAGTAAACAAGTAAGTAAATCAATAAGTCCTTGTGGGATAGTGTCCTTTAGGTCCTACGTCCTAGATGATCCAAGTGTCTATGAGCTAGGATTAAGAATCAGCTAGTATAAATACAACAACAGCAGCAGCAGCACTGCCAGTGATTGGACAATAGGATGGTCACGTGACACTCGGCGAGTCTATAAATAGAAGTGACCATTTGCCTCATGCCTTATATACAATATTCCAACACACATATGTTTAATAAAAGGTCAAATCTGAGGGGATTAGAATTAAAATTTAAAAAAATTAAAATTTAAAAAGCCAACAAACTCCCATGAGCCTTCACCTCCGAGCATGTGTGAGAAAAAGGACCCACTTCCTACTTTAAGAAAATTAAAAATTAACTCTTAACTTCCTGTACAGATAAAACTGCAAGATTAATACTATTCAAATATTGATCACTTTAAAAAGTTATCATCATCGGGTCACACTGACAGCACAGTTACCCGTGACTCTCTCTCACCACCCATCCCTATCGGTCATCACGCTTAGCATCAAGAATCCGTACAGAGCTGATTGATGTAGGTTTTTGCTGGTTGGCATACACTGGTGTGTTCATTATATAGGTGTCCACAGGAGAATGTTGCTTATGAGTTTTTCCTTACTTCTCCAGCAGTGACCAGCATGTCTTGTTCATCTTACTTGGATGGTTTGAGTGACAGGAGGAAAGTGGCTGTACAGATGCTTTTTTGTGGGGTGCTACTACCAAGATTTGTTCAATACTGCACACA
>CM042165.1:58000003-58002503 GCA_023376005.1 Doryteuthis pealeii
CTGTTTTTATTACAGAAGATTAAGAAGATTTATGCTCTGTTTCTGTTCAAGCAAAATGTTAAGAGAATATTATTGTAAGACAATATTTGTTATTTTCTTTCTTTATTTAAGAGATGTTAGTTTTATTTGAATGGTTTTCAGCTTTAAAAAAATACAGTTATTTTGAATAAGATCTCATCACACATCCATTGAAATAGAATTAACATTTTTTTTTTTAAGATTAAATGACTCTGTTTTAAATTCAAGTTCAGCATTAATAAGATATCATTGTTATATAATGATTTTCAGTTAGAATTATAGTTATGATCATACTATAAATAAAATCTTACCTGTGCTAATATTGTTCATGTAGGCTACTGAAAGAATGTTATATATTCTTTCATAAGAGAAAGGTGAACTTCATCTTCTAAAAACGGTTTTTCATTACTAATTGCTACATATTTTATCTTTTTATTATTTACTAGAAATAACGGTAGATTTTTTTTTTAGTCTGTTGCTCTATCATGCACAGATTTCAACTGAGCAACATTTGGTACTGTTATAGTATGTGGCCTACCTTTCTGATTCTGTTATAGTATGTGGCCTACTTTTTTGATTCTGTTATAATATGTGGCATACCTTTTTGATTCTTTTATAGTATGTGGCCTACCTTTTTGATTCTATTATAGTATGTGGCCTACCTTTTTGATTCTTTTATAGTATGTGGCCTACCTTTTTGATTCTATTATAGTATGTGGCCTACCTTTTTGATTCTGTTATAGTATGTGGCCTACCTTTTTGATTCTGTTATAGTATGTGACCTACCTTTTTGATTCTGTTATAATATGTAGCCTACCTGGTTTGAATGTGTCCTACCTCAGTAAGAGTATATTTATAGATATAAGTAGTAGGCAATTTATTGAAACTAATCATTTTTCACATATATTCAATTTCAAGAAATGCAATTCAGTCATAAGCTGTATATAGTAATTAAGAATAATTAAAAAAGAATTTATCCATAATTTACATGAATCAGAGATCTATTTAAATCTAAAGTATTCTAAAATTTTGATATAGGGTTATGGTTAGCATTAAGGTTAGCAGTTATTATTATAACCTTATAATATGCTTTTTACGGTTGGCCACATACTATAAGAGAGACATGATTTTGTAGGCCACATTCAAAAGGTAGGCCACATACTATAATGGTACCCAACATTTTTACCCATTCTTAAGTTTTGGCATAAAATTTGCTCTTAAAAACTTGATTTCTGCACAAGTGTGATAGAATAAAAAAAATAGATAAAAAGAATTATAATAGAAAGTTTCTAAATTCACATAATTTTAAAAAATCTTTACTAAATTGAGTTATAAATAAACTCATAAGTAACATTAGATTCAAGAAATTGGCTTTTAATTCTGATCAAAATATATTATTTTCCTGTGCACTGATTCCTATATGGATCATTAATACCATTCTTAGATTGATTGTATAATCCCAATTTTTTTTACAAACTCAAAAAATGTTGGTTCTATGGTGGATGAATGTAAGGGCTGTTTGAAGTCTTTGTACAAAGGTCACCAGTTTGAAGTCAATAACCAATAAAATATTCAAACATTTAAAAATACCATAAAACAATCAAGCACATGGCATAAATAACAATAACTCAATATTAAATAAAACAACTTGTATTGAGTAACGATTTTACAAAAGGTAACGCATAATACCGAGCAAAGTTCCTTAGGTTATCTTGTATACAAAAAGGTAATTTTGTATTTTTTAGTTCTTTATAACACGTAAGAAAATATGTTATAAGCTATGAGGTGAGAAAGAAAGGGTAAGAGTTCAAAGTCACATGGCAGTCAGTAGCTCGATGTACTGCAGATCTCGTAAAAGGTTGATGAAAAGAGATAGACAGATAGATATTAGTTCCTACCTTCTTAAAATTGCATGAGTTTGGTCTTACTTTAAAATGGCGTGGATTTGCTTAGATGAATGATTTCTTTCTGCTTGGAATATGAAAAAGTTGGCTATATATAGTATTTCAGTAGACTCCAAAAGGGGTCTATTTGATAGATTTCCTTTTAGGCGCGAACGTCTCTGATTGGTTGAAATTGTACAGATTTTTATTTTATTTTTCTCTTTTACTAGGGTGCGCAATCCCATGTGCAAACTATTCATTTTTGTCATTTGATTTTTGTTTGTTGAAGTAAGAACTTCCAATCCGCCACAGTTCCTTTATAGTGTCTCATTAATTGATTGTAATTGAATTTATTTATTTATGGTAGATATGTTATACACATTATAAAGTGGATTTTATTTGATTAAATTTGAAGTTAAACCCTTTAGTTTTATTTGAAAGATACAATTTTTTATGTTATACTTCTTTAAAACTGATATTGTTATATCATACTAAACAATTTACAGGTGAGGGACATGAAGAAATTTGTGATAAAAAAGTGGGGCATGGTACTAAAATGGTTGGAAACCACTGCTTTACACACTTTCCAGATTCAAACA
>CM042165.1:58007503-58027503 GCA_023376005.1 Doryteuthis pealeii
ATGTTTCATATAGAATAAGGTAAAATTTACATTCTGATACAAATGTTCAGCCTGAAAGAAAGCAGACTAGTGATACACCCAATATGTCATTATTCTAAAGATTGAGCAGCATAATAAAATTAACTTGGTAATACAAAGTTAGGCAAAGTGCACAGATACTACATTGATCCTATTCTGATCTGAAGTGGAAGTTGTAAATCATGACATCCTCCAGTTCCAATCTTTTCGAAATTTGTTCCCATTTCAAATTATTATGTGGATTTTCTTGGTCAGAAAGCATAACTGATTCCAGATTACAAGCATCAAAGATTGCGCAGATACTACACTGATCCTATTCTGAGTGCAAGGGAACAGCATCTGTTGATCTGAAGCGGAAGTGGTAAATCGTGACATAGATAATTCTCATTTTTGTGTTTTTAAAGGCTACTCTGCTGTTATTTTTACAATATATGAAATGCACACAGGCATACCACCACCCACCTACCTACCCACATCTACATAGATTGATATAGATATATTTTTTCACTTCCAAATATTTGCTGAGGCAGGGTAGTACGATTCGTTCCTCTTCAATTATGATTGATTAGTTTTTATTGAAAGAGAATAAGCTGCTGTGCCAGTGATGTTTGGAGTAGTAAGGACAACAAATAGGGCCGGTATGTGAGTGGGTGATGAGCAATCATTGATTTTAACCTGGCCACACTGTCCACCACTCCTCCTCCTCCTCCTCCTCCTCCTCCTCCTCCTCCTCCATCCCCCTCCTTCTCCTCCTCCTCCTCCTGTAAGGCATTTGAACACGTGTCTTCCAACATTGTTCTACTCTATTTACATGTGGATCATCATAAAGATGAGAATTGGTTTTTACAGGAAAAAAAAAGTCAGTCTAAGAATCAGTCAGTTGTGAATTGGGGAGAGAGACTGGTTCCCAAGGGTGGCTATTTTGGGAGAAATATCATTGAACTCATGGTTAGATTATGAATTTGTGTTGGAGCTGTGGCTCATAAACAATTACCAGGGTAGGATGGGTTGGTTTGCGGAGAATTAAAAACATTTCTTTTTTGTTGTTGTTGGTTTTGTCTGTTGCTAATTGATTACTATAAAAATAACTGTGACTCTTAAAGGAAATATCAATGGCCTCACATCTTCAGGTCTCCATAGTCTGATGAATGTTTATCTCGACACATTACGATTGCTTAATTATGTGCTTTCAAAAATAACGAAAGAAAACAAAACAAAACAGTTTGACTGATTTTTATAAAACTTGCATTTATTTTATAAATAGGATTTTTTTGATTTTTTTTATGTTTAGCTATTTTTTCTTCTTGTTCTGAATGTAACATTCTAATATTTGTATACTGTATAAGAAGAGTATCTTAAGTGGTATAATAATAAGATAGGATCATCATCATTATCATCAGCAGCACCATCATCATCATCATCATCATCATCATCACATGATGACAGCATGGATTTCCTTTGTCTCTCTCTTGCCATTCATCCCTATTGGCCATTGCTCTTGGTAAGTCCTCTTAGATGGCATCCAGTGTTTGCACAGAGCTGATGAATGTAAATTTTTGCTCGATAGCAAAACTACTGGTGTGTCTATGTGTAGGAGTCCATTGAGGAACGTTCCTTATGAGTTTGTCCTTACTTCACCATTACTGCTTATCTTACTTGGATGGTTTGTGAGAGACCATTATTAATGTTTGATTCTCACTGGGTGCCCCATACTTTTATGCCACCACTAAGTTAAGCTTAGTATCTCACTCCTGTGCATGTGAGAAATAATGTCCATTTTAAATCTTTTAATTCCTTTTTATAAATGTTGTGGTTAAATCGAACTTACTACTACTACTACTTGCTGTCCATCGTATCCGATGATGACACCACGCGAATCATTTTCTTCCAATTTAATTGGTCTCTGGTTGCGTCTTGCCAACTGCCTGTGGGGATATTCAAGTCCTTCAGTTTTCTCTTGATATTGTCTTTGTACCTGAACTTTGGTCTACCGATTCTACATGATCCCTCTCTCAGTTGAGAGTACAGAATCTGCTTTGGTAGCCTGTCATCCCCAAGCCTGTTTAAGTGGCCAGCTGATCTCAGGTTACGTTGGACAAGTATTTTGTGCATGCCAGGGAATCCAGTTCTCTTCAGGATGGTCCTGTTTGAAACATGTTGCCACCACCTGACATTTAATATGCTGCGCAAGTGACGCATGTACTCTATGGGCATCTGCTTTGTAAATTGTCCAGGCTCCTGCTCCATACAGCAGGGTTGAGAGAACTATGGCATGGTATACCGCACATTTAGGTTTCAAGGACCTAAATTCCACCATTGTATGTCACCCCGCCAAAAAAAAAAAAAATACCAAAAATCAGGAAATTAACCAAATTTAATGAAATTATCAGTGTTGATATATTAATGAATAAAAGATATAATGCACCAGTTATTTTATTTAAAAACTTTTACATTTTTTCAGGTCAGTTAATCACGTATCTTTGAGACATAACACAGATTCTCAAAGATACTTGGTCTAAATTGCAAGGTTCTTGTTTGGCCCTCACCAAACAGAATTCGGGTTATCTGATCTGTGTGGTAAAGCATCTGGGAGCTGACAGTAAGTGTAGCACTCCATCTCAGCAAAAAAAAAGCATAAGTGAAAAGGAGATAGACACCATTGCTATTCAGCTGATACTGACAATAGGCCACGCAGCAAACTTTACTTACTTACATTAAATATAATAATAATGAGCTGGATTCATGGACCTACAAAACATAGACTATATTCATTTTGAATTGTTTAGCAAGCAATAAATTTATTTTCCATGCTACAAAATAATTTGGGATGGGGAGGAAGCTTTCAAAATGGACACCGACTTCGATACCCCCCCCCCCCCACAGGACCCATCCATTTAATAATGTCATCATTTTTTATAAATTTTTTTTAATAATGAAATTTATTGTGTACAGTGCTCAGGTGCACCACAACTCATCAAAGTCTCATGTTAAGTACATAGAACAATGTATTAATGTCAGGAACATGAATAGCGTACATTAATAATATACATGTATGTGTGTGCGTACATGCATATGTGTGTCGATGGGGGTATCAGGTATAGTGTTGGTGGGTTACAGGAAGCGTGGAGGCTTTGAAAGATGCAGTGTTTTGGCAGCCTGCAACGGATGCAGGCAGTTTATTCCATGCCTCGGCAACTCTGAGCATGAAAAAATGTTTCCGAAAGTCATTTGAGCTATGCTGTTTTCTGACTTTGTAGGCATGCCCACATGTGTTAGAAACATGGAGATCAAAAAGGTGCTCAAGATTGCTGTTGTTAAGATGATTAATGAAAGGTCTTGTGCGGGGGGGGGGGCACAAGACCTTTCATTAATCATCTTAACAACAGCAATCTTGAGCACCTTTTTGATCTCCATGTTTCTAATTTTAGCGATTAAACACATGTACACTTTTTCTTTCTTTTTCTTTTTTCTTTCTTTCTTTCTTTTTTTTTCTTTCTTTCTTCTTTCTTTTTTTCTTTCTTTCTTTCTTTTTTTTCTTTCTTTCTTTTTTTTCTTTCTTTCTTTCTTTTTTTTCTTTCTTTTTTTCTTTTTCTTTTTTTCTTTCTTTTTTCTTTTGTTTCTTTCTTTTCTTTTTTTCTTTCTTTCTTTCTTTGTTTTCTTTCTTTTTTTTCTTTCTTTTTTTTCTTCTTTCTTTCTTTTGTGGTTTCTTTCTTCTTTTTCTTTTCTTTTTTTCTTTCTTTCTTTCTTTCTTTTTTTTCTTTCTTTTTTCTTTTTTTCTTTCTTTCTTTCTTTTGTGGTGTGTCTTTCTTTCTTTCTTTCATTTTTCCTTCTTTCTTTCTTTTTTCATCCTTTCTTTCATTTTTCTTTTTTTTCTTTCTTTCTTTGTTTTCTTTTAAATTTTCTTTCTCACATCTCATCTTTTCTTTTTCCTGTATCTCCTAATTCTCTCCCTTATCACTTCCAAGTTTTTATTTAGATTTTACACAAACATGAATTAGTTTCCTATGTGAAAAAGGAAGGAAGAATACATAAATATTTTTCCTACATCCTCTTGGTTATTTTTCTTTTACTTTATCACATTATAAAGAATTTTAAGATCTTACCATTTTCATACCTTACCATTCCTATTTGTCTTTCAGTCTTTCACTCATTGTTTCTTGTTATCCAGCCAGAAAGCTTATCTCTCTATGTCTTTTATCACCATATATATATATATATATATATATATATATATATATATATATATATATATATATATATTTAAAATGTGTGTACTGCATTGGAAATTAATTTTGTTTAAGGATGGTTTGTATTGTTTTATGTATAAAACAATACAAATCATCCTTAAACAAAATTAATTTCCAATGCAGTACACACATTTTAAAATGCCTATAGCACCTTTCCCATCAATTCTCCTCCTTCCAATCTCCACATCCATTAATATATATATATATATATATATATATATATATATATATATATGAATACACACACATACACATACACACACACAAGATATATATATATATATATATTATATATATATATTCCCTTTCCAGCCAGTAAGCTTATCTCTCTATGTCTTTTATCACTATCTTCTCTCTCTCTCTCTCTCTCTCTCTCTCTCTCTCTCTCTCTCTCTCTCTCTCTCTCTCTCTCCTTCCCCATATATATATATATATATATATATATATATTATATATGTGAATACACACAACAACTAACTGTACACACACTGTATAATAAATCCGCTCTACTTACGTATTGAGCACTTTATATTTGTTATAACACTGACGTATCCGAGTAACTCTTATACCAACCAAATATTGAGATCAATTTTAACCGGTAAGTAATTCCTTTTACACACCCACCCACACACACACACACACACACACGCACACATACACACACATACACACATATATATATTCCCTTTCACCTGGTTTTATTTTTTCGCCAACTTTCTTACCTCTTTCAGAAGAAGTCAGACAAGTTCTCATCCCAACCAAGAAGCCTTGAAAAGTGCATGCTGAAAAAATTCAATAATACATTTAATAAAGAAAACAAAAAAAAAAATTTCTTCGTTATGTTAAGAACTTTTCATTAGCCGTTGTATATATATTATAGATTCT
This sequence comes from Doryteuthis pealeii, assembly GCA_023376005.1. Lineage (NCBI taxonomy): Eukaryota > Metazoa > Mollusca > Cephalopoda > Myopsida > Loliginidae > Doryteuthis > Doryteuthis pealeii. Next base: position 58,012,654 of record CM042165.1, read on the forward strand.
TTGGTTCTAAAAACTGTTTCTGCTCTTCATTCCATTTTTGGAATGAAAATTCAGTTCATCAGCATTTTTAAAAAAATCTTTAAGTCTTTCTCTGTCAGCTACACACAAAAACACACTCTCTCTCTCTCTCTCTCTCTCTCTCTCTCTCTCTCTCTCTCTCTCTCTCTCTCTCTCTCTCTCTCTCTCTATTTCTCTTTCTCTCTCTCTCTTTCACTTCTCTCTCTTTCTCTCTTTCACTTTCTCTTCTTCTCTCTTTCACTCTCTCTCTCTCTCTCTCTCTCTCTCCATCTCTCTCTCTCTCTCTCTCTCTCTCTCTCTCTTTCACTTTCTCTCTCCTCTCTCTTCATTTTCTCTCTCTCTCTCTCTCTCTCTCTCTCTCTCTCTCTCTCTCTCTCTCTCTCTTCTGAAATTCCCTTACAGTTTGTTCATCTGTGAATGTGTTGGTTTCAGTTTGGCAAGTGGCCAGCAGGATTCTGATGCTATTGTGTCAGAAGAAGAGTCTCAGCTCTTTTCATCTTCACTACTCGCCTACCCCCATCACCCCCCACTACTCTCACCCACCCACCACCGATTGCTACTGACTGTATCAGATTCCACCCACGATTTTATGCAGCCAGGTAAACGGAATTGGAAAAGTAATTTACAAGCAGAAACGAAAGCTAATCAAAGTCAATTCCTTTTTGAAAGCCTTCCTTAAGGAATTCAGAATAATAATCACATTCTTCAGAATTGGTAACAGAATTGTCGAAAGAATTCTCTGAGTTTGAATCTGATTTTTATTCATTTCAAAACAATCAACACTGTTATAGCCTGACATTCTTAACAACAATCAACCACAGCACAGAAACAATTTCATCTCTTCATCTCTTGTGAAACCATTATCATTTTCTAACTATGATCAGGGTGTAGTATCTGCGCAATCTTTGATGCTTGTAATCTGGAACCAGTTATGCTTTCTGACCAAGAAAACCCACACAATAATTTGAAATAAGAACAAATTGTGAAAAGATAAGAAGAACTGGAGGATGTTGAGGAGAGCAAGTAGATGGAGGGAAAAATATGATGTGGTGAAAAGAAAAAGGAAATCAGGTCAGTCTTTTTTTGGGTCACCCTATATATATATATATATATATATATATATATATATATATAATCCTGTGTGTTAAGCAGAGCACGATCCTTAGTGAAGAATCCTTTTGTTGTTCCATGGTGCTCCTCAGTCTGACAGTCCTTTCTCAATGATTGTAAATGGAAATCTGTCAATATCACCGATTAAGTAGTTAACCAACCATGTATTCGGGCTGTTGATTGGCTGAGGTTTAAACCACGTGACCTCACTTAGTCTATAAATTTAAGTGGTAGATTGCAGCACGGCTTATATACAACAAATAAATTATGGATGTGCGTGGTCTAATGGTTAGAGTCATAGGAAATGGACTCATCGACCTGAGTTCAATTCCTGGACGAAACTGTTTGAATTTCACATAGCACTGATACCATTGGGAAAGGTATGAAGCCAATTCTACCTCCAGCTATGGGTAAATAGCAGGGCAAACTGGGCTCTTTAACCTTGGCTAGCTAACCAGTCTAGGAGAAGGAAAACTCTGAATTCAAACCTGTTAAAACTCTTCTTAAGAAATTGACCTTGTGTCACATCCTACTCGTGTGGAGGGGTTGGTAAATATATATATACAACAAATAACCCATTCAAATATTGCAAGGAAGGTGTACATAGTTGTTACAAGCTTCAAAAGGCTGATACTTTGGTTCATCTTCTTCTGCTTTGTCGATTGTTGTCAAGATATTTTCAAGGGAAACACATTTCAATTTTGGGAGTAACTTCAATCTGAAGTATCTGTTAGTATCAGCAAAGGAGAGGCAAAGGAGAGGCAATAATGATAAAGTTATCTTTAAGCGCTAGCGTTCAGGGACCCTAATTAACTTATTTTTCTTTCTTTTTATTTTGATCCATTGGAAAGAATCTCATGGTACTGATGATGTCATGTGTGTTAGTCGAAGTGAATTGAAGGAAGTACAACTGAACAGTTTCTATTGAAATCAAATGTCATCTCTTTTCATAATGAAAAAAAAGAATGATGACAATAGTCCGAATAATCCAAATAATACTAATTATCAAGCCTCATCTCAAAAATTCAGAGAAATAGTATATAATCAGTACAGACCCGATATAATCCATCAATGGAAACTTCTAGAGAAGCAAAGATGAGGACAATAGTCCGAATAATACAAATAATATGAAAAAAGAATCTTTGATTAGCATTGGGGCAAACAGTCGGTAAAGTGTTCGGCTAGAGACCACAAGGTTTCTAGTTCGATACCAGCCCTCGCCAAGTCAGCGTATGAGTAGCACAGCGAATCTGAGCGGTAAAGTAAGGAGCTGATGGTAGGTTTGGCGCTCCACCTCAGACATATAATTATAGAAATTGGTAGATTAAAAACAAAAAAATTAGTTGAGACCAATTTTGTGATTTTGCTTTGAGGGGAAAGAGAAGAAACAGAAAAAAAAGGAATAATGAATTTCAACACATCATAGACTAATTTGTATTAGAGAAATCAAAGTGGTGCAGTTTTAATAATCATTTAATGACATAATTTAATTGAAAGATTAATGAGATTGACTTGTATTTTCTAGTTAGGTCAGTTGATAACCAGACCCTGATTGGAACAGACGTGTTTCAGTCCGGCTGTCAGCTCTGCGTGATGAGTTACAAAAGGCAAACGAAGCTTTGAAAAGCACAAGCATTATTGATTAATGAAACATGCCTTAGTTAGAGAATGAAGAACCAACAAGAGAAGCAACAGGTAAAGAAAAAATCCAGACTAGACGTAGACATCATGACCGAAGAAAGAACAAACAAGAAGTGAATATTCAATATGGCAACATGGTGGTATGGAAAGAGAAGAAGAAAAAGATCACAAATGGCCGAAGTAAAAAGTAACAACCAAGTGAATATGTATCTGTCTAATATCTTTCTAATACTCTCTTCTCTCTCTATTATAAGAACTCTTGTGTATGGATTCGCTGAAACTTCGGCGTCTGGCAACTGACCTGGTAAACGCTCATAAGGTCATTAATCATCTTAACAACAGCAACCTTGAGCACCTTTTTGATCTCCATCTTTCTAACACACATAGGCATGCCTACAAAGTCAGAAAACAGCACTGCTCACGTGACTTTCGGAAACATTTTTTCACGCTCAGAGTTGCGGAAACATGGAATAAACTGCCCGTGTCTGTTGTAGGCTGCCGAAGCACTGAGTCTTTCAAAGCCTCCATGCTTCCTGTAGTCCACCGACACTATACCTGATGCCACTCTCCACATACATATGCACACACGCGCACACATACATGCACATTACTACTGTAAACTGTTCATGTTCCTGATACTAATACATTATTCTGTGTACTTGACATGAGACTTTGATGAGTTGTGGTGCACCTGAGCACTGTACACAATAAATTTAATTATTATTATACCCAACGAGGGTATATGGCATTGTAACATAAACACAGTTCATTTTCTTTCAATTTAAACAAACATTGCTTATTTATTTGATGATTGTTGTTGTTTTCCCCTTTTTAAAAAATCTTTGAATATGCTGCTGCTGCTGCTGCTATTTTTAGATGGTTTGGTTTGTTTGTTTTATGGCATATCAACCTCAGTGGGTCATTTAATGCTGATAAAGTTTTGAAATAAATTCATTCTTAATGGATATTCAATTTTTTTATAAACACATTTTTCTATTTAAACCATAGATGGGACCCTAACAGGTACTACCACTCCGGGTCAGAGTGGACCAGGGAGCAATGGTAATGAAAGGGTGCTCCACATTCCCCAAACCTCCAAAACTGGAACCTCACCATCAGATAGAGTTTGTCATTCCCGGGCACATGTAGACCCTCAGCCACCACCTTCTAGCACCCATATGATAAAAAGGGTTGGGGACTTGCCATAAAGGTTATAGGATTGTGGCAATCATATAGGTGCTAGAGCTTGACATGACTAGCCGATTTATTGGAGGGGGCCTGTGGGATAGGAATTAAGTGGTCGTAAAGCTGCTCTTTTGTAAGGAACTGCTCCCAGGATGATGTCAAGATGCAGTATCCTTATGTATTTCCTATCTAGCTTTTCCTCTGATTTCGTTAGAATTCTAGTGGTGCAGCCATACAATAGTAAAATAGTAAATTTTAGTTGAGTCCTTTTATTAATTTTCAGTGTCATCAAAATGTCTAAAATGTTAATATTCTCTTAGTTGTGTTTACCGCGTACCCCACTTGTACGGGTCAGGCACAAAGTCCCTATTAACGTGGGACCACCCACAAGCCGAAGCTCATGGAATGGCAGGTGCAAAAATTGCGTCGATCCCGTCGGGCGCGCCTCAGGCACTGGGCAATAAACCCAGCCCTGCCCCTTTAAATCAAGGGGGCAGGTGTTGCCTGGGGGGATGGCCCCCTGGGATCGATACTATTATTATAAACAACCCGGTCCAGCGGCCGAAGCTCGCCGGACCCCCAGTCGAAACCGGGCTGGAAAACCAGAGGTTTTTGTAATGTTAATATTCTCTTAGTGAACTTGAAAGAAACTTTGAAAATGGTATCTATAAGCTTCTTATGTACAGGATTTTGTAACATTGATTTTATCAATCATTATATCTTCAGCTGATTTATATTAAATAAATATGAAATAAATAAATACAAGTAAATAAAAAATATGTAAATACAAAGATATGGAAATAGAAATTGGAAAATGGGACACCTTAAAACTACCACAATGCCAGTAAGTGAGAACTCTGGGTATGAACAAGAAAGGGGACATATATACATACATACATATACATATATATTTTATACAATGAGTGGCTGATCAAGAAAGGGGACATATATATATATATACATACATACATACATATATATATATATATAAATATATATATATATATATATATATATATAGATAGATAGAGAGAGAGAGAGAGAGAAGACAGATAGATAGATAGATAGATAGTGATGGGAATTAAGTATTCAGATACTTGAAAAATATTTATTTAATATATTTATGATGCTTTCATTTACTTAATATTTAGACAGCTGATGTATTTTAATACTTTTAAAAACAAACATATGCACTGCTTATGTACACACACACACGCACACGCACACACATATATATATATATATATATATATATATATATATATATATATTAGACTCTGACTTTAACAAAGATTAGAAATTCACTATAACAGAAAGAAAATTGAAAAAAATTTGTCAAACTCTACATCAATCTTAAAAATCCTTGAAGAAAGATGAATATTGAATCTTGAAACCTGAAATTAATGAAACAACAAATGACACTAATTAAAGAACATTACAGTTTAATCCTCAAATACTTACAATCTCATTCATTAATTATTTAATGACATCTTTGAAAAAAATAATTTTACTTCCACATTTGAGATTATTTTAAAAAAATTTATAATTAGAAATAAGGATTTTATAATTATATAAAAAAATTTGTTAAAGTCAACTTACAAGATACATTCATGTGTGAAACCAATCCCTTGGCATTCAGAAGCCTTTCAGTCTTGTAATGTAAATAGGTATGAATAAACATCTGATGATGATGATGGCTGATGGCAAAACCAGTCGCAGTTAACAAATTCATTTTTTAAAAATGACCAACATGTATGTGCTTATTCTTTCATACATTCATTTACATATATCGTAAAATATATACACACACGCGCACGCACACACACACACACACACACACACACACACCAAAAAGAAGAATATTTGACGTCATATTTCAAACGTCTACCTTTCCAGCATTTCTCTTCAAATTTCAAATTTTGAATAGATTGATAAACAATGACTATCACAGTCTTCCTCATTATTCTGAGAAAAATTTTTTTTTACTCTTCCTTATATCAACAAAAGCCCTGAAGAAGATCTACTTAACAGATCGAAACACTGCAGTGTCGGCTAATAAACTCACCACTTATTTTTAACCTGTGTTTTTTCAAATTTCTCACTATAGTACACACATATATATATATATATACACGAATATAAATTTAATTTATTAAATATAAATATAAATATGTAAATATATATATATATCTATATATAGTCATCCACAGACACATGTTTTGACTTATCAAGTCTCTTTGGTGTGGCTAGACATTTTGTGAGCTACCTACAGCCAGGATAGAACTCCAATCGATTCAGCATCAGTCGGACAGCTTAACCACTCGGCTATCGTCACCACAGAATGCGAAGGGGATTTTAACTGTTTTAATACACACATCTGTATGTATGTAAAGGCCACCATAGAGCGCTCCATCCCTTTTATAGGAGAGCATATATATATATATATTATATATATATAAATATATATAAATATGTATTAATGCACACACACATATATGTATATTATTACTGTATACTATTCATGTTCCTGATGTACTATACTTGAGCCTTTGATCAATTGAGGTGCGCCAGAGCACTGTACACAATAAATATCATTATATATATATATATATATTATATATATATATATAACATTTGTAACATCTTCATCTGACGATTGCCTCGCATGAAACCGTTCCTTGTCACCAAATAAATAGATATGTAAACCTTATATATTTATTTTATTATATTATATAACAGCTCTATATATTTAGCACTCTACCAATAATACTGCCCTTGGTACATCCAGCAAAATATACATATAGCTATATATATATATATATATATATTGAATCCAACTTAATAGGGCTGCTCAACAAAAAAAAAAAAATGAGTTCTACTTTTTGTATTGAGCACTTTAGTATATTTAACTTAGGCAACTCTTACAGTATTTTTTTCTTTTGGCCATTTTTATAGTATCAACTGATTTTTTTTCAGGAGGTGCAGATGATTTGGTCTTTTCTTTTTTATATATATTTTTTTTCTCCAGGCAAAAGTTGGTATTGTGTAATTACAAACTATAAAGCCAGGAGTTTTTTCATGCTGTCTGAGTTTAGAAATAAAAATAAATATATATATATATATATGTGGGAGAAATCAGAAGAAATTAATCCAACAGTATGTGGAGAAAGGTAGACGAACACAGGATATTGCATAAAAGGGATGTTTATTGTAGGTGGTGATGTTGATGTTATAACGTTTTGGTCTGTTAGACCATCTTCAGTACGTTGGATTGAAAATGCTCAGCAAGAACTCAATCCAATGTCCTGAAGATGGTCTTACAGACCAAAACGTTATAACGTCGACATCACCACCTACAATAAACACCCATTTTGTACAACACCCCATGTTTGTCTACCTCTCTCCAAAATATATATATATATATATATAATATATATATATATGCATGAGGGTGGTTCAATAATTAGTTGAATTTGACCCTAAAATGTTCATTGCATAATATTCAAGGTATGTAGTTGATATTTACCACGGAATTAAGTGCATTGACAGGGAAGCAAAATATGTTTAATTTTAACAGCATTTTCTATGTGCTTATCTCTTTCTCTTTCACTCCCTCCCCTCCCTCTCTATCTCTCTCTCTCTCTCTCTCTCTCTCTATATATATATATATATATATATATATATATATATATAAACATGTGTGTGTGTGTGTGTGTGTGTGCATACCTAAACTGTATTTCTTACTACTTCTTACATTTTTTCACAAAAGTTTTGCTTCAAAATTCACCTTGCCCATCATACTAGAAAGGTCACAGTTTGGGGTAATCTGTGGGTTGTGGGCTGGCTGGTACCCACACGCCCCTAATAACCTAAATAACTCTTGCTTCAATATTCTTTATTTTTACTATAAACAACACAAGCTGTCTCAACTAGACAAACTTTTATAAAATCTTGTTGCTGGAGAGAGAGGAAAGAGTTGTGAGTTAATAGGAAATTGATTTTTTTCCTTGATATTTCTTCCTAAATCCTAAGAGCTTATAAGATACTGGTCTGCTTTAGATTGTAAAAAATAGGATATGTTTATAAGTATGTATAGATACATACATGCATATATACATGCACACATAGACATATATCAGTTAAATCAAACTTAACAGACCTAAATTCCACCATCGTTTGCACAGAGCTGATGAATGTAAATTTTTTGCTTGATAGCCAATACTGGTGTGTCGATGTGAAGAAGTCCATTGGGGAACATCCTTTATGAGTTTGTCCTTACTTCACCATTAGGGTATTTGCCTCTCACCCCACTTATGAGGGCGTGACACAAGGACATTTTTATGTGGGCCCACCCACAAACCGAAGCTCATGGCTGGTAGACACAAAAAATGCGTCAATCCCGTTGGCATTGCCCCTCGAGGGGGGCCCCTCAGGCGCTGGGCAATAAACCCAGCCCTGCCACTTTAAATCAAGGGGGCAGGTGTTGCCTGGGGGATAGCCCCCTAAATCGACATTGTTAATTTCATTAAAGGCCCATGCTATTACTTCACCATTAGTGCCCAGGATGTCTTGCTTATCTTATTTGGATGGTTTGTGAGAGACCATTATTAATGTTTGATTCTCACTGGGTGCCCCATACTTCTGGTTTTATGCCACCACTAAGTTAAGCTTAGTATCTGACTATTGTGCATGTGAGAAATAATGTCCATTTTTAATCTTTTAATTCTTTTTATAATTTTGTGGTTAAATCAAACTTAACGGACCAAAATTCCACCATATATGTCACCCCAGTGAAAAAAAAAAAATACCAAAAATCAGGGAATTAACCGAATTTAATGAAATTTTCAGTGTTTATATATTAATAAGGGCCAGGTTAGCTCAGTTGGTAGAGTGTTCGGCTAGAAACCACAAGGTTCCTAGTTCGATACCCGCCCTCGCCAATTCAGCATATGAGTAGCACAGGGATCTGTGTGGTAAAGTAAGGAGCTGATGGTAGGTGTGGCGCTCCACCTCAGACACCAATACAATCTCCTTGGTCTAGCGCTAGTGAAAAGGGGATAGACTCCCTCGCTGCATGGCTGATACCGACATTAGGCTCCCCGACGACTTTACTTTTACTTTATATATTAATGAATAAAAGATATAATGCAACAGTTATCTTATTTAAAAACTTTTACATTTTTTCAGGTCTGTTAACTTTGAACCACGTATCTTTGAGAATCTGTATTACACCTCAAAGATCAACATGTGTCTTCATTTAATAATAAAATCAGTTTAGAAGCACAATATTATAATATAAAATAAAATAAAACAAAAAATTAAAGATTTATTTAAAATTTGCTCACCCATTGCCTTTATACTTCAGTTTCTTGTCATTTTTGGGGAATTATTTTGGGTGGTGGTTAGTTCATACCAATTTTGAAAAAAAAAAAAGGCAAGAAGCAGATGATATCTATCATGGATGCAAACTATACAGATGATCTAGTGCTTCTTGCAAATAAACCTGCCCAAGCTAAATGCCTGGGTCAAGCAGTAAGAGGCATTGACCTCAATATAAACTCAGATCTCGACTCTTATGAAATAGTAGACCAACATACCTTGTTAGCAATATCTCATACAGAAAGTGATATCAATATACTCATGCGATCAATAGAAATATGATCTCCCTGATAAAATAATATGGAAATTCTTCCAAGCTTTAGCCATATCAGTACTACTGTATGACTGCACTACTTGGACTTTAACAAAAAGTTTGGAGAAAAAGCTAGAAGGTCAATAGCAATGGTTGATGAAAGAGAGCCAAAGGAATCCATGTTATCAGCATGACTTGATGATTTATTATATTTTATACACATGCTGCAAAAAAATAACAGCTGTGCTGTTACTAAGTCATTCATCAGATAATATATCGGTGGTCTCTGATAGTTTCAAGGACAAACAATCATTACCATCAACTCTAGTCCTCCAGTAGTACCCAATGTATCACACTGCCCTGTCGGCTGGGGCGTCAGAATGCACCGACTGCACCTCTGCAGAGGGGTAAGACTCCCCCAATGGGGCCACCTTCGGCTGGTCACGTCAGGCCTTAGCACCTATATAATTTTCCCAACCCTATTGCCCTTATGGCAATCCCCAATCCTTTTTATCATATGGGTGCTAGAAAGTGGTGACTGAGGGTCTACATGTCCTGGGAATGACGTTAAACTTTATCTGATGGTGAGGTTCCAGTTTTGGAGGTTTGGGGAATGTAGAGCACCCTTCATCACCATTGCTCCCTGGTCCACTCTGACCCGGAGTGGTAGTACCTGTTAGGGTCCCATCTATGGGTTAAATAGAAAAATGTATTTATAAAAAAATTGTATTATACATTAACAATTGATTTATTTCAAAACTTAATCGGCATTAAATGACCCACTAAGGTTGATATGCCATAAAACAAAACAAAACCAAAACCAATGTATCTTAGGGTGTTTATACTTTATTCCTTTTTTTCTGTCAATTTGTGGGAATAAGTAAAAGTACATACATACATAGCAATATGGCAAGTGCATAATCTTTACAGATCACTGCTATCACTCATAATCTAACAACCTTTGAGCTAAAAATGAACCACAGGAAATCAACCAGGGTCGAGATGACAGGCAATGGTTAGTGTACCTTTTCTAGCACTTTCCCATTTCATACAAAATATATAAATTCAAAGTGTGATCAAAAAGTATTAAAGAATTTTTTTTATTTGAATATTACAAAAATCAAATTTGAATGAAGACATTTGTGCGACTTATATAATAAAGTTATCATGTCCAGATGTTAGTATTATTTGTATTATTCGGACTATTGTCCTCATCTTAATTGTTATTTGTATAACGTTTTGGGTCATGTGCCCTCCGGCCTTCTTTAGGTATTTCTTGTCAGACTCAGGAACCATGTCAGACTCGGGAACCTTCTCGGGCTAGGGAAACTTTTGGTCGTAATTGGGGACCTACTTGTCATAATCGGGGACCTTCTTGACGTAATCGGGAGCCATCATGGAACTTTGAACCTAACCCTTTATTCAGTCCATGAGGGTATCTTGTTCTCATTCTGCTAACCATATCTGAGTTACAGGTGTTCAGTTGTGTTAATTATCATTCTATGTTACTGCTGCCTCTGACCAGGAATGAACCTGCAGTCTAGAGATAACTGTCACTTAGAACAGTCTTAACTTAACTCTTTTATCCACTAGGCTATGCATGCGTGCATGAGTGTGTGTCTATGTGTGTGTGTGTGTGTGTGTGTGTGTGTGTGTGTGTGTGTGTGTGTTTATACATTCAAGGAATACATCAAGTAGATAATAAATATGCATTGAAGAGAGAGTGAGAGTTTGATAGAGAAAGTGAGGACTTGTGAGAGAGACAGAGAGACAGAGAGAGAAAGAGAAAGAAAGAGAAAGAGAGACAGAGAGACAGAGAATCAGAGAGAGAGAGAATCAGAGAGAGAAAAAGAGAAAGAGAGAAAGAAAGAGAGCACTGAAAATAAGCAACCCAAGGGGTACACAGCGAGAAACAGAGATATTATTGTAAGAGGTAAATCTCAAATTGGTAAACGTAATCCTATAAAAATGCTTCAGTATCTGAGCGTTTACCATTTCATTTCTTTAGGGTTAGTCGTGTTTGTCTGTCTGCAATTGGGATTGTGTGACCTTCATTCAAATTACAAGGTCAAGAGGGAACAGATGGTTGTTTTATGTTAAAGAACTGAAAACAATATTGGCTCCATACACTCAGACTCATTGTACATTAATTACATTTATCTATCAATTTAGACACATATTTAGCACATAAAACATGATTACTGTAGAATATGATATATATATATATATATATATATATATATATATATATAGCTGACCTAGATACCAGCCCATGGGCTAAAACATAATTAACTGGCATTGTATATCTGTGAAGAGAAGTAATTTTTACAGCAATTTCGTGAATAATAAAAATTTAAACAGCTTGTGTTTATCACTTTTATAAGTCTTTTAATGACATTATTTACATGAGTTGAATTAGGGTTTTGTTTTAAGTACTGTAAGCATAAACAAAATATTAAGTACACGCATACACACATACATACATACATATACATATAAAGATAAAAAGTACATACATACATATACAAATATATAGATTATCTGATGATAATGTGCTAACATGAAACTCCCTCTCGATATATATACATCTGCACACACACATACACATACACACACACACACATACAGAGAGAGAGAGACAGAGAGAGAGAGAGAGAGAAGAGAGACACACACACACAGACACATACACACACGCACACACAGACACATACACATACACACACGCGCATAGGTGGCCTAAAGTCAGTATCAACCAAACACCGAGGGAATCTATCATCTTTTCACTAACGTTAGACCGAGGAGATTGTTTTGGTGTCTGAGGTGGAGTGCCACACCTATCATCAGCTCCTTACTTTACTGCATGGGTTCCTGTGCTACTCATATACTTTCTTTCTTTCTTTCTCTATCTCTTTCTTTCTCCCTCTTCCTCACTCATTTTCCTCTCCACCCAAGATCTCTCTCTCTCTCTCTCTCTCTCTCTCTTCTCTCTCTCTCTCTCTCTCTCTTTAAATTCTCCCCCCCCCTCACCTGTCTAGATTTTGACTTACAAATTTACACTTGCTGGCCAAGAATATTTCTTATTAGTATATCTTATCATATCTTATTTTATCTTATCTTCTCCTCTGCACTTACAACTGGCTTACATATTACTCTAAACCACTTACTAATGTGACAGACCATATGTTTATGATAGTCATGTTAGTCACACTAATAAAAAAAAGCAGATCAAGAATGCATCCTGATGTCTGCAGTAAATTCTGAGATTAAGTCATATCAGTACTATTGTATGGCTGCACCACTTAGAATTCTGCAGTAAGAGGCATTGACCTCAATATAAACTCAGATAAAAAAAATTTCATGGCGCCATCTCGACATTAAATGGCAAGCTTATGAAATTAGTAGACCAGTTCACATACCTTGTTAGCAATATCTCATCTACAGAAAGTGATATCAATATACTCATAGGGAAGGCATTGGCTGCCCTTAACAAGTTATCAATCATATAGAAATATGATCTCTCTGATAAAAATAATATGGAAATTCTTCCAAGCTTTAGCCATATCAGTACTACTGTATGGCTGCACTACTTGGACTTTGACAAAAAGTTTGGAAAAAAAGCTAGAAGGCCAATAGCAACGGTTGGTGAAATAGAGCCAAAGGAATCCATGTTATCAGCATGATTTGATGATTTATTATATTTTATACAGATGCATAGGGCCAGGTTAGCTCAGTCGGTAGAGTGTTCGGCTAGAAACCACAAGGTTCCTAGTTCGATACCGGCCCTCGGCAATTCGGCGTACAAGTAGCACAGGGATCTGTGCGGTAAAGTAAGGAGCTGATGGTAGGTGTGGCGCGCTACCTCAGATGCAAAAAACAATATCCTTGGTCTAGCGCTAGTGAAAAGGGGATAGACTCCCTCGCTGTATGGCTCATACCAACATTAGGCCGCCCCGACGACTTTACTTACTTACATACCCTAACGAGGTGCTTTGAGAATAAGATAGATGGGAGCTGCACAAGAATGCTGCGTGCAGTCTTGAACAAGTCGTAGAAACAGCACCCCACAAGGAAGCAGCTGTACGGCCCCCTATCTCACAAATCATCCGAGTGAGACGGACAAAACATGCTGGACACTGCTGGAGAAACAAAGACGAACTCATAAGCAATGTTCTCCTGTGGAAGCCAATACATGGACATGCTAATGTGGGTTGCCCAGCAAGGACATACATTGACCAACTCTGCGCGGATACTGGATGCTGCGCAGAGGACCTCCCTGGGTCAATGATTGATAGAGAAGGTTGGCGAGAGATTGCGCAACATGATGATGATAATGATGATGATGATGATACTAAAGCTGAGCAAGTCAATCTTAGTCTCCTAAAAGCTTTTTTACTGTTTAGTTTAATGACATGAAGGTTATACTCAATTATTCCTTACTTTTAGGATTGAGTTATGTTTGAAAAAAAAATCCGTTTTAATTCATTCTAATTAGTCAGAATTTGCAATTAAGTCAAAAACTGACCGGGCTCTTACTCACATTCTGCCTGTCACTTTCTCCCTATCTATATTTATCTTCATTACTTCATTGTTATATATCTTAGTATCTCAATGAGTATAGAGAGAAAGATTGGAGAGTGTTAAATGTATTTGTATGTTAAGTTTCATAAACAGACAGCCCAGCCAACATCTTGGCACTTTATAGATTTAAATAAGGTCAAAAATTCCCTTTTTTAGAAATCTTAGAAAATGATTTTAATGTTTTTTTTCTTTTTAAAATTTGATTCGCTTTGCAAACTCACTTTTCCCTAATCCAAACCCTCTTGGTCTGAAGATCACATAGGTGAAAGCTGTCCATAACCAAGTGTTGATTCTATGTCCATGCTACCTTAACTCAAATATATATATATATATATATATATATATATATATATATATATATATATATATATCAAGGAAACAAGTTGAAATTCCAGTTTGGAGAATTTGCATTCAATTTGCAAAAGGCATAAATTCACTTTTCTGTCTCTCTGAGTAATTAACATGGCAGTTGGAGAAAAGGAAATCTGATAATAGGTCAGCTTAGAAATCATTTCTTGTTATTGTTACCATGTAAACCAGTCCAATCTGTTGTATCTTGGAAGGAAAATCGGCACAATCAAGTGACTCCCATTGTTCTTAGAGATGCCGTTAAGAGGAATTACTTGGCATGCTATGCTGACAATTTAATGGTTTATGGAAAATTTCCAAAAATCTTTCAGTTCCAC
>CM042165.1:58035003-58037503 GCA_023376005.1 Doryteuthis pealeii
CTTCAACATTTCAACTTACATATATAAATGTATATATATAAATATATATATATATATATATATATATATATATATATATTATATATATATTTATTTATTTTTGGGAGAATATGTGCTTAATTGAAGTTGTACCTAATTTTGAAAGTTAATTAATTAATTAATTAGGCGGGAATATTAATTAACTTTCAAAATTATGTACGACTTCAATTAAGCACATATTCTCCCAAAATTTGTCGGCTAAAAAAAAGCCATATCAAAACACATCGTTTGTGTATTTACTTCTCATATATATTTATGTATATGTGTGGTTGTGTGTGTGTGTGTGTGTGTGTGTGTGTGTGTGTGTATTGTGTATTTAGGCATCAAATTTTCTTGACAGACAAGGATTTAAAATTAAGTTTTTTTATAAACCTTTTTCATGTACACAAGCGTGATGTTGCAAATGAGGATAGAAGGCTGTATATAATTCAATCCATTAACCAACAGACTATTTATTCTAATAAGACATCAACTGCACGCAATGAACGCACTCATTGAAAACATTCAATGATCAGAGAATACATTGTGTACTATACATCCTCGACAATGACAAACGAAGGTTGAAAATACATGTACTTGGGATACAACACCAGTAATTTTGGATAATTATTATGCAGCTCCTTTGCAAACATGAAAAGGTTAATAAAGAGCTCCACTGTAAATCCTTGTCTATTATCTTTAATAAACTATATTTACAATATATAATTGCATTTCACTTAGCGCTAATACCCTTGAGAAAGGTATGAATCCTACTCTCCCTCCAGCTATGGAAAAATAGTAGGGCAGACTGGGCTCTTTAAGTTAGGCAACAGATCTAGGAGAAGGAAAACTCAAGGAGGAATTCAAACCTGTTGAACTCCGCTTAATAAATTGACCTTGTGTCACATCCTGCCCGTGCGGAGGGGTTGGTAAATATATATTTACAATATATATATATATATATATATATATATATATACAGGGGGGTGCAAAAGTAGGTATACAGTTATAAAAAAAACACATACAATACTCATTGCATTTATTAAACAAACAAATGTTACATATACATGTAATAACATTAATTATTATCATTATTATTAATGACACGTTAATTATTAGTCACAATTAAATATGGCTAATGACACAAAAATTTAACAAAATGAGGACACTTAAGATAATATGCTACTAATTTCATCTGTGTGATACTGTTATATATCTACTTTTGCACACACACCCCTATACATATATATATATAATCCAAAAGTCCAGAGAAGAAATCTTCCTTACAACATAGGTTTTTTTTTTAAACAACTTGTCGCAGTTTGAGAGCTCAATGTGTGCTCTTATTGTTAGAGTCACAGAGCAAATTTATAATTAAAGAAATAACAAAAGACTTAGAGATCTTGCATTATAGACTATTTCGGTGAGCTTAGACAAAATGTCTAATTCTCCCGACTCATCAGATGCGAATGATGAATTCTTTATTACTTTTAAGGCATTTGAAAACAGATTTTTTTTTAATATATATATATATATATATATATATATATATATATATTCTAGTATTCCCAAAATTAAGTTCTCCAAAGCATTGGGGACACAGGGAAAATGTTTGAGGATGCATATGTGTATATATTCGTATTTTTTCATCTTTATATATATATATGCGTGTATATATATATACATATATACGTGTGTGTGTGTGTGTGTGTGTGCCTGTGGGTGTGTGTTATGTGGGTGTGTGTGTATGTGTGTATTTGTATTAGTTTTCATATACTATATATATGTGTGTGTGTGTTCTTTTATTATGTACTGGAAATAAATAAATCTATATGCAAAAATCCAAAACTGTCCATTTTTCCAGCCGCCAAATTCGATTGTTAAATTGGTTTTGTCAACTGAGAAGAAATTCATGATCAACTGAAGAATTCAGAATTGGATTTCCTGGAAATGTTGGCATCTCAAAGACAAATCTGCCACTTGCCAATCATTTGAATTAGTTTCCCCAATGCAGATTTATTGCTTTTTTTTCTTCTTTTGTCTTTGTTTTCTCTTTCCACAGAAAATAATTAATTCCAGTTTCTTTTTCCGGTAATTTGACACTGTTTACCATCATTTATCTTGGACTTTTCAAAATCAGCAGCAGCAACAGCAGGAATATTTTGAAGGACGCCTTTCCTGACACATAGTTTAATCTTAATAAAATCAAAGGGATTCTTTTCTCTCTTTTCCTTTCTGTCTACTCGTTTTTGTTTGTCTTTTTTGTTTTGTTTTTTTTGTTTGTTTTATTTTTTTTTGGGGGGGGTTCAAAATAAATAAAAAACCAAAAAAAAAAACGAGTAGACAGAAAGGAAAAGAGGGGGTTGAAGCTGGTTGCTTAGAGGGATGAGAAGTCTTTGGTTTGTCTATAATAGTGACACACATCTTAAAACTTGATTTTTACAGCAAATTCAAATGTTTGCACAATTATGCCTGCATCTAC
>CM042165.1:58040003-58081427 GCA_023376005.1 Doryteuthis pealeii
ATATATATATTTATAGGTAAAATAAATGTTTCACTATTTTCATCAATAATACCCACTACATCAATGACTTTTATTTTAATCTTACAAAACCTTAATTATATATTTGTGTTCTTACATGGAAGAGAAGTTGCCAAAAAGTAAATAATAAAAGGGATTTGAATGTATTTAGGCATTATGCCAATGGTTGCCTGATCATAAAATGGCTCAGTGATTAGTGAGACTGTTTTTGCCAAGCAAGATAACCAAATTATGGTTGCGGCGGCCATTATAGCCTTACCTTATAGGTAATGGCATGTCTCAGAGCTGAACTTTGTATGTTGTATTCTTGTTTAGATTTAGGGAAGATTGAAATTTTCAGCTAGACTTTCACCAAACACAGCAGTGAGTTTGCTTTTTACAGAATTCTTTAGTATCATGATCTTGTGCCAGACTTAGATTAACTCAATAAATATTCATGTTGATTATATGTACAGGGTATTTTGGAAAAATTGATATCATTTTGTAATCCAATGACTTGATCAATTCTCATTTAGATGATCTCAAATTTTAGCATGTAATTTTTTTTTCTTGAACAATACAGTATCTTTGAGAATCTGTGTTATGCCTCAAAGATATGTGGTTCAAAGTTAACTGACCTGAAAGAATGTTAAAGTTTTTGAATAAAATAACTGGTGCATTATATCTTTTATTCGTTAATATATCAACACTGAAAATTTCATTAAATTCGGTTAATTCCTTGATTTTTTGATTTTTTTTTTAGGCGGGGTGACATATGATGGTGGAATTTATGTCTGTTAAGTTCAATTTAACCAAATAATCTTAGTCCCTAATCATATTTGGGAAATGAACCAACTTTCATATGGTTTCTGGAATTTCAACAAGTGAAAACATTGGAAACATTCAGAGATTTCACTTAAGAACAGCTGACATTTTGTGCAGAGATAAACTTTGATTCAGTGCATATTACAGCTTCTTGTTTTCTTCATCCTTAGCTTTTTGTTTTTGTTTCTTTTTCATTCATACATGCACGCACTCATGCACTCACACATGTGTACACACACACACACACACATGCATATGTACATACACACACACACGCACACACACACATGAGTGTGAACCCACACATGCATGCACAAACACACATATGAATACTCACATATTCTTTTTTTTTCATTTATACATGCACACACTCATGCATGAACATGTGTGCAGACGCACATGTGTGCAGACGCACATGTGCACACATGCATATATGCACAGACACACACACATGAATGTGAACCCACACATGCATGCACAAACACACATACACACATGTGCATATGCACACATACACACATATGAACACACATGCATGCACAAACACACATACATACACATGCGCACACACATACATGCACACACGCACGCATGTACACACATACACACACATTGACGCACTAATACAATAATACAAGCATACACTTATACTTTCATAGATAAATAGATTAATAAATACACATATACAAATATTTACAAAAGTTCACTCTCCCAAAGAAAAAATTCAAAAACATATATATATATATATATTTTATGCACACATACAAACAAAAAGCGCATTCGACATCATTTAAAAATGTAAACATGCAACACGAGAATACAGTTAAAAAAATGCACACATTTAACCATTTATTTCTATCATTTACTAACTATTTCATTTACCTGATGAATGCGTTAGCAGGAAACCATTGGTTGTAAATATTGTTCCCATGTAAATAAATAAAAGCTAAACCTTTTATTTGTTCATTCATATATATATATATATATATATATATATATATATATATATATATATTTATTTACCAACCCCTCGAGCAGGATGTAACACAAGGTCAATTTATTAAGCGAAGTTTAACAGATTAAAGAGCCCAGTCTGCCCTACTATTTATCCATAGCTGGAGGGAGAGTAGGATTTATACCTTTCCCAAGAGTATTAGCACTAAGAGAAAATGCAATTTCCACGTCCAGGATTTGAACTCAAGGTGACAAGTCTATTTCCCATGACTTTAACCATTACATATATATATATATATATATATACTTTTGAATTTTTCTATATAATTTTTATTTATCTGTGCATGTCTATACACACACACACACACACAGTTATGCACACATGCAGACATACACACATACACACACATATATATATATATATATATATATGGGTGTGTGAGTATGAGTGTGCATGTGTATGTGTATAGACATGCACAGACATACATATACAGACATACATATACATACATACATGTATAGAAATTCAACACATATATGTACATACACACACACACGCATATATATATGGGTGTGTGAGTGTGTGTGTGCAGTATGTGAATGTGTATGTGAATGTGTGTGTGTGTATAGACATGCACAGACATATATATACACACCTACATGTGTATAGATACAATACATTTATTCCATCGAGTTTTCCAATAGTCAAACCCCTGTGAAACTTTTCTTTTGATATGGTGTTATTAAATAAAAGAAAGAAAGAAATTTGCATGGGACAACTGAACAAAAATGATTGAAAATTGGTACTGACTCATATAGGCTAGACATGCGGTCAAAGAGGCTGACTCCAATCAATCTGCTGGTCATCTCAAACCCTAGCACCTACATGATTGTCCCAACTCTATTGCCCTTATGGCAAACCCCCAAGTCTTTTTATCATATGCTAGAAGGCGGTGGCTGAGGGTCTTAGTATCCTGGATATGACGTTAAACTGCATCCAATAGTGAAGTTCCAATTTTGGAGCTTTGGGGAGTGTGGAGTACCCCTTCATCGCCATTACTCCCAGGTCCACCCTGACCCTGAGTAGTAGTACCTGTTAGGGTCCTATCTATGGGTTAAATAGAAAAAAAATGAGTTAAAAAAGATGTGTTTAAAAAAGAATTTAGTTCAAAAAAAAGAATTTTCAGTACCCATCAAGAATGGATGGAATAAAATATCTTTGGCATAAAATAACCCAACAAGGGTTGACAAGCCATAAATTTTTTTTTAAATTGAAATATATATGGCATATGTGTGCATGTTCACAGGTTTATGAACATGCGCACACATATTTATACATATTCATATTCACTATCATACACATGTGCAGCACACACATACACACACATACACACACACACACATACACACATACACATACACTGATTTCTACAGTCACCAGCCCTGTTGTCTGAGGCTTTAGAATACACCGACTGCAGTGGGGTAAGAACCCCCCAATGGGCCACTTGTCGACCATGGGTGGCGACTTGTGATGCTTAAGGATGGAATCCTGGTGGATGAGCAGTCCATGACATGCAATACTCCACTTAGACCTTTACTTAGGCTAGATGGGCGGTCAGAGAGACCCTCTCCCATCAATCAGCAAGTCATGTCAAGCCCTAGCACCTATATGATTGCCTAACCCTTATTGTCTTTATAGCAACCTCCAACCCTTTTTATCATATGGGTGCTAGAAGGTGGTGGCTGAGGGTCTTCATGCCCTGGGAATGACATTAAACTCTATCTGATGGTGAGGTTCCAGTTTTGGAGGTCTGGGGAATATCGAGCACCCCTTCATGACCATTGCTCCCTGGTCCACTCTGACCATGAGTGGTAGTACCTGTTAGGGTCCCATCTATGAATTAAATAGAAAAATGTGTTTATAAAAAAAATTGAGTATCCGTTAAGAACGAAAACTTTATCGGCATTAAATGACCCACTGAGGTTGATATGTCGTAAAACAAACCAAACCAAACCAAACCAAAATCTACACTCACCCTCAGGATTACCAGATGATTACCAATACTCAGGACTCTTTACCAAGGGATTACCAAGGATCTAATTCCACTGGACAAGCGCTCTGGCTTAAGGCCTACAGGATGGCCCAAAAGATTGTAACACCTATATACACATATACTGTCACACACTTATACTGTCACAAACATATACTGTCACACATACTTGCATACACATATATAGCAATAGCATAATCTTTAACAGATCACTGCCGTCCCTCACAATACTATAACCTCACCACCAGAACCTTTCCTCTCATGAGCCCTCAAATGACTCATCAATCCAGCTGCAGATCCACAAAGTTTGATGCAAATATGACATAGGAAGGACATCCTTCCCATTGTATCAGATGGATCAGATGATAAAATTTTATGCTTATGCACCACCATATATACTCAGATATATACATACTCACATGCACATGCATACCCATGCACATACCATGCACTCATACATATACAAATATGCATACACACTAACTCACATACACACACACACTTTTATATCACATATGCACTCATTCATACATCATCATTTCAACTCCATCTGATTATTTTAATAATAATAATAACATAAATCCGTATACATTTTGATAAACAGACCGAAACACATGTGTAAGTGATATCGATAAATTTCATTTTTATCCATCTACATTTCTTTTCTTTACTCATTTTTTCCTCATATTGTCAGATTCATTTCCCATTCTCACATACACTCATATGCATAAACATAGTTATACATATGTAAACATCCACACATTTGCATGCATATGCATATACATATACATATCCCTGCATACATATCAACAGGTATGCGTTTATATACACATATATCTATATATCTATCTATATATATATATACATGTGTATGTATAGACACACATACAGATGTATATATATATATATATATATATATATATATATATATTATACTAAATCTAATTTTGGTTCCCTAAGACTTTTTTCCTATTTAGTTTAATGACACAAAAATTATACTAAATTATTCCTTACATTTAGGATTGAATTATGTTTGAAAAAAATTCTGTTGTAATTGGTTTTAATTAGTCGTAATTTGCAATTAAGTCAAAAACCTGACCAATCCCTTACTTTACTTTCTCCCTATCACTTTTTCCCCTCTATGTATCTCTTGATTACCTCCTCGTTATATAATCGTAGTCTCTCTGGGAGAGGAGAGAGAGAGAGAGAGAGAGAGAGACACATACACACACACAGGAGAATTTGAAATGGATTTCTATGTTAAATTTCACAAGCAGCAACCAGTAGCATAGGGTTCATCTGGAAGTATTTTTTTTAATTCTATTCATTTTGCTAACTCCCTTTTCCCTAATCTCAATTATCTATCTACCCAGAGCTGAATGGGTGACCCAACGTGTCATGTTTTGTCTAATCTATCTATCTATATATATATATATATACATGTGTATGTATAGACACACATACATATATATATATATATATATATATATATATATATATATATATATATATATATATATTGCATAAGTCTAACTAACTTGGTTAAATCTGTTTGTAAATGCTGATATCAGATAATTGTTAATTCAGAACTTCCTGTGAGTCTGAGAAGAATTTTATTAATGACAAGAAAATTATTGAAATTTGTGTTGACCTTAAAAATCCTCTTGATAAAGAGACTTTTGAAAGTTGTTAATAGACTGACCAGAAGTGGAAAGGTCAACAACAGAACAACTTTATAAAAAGGCGGTGGGCGAGGTTGGGTGTATATAAGAACATTGAATGTTTTATTTGAATTGCAAAAAGCCAGTCAAATAATAAAAAAAATTACAAGTTTCACATTCAGTCATATTTTTCTTTCTTTTTTTTTTCTATTTGAACATTCATTCATTTTTATTCTTGTAAATCTATTGACATATACAAAATGCCATCAAATGTCATTTCATATAAATTTCTCTTTTTTTCTTTTTATTAAATTTTGTATGAATTTATATTGAAACTCATTTACAATGAATTTCAATGAATTTCAATAGTAAACACTATTGACAATGTTTTGATATAGTAAAACTCATTGGCAATGTTTTTCTATAGAAAAATCATTAGCAATGTTTTATATAGTAAAAATTATTAGCAATGTTTTTCTATAGAGCAAAGTTTTTCTATAGTAAAAAATTAGCAATGTTTTTCTATAGTAAAATCCTTAGCAAGTTTTTCAATAGTAAAAATCATTGGCAATGTTTTCTATAGTAAAAATCATTAGCAATGTTTTTATAGTAAAATCTAGTGGCAATGTTTTCTATAGTAAAAAATAGCAATGGCAATGTTTTTCTATAGTAAAAATCATTAGCAAAGTTTTTCTATAGTAAAACTTAGCAAAGTTTTTCAATAGTAAAAATCATTAGCTATGTTTTTCTATAGAAAAATCATTAGCAATGTTTTTCTATAGTAAAAATCATTAGCAATGTTTTTCTATAGTAAAAATCATTAGCAAAATTTTTTCAATAGTAAAAATCATTAGCAATGTTTTTCTATAGTAAAAATCATTAGCAATGTTTTTCTATAGTAAAAATCATTAGCAATATTTTTCTATAGAAAAATCATTACGAATGTTTTCCTATAGTAAAAATCATTGGCAATGTTTTTCTATAGTAAAAATCATTAGCAATGTTTTTCTATAGTAAAATTTAGTAAAAATCATTAGCAATGTTTTATCATAGTAAAAATCATTAGCAATGTTTTTCTATAGTAAACATCACTGGCAATGTTTTTCTATAGTAAAAATCATTAGCAATGTTTTTCTATAGTAAAATCCTCAGCAATGTTTTTCAATAGTAAAAATCATTAGCAATGTTTTTCTATAGTAAACATTACTGGTAATGTTTTTCTATAGTAAATATCATTAGCAATGTGTTTCTATAGTAAAAATCATTGGCAGTTTTTCTATAGCAATGTTTTTAGGCTTTTTTTCAGTATATAGTATTCTATATTAAAAATCATTTACAATACATTCTAAATGGAATCAGTAAGCCAAGTTCAAATTCTGGATGAGGCAGTTTGTATTTCACTTAATACCCTTAGGAAAGGTATGAATCCATTTCTTCTCCCCCCCCCAGATATGGGTAAATAGTAGTCCTTTGGCCATGGTCAGGAAACCAGTTTAGGAGAATGATAACTCTTAATTGAAACCAGCTTTACTCTATTTAAAAATTAACCTTGCGTTCCATCCTGCTCAGGGTGCAGGGATTGGATACATACCTAGTTATTGTGTTGCATTATCATGCAATGGAAGAGGAAGCTTCCGGTAAAAAGACAAAGAGAAAGATAAAAATATATATTTTTAAAAAAGGGAGAACGGAAGAGAGGTCTTCCGGTCAAGAAGCAGGGAGAAGATGAAGAAATAGATTAAAGAAAAAAGGAAAACGGAAGCGGAATCTTCCGGTGAAGAGAAAGATAAAGAAATATATATGTCCGTTATCAGATGAAACGATAAAAATGTGTGGGCATATTTATTGTATAAAAAGGCCAGTGGATGAAGGGTGTCAAGTCAGTCCCCAACGAGCAGCCGAGAAGGTAACCTCGTCATCTCCCGTATCAACCACCCTCAGAAGTTCATTGTGAACACGGCGCTCTTCACCATCCTACCCTCGGGCATTTTCATTGTGAACACTTGTCGCCCCTCACCACCCACACACCGAAGAAAATAAAGACGGGTCATATTTTTATATATATGTGTCTGTGGTTTTATTGAAGTCCAGTCAAGCGGCTATATAACAATTGTTACATAAACAACAATAAATTAAACAAAACAATAAGTTTCAAAACTTAGCTGATACAATATATGGTGGACTCTCCTATAGTGAACAATAGATGAGGATCAGCAGTAATATATATTTACGCTCACATGAACAGGATGGGACACAAGTCCAATTTCTTAAGCAGAGTTTAACTGGTTTGAATTCAAAGCTATTATATATATATATATATATATATCAATAAAGGAAGAACTCAATACAGTAATCCCATAATAAATTTATTTCGACAAAAATTGGGGCTCATATAAATCTAAGTTGATTTAAACCGGCTCCCCAAGTTTTTGCCTCATCAGATGGGTAACAATTCACTTATGAACAAGCATATCACAAAAAAACCCAAAGAGCTGAATATATGTAAATTCAACCAAAAACAAAAAAATATTTAAAAAATTATATATATTTTTTAACAGTGTGGGAGTGTAACCATAGAAACAGGAAGTGAATGAAAAAAAAGATACATCTCAAAGTTGATTTCTAGGGTGTCCAGACAGACAAAGAGGTGACATGACAGAAAAAACAGAAAGTATATTAAAATATAAAAAGACAAGTAAAATAAAAAGATTTTAAATTTAAACATTAGAGTATAATGATGTATAAAAGAAAATACTAGTTAAGATATAAATAATAAAATAAATTAATAGAAGATAATAAAATTCTGCCCAGCCATTTACCCATAGCTGGAGGAATAATAGTTGGATTCATACCTTATGCAAAAGTATTAATGTTATGTGAAATGCTACCAGCCTTGCCCAGGATTTGAACTCGGCTAACTGTGTCTATTTCCTACAACAATAACCATTACATCATAGGCGCCTCCACATGTACATATATATACAATCATGGGCATCTTATGTGTTGTAATGGTTAGCAAACTAGATTCGCAGACCATTGATAGTGAGTTTGATTCTTACTGGATTCCCCATATTACTGGCCTTGTGCCACATCTAAGCTAAACTTAGTAAAATGGAGGCACATGGACTAATGGTTAGAGTTGTAGGAAATGGACTCGTCGACCCAAGTTCAATTCCTGGACAAAGCTGTTTATATTTCACATAGTGCTGATACTTTTGGGAAAGGTATGAATCCAATTCTCCTTCCAGCTATGGGTAAATAGCCTGGCAGACTGGGCTCTTTAACCATGGCTTGGTAACCAGTCTAGGAGAAGGAAAACTCTGAATTCAAACCTGTTAAACTCCGCTTAAAAAATTGACCTTGTTTTGCATCCTGCTCGTACAGAGGGGCTGGTAAATATATATATATATATACATATACAATCAACTGACAACTGGGAAAAGCTAGCATTGAAGAGAACTGACTGGAAAATTCATATGGATGATGGCTGTACCAGTTTTGAGAGTGAAAGAATTGAGCATGAAAACCTCAAGCGTCAACTTCAAAAGGGATACACCTGTCATATTGGAGAGAACATGGAGGGTTGGAAATGTCAGACATGTGGTCGAATTCTGCTTTCTAAGACTGGATATGTCAATCATAGGAAATCTCATCAGTGACAATTCCTGCAAACTCCAGGAGCAAACAATGTCAATCTGCAACAAAGTCTGTAATTCAGCTTCTGGTCTTAAGAGACATATGGTGGTGCATAAGCATCAAATTTTATCATCTAATCCATCTGATAGAACGAGAAGGACGTCCTTCCTATGTTATATTTGCATCAAGCTTTGTGGATCTATAGCAGGCTTGATGAGTCATTTGAGGGCTCATGAGAGGAAAGGTTCTGGTGGTGAGGTTATAGGATTGTGAGGGACTGCAGTGATCTGTAAAGATTATGCTATTGCTATATTCAATCATGTAAATTGCACAACTAAGAAATATTTTTCATTCATTTCGCTGAATTTTCATTCATTTTCATTCATTTTGCTGAATCAGCAATTAATAACCACCCTTCCTCAAATATTTTCAATATTCAATAAATTTCCCAGGAAAGGAACAATCATTTTGTTCTTGTGTATCGATTTCACCAACATGAAAGCCCTGTTCGAGATTCAAAGTATTCTGTTCCGTTTTTTTTTTTTTTTTTTTCACTTTCTTCAAATTTCCTCAATATTTATAAAGATGGGTGGAAATCTTCTAGTTTTTTGTGCTTTGTAGGAGAATTTCATTTTTGACCAAGCAGTCTATTTTTTTAAGTGAATATTGCATGTAAGAGACTTATAAATCATTATATTTAGTAATTGAACATAGAGCCATGTTTGAATATGTATTTAGTAACATATAAAATTCTATTCAAACCTTCACAATGTAAGTTTGTTGTTAGACTGCATTAAATAATAGCATATGTTCACCATGAGTACAAGTAAGTCCAAATTATGTATAAAGCAGCAAAACAGTGATAAAAGTTTTGGCACCAAAAAATTATGCACCATTTCACCAATGTATGAAAGCAATTTATGGTGATGTGAAAAATGTCTGCCAGTAAATTTTCTGTGCCAAAAGTTGTAATAGAGGCAGAAAAATGAGTTTGATGAGCAAAGACCAGGTGAAAAGCCAGAAATTCATACTTGTTGCTGCTGCTGCTGCTGCTGAACACCCTTCATACAAAAAAAAAAAACTGATTTAGCATCATAAGATTAATGCTTATTCCTGAAACAGAAAAAAAAAAAGTATCGAAAGGTCAGCATTTTTCATTTGATATTCAAGCTGAAGTTGCTGTGTGAAAATTGGATCAAAAGTTTGCCCTGTCAAAGAATATGCTGACTGTATCTCTGCCTTTGCAGAAGAATAAGACACTACCAAATGTATGGCACTAAACTACGTGATGGTGAGGCTCCTGTTCTGGAGATATGATCAGTGTGGAGTACCCCTTCATTGCCATTACTCCCAGGTCCACTGAGACTCATAGTAGTAGTACCTGTTAGTGTCCCAACTATGTGTCAAATAGATCTGTTTAAAAGGTATTTGTATTCGATAGGACCATATGTAAAAAAAATATCTTAAGAAACAACTACACAAAAAATGTAAATTTTGATGTATAATGAATGTGATTCTCTAACCTCTAAGTATAAAATATCCCTAGACAATTTGATATGCCGTTAAAATCAATCATCAATCAAAAATAAACTAAAAACCTTTTTTCATGGAAAAAGTAAATAAAATTTTCGGTTTGGTTTGGTTTGGTTTGGTTTGGTTTGTTTTACAGCATATCAACCTCAGTGGGTCATTTAATGCCGATAAAGTTTTGAAATAAAGTAATCATTAAATGGATACTCAATTTTGTTTATAAACTCATGTTTTTCTATTTAACCCATAGATGGGACCCTAACAGGTACTACCACTCTGGATCAGATTGGACCAGAGAGCAGTGGTGATTAAGGGGTGCTCCACATTCCCCAAACCTCCAAAACTGGAACCTCACCATCAGATAGAGTTTAACATCATTCCCAGGACATGTAGACCCTCAGCCACCACCTTCGAGCACCCATTAAAATTTTCGGAAAATACATTGCAATTTAGAAAACTATGCTGAAATTAAACTTGCAATTTTGTATATAAATATGTCTACTTCATTCAAATATCATTGTTGTCACTTCTGTTTGAAAACTTGTTTTATAGAATTGAATGATGTTGTTAGCATCCTTCCGTCTACTAAAGACGACGGCGTAGTGTCCATTTTTTTTTTTTAATTTGCAACTGCACGAGTGGTTGAACAGACCAATTTTTGAATGGCAATCTCTGGTGCAGTGACTGCAAACAAACAGTGATGCTTGCTGGAGTTGCTGTTGTCTCTCCTTCCTTCTGGCTCTCTTTTCTGTGGTGGCTTTTTTCCTCTCTTTTTCACTCCTTTTCGTTCCTTATTTGACGAGGAGGCGCCAGAATTGAATACCTTATATATTAATCAAGCCTTGTGCATATGTACAAATAAATATAGTAATGCAAATTTATGATATCTTAAATTCCTTATATGTGCAAGTGGTGTAATGGTGCATTTCACTTAGCGCTAATACCCTTGGGAAAGGTATGAATCTTACTCTCCCTCCAGCTATGGATAAATAGTAGGGCAGACTGGGCTCTTTAACCTTGGTTAGGCAACCGGTCTAGGAGAAGGAAAACTCTGATTTCAAAACATGTAGATCTCCGCTTAAGAAATTGACCCTGTGTCACATCCTGCTCGTGCGGAGGGGTTGGTAAATATATATATGTGCAATATCATCTTTTAAACTCATTAGGGCTGGTTTAGTTCAGCCAGTAGAGCATCCAGCTAGGAATCACAAGGTTCCTGGTTCGATACAGTCCTTCGCCAACTCAGCGTATGAGTAGCACAGGGATCTGTGCGGTAAAGTGAGGAGCTGACAGTAGGTGTGGCGCTCCACCTCAGATGCTAAAATAATCTCCTTGGTCTAGTGCTAGTGAGAAGGTAGGGTTGCCCATTTTCACACACCTGTTGATAAGGGGGATCGCAGGAAATTCTTCTAAAAAATCATATAAAATAAACTAATTATCCGATTTTAATAAAACTTTCGGTATATGAAGTAATAAAAGACGAACTTTTATTGTCAATAAATGTTTACTAAATTGAAAAGGCTAATTATTTTTTTCGTTAGTTTTTGTTTCGCGCATTGATCCCCCGTACAAATCATGCGCTTATGAAAAGGAGATAGACTCTCTCGCTGTATGGCTCATACCGACATTATGCTGCCCCGACAACTTTACTTTTTACTTTTATATATGCAATATCATCATTTTAACGTATTATATGTGCAATATGACGTCATTGTGACAAGATGTATGTTTTGTTTTAACATTAAATCAACTGTGATCTTTTTTAATTGCAGGTCGACCAGTAAAGATGGGCAAGTAGCCATAGGCCGAAGCTTGACCACCACCAGATGGCCTCTCGCCATTCACAGTATGGTGGCCATAGCAATGATCCCCAAACTCTATGGTCAAAGCAGCAGCAGCAGCAACAGCAGCAGCAGCAGCAGCAACACCCTCACCACCATCAACACCCTCACCACCAACAACACCACCCTCATCACCATCCGAATGCCCGTGAGATACCAAACTACCAAGTTATTAGGAAAGATGACTTCGATCATCGCCCAGTGTCTGTGACAAGCCATACGTCAAGTGAAACCGAAGACTCACAAAACCGTGACAGTCTAACCACTGTCCTTCTACCGTCATCCCCACTGGCGTCCTCAGTTAAATTAAACAAGAGGGACCAGGTATCCATTGACCTCTCTTCCTTGCCAGACATCAGCACAGAGCGGGCCCGTTTCAGGACTCTTGAAGAAAGTCGGCGCCAGATCTTCACGAAACGTTTCCCCAGTGCGCCTTACAAGCCGATCAAACCTCTGACGCGGAGGCCGTTCTGCGCTGTGTTCTGGAAGGGTGTACTCGTCTTCTTTGGTACTTTGCTCACTTTCTTTCCCGTCTATGTGTTCCTTATTGCTTTCTTTCCCATCTGCGTGTTCCTCAAGATGGTGATGGCTTCCTGCTGTTGCTGCTGCCAGGACTCACACGTGTGCACATGCTGCTGTGCTACTCACTTGACCCCGCAGGAGAAGATGTGGCTGCGATCGCCGCCTTTGAACAGTGCCGTCATCCAGACTCTGGTAATTGTCGAGCACGGTCTGGACACACCGACCATCAAAGACCTTCTCTATACTCGCTTGATCATTGCCGAGAAACGACGCAATCAGGCCACTTTCCCGCGGCTCGTTCAAAAAGTCGTGCCTTACTGTACAGGCTATGCATGGGTGTATGACGAGGATTTCAACTTAGAAAATCATATTCACACTCTTTCGGACTTCATCCACACGGAGGAAGAACTACAGGACTTTGTCTCTGAAATGGCCAGTAAGGAGCTCAATATGAATCACCCTCTGTGGGAGGTGCAAATCATCCACAACTTTGGTCCGAGCAGGGAAACACTCATCCTCTTCCGCATCCATCCTTGCTTGTCCGACGGCGCTAGCCTTGTTCATGTTTTCTTAAAAGCATTTGTAGATAACCAACCAAACTTCAGCCCCGCCCGGCGGTTCACGAGAAGTCGGGTTTGCATGAATTATCTTTGCAGCTTCTTGCAAGGACCGTTCATATTCTTACGGAAGTGGCTCTGCACAAAAACAGACTTCAACCTACTCCACGGGAATCACGTGCATTTGTCCGGCCGGAAAATCGTGGCTTGGTCCCAGCCGTTCAACCTGTCCGTGGCGACCCGCGTAAAACAGATTGCTAGATGTACGTTGAACGATTTATTTATGTCACTTGTAGCCGGCGGTCTGCGCTCGTATCTACAACAGAACGGTATCGGTAATCCATACAACCTCAAGTGTATCATTCCTGTCAGTCTCCGAACACACACCAACGACATGAGCCCCCACTACGTCTTTATCAACAGTTCCATTCCAACCAATACCGAAGGTGCCATCCCTCGCCTCTGGAGAGTCAAGTGCAGCATGAACGAATTCAAATCGTCGACGGAGCACCTGGTATTGAATGGAGCAACGTGGATTACTAGTCACATGTTGCCCGAGAGCTGGCACAATCGTATATGGTCAGGAATTAATAACCACAGCACATGCCTGATCTCCAACATGGCAGGGCCTGAAAATATGCTGACCTTGGACGCTAAGGTTGTTCGAAGCATCATGTACTGGATGCCGACACCTGACCAAGTGCCCATATCTGTGTCTTTTTTCACCTACGCTGAACAGTTACGAATGTCTGTGATAGGGGATCGTTCTGTGCTTCCCAACCCTGAGTTTCTCACCAAGTATTTTGTGTTTCAGGTCAGTGGTTTCAAGACATTTCTTTCTTTGATTCCAAGCACTTGGATTTTTTGGTGTGTCTTTTTAAATTTGCAGTGCTGTTTGAATTTTTGTTTTATTTTCAGGTATTTGCAAGATTTACTTATATGCATGATTAATGTTACCTGAATTTAATTAATGTCACCTGTATTTAATTAATGTTACCTGTATTTAATTAATGTTAATGTTGATCAATTCCCAACTCAAATTTCTTCCCACTGAAAAAAAAATAAGTGCAGATTCTTCAACAAACGTTTTTTAAGTATTCAACACATACTTAGACGAATATCCTCATCTTTCTTATTTTTATGACTAGGTTTCGGCTCTTTCTCAGTATTATTTGAAGTTCTGAGATGAAACAGTATATTATCTCATTTTTTTTTATCATAATGTTTCGACCTATTTAATCTCCGGCCTCCCTCAAGTGTATGTTGAATACATGGGTCTTTAGAAGCTGCATGCCACATTTTTCTTCATTTCTTCAACAAAGACATCACAGATTAACACATTTCCTACGACGATAACCATTACACAACACAACTCTCTTTCTCTCCCCTCTCTCTCTCTCTCTCTCTCTCTATATATATATATATATATATATATATATATATATATATATAAAATCTCAAATAAATATTTTCGTATTAATTTCCCGTTTCGTGCGTTACTATAGTAACGGGAAATTAGTACCATAATATTTTATTTGAGATTTTAAATCTGCTCGGGTAATTTATCATTGAGCACTTTTATATCCAAGCACTTTCCATAGTTTCTATTCCCCATTATATATATATATATATATATATATATATATATAATATATATATATATATATATATATATATATAATAGACTGGTTGAATAACAGTAAGAAAGTTTCTAAATTCAAGAGAAACTACGAGAATTTAAGAAAACTATTCTTACAAAGAAAAAGCACAACGTGACTTTGACAGGATACTGAATGCAACTTACAAATGAAGAAAGTCGAAAAATCTATCGGCAGAAATCATCATCATCATCATCATCATCATCAAAGTTTGTCGACAGCACGGATTCCCTTGAATCTCTCTCTTTGGTAAGTTCCCTAGATGGCATCCATTGTGGACACAAAGCTGATGAATGTAAGTTTTTTTGTTAGCAAACACTGGTGTGTCCATGTGTAGGATTCTACAGGAAAACGTCACTTATGAGTTCGCCCTTTCTTCTCCGGCAGTGCCCCAGCGTGTCTTATTCGTCTTATTTGGATGACTTGCAGGATAAGGGTAAGTGGTCGTACAGATGCTGATTTTTAGGGTGCTGCTTTGTTCAAAATGGCACGCAGCACCCTTGTGTAATTTACATCTAGCCTTTTCTCCAGGTGTCTATGAAACAATCAAGGTATGTCACACTACACAGCTGGAAAAACTACGTACTGAAATTACCGCAATTAACAATTCACACATCTCCAAATTAAAAGATAAATTACATTCACTATGAAACAATAGCACATGGAAATATATTGGTAGAACTAATCTTATTCACAACATATCTAATACTGAACTTAATCCCGTTGAATATGAAGCCCTCCAATTCGGTCTCAAATTCGTTACTGATTTTAACAAACACAACATAACTAGAGTAATCAATATGAACTACAGACATAATGATTCGGATTTCCAGAAAAGTTTCGTGCAAGGACTAATCGCCGCAACCACTACCTGTGACAGTGATGATCCTGTCCTACTTTTACCGCTCTAAAAGATTTGTCGAATAACAAAAAGATCCTTAATACATCATCAGATAAAGGTGGAGGTGTCGTCATCATGAGCTCCACACAATACAAGGATAAAAATGTCCGAACTATTAAGTGACCAAAATACCTACGAACAAACCATACAATAGTACTGGAACGGATACAGCTTGAAAGAATTCCCTATTTATTCTAACAGACATCATTACCTGTGCGTAAGTTGACAGCACATCCTCCTCCTCCTCCTCCTCCCCCTCCTCTCATCATCATCATCATTATCATCATCAAGTTGTGCATAGGTCACCATGACTCGTCCTCGTCAACCATCCCTATCCGTGCAAAGCTGATCGATGTAGGTTTTTGTTGGCCGACCCATACTGGTGGGCCCATGTGTAAGTGTCCACAGGAAAATGTCTCTTATAAGCTCGTCCCTGCCTAGTTAAAAAAAAAATATGTATATTTCAATATTGCAATGATGTATATTTCTAAAAAAGAAGAAAATATTCAGAATGTCTTTATTTTTCCTTCTAGGATCATGACAAATCAAGTATTAGGAGAACATTTAGATTTGTGGACATTTATTCTTATATATATATATATATATATATATATATATATATATATATATATATATGGTTTGTTTAGAATGGCTTTTTGCCGATAATTTTTTGGAGAATAAGTGTTTAATTGGAGTCGTACCTAATTTTGAAAATTAATTAATTAATAATGAATTAGGCGGGAATACCTATTAAATGTATGGCTAAACAAATCGAGAAAAATCAATCTCTGTATGTACATTTCGGCCTATTAGGCCTCATCAGCAGAGCTATAGATCGGAAGACCGCCCTGTGCGTGATTTGAAACCGGACTGCCAAGCTGACAGGCCGATCCCATAACCCCAACACCAAACGAACTTCTTAGATTTTATGATTTTTTTAGAGTAGGTTAACATTCCTCTTCTAGTGACTTTTATTACACGACGATGTGGTAAGTTGTAAACAAGGTTTGTTTAGAATGGCTTTTTGCCGATAATTTTTTGGAGAATAAGTGTTTAATTGGAGTCGTACCTAATTTTGAAAATTAATTAATTAATAATGAATTAGGCGGGAATACCTATTAAATGTATGGCTAAACAAATCGAGAAAAATCAATCTCTGTATGTACATTTCGGCCTATTAGGCCTCATCAGCAGAGCTATAGATCGGAAGACCGCCCTGTGCGTGATTTGAAACCGGACTGCCAAGCTGACAGGCCGATCCCATAACCCCAACACCAAACGAACTTCTTAGATTTTATGATTTGTTTAGAGTAGGTTAACATTCCTCTTCTAGTGACTTTTATTACACGACGATGTGGTAAGTTGTAAACAAGGTTTGTTTAGAATGGCTTTTTGCCGATAATTTTTGGAGAATAAGTGTTTAATTGGAGTCGTACCTAATTTTGAAAATTAATTAATTAATAATGAATTAGGCGGGAATACCTATTAAATGTATGGCTAAACAAATCGAGAAAAATCAATCTCTGTATGTACATTTCGGCCTATTAGTCCTCATCAGCAGAGCTATAGATCGGAAGACCGCCCTGTGCGTGATTTGAAACCGGACTGCCAAGCTGACAGGCCGATCCCATAACCCCAACACCAAACGAACTTCTTAGATTTTATGATTTGTTTAGAGTAGGTTAACATTCCTCTTCTAGTGACTTTTATTACACGACGATGTGGTAAGTTGTAAACAAGGTTTGTTTAGAATGGCTTTTTGCCGATAATTTTTTGGAGAATAAGTGTTTAATTGGAGTCGTACCTAATTTGGAAAATTAATTAATTAATAATGAATTAGGCGGGAATACCTATTAAATGTATGGCTAAACAAATCGAGAAAAATCAATCTCTGTATGTACATTTCGGCCTATTAGGCCTCATCAGCAGAGCTATAGATCGGAAGACCGCCCTGTGCGTGATTTGAAACCGGACTGCCAAGCTGACAGGCCGATCCATAACCCCAACACCAAACGAACTTCTTAGATTTTATGATTTGTTTAGAGTAGGTTAACATTCCTCTTCTAGTGACTTTTATTACACGACGATGTGGTAAGTTGTAAACAAGGTTTGTTTAGAATGGCTTTTTTGCCGATAATTTTTTGGAGAATAAGTGTTTAATTGGAGTCGTACCTAATTTTGAAAATTAATTAATTAATAATGAATTAGGCGGGAATACCTATTAAATGTATGGCTAAACAAATCGAGAAAAATCAATCTCTGTATGTACATTTCGGCCTATTAGGCCTCATCAGCAGAGCTATAGATCGGAAGACCGCCCTGTGCGTGATTTGAAACCGGACTGCCAAGCTGACAGGCCGATCCCATAACCCCAACACCAAACGAACTTCTTAGATTTTATGATTTGTTTAGAGTAGGTTAACATTCCTCTTCTAGTGACTTTTATTACACGACGATGTGGTAAGTTGTAAACAAGGTTTGTTTAGAATGGCTTTTTGCCGATAATTTTTTGGAGAATAAGTGTTTAATTGGAGTCGTACCTAATTTTGAAAATTAATTAATTAATAATGAATTAGGCGGGAATACCTATTAAATGTATGGCTAAACAAATCGAGAAAAATCAATCTCTGTATGTACATTTCGGCCTATTAGGCCTCATCAGCAGAGCTATAGATCGGAAGACCGCCCTGTGCGTGATTTGAAACCGGACTGCCAAGCTGACAGGCCGATCCCATAACCCCAACACCAAACGAACTTCTTAGATTTTATGATTTGTTTAGAGTAGGTTAACATTCCTCTTCTAGTGACTTTTATTACACGACGATGTGGTAAGTTGTAAACAAGGTTTGTTTAGAATGGCTTTTTGCCGATAATTTTTTGGAGAATAAGTGTTTAATTGGAGTCGTACCTAATTTTGAAAATTAATTAATTAATAATGAATTAGGCGGGAATACCTATTAAATGTATGGCTAAACAAATCGAGAAAAACTTTTGAACGTTGTTTTTTTTATATCATGAAGCATGGAAAATGAACAAATGAACAAAAACAAAAAGCAGAACAAAAAAAAACAGAGTTTCAATACAGTTGTTGTTCTGTCCCTGGTTCGATTTATTCCGATATTTCGGGTGAACCTTTTTTGGTTGATTTCACTTTTCCATACACAGTCAACATACCATGATAAAAGGTGAAGGTTTATCTGAAATATCGC
Organism: Doryteuthis pealeii; assembly: GCA_023376005.1. Classification (NCBI taxonomy): domain Eukaryota; kingdom Metazoa; phylum Mollusca; class Cephalopoda; order Myopsida; family Loliginidae; genus Doryteuthis; species Doryteuthis pealeii. The sequence goes on from CM042165.1 coordinate 58,059,346, forward strand.
AATAAATCGAACCAGAGACAGAAGAACAGCTGGATATTAAAACTGTTTTTTTTTTCTTTTCTGTTATTTTTTTTTTTCTTTTTTTCACTTGTTCATTTCCATGTTTCATAATACCAAAAAGAAAAAAACAACGTTCACAAGAACAAGGTTTATACGCAATCAACTATATATATATATATATATATATATATATATATATATATATATATATATATATATATGCGGATTAATATTGACGCCAAGAGAGGTTAGTGGCTCTTGAATGTTTAAGAATGATTTCTATTGTTCCTAAAATCAGAATTGATCGATTCTTACTTCTCATATTCCATCAATAGGTAAGATGATGCAAAGATGACCGACATTTTTATGATTTCTTTGTTTACATCATCTGATCCACTTTCCTTGTGTCTCGTAATAAAAACTGGACATCTTTTTTTTTGCAGTTCATCAAACTGTACGATTTTCAAGTCAGCTTCATAAATTATTTGTTCATAAGAAGTGAGAATGAACTTGAAAAAAATATACACAGTTATTGATTTATCAATGCTATTTTTGCTTCCATTAGAATTAACAAAAACAAGATGTCTTGCAATCATTCAGAAGGCATTATATATATATATATATATATATATATATATATATATATATATATATATATATATATATATATATAATATGTAATGGCTGTCAACTCGTATTCGATTAAGACCATTTCCTGTTTTTTTGTTTTTTTTTTGTTTTTTTTTGTTTTTTTTCATCATTATCATAGTTAGGTGCCAGTAGCATTTGACACTCTATCCTTGTGTTTTCTCAGATGACTCACCAGGCCAGCTCTGGAGAGACATACTCTTCCACATAAACTACGTAGGAACTTGTCCACTTTGAATGTTGCTGGGCTAAAAATTAACATTTTCTAATAGCCCGCTTCGATTTTTAGTGTTTAATTCGGTTGGTCTAAGCAGTCCTTAAACCTCAATTTTAATGAAATTTTCAGTTTTGATTTATCAATGAATTAATTTTATAATGCATTATTTATTTTATTTCAAAACTTTAATTAGGTATTTCTGCTATGATAAATTAATATATAAAATTCATTTAAAATATGAGCAGCATGATGTTAAGTTTATTTTGTAAACATGGATTTAATGCCATCTTTAAACAGCGTTTACGGCCATACATGATCAAAATTGAACGAAAAAAATCGTTTTAAATGTATTAGAAATAAATCACATGTGTAATATGATTTTGATTTTTTTACTGATGCTCATTATGTTTCTACTTTTCGACTTAGACAAAAATTTGACCTTAAATAATCGATTTAATTAATTTTAATTTGGGTATACCTAATATATGAAGAGATTAGATATGCTAAGTGTGTGTGGGGTGTGTATATATGCGAGCGTGCGCATGTGTGGGTGTGTGTGTGTGCGTGCGTGAAAATGAAAAAAGGAATATTACGAAAGCTCTTGAATGTGAATTTCCTCCTCTGAAAGGTGATCGCTGAGAATTAGCTTGTCATTTCTCTTGAATGGTCTGCTTAGGTAGTGCTGGAATGAAAAGTCATTTACATATTCATGAAAGTTGGCCACAGGTGAATAATCAAATAGCTACAAATTGTAACAACACCTGTCACACCTATGGAAAAGAATGCAAGCCAATAAGGAGAGCTTAAAAAGCTATTTACCCAACCCATATACCACAAACAGGATATGATACAAAGTCATCCTTTAAGTGGAAAACAGCTAGTTTGCATTCCAAGTTTTCCTTCTCTTAAACTGGATACCAAAACCAAGGCTAAAGAACCAAGTCTGCCCTACTATTTACCCATAGCTGTGGTGGGAGGAACAGATATATTCATGCTTTTCTTAAGTGAAATGGGAACTGCATCATCTAGGAGTTGAACTCAGGTTGCTGATTCCAATCTATATCTTATCCTAATGGAGATTGTGTGTTTGTCTGTAACTGAAACTATATTACTACTCAAGTCACAATTCCCTTAGTTATTTACGTTACATTCTCAATGATTTTATTTTTTATTTAAACCTCAATTATTAATAAAATTATTTTACATTATTAATACTGCTGACTATATCTACATGATATTTACCACATACCTCACATCGGAATTCCCCCTCAATAAACGCAGCCCTGCCCCTTTAAATCGAGGGGGCAGTTATTGCCTGGTGGGTGGCCCCCTGGGATCAATCTTGTTAATTAGATCAATGGTCCAGAGGCCGAAGCCACTGTTGACTATATCTACAGATTAGTCACATGCAATTGTATTTATATATACAACAAAATAGCGGTTTACAGTATGAACAGGAAAGCTAATTTGCATATCGATATTAAAAATTTGATTTTAATAAATATGTACACAGTATTAAGGATTTCTAATTGTTTGGTATTATCTTAATGAATATGAGTGAAAATCTCAGGGATAAATCTTAAAAGAAATCCATTAACAAGAAGAAACTGTAATTTTATTATTTACTTCCTATTTTAACTAAATAGTTAAATTAGGAAAATTTCACAATGAAAGTGATGGAAGAGTTTCAGTTGTTCTATCTTTTGATTATACCCTCCTCTGTTTCAAATCTTTTTATCTGAATTCTTATTTAGTTTCATTAGCCGTTCTAATTTAATATAGTATTTTATTACATTAAAACTTAAATATTTGTACCAAGAGGATGTATATATTTGCTAGTTTCAATAACCATTGCACTATACACACCTCACTTGTAAGACTAAGATGGTGGATGGTCTGTCTATCTTGAGCAAGAATAACCTAGTAGAGTCCCTCCTTTTCTAGGTCTACAGCTGGTTTGGAGCTTAAAGAGCCTACTATTGACCCATAGCTGGAGGGAGGGTAGATTTATTTGCTAATTAGATGCCTCGAATTACATATCACCAATAAATAAGTACACCCATAAGAATTTTTTATAAAAGGTTAATTTGCTGGACAAGTGTCTGGTAATCAAGGGCTACGCTGACTTATACATACACACACACATATATATATATATATATATATATATGTGTGTGTAAAAAAAAAAGAATCAGATGGGCCTGGAAATAAACAAACAGGCTAATGCTTAGAGGATAAGCCAAACCTGGAATGATAATCAGAAACTGTTGAACAGACACACACACATAAACACACACAAACACACAGAAAAAAACACACACACAAACACAGGCATATACCCCCACACACACACACACACATAGAATTTGGAAGATATAAGACACAAAACGAAATAGACGGTCACTAGCAACAGCTTCAGTTTTGGAAATCTTCTGTAGAAGAAATGTTTATATATCGAAATATTAAGAATAAATGACAGGTTAACAAACAACACCATAGTTACCTTATTTTTCTTTACACTTGCATAGTGATAGCCATCAAAACTAACTACTAAACCAATATATATATATATATATATATATGTAGCTCAGTTGGTAGAGCGTTTGGCTAGAAACCACAAGGTTCCTAGTTCGATACCGGTCCTCGCCAACTCAGCGTATGAGTAGCACAGGGATCTGTGCGGTAAAGTAAGGAGCTGGTGGTAGGTGTGGCGCTCCACCTCAGATGCTAAAACAATCTCCTTGGTCTAGCACTATTGAAAAGGGGATAGACTCCCTTGCTGACTGGCTGATACTGACTTTAGGCTGCCCCGACGACTTTACTTTACTTTATATATATATATATATATATATATATATATATATATATTAACAACACTCTTTTTTCGTCTATATATGAGAGTAGATTATACTGATGATGGTATGAATAAATTTTGAAATATCTAAAACACTACAAGTGATTCTAGTTTGCCAATTGATTCTCTGAAAAAAAAATTAAATTACTTTTATCTTTTATGGATTAAATACTGAAAGATATTTAGATTAAAAAAGTTTTAAATCTAAGATTATGTTGGTTTTATCATTCTTCTAAGCCTAATATTGGAAAAAGCATTTATTTTACACAATAAATATTTATTTTTCAATTTACTTAAACCAATATTTCTTCATTAATCACATAGAATGGATATTATACACTGAAATTTTCAGATCAAAATTCAGCAAATAACAACAGACATAAGTAAATCAATAAGTCTGTGGAAAAAGATTTAGTTTCCATAAAATGTTCAACTTTCAAATCTCCTTCTTGGTTAAACTCAACTTAATGGACCTAAATTCCACCATCGCATGTCACCCTGACGAAAGAAAAAAAAATACCAAAAATCAGGGAATTAAACAAATTTAATGAAATTTTCAGTGTTGATATATTAATGAATAAAAGATATAATGCACCAGTTATTTTATTTAAAAACTTTTACATTTTACCAGGTCAGTTAACTTTGAACCATGTATCTCTGAGAATCTGTGTTACACCTCAAAGATATGTGGTTAAAAGCAAACTGCCCTGAAAAAATGTTAGTTTTTAATTAAAATAACTGGTGCATTATATATTTTATTCAATAATATATCAACACTGAAAATTTCATTAAATTCGGTTAATTCCTAGATTTTTTTTTTTTTTTTTTTTTTTTTTGTTTTTTGGCAGGATGACATACAATGGTGGAATTTAGGTCCGTTAAGTTCGATTTAACCTCCTTCATTGTCAATGCACTTAATCCAACGTTTCTTTATTAATCATTTAAATCAGACATTATTATACACTGAAAATTTCAGATCAAAATTTCAATAATATTTATTTCAGGCTATGGATTTATTGATCCACTTTTGTATATAAATTCATTTTGATCTGATAATTTTCATTTGTCTAAAATTCTTTGTGGATTTAGGATTGATAAAGATAAATTGGATTGACTATCAACATTTTTGACCTTGTTGACCTGTTTGATATCACCGAACCTCCCCCCACACACACACACACACCACCACCCCACATGTTTTTGGATTGTTTCACTGAATGATTGTTTTTTGACCTTTTTCCTTTTTCAAACCAGAAATAAATACAATCAGGAATAACGCAGTGAAAAAGGCTTGAAAATCCTTAACAGAAAAAAAAAAGAAAATGAAACATACTAAAACAGAGAGAATTTATTGATTTCTTTGAAGAGGATTTTATCATTGGAATTAGCAGTTGGTTGGTTGGTTGGTTGGTTGGTTGGTTGGTTGGTAGGATGGGTTTTTACGGCATGTCAACCCTTGTTGGGTCATTTTATGCCAAAGACATTTTTGTTTTATTCATTTTTGATTGGTTGGTAGGATGGGTTTTACGGCATGTCAACCCTTGTTGGGTTATTTTATGCCAAAGACATTTTTGTCTTATTCATTTTTGATGGGTACCAAATTTGTTTTAAACATTTTTTCTATTTAACCTATAGATGGGAACCTAACAGGTACTACCACTCCAGGTCAGAGTGGACCAGGGAACAATGGGAATGAAGAGGTGCTCTACATTCCCAGGATCTCCAGAACTAGAACCTCACTATCAGATAGAATTTAATGTCATTCCCAGGACATAAATGATCCTCAGTCACCACCTTCTAGCACCCATATGATAAAAAGGGTTGGGGCTTGCCATAAGGGCAATAGGGTTGGGGCAATCATATAGGTGCTAGAGGAGACCTGGGAGCAACGGTGATAAAGAGGTGCTCCACATTCCCCAGACCTCCAGAACTGGAACCTCACCATCAGATTGATTAACATGATACCCTGGACAAGGAATTAGCTGAAATATTGTTGAGTTTAGATAACGTTTTCATTGAAAGGTTTGAAAACAAAGAAGTTGAAAAGAAAAAAGCAATTTAGACAAAAAAGTTTACAAAGTTACACTTCACTTAAAGATTGGCCTTGTTTCACATCCTTCTTATGGCAAAGGTATTCAGTAATACATACAAGGTAAAACTTATTAAGTATTCAGTAAGGATTAGATGTGGATTTAGGATTGATAAATATAAATTGGATTGACTATCAACATTTTTGACCTTGTTGACCTTTTTTCAGAGAATCAATTGGCAAACTAGAATCACTTGTAGTGTTTTAGATATTTCAAAATTTATTCATACCATCATCAGTATAATCTACTCTCATATATAGAGTGTTGTTAATATAAAAAAGTAAAGTAAAGTCGTTGGGGCGGCCTAAAGTCGGTATCAGCCAGTCAGCAAGGGAGTCTATCCCCTTTTCAATAGCGCTAGACCAAGGAGATTGTTTTTAGCATCTGAGGTGGAGCGCCACACCTACCATCAGCTCCTTACTTTACCGCACAAATCCCTGTGCTTCTCATATGCTGAGTTGGCGAGGACTGGTATCGAAATAGGAACCTTGTGGTTTCTAGCTGAACGCTCTACCCACTGAGCTAACCCGGTATATATATATATAGTGACAAATGACATAGCATGTATTTACCCAAACACTCCGCCACGGACAGGATGTGACAAAAGATCAACTTTTAAGCTGAGTGAAAGTGGTTTTAAGAAATTTTGTCCAACTATTTACCTATACCTAGGTATAGAAGAGATGAATTCATGCTTTTCCTGTGGGAATTAGCGCAAATTTAAACGCAATCAGCCTCGTTCATGATTTCAACTCGTATCATCGATTCCATTTACTACGTTATTACCAACACAGGAACATGTATCATACATCAAAATGAAGCTGGTCCTCTGTGGATCACATCCCTACTTCTCCACACTGTCACCGTTTCTCTCAATAGCAATGTTCCACCTTCGAATATTTATCCCCGTCCTCGTAAAATTCTGTTGACTGTTATTTGAGCCACTTCGTCCCTACATGTTTCACTGGAATAATCACTATCATCTCTTCAGACCCATGAAAGAGGGTTTGAGACACAAACATTATTCTAATAATGTGTCGACAGGCATGGTGAACAAGTGCAAACTTGAAAATAATATCAGGCACCTATTTGTACAAATGTCTATATATAAATTTTCTTCTAGGACTAAATCCCCGACCCCATCACAAAATCCCTTAATGGCTTTATTGAAAATTAAGAAAATGACTAATTTTAATTATTGTTAAAGAAGCAAATTTAAAAGCACAAAACTAAATGCTATTAAAAATCGATTTTTGATTGTAAGATCAACATGAATATTTGACTCAAATAATCCAGTAATTGATAAGCTGGTCTTATAAAAGAAATATCAAACTTATTCTCTTTTTATTTACACAAAATTACTCAAATATGGCTCATGGATACAATAATGGGTCATTCTTTGTGGACAGAAAGACAAAAAAGTAACAATCCATTTTGTTGATATGAGGGGATTTGGGGAATCTGAAATAATTATAAACTTTTGCTGTTACCCTTTGTGTGCAATAAGTACTCATTGGAATGACATTTGAAAGAAACGGTGGAAACTAAGTGTTGAGGTAAGTAAATTTTTTTCATGGTCAGATTCTCTAGGTAACACAAGGTTTATATTCATAATTTTGAAAACAGAAAGGATTTTTTTTCTGGTGAAAAATCACAATGAATAAAATGGTAAATAAAATAAAACAATTTCAGAACGACTTTTAAACTTTCATTTAACCTTTATTTCAATAAGAAAAGAAAAAGAAACCTGAAAAATTCAATAATCCCTTTGTATTTATTACAACTCATTAACCAATCTTTTTAAACATCTTGTTGAACTTTGGCCTTACTTAAAGTCGGCCATCTTATTTTTGTTTTACTCCCGAGTTTCACAATACATTGTAAACTTTACCAAACCATTTTGCTTATCTTTTTTGTGATGGTCACAATTTTACTTTTGATTCATTTTATGGTTATATTCTTGTATATATTCTTGCAACAGGACCTGCTCATTGCCATTCTAAGTTTTTTGGGGGTTTTTTTCTAATGGTTTCTACAAACTTTGTTAACATCAGTTTGCTCTTTAATATCTTTTTGTGATTTTTTTTTTCTTATCTGTTTTTTTTTTTTTTTCAGCTAATGTTGTAACACAATCCTTTCCTGTGTGTGCATGTTGCATGGTCCTTAGTTTGAAAGCCAAATTGTTTGTTTAAGCTTTATGTTTCAGCACTGAAGATGACTGTTTCAAGGATCATATTCTTTTCAGGACCAACTTAATCTCTTTATTCTGAAAGAATATATTTACTCAGCCAAAATCTCGTCATGGGCAATTCTTCATTTTGATTTCTGCTTCTTTGGAGGATTCCACGGAGATTGATTGTCTCGATTTTTAGTACAATGTCAATCAAAGTGTCAATCTATAGTAATGCACATTGATCCCTATATAAAAGTAAAAAAGTAAAGTCGTCAGGGCAGCCTAATGTCGGTTTGAGCCATACAGCGAGGGAGTCTATCCTCTTTTCATTAGTGCTAGACCAAGGAGATTGTTTGTTTTTTTGCGTCTGAGGTGGAGCGCCACACCTACCATCAGCTACTTACTTTACCACGCAGATCCCTGTGCTTCTCATACGCTGAGTTGGCGAGGGCCAGGATCGAACTAGGAACCTTGTGGTTGCTAGCCGAACGCTCTACCAACTGAGCTAACAGTGGTCAGGAATTAATTTTTCCCAGTTGAATTAGGTGAAAGTTACTCTGAGAGAAAAAAAAATTGATAATAACTTTTCTCAAGTATTCAAGGTGGTTTTTTTCCTTATAATCTATTGAAACAATACAACACCATTTCCAGATTGATTTCAATCTTTCTTAGATAGAAGACAGCTAAAACCAGATAAAAAATAAAGACTATTGTTATATGGTAGAACTTAGCTATCCACAACTGGTCCAGTCTGGAAGAATTTCATGCTCAAAACTTTTACTAAACTAAAATTTATGGGCAAATGAATTTTAAAATATATTAAAATGATCGACATAGACAAAACAAAAATCTTTAATTGTGTTTTCAAAATTTAAAAAAAGTCAATGTGTTGTATACCAACATTTGTACACCCCACATCAGATATACAAACCGTAAGAGAGTTCTTGGATGAGAGAGAGAGAGAGATACAGATTAGAGAGAGAGAGAGAGAGAATGATCTTACTTGCTTTTGATTCTCTGGTTATCTGTTGTTGGCTAATTGAGTTCTTCTCTGTTCTTCTTAATTCTTCTACTAAGGGTCGGTTTTCTTCTGGGTTGATTTTGGTCATTGTAATTAAAACAAGAATACAAATCAGAGAAAGAGTGAGAGAGGGGGTGATCTTACTTGCTTCTTTTTAACTTCATTACTCTATTGCTTTGATTATCTGTTGCTGGTTCCTGTCTAGCTGAGTTCTTTTTAATTCTTCTACTACGGGCTGGTTTTCTTCTGGGCTGATTTTGGTCATTTTAATTAAAACAAGACTTGGGTTTTTTTTCTTGATCAAGTTTATTAGTCCATATTGCTTATTCACCGCGCCAATGAGATAACCCGAGAAATCATGTCCAAGGTGTTTTTTTTTCCTTATAATCTATTGAAACAATACAACACCATTTCCAGATTGATTTCAATCTTTCTTAGATAGAAGACAGCTATTATATATCTGACAACCTGGTTGAATCTAAATCCTAAACTAAAACTATATCATGTGTCTCTCATGATGTGTGAGATTCGCACTTCTAGGTGTCAAGGGGTTATTAACAGTCAGTGTATTTTTCCACTGGCTCCCTTGATTCTAAATATGAGAGACCTGAATTTAATTCCTAGTTTACAGGTACACTTCACAATTAATGAATTCTCATAAATTGCAACAAATGTAAATGTTCTCAGAGCCATTAAAATCTTGGAGGGGTGGGGAAGTTGAAATTAATTTTTTTTTAAGTTGGATTCATTGACAACTGAAATTTTTTTTGTCTAATTCATTTTATTTTTTATGTTTGCGGGATAAGTCAAATATATTTCTTATAGCAGGGTAGGAGTTGCATCTCCACTGTCATAAAATGGGTTTATAGTGTATATGTTGCATACCTCTTTACTTACTTTCTTACTTCTTCTATTTTTTTTCTGTTCTTCTATCAATATCTTAAGTTGTTCTAGCGTCTCTTCTAACATCTGGACTTCTCTTGGGGACTTTGTGTCTGGTCTTCCATTGGGGATTTCTCTTTATCAGAAGCCCTGTGTAAAAGTCCTTCGTCAGTAATTGCAAATGGACGTCTCTCAGTATCAGTGATTAAGTAGCCAACCAGCCACACATTCGGGCTGTTGGTTGACTACTTAATCACTGATACTGAGAGACGTCCATTTGCAATCACTGACGAAGGACTTTTACAAGACTGAGGAGCACCAAGGAAAAACCAAAGGATTCTTTACCCATAGATCTAAACTATGTTATGCTTAACACAAAGGATCTCCATTCAACAAGCACTCTTGCTTGAAGCCTAAAGGATAGCCACTAAAATTGTAACAAAAAATGCAATGAAAATTTGAGGTTTAAACCATGTGACCTCGCTTAGTCTATAAATTTAAGTGGTGTATTCTAGCACGGCCTATATACTCAAAATAATCCAACATTTTTAAAATATGGTGTTGATTTCTTGACAATTTTTTTTACTTATATCTAGTATATATGGTTTGCTATTATCTTCAGATTTTACTATCTGCTGATGGGGTGAAGATCTTGGAATCTATCTACTGTGAATAACAAAGTCCTACTTTATTTACCTAAATTCCACTGGCTGAAATCCAAACATTAACTGACATTGCAAAGGACAATGATTAACATTGTATAATCAGTGCAACGTGATATAGTTGTTAGAGTTTTATCCAAAATTAGTTCTATCTTCTGAATTTCTGCATTGTCTGAAGTTCTAAGATGAACACATATTATGACTATTACTTGGAAATTCCTGTGATTTGACTTGAATGGCAAAGAATAGACAAGTTGTTGTGATTAAAAAAAAACTCCAGCAAATATAGGGGAATCATTAATAAAAATTTTTTTTTAAATATTTGAATAGTAAATATAATTCCTATCAGAACTTCACACAACATAAAGCCTTGTAGTATTTGAAAATACTTTCTAGCATAGAGTGGGGTACAAGGGTTAAATTGAACTTATTCGACATAAATTCCACCATTGTATGTCACCCTGCCAAAAGAAAAAAAAAAATACCAAAAATCAGGGAATTAACCGAATTTAATGGAATTTTCAGTATTGATATATTAATGAATAAAAGATATAATTCATCAGTTATTTTATCCAAAATTGTTGTGATTTTTTAAAAACTCCAGCAAATATAGGGGAATCATTAATAAAAAAAAATTAAAAAATATTTGGAATAGTAAATATAATTCCTATCAGAACTTCACACAACTTAAAGCCTTGTAGTATTTGAAAATACTTTCTAGAGTAGAGTGGGGTACAAGGGTTAAAGGATCAACAAAAACTTGTCCGACACGAATTGTCAGTACAGTTTAACGAAACATATATATATATATATATATATATATATATATATATATATATATATATATATATATATATATATATATACCAGAGGTAGTTGCTGTGTCTAGCCACACTGAAGAGACATGAAACATCAAAACACTGTGGATGAACTTAACTGACCTAAATTCCACCATTGTATGTCACCCGTGTCAAAAGAAAAAAAAAATACCAAAAATCAGGGAATTAACCGAATTTAATGGAATGTTCAGTATTGATATATTAATGAATAAAAGATATAATTCATCAGTTATTTTATTTTAAAAACTTTTACATTTTTTCAGGTCATTTAACTTTGAACCATGTATCTTTGAGAATCTGTGTTATACTTCAAAGATATGTGGTTAAAAGTTAACTCACCTGAAAAAATGTAAAAGTTTTAAAATAAAATAGCTATTGCATTATATCTTTTATTAATTAATATATCAACACTGAAAATGTCATTAAATTCGGTTAATTCTCTGATTTTTTGCTATTTTTTTTATTTCGGCAGGGTGACATACGATGGTGGAATTTAGGTCTGTTATGTTCGATTTAACCAATTTTTCTATGTAATATGTCCTTTTTCTTCCCTTTCTTTCTTTATAATAAAAATGGAATGGTTCATTATTTAACTGAGGTGATGACTCTGATAATAAATAAGAATTTGGCAGATAAGCAACAGCAGATAATCAGGATTTACATTTTTGAATTTCATCTTTAAAAATGAGACTTCCAAATTGCCATTTGGAAGGTCTCATTTTTAACCAGAGGGTGTTGTTGCAAGATGATAATGATCAGAAGATTAAGGAACACGAGCATTGATATATACATTAGTAAAAAAAGAATGTTCTGAGATATTTTATAATGTTTTATGATGATATTTGATATTTTTTCTTCTTGTTTCATCAAAGATTTGAATCTGAAAATGGTTTTGAATGTTAGAAACACGAGTCATTAATTATCAACACTTCTATATATATAAAAGTAAGTTTGGTATGTACGTGTCGACATATAAGTCCAAAACGTGAGGTCACTCAGAATCAAAATCTTTCATACAGCTTAATATCCTTCTAAGAAACACACCAAATTTGGTTATTGATTTTTCTGATTAAGGGATATAATTAAATAAGCCAAAATCATATATACAAAAAGTGTTTGAAAAAATATATTTAAAAACACTCAAGTTTAGGAATATATTTTTTTTAAATGATATTTTAAATGTAAACAAAAAGAAAAATATTTCCTAAAATAAACAAACATTGAACTATACAAATTATCAGCAATTTTTAAAATTTGATTAATCATTTTCCTCTTTTTTTTTTAAATTTGATAAATCATATTCTCTCTCTTACTCCTATTTTCTCTTACTCCCTTCCTCTCGGCTGTTACCTATGTTTTTTTAAAGTCCGGTCATGGACTGGGTACTTTTGCTAGTTTCTTATATTGATACAATGGACTCGTCTTTTAAGAACATCATTTTTACTTTGATTCATATATATATATATATACTCTTTATTGATGCTGATGGTATCGTCTCTTGTGATCTCATTGGGTAGTATGGGGGCGCTCTCTCTCTCTCTCTCTCTATATATATATATATAAGTGTATTTTGGCAGCATATTTTCTTTTAAACATGTTTCGTTAAACTGTACTTATGATTCGTGTCGGACAAGTTTTTTTTTATCCTTTCTAATTTTTAATCTTTCAATATTCTTTCCATCTTTTTAATATCAGGGTGGAACTGGTGTAGCAATCCACCAAAGGTTTCATTACTACAAGCGCTTTCGGCATGGCCAGAAAATTAGAAAGGATCGAACAAAAACTCGTCCGACACGAATCGTCAGTACAGTTTAACGAAAAATATATATCTATATATATATATATATATATATATATATATATATATATATGAGAAGTAAATACACAAACAATGTGTTTTGATATGGCTTTTTTTTAGCCGACAATGTTTGGGAGAATATGTGCTTAATTGAAGTCGTACCTAATTTTTTTAGATTAATTAATTAATAATTAGTTAATTAGGCAGGCATACCTATTCAAATGTAAGGCTAAACAAATCAAGAAAAATCAATCTCTGTATGTACATTTCGGCCTATTAGGCCTCATCAGCAGAGATTGATTTTTCTCGATTTGTTTAGCCTTACATTTGAATAGGTATGCCCGCCTAATTAACTAATTATTAATTAATTAATTTTCAAAAATTATGTACGACTTCAATTAAGCACATATTCTCGCAAATATATATATATATATATATATATATATATATACATACCAGAGGTAGTTGCTGTGTCTAGCCACACTGAAGAGACGCGAAACGTCAAAACACTGTGTCTGTGGATGACTTTATATATATATATATATATATATATATATATATATATATATAACATGTAGATACTATAGGTGCTATATCTTTAAGTAAACAGTGAACTACATAATTGATAGAGAATTTATATTTAAGGTAAGGGAGCATGGACACATAGTCAATGGTGCCAGGTTACTACGAGTTTCTCATCTATGTAATCTACATACTAAATAGAGAATTTGATTCAGGGGTTGATTTATATACATTGTGGTTTGGTCTTTAAATCAGAGGCGGCAGAAGGAACTGGATATGTATAGGTCGGTTGCCTCTAGTGTTACATTGAAAGATTTTTTTAGAATAGTAATATTCAATGTTGTCATCAATTTCTCACATCATAATGCTATATATTATTATTTATTTCTTGAATTAAGGTATCATATATTAATATTTGTTTATTGAGTCAAAATGCTATATATTAATAATTGTTAGTTAGATTAAAGTCGTCGGGGTGGCCTAAAGTCAGTATCAGCCAATCAGCGAGGGAGTCTATCCCCTTTTCACTAGTGTTAGTCCAAGGAGATTGTTTTTGAGACCATTAAAAAGAAATAAAGATCCAGCTCTCATGTTACTTGCTTGTAAAATCTTGGATATCAGAACTGAGTTGTTGAATGGAATCCCCAGACAAAAGACAACAGTATTTTTACCTGATTCCCACATCAGCAGGCAAAGCAGTTACAACAGGCATAGCAATGCCAGCAGACATAGCAATGGTAGACCGTAGAATTGCAATGCCAATGGTAGGTTCTTTATTTAGCCAAGAATAGCAAAAGAATTGGTCTCAGATTTCTGGGAAATACCATGTCTGCTTTTAGTATATCTAAATGCAATGAGTGCTGAGAGAATTCATTTACGGCAAATGACTTGAGTTAAGTGTGAAGAAAACACAGACAGACTATTCACAGTTATATTATATATATGATTTTTATAAGGAGATATCTACAGATGTGTAGAAACACACACACACACACACACACAAGCATGCACACAACCCACACACACACACATGCACACACACATGCACACACACACATACATACACACACACAATCAGTCATAAACATTGCAATACCTCTACAACCAAAAAAATTATTACATAAATATATATAAAGGGTGTACTCATTTTTGGACCACTACATATTCATATTATATATATATATATATATATATATATATATATATATATATAGATAGATAGATAGATAGATAGATAGAAAGATAGATCAATAGATATATGTATATATATTATATATATAGGGCTCAGTCGGTAGAGCATTCGGCTAGAAACCACAAGGTTCCTGGTTCGATACCGTCCTAAAAAAACAATCTCTTTGGTCTAGCGCTAGTGAAAAGGGGATAGATTTCCTCGCTGATTGGCTGATACGACTTTAGGCCACCCCGACGACTTTATTTTACTTACTTATATATTACATGCACATACACATACACATACACATACACAACTCCCACACACACATGTGCACACATACACTTACACATACACATACACACACACAATCGGTCATAAATAAATATATCCTTATCAATTTATTATAAAAAGTTAATAATTTCAGTCTTAACCAAAAATACTAGGAGTCTATTATTTCTACTGAAGTGTTGTGCAATCAAAATGTATATTATTAGGTATTATTTATTATCAAACTCTATAGCATTAGGATTCTGTTGCCAGAAATAATATTGCAACACCTCTACAACCAAAAGAAATATTACATAAATATATATAAAGGTGTACTCATTTTTGGACCACTACATATTCATATTATATATATATATATATATATATATATATATATATATACACATATACATATACATGTAGAATTAAACAAAAGACACATCTCCTGTTTAACAATTTTATTTTTTATCTTTTCGAGTTTTTCACCCCTGATGATGACACTTCCAAGTGCCGAAAGTACTCGGGACCTGAACTTTGGTGGACTTATCCACAAATTCCACCCAAACATTAAAAAGTTGGCCAGAAAACTCAAAAAGATCAAAAATAAAATTGTTAAACAGGAGATGTGTCTTTTGTTTAATTCTACATGTATAAATGAAAGAATACTGCCCATATACACATATACATATACATATTTGAGTTATGGTAGCGTGGACATGGAGTCAACACATAGTTACTGATAGTTTCTTGCCTATGCAATCTTCAGACCAACTGGGGCCCAGTTGGTCTGAAGATCACATAGGCGAGAAACTGACAGTAACCAGGTGTTGACTTCACATTCACCCTACCCTTTGGCTATGGATAAATAGTAGGACACACTGGGCCCTTTAATTTTGGTATGGCAACTGTTCTAAGAAAATCAAAACTTGTGTCACATCCTGTTTGTGTGGAGGGGTTGGGTATATACATAAATAAAAAAGAACATGTCACTTTGAAGAAATTGGCTATTTCTAAATTGGTGTGGTTGGCACAAGGACAATGATTACAGTGAGTCTTTTCATTTCCTTTGTCAGATTCTTTTGGTGCCGTTGATACATCTGAAAGTGAAATAAGAATGTTAAAATTTGGTGCATACCATGTAACATTATATTAGGTTGTCTTCGATTTATAACCTGCTAATAAAAGTGCATTCTAAAATACCTGGCATAGGTTGTATATCTTCAGAATTACCTTTGCTCTTTGTATATGAAACATTGTTTCTTCTATCAGAAATAATGACATTTATTTGTGAACTGACATTTTTTTTGCTTCTCTGTGAGTTTGCAACAATCGTATTAGTTGGGTTGGTAAGTTGAGAATGCAGTTACACCAGTTGATTGAAATCCTTTCAAACCATTAGAGAATGGAAAAGAATGAAAAGAATGAAAAGAAGAGGAAAAGAATGAAAGAAAGAGGAAAAGAATGAAAGAAAGAGGAAAAGGAGAACTGAGATTTTTTTTTTAAAAAAGAAAGAAAAATTGAGAAGGGGAAAAAATAAAACTTATTTTATTTTTTCCCCTTCTCAATTTTTCTATGAAAAAATCAGAAAATTTATGATTGGTTGAAAAAACGGACCATTTGACCTTTTTGATCTCAATTCAGAAGGACATGTTTTTCATTTACACCGTCAATATTCAGACAATTTTTAGAGTTTTTTTTTAATTGTAAAACTTACCCTAACCGCTAAGCCTAACCCTAATCCCTAACACTAACCCTAACCCTAACCCCTAACAAACAACTGGATATTGACGGTGTAAATGAAAAACATGTCCTTCTGAATCGAGATCAAAAGGGGTGCCTAAAGGTCATATGGTCCAAAAAAACATTAAACAGGGGATATTTTTAATTGTTTATAAATTTTGTTTTTTTAACCAGAAGCCTGCGTGGAGCCTATGTGCAGAACACTTGTTTTGTTCATTTCATTTAGAGCTACTGCTAGGTCAACATCCATTTAGTAACTTAGGTTCTGTTTTGAAGTGTTTTCTTTTTCTTTTTAATTTGTTTTGTTGGTGAGTCGGTGTATTGAGTTAGTAAAATTTGTGAATCAAGAGATATATCTATTTCTGTTATAACAATGGCTACTAATCAGGATTAGGCAACTGCAAGCAACAATCACTTATTCACTCCATCACATAACTCAGCTTGAAATAGTGCATTAGGATTTAAATAAATAACACTTACTTTAATAAATAAAAAAGATGGGCTATTTCCTATAACTCCAACCTAAAAAAGGGGGAACCACTCTGATTGACCGATGAATTATTTATTTATTTATTGATCTACTAGGAAAAAAGAAGACGGGGTTAGGATTAGGGTTAGGATTTAGGGTTAGTTTAATGGAAGAATAATGGGTAGTTTAATTAACAGATAAAATTTATTCAGAGTGGTTCCCCTTTTTTAGGTTGGAGTTATAGGAAATAACCAAAAGATGTTTATTTTGGTGTATGAATAATGCCTAACCTGATGTTACTAAAATGTTATTATTTAAGGTGAATTGGGGCTCTTCACATAAATGTGTCCTGGCCTCCTGCCCTAAAAAACGCTAAGCGGTGCTTGCTCAAAAAACAACCCACACTTAAGGCGTTTTTCCCCTAATTTTTCTTGAGAAGTAAATGTAAATATTTTAAGCCTCCCCCTTTTTAAAATATCTTTTTAGCTGTTTGAAGGCATTTTTACCAACTAATTACTTTATTTAGTGGTTTGAAGGCGTTAAAAGTAACCCAGGTTTTTTATCAAACAAGTAAATGTAAATATTTACACACACACCCTTTAAAAATTTTTTTTTTTTGTATTTTCATTTTATTTTAATCCAAAACAACCATCACAAATTCTTAGATAAATACGACCGAGTTACAAAAATAAAAATATAATTAAACCAAACAACGGTTGCATATTTTAAAAATAAATATGACTGAGTTTCAAAATTAAAAACCCTAACTCTAACCCTAAACTTAAACCCTAATCCTAACCCTAAAAAACCACTAAAAATATATTAAAAATAAAAACACCTTCAAACAGATAGGGATTTCAATTGTAACATAGGTTGTTTTTTCAGTAGGTACCGCCTAGTGGGTTTTAGGACAGGAGGCCAGGACACATTTATGCAAAGAGCCCCAGTGAATTGATTAAATATGATGAGGTTTATTTCTTACACCTGGGTTATACTCCTAACCATTAACCTCTATAATGATGATTTACTGTATTTTGCCATTGTAGTAGTTTGGAACATCCTACTGAAGCATCCAGTCCTTCCTCATTTGAAGCCACTGTCTTTTCCTTTGCAAGGGTCATCAGCTCACTCAATTGCTGGCCAGATCTTAGGGTTCCCAGTCCTGCATTTTGCCACTGTAGTTGTTTGGAACATCCTACTGCTGCATTGGAGCCACTCTATCCTTTCTTTAGCTCTCTCAGACATTTGCCAGATCTTAGGGCTCCCATTCCTGCATTTTGGAGGTCTGTCCACAACTTACCAAGCAAGTCTATGCGGTGGCTGCCCCTCATTACAGAAAATTCTAGGGATTTTGGGACAGGTGCTTTTTCTAGGCATCTGAACCATTTTCTTACAAACAAGAACTTGGCCAATTCAAGATCAGCCGAAAGAAGTTTTCAATGAATTTATTTGTTCTTTGAATAAAGAATTCTTTAGGAAAGGAATTTGATGACTTGATGCTAAGATGGAATTAATCTACAGAAGTTAAGGGAAAGAAAAAATATTTCTTAATTTATCCAATAAGAATATTATCATTTGTGATATCCAGATTATTTCTAAGAATTTTTTAGATGAGACTTGATAATTAGTATTATTTGTATTATTCGGGCTATTGTCCTCATCTTCATTGTTATCTGTACAACATTTCGGCCATGAATTGAAAATACTGATTGCATATTTTAGTCTTTTTAATTTGTTTTCTGATATTTTCAACTGAAGAATTGATATTAATTATTCAACTAGTGTTCTCATCATTTTTGCTTTAAATTGAAGTATTTAAGACAGTACTTTATTTGGCATCTATCTATTGTGTCAATTTTTTATATAAAGTATTGACATTAAATATTTCTCTTGGGAAAGGTATGCATATTTTAGTCTTTTTAATTTGTTTTCTGATATTTTCAACTGAAGAATTGATATTAATTATTCAACTAGTTAGGGCTCCCATTTTGGAGGTCTGCCCACAATTTACCAAGCAAGTCTATGCAGTGGGCCCCTCATTACAGAACATTCTGGGGATTTTGGGACAGGTGCTTTTTCTAGCATCTGAACCATTTTCTTATAAAACAAGAACTTGTCCAATTCAAGATCAGACTAAAGAAGTTTTCAAATTAATTTATTTGTTCTTTGTATAAAGAATTCTTTACGATAGAATTTGATGACTTGATGCTAAGATGGAATTAATCTACAGAAGTTAAGGGAAAGAAAAAATATTCTTTAATTTATCCAATAAGAATATTATCATTTGTGACATCTAGATTATTTCCCAACTAACAAGATCAAAAGGAATTAAACTTCAAAATAATTATTGTTTTTTTTTTTTTGTTTTTTTTTTTTTGTTTTTTTTTTTGTTTTTATAAATGAAGAATAATTCAAGAAAAGAATCAACCATTTTCTGTCAAGATGGAATAAATGTATTGAGGCTGAAAGAAATAGATTGACTTAATAAAAAGTTGTTTTTTTCTGTGAATTTTAAAAATTTATTTTGTTTAGATGAATTGTCGAAATATCATATTAAGAAGAGAATGTTTTGAGATTAAAAAATTCAAGATATGATTTCAACCTTTTTTTAATTAAAAAAAAGAAAAAGGATAAAATTTCGGATGAAACCGAATATTTTGGATTAGAATTATGATTCTTCTTTTATAATCTTCTTTGGCGTTGTGTCCACTTTGATGAATAAGATTCTATAATCTGGTTTGATGAGAAAAAACAATCAGAAAACAAACAGGAGAGAAGGAAATTTCTTCCAGTTGTGTTCAATATTATTATGGTGTTTATTAAATCCGCATATATTTCACAAATTTTCAAATAGAGGCACGTGGTCTAAGGGTTAGAGTCATAGGAATTGGACTCGTCGATCCGAGTTCAATTCTTGGACAAAATTGTTTGCATTTTCATATGGCGCTAATACCCTTGGGAAAGGTATGAATCCTATTCTCCCTCCAGCTATGGGTAAATAGTAGAGCAGACTAGGCTCTTTAACCTTGGCTTGGTAATCAGTCTAGGAGAAGAAAAAATCTGAATTCAAACCTGTTAAACTCTGCTTAAGAAATTATCCTTGTGTCACATCCTGCTTGTGCAGAGGGGTTGGTATATATATAGAGAGAGATATTTATTGGTTCCAGTGAATTTTTTTGTGATTTAGACTAGCCAATTCATCTAATGGTCTTGAAGATAAAGAATTCTAAGCAGGTTCTTGAGATTTCTTGGGAAAGGTATGAATCCTATTCTCCTCCAGCTATGGGTAAATAGCAGGGCAGACTGGGCTCTTTAACCATGACTGGCTAACCAGTCTAGGGGAAGGAAAACTGTGAATTCAAACCTATTAAACTCCGCTTAAAAATTGACCTTGTGTCACATCCTGCTCGTGCAGGGGCTTGGTTATATATATATATTATATATATATATATATTGCACAAATTTATCTCTGATGACCATTTCTATTGTTTATAAGCCAGAGACAAACAGACAGACAGACAGACAAACAGAAATCTCATTGATAAGTTTTGAATCTGAAAGAACTAAATACCATCATCATCATCATCAACATCAACATCATCAAGTTACACTTTATTTTACAATAATCTTAATACAATGACTTATTCACACTGTAAACCGCTATTTTGTTGAATATATAAATATACTTGCATGACATTAGTATGTAGAATAATCCAACAGTATTAATAAGGTATAACAATTTTATCAATAATTGAGGTTTAAATAAAGATAAATTCATGGTGAATGTGACGTCAATAACTAAGGGAGTTGTGACTTGAGTAGTGATTTAGTTTCGGTTACAGACAGACAAACACAGAATCTCCATTATAACAAGGATATTTCATTGCCTGAGTAAACTTAATAGAAGAGAATACAGACATGACAGGAGATACAAGGAAGAGTTAATACATGGTTTTATATGAGAAATGTCCAAATAAAAAAAATAGTCTTTTAGTGTCTGATGGTAAAAGAGGAGAGTAATAATCTTCATACAATGACTGCTATTTACACAGTAGCATTGCAACTAACAAAGCCTTCATCAGATGATGACTCTGAGTTCAGGCATAATTTCGGGGTCGAAGCATTATTACCATTAAACCAGAGCACCCCAGCAGTATCTCACAATACCACCAGACTTTGTTGGTTTGATGTCACATTGTAGGATTGCCATATTTTACTTGTCATCTGTTCCTTGACTTTTTGAAACAACAGAGGAATCTTTTTTTTTTTTTTATATAGCCATTGGTGAAATAAAGACGTTTTTTTTTTTTTATTTGTATGAGAAGAAGGGGATTTTTTTCAGGTGACGGAATAAAAGGTCAAAAGAATTTTTTTATTTTTTAATATAAGAGAAGAGAAGGAAGTCTGGGTGTGTGTGGGGGGGGGGGAATTAAAAAGTGAAACAATTTTTTTAGTAAGATATATAGTAATATATATATATATAATCATATTAAGAAATAATTGACATAAGTGTAATCTTTTTATGTGTGCTCCTATTTAATTTTGTTAATCTTTACATAATAAACCTAGATATTTATGCCAGCAGAAGGTTCCTTACATATCCTTCTGCTAGTATATTATATATATTATATATATATAGTATATATATCCATATATAATAAGGCAAAAGTTTTTGAAAATAAACAAGTGCTTACCGAAAATGGATGAATTTTATCTCTCTCCTTTT
>CM042165.1:58081527-58195393 GCA_023376005.1 Doryteuthis pealeii
TATTTCCTCATCTCATTGTATCTGTACAACATTTTCGGCCTGAATTGAAAAACGATGCATTTTAGTCTTTTAAATTGTTTTCTGATATTTTCAACTGAAGAATTGACATTAATTATTCAATAGTGTTCTCATCATTTTTGCTTTAAATTGAAGTATTTAACACTACTTTATTTGGCCATCTATCTATTGTGTCAATTTTTTATATAAAGTATTGACATTACACCATAATATTTCTCTTGGAAAGGTATGCATATTTAGTCTTTTTTAATTTGTTTTCTGATTTTCAACTGAAGAATTGATATTAAATTATTCAACTAGTTAGGCTCCCATTCCTGCATTTTGGAGGTCTGCCCACAACTTACCAAGCAAGTCTATGCAGTGGCAGACCCTCATTACAGAAAATTCTGGGGATTTTGGGACAGGTGCTTTTTCTAGCATCTGAACCATTTTCTTATAAACAAGAACTTGTCCAATTCAAGATCAGACTAAAGAAGTTTTCAATTAATTTATTTGTTCTTTGTATAAAGAATTCTTTACGATAGGAATTTGATGACTTGATGCTAAGATGGAATTAATCTACAGAAGTTAAGGGAAAGAAAAAATATTCTTTAATTTATCCAATAAGAATATTATCATTTGTGACATCTAGATTATTTCCCAACTAACAAGATCAAAAGGAATTAAACTTCAAATAATTTATTGTTTTTTGTTTTTGTTTTTGTTTTTATGAATGAAGAATAATTCAAGAAAAGAATCAACCATTTTCTGTCAAGATGGAATAAATGTATTGAGGCTGAAAGAAATAGCTTGACTTAATAAAAAGTTGTTTTTTTCTGTGAATTTTAAAAATTTATTTTGTTTAGATGAATTGTCGAAATATCATATTAAGAAGAGAATGTTTTGAGATTAAAAAATTCAATATATGATTTCAACCTTTTTTTAATTAAAAAAAAGAAAAAGGATAAGATTTCGGATGAAACCGAATATTTTGGATTAGAATTATGATTCCTCTTTTATAATCTTCTTTGGCGTTGTGTCCACTTTGATGAATAAGATTCTATAATCTGGTTTGATGAGAAAAAACAATCAGAAAACAAACAGGAGAGAAGGAAATTTCTTCCAGTTTATTCAATATTATTATGGTGTTTATTAAATCCGCATATATTTCACAAATTTTCAAATAGAGCACGTGGTCTAAGGGTTAGAGTCATAGGAATTGGACTCGTCGATCCGAGTTCAATTCTTGGACAAAATTGTTTGAATTTTCATATAGCGCTAATACCCTTGGGAAAGGTATGAATCCATTCTCCCTCCAGCTAGGTAAATAGTAGAGCAGACTAGGCTCTTTAACCTTGCTTGGTAATCAGTCTAGGAGAAGAAAAAAAATCTGAATTCAAACCTGTTAAACTCTGCTTAAGAAATTATCCTTGTGTCACATCCTGCTTGTGCGGAGGGGTTGGTATATATATAGAGAGAGATATTTATTGGTTCCAGTGAATTTTTTTGTGATTTAGACTAGCCAATTCATCTAATGGTCTTGAAGATAAAGAATTCTAAGCAGGTTCTTGAGATTTCTTGGGAAAGGTATGAATCCTATTCTCCCTCCAGCTATGGGTAAATAGCAGGGCAGACTGGGCTCTTTAACCATGACTGGCTAACCAGTCTAGGGGAAGGAAAACTGTGAATTCAAACCTATTAAACTCCGCTTAAAAATTGACCTTGTGTCACATCCTGCTCGTGCAGAGGGCTTGGTATTATATATATAATATATATATATATATATTGCACAAATTTATCTCTGATGACCATTTCTATTGTTTATAAGCCAGAGACAAAACAGACAGACAGACAGACAAACAGAAATCCCATTGATAAGTTTTGAATCTGAAAGAACTAAATATCATCATCATCATCAACATCATCATCATCATCAAGTTACACTTTATTTTACAATAATCTTCATACAATGACTGCTATTTACACAGTAGCATTGCAACCAACAAAGCCTTCATCAGATGATAACTCTGAGTTCAGGCATAGTTTCGGGGTCGAAGCATCATTACCACTAACCCAGAGCACCCCAGCAGTATCTCACAATACCACCAGACTTTGTTGGTTTGATGTCACATTGTAGGATTGCCATATTTTACTTGTCATCTGTTCCTTGACTTTTTGAAACAACAGAGGAATCTTTTTTTTTTTTTTTATATAGCCATTGGTGAAATAAAGACGTTTTTTTTTTTTTATTTGTATGAGAAGAAGGGGGATTTTTTTCAGGGTGACGGATATAAAAGGTCAAAAAAATTTATTTTTTTATATTAAGAGAAGAGAAGGAAGTCTGGGTGTGTGTTGTGGGGGGAATTAAAAAGTGAACAAAATTTTTTAGTAAGATATAGTATATATATATATATAATCATATTAAGAAATAATTGACATAAGTGTAATCTTTTTATGTGTGTTCCTATTAAATTTGTTAATCTTTACATAAAACTTAGATATTTATGCCCAGCAGAGGTTCATATACTTGCTAGTATATATATATATATATATATATATATATATATATATATAAGAAAGTTTTGAAAAAAACAAGTGTTCCGAAAATGGGATGAATTTAATTATCGATGTTTAAACATTTTTTTTTATATAGCCATTGGTGAAATAAAGACATTTTTTTTTTAATTTGTATGAGAAGAAGGGGATTTTTTTTTCAGGTGACGGAATAGTACTACAATGTTGTTTTGTAATATTTACTTTTTGCTGAATACTGATAACTCCATTTCATTCAATTTTGTGACTTAGCTATAAAATACTGAAAAATAAAGGTTTGGTTTCTTTTATTTTTATGGCATATCAACCTCAGTGGGTCATTTAATGCTGATAAAGTTTTGAAATAAAATCATTCTTAATGGATACTCAATTTCTTTTTATAAACACATTTTTCTATTTAACCCATAGATGGGACCCTAACAGGTACTACCACTCTGGGTCAGAGTAGACCAGGGAGCAATGGTGATGAAGGGGTGCTCCATATTCCCCAAATCTCCAAAACTGGAACCTCACCATCAGATAGAGTTTAACGTAATTCCCAGGACATGTAGACCCTCAGCCACCACCTTCTAGCACCTATATGATAAAAAGGGTTGGGAGGTTGCCATAAGGGCAATAGGGTAGGGGCAATTGTATAGGTGCTAGGGCTTGATGGGACCAGCCGATTGATTGGCGAGGCCCTCTCCGACCGCCCATCTATCCCAAGAAAGGGCCAAAGTAGGTTATTGCAAGTCATGGACTGCTCAACCACCTGGGTCTATCCTTAAGCATCACAGCTTGCCACTCACGGCCAACAGGTGGCCCCATTGGTGGAGTCTTAACCCTCTGCAGAGGTGCAGTCAGTGCATTCTAATGCCCCAGCCAATAGGTTGGTGAAAAATAAAGCAAAACATCTTTTTTGATAAGGTCACTTCCAACTTTACTATATTTGGAAAACAGTAAATTAAAAGATAACCAAAAATATTTCTATTTGATATTTTTAGGATATTTATTAGATAAGTTCTTCAAGAAATGTTCAAACAAAATGGATGGAATTCAGATTATTTTATAAATATTTCAAATGAGAATTCCAATGAAATAATGAAAATACTTTTATATTTTGAGTTATATAATTTCATTATATGAAATCTTGTTATTATATTATTGTATAATTTGATTGTATAACTTATATATTTTATAATTTTATTATATATTTGATTATATATTTCATTTTATAATTTGATATATATATTTCATAATTTGATTGTATAACTTATATATTTTGAGTTATATAATTACATGAGAGTGTGAGTGTGTTATGGAATTCAGATAATTTTATAAATATTTCAAATGAGAATTCCAATGTTTTTTACATCAATAAAACAATGAAAATACTTCATGTAGAAACAATATTTATCAGTTATTAGTATTATTTGTATTATTCGAATTATTGTCCTCATCTTCATTGTTATCTGTACAACATTTCGGTCGATGTGCACTCCGGCCTTCTTCAGTATTTCTTGCCAGACTCAGGAACCTTTTCGGACAATAGTCCAAATGATACTAATTATCATGCCTCATCTCAAAATTCAGAGAAATTTATCAGTTATGTTATTCACTGATGAACAGTTTGGCAACAATATGATCTTTAATATCTGTCTTATGATATCAATGATAATGAGTATTAGCAGGACCTGTGGATATACCACAGTATGATAATTTTGTTATTATATCATTTGATATGTTTACTTCAGAGCTTTTGTAAAAAGTATAATAATCTTGATTTAACTCTCTCTCTCTCTCTCTCTCTCTCTCTCTCTCTCTCTCTCCTTTCTTTCCTTCTTTTCATCTTTTCCTTATGTTTGATTGAAACATGTTAGCATTATTGCTTCTGCATGCTCATCCCCTCTCTCTATCTTCCCTTACTCTCTTTCTTTCTTTCTTTCTTTCTTTTTTATCATATTTTTCTGTGTAGCATGTCTTTTTTCTTCCCTTTCTTTCTTTATAATGAAAATGGAATGGTCCAATATTTAGCTGAGATGATGGCACTCATAAGAAATAAGAATTTGGCAGATAAGCAAAACCAGATAATCAAGATTGTACGGTTTGGATGGTCTCATTTTTATCCAGAGGGTGTCACAAGATGATAATGGTCTGAAGATTAAGGAACAAGAGTATTGATATATAGATATTTATTGGAGGCGCGTGGTCTAATGGTTACAGTCGTAGGAAATGGACTCTTCAACGCAAGTTCAATTCCTGGATGAAACTGTTGGCATTTAATATGGCGCTAATACCCTTGGGAAAGGTATGAATCCTATTCTCCCTCCAGCTATGGGTAAATAGCAGGGCAGACTGGACTCTTTAACCATGGCTAGGTAACCAGTCTAGGAGACGGAAAACTCTGAATTCAAACCTGTTAAACTCTTCTTAAGAAATTGTCCTTGTGTCACATCCTGCTCGTGCGGAGAGGTTGGTATATATATATATAGAGAGATATTTATTGGTTCCAGTGAATTTTTTTGTGATTTAGAGTCAGACTAGCCAATTCATCTAATGGTCTTGAAGATAAAGAATTCTAAGCAGGTTCTTGAGTGCTGTCAGAGGGGGGAATCAATTATCCAAAGCTCTGAGTAAAGCAAGACTAACTCCCCATCAATTACAATAACACCGCACAAGGTTACCTTAACCCTGAAATGCGCCCCCTCCTTCTCTTTTCTTGGGAACGTTAGTTTATTTTTTTGAGTTTAAGCTCAAATGCTAAAAGTATTTACATTAACTTTATCTAATGTTATTCTTATGGTGTGCTTTGTTTTCTCACATTACAATTAGATCTCTCTCTTTCTCTCTATTCATCTCTCCTTCCTCTCAGTCTCTTTCTTTCTATCTCTCTTTCTCTCTCTTACTCTCAGTATCTGTCTCCCTCTTTCTTTCTATTCATCTCTCTTCCTCTCAGTCTCTTTCTGTCTCTCTCTCTCTTCTCTCAGTATCTGTACCCTCTTTCTCTCTATTCATCTCTCTTCCTCTCAGTCTCTTCTTTCTATCTCTCTCTTCTCTTACTCTCAGTATCTGTCTCCCTCTTTCTCTCTATTCATCTCTCTTCCTCTCAGTCTTTCTTTCTATCTCTCTTCTCTCTCTCTCTCAGTATCTGTCTCCCTCTTTGTCTCTATTCATCTCTTCTATCTCTTTCTTTCTTTCTCTCTGTCTTTTCTTTCTTTCTCTTTCTCTCTTTACTGTCTCTGTCTCTGTCTCTATCTCTCTTCACTTTCTCTTATATTTTCTTTCTTTCTTTCTCTCTCCCTCTCTCTCTGTCTTTCTTCTCTCTCTCTCTCTCTCTCTCTCTCTCTCTCTCTCTCTATCTCTCTCTCTCTCTTCCTCTCTCTCTCTTCTTCTCTCTTCCTCTCTCTCTCTCTCTGTCTCTCTCTCTCTCTCTCTTCTCTCTTTCTCTCTCTTTCTCTCTCTCTCTTTCTCTCTTTTCTCTTTTCTCTCTATCTTTTTCTCTCCCTTCCACTTTGTTTTCTTTCTCTTTCTCTCTATTAGCACCATGGAGATAATTAAGATACTGATATTGTCTTATATTACCTGCAACATGCAAATAAAATACATCCCAGTGGATTTTCCTATTTTCTTTTTCTAAAGAGTTCTTCAGGATAGAGTGGCCATGTACTCTATGAGTTAAGAAGTTGTTTTGAATAAATTCCAAGGACAAAAATGGATTTACAATTATGGTTTCAGGAATCATGAGAGATGAAGTATCATTATTATCACATGATTATTTAGACTGATATCCTCATCTTTGTTATTTTGATCATTACATTTTCACTTGTGTGCCCTCTAGTCTTTCAAATGTTACCTGAATGTTGCAAATGATGTATTGCTGTTATTTCTCTATTTGGAATAATTACATAATCTTTGATATTTGAACCACTTCATTCTGACAGTTACATTCTTCAGCCTTCCTAGCTAATAGGTTGCCGAGTCTCTTTTTTCAGTGTTTGATGGCCACCAGATGTAACATACACCTAAGGAAGGCTGGAGAATATATTGCCTGAAACATCTAGAAAACAACAAGGAGTGACAGTTATCTCTAGACTGCATGTTCAATCCTGGTCAGGGGCAGCAGTTACATAGAATGATAATTAACATAGCTTAACACCTGTACCCCAGCAGAATGAGAACAGGATAGCCCCATGGACTTAATAAAGGGTTAGGTTCAAAGTTCCATGATGGCCACCCAATTACGAAAAAGAAGGTTCCCGATTACGACAAGTTCCTAAGCCCAACAAGAAATACCTGAAGAAGGCCGGAGGGCACATCGGCCGAAACGTTGTACAGATAATTATGAAGATGAAGACAATAATCCGAATAATACAAATAATACTGGAGCATCTTTTATTGAGTGCTTGTAAAAAATATTTCCTGCGTTTGTTGTAAAATATTTACATTCATTAAAGGAACAATTGCCAATAAATTTATCAAAAAATTTATTAATCATTTCTTAAGAAGAAGACATCTTGGAATCATTTCAAACATGACTTGAAAAGCGGTCTTTAAAATTCTCATCTTTATCAGTAACTAGAAGTGGCTACTCGGCATCGCCTGGGTAGAGGGGGCATTTTTAAAAAGTTAGTCTTGTAGATCCATTACTACTTATCGCGAGTGAGATCCTTGCTGGTTGCCCCATAAAAATCTCCACGTAAATATATAACAATATAGTAAGAAATTTTCATTCAATTTACAATTTACAATTTACAACTTAAAAAAAGATATAAATGAGGCAATTAATTCAATCAATCAATATTATATTTCAAAGTGAAAAAAAAAAAAGATAAATAAAAATTTTAAAAAAGATAAATAAAATAACACGCTGATGACTTTCCCTTCTGTTACTTTTCAAATCTGAATTTTTAAATATCTTCCCAAATATAAATCAAAACTCCATTATTTTTGCACAAAAAGCAAGCTCTAGTGATAGTGAATATCTATACATATTTACTCTGTTGTTAATAGTTTTATTTTCGTAGTTTCCTCAGGACATACATACACACAACTGCCCTTTATATATGTATAGATTAAACACTGACAATTAGCACAGAAAGCAAACTAGGAAAATCAGTTTCTATCAGTTCCTATCTGCATTGACACACACATAACACACACACACATACATACACACACACACACACACACACACACAAACACACACACAAACACACATGTACTGGATTGCTTGGGTGTGTAAAGATATTTAACTGAGTCCCTAATCACCAAGGGCCAATATTAGCATTAGTATATCTGTGATATAAGTAAAGTCGACGGGGTGGCCTAATGTCGGTATCAGCCAAACAGTAAGGGAGTCTATCCCCTTTTCAATAGCGCTAGACCAAGGAGATTATTTTAGCATCTGAGGTGGAACACCACACCTACCATCAGCTCCTCACTTTACTGCACAGATCCCTGTGCTACTCATACGCTGAGTTGGCGAGGGCCAGCATCGAACCAGGAACCTTGGGATTCCTAGCCGAACGCTCTACCGACTGAGCTAAACCGGCCCATTACACCGAATAAATGGAAAGAAAGACAAGGCAAACTCATTTACATATACAGAAGCATTTAATATATGCATAATATACATACAAGTAGTATAGTAACCAACCATTATAACCATAGAGTAATGAAATGAGCAATTCTTAATAAATAAATATACATACATTTTTTTTTAATGATTTCGAACACATATTGTGTCACACAGTTTTGAAATAGAACACTACCAATGGCAATAGAATACTAAGTTTTGTCTCTTTTTTTATTCTTTCTATATTTATATTTAATATTATTCAAAAGTCACAACATCACATATTAACGATACCCTGATGATGGTTTAATATACAAACCAAAACATTTTAACATTGGTTAATATTTCTAACTTTAATAAAATCCTCTTCTGAATACCTTTTTTCATATTCTAATTATCTATCTATCTATCTATATATATATATATATATATACCCAGCATGGTGGCATGACTTATATGACTGATTTTATAATGATTACAGGTAAGATTAGAATAATGTTGTTGGCATCTTTTTGTCTACCAAAGACAATGGTGTAGTGTCCACTTTTTTTTTAATCTGCAACTGCGTGAGTGGCTGAACAGACCAATTCTTGAATGGCAATCTCTGGTTCAGTGACTGCAAACAAACGGTGATGCTTGCTGGAGTTACTGTTGTCTCTCCTTTCTTCTGGCTCTGTGGCTTTTCTGTGGCGGCTTCTCTTCTCTCTTTTCACTCCTTTTCGACCCTTGTTTGACGAGGAGGCACCATGTCGCTCAGTCTTCTGTACAAGCCTCCCATGTGTTGAGTGTTGATGGGGCATGTCCTTCTTGCAGACATCTTTAAAGTGCAGATGTGATCTCCCTACCAATCAGGTGCCTTCTACTAATTCGCCATACAGTAGGTCTTAGGGGATGCGGCCTTTGTCCATTCTCCTGATATGACCAAGCCAATGCAGACATCTCTCGCAGATGATTGCAGACATGCTGTTCATGTTTGCTCATTCCAGCATGTCTTTGTTGGGTACTTTGTCCTGTCAGCATATGCGTAGGATGCGGCGTAGGCATCTGAGGTGGAAATTGTCCAGTTTCCTCTCGTGGCATGAGTATGTGGTCCAGGCTTCACTACTGTAGAGGAGAGTATAATGTTTCTTTCATTTTCAGAAGAAATTTCAGAAGTAATTGTGGCTGAGGGAAGTTAATCCTTATTCAGTCACTATGTTGAATTAAAAACAAATTATGATGCAGGGTCGTCCACGGTGTTTCTTCACTGACTGCAGTCTCACGTAGGCCAACTACAGCTGCCCAGCGCTCCACTCACTTCAGTTATTTATGGGTATAGTCCCCCAACATCCGGGCACATCAGTCAAACCTCGCACCCGTGCAACGCACAATTCTCGTGCATTCGGATGGACGCGTGTAGGCCCCCAACATCCTGGCACCTGAATTGAACCTTGCATCCATGCAGTGCCTAAATTGCATTTTTTTTTTTTGAAGGCGGGAGGACGCGGGTTTGACTCTGGCAGGCAAGACAATATCTTGCTCTTTTTCTAAATGAGTACAGTAGTACTCGTTCTCTGTCACAGACAGACCTCCCCCACCTCATGCATAAACAGTCAGAAAGAAAATATTTGATGCATGTCTGGATTATGCTTGAATGCTGGGCTGCTTGAGAACAGTAAGATTGTATAGCACCATTTTATGTGAAGCAAAATACTCTTCTTCATCTGAACTGGCATCAGGGACAAGATCACAACTGCTGGGATCATAAATCAATTTTCTTTTAACTTCTTGAATATCTTATAACTTTTGATTTTTAATCTAACATCCATTATATTTATGAGAACTAAATTTGATGGAAGCTGGGTAAGTGCCAGGACACTACAGAGTTACTTCCCTTATCTGGGAAATATTTTTTATTATGGAAGAACAAATGGTAGTGACAATAACCAAAGAAAAAAACATGGGGAAAAGATTAAAATGACTGCATTTTCATCTTAGCTTTGAGAATCAAAGTGAAGAGGCAAAAGTATTTACTGTCTTCTTGTTGGATTTGTGAGGTGGATATTTTTTTTTGTTGATGGGTGAGATTATTGTAAAGAATTTTCAAAGTTGTGGACTTGGCAATAAATATCTTTTAAAAGAGATTAGAGGTTCAAGTGGAGAAAAAGTGTGCAAAAGAATATATGTAACAAGTGGGGAGCAGAAACAGAAAAGGAGAAAGAGATATAGAAAGAGTGAGGAGAGATTGTTCAGAGAGAGGGGGAGTATGAAGAGTTAGAGAGAGAGAGAGAGAGAGAGAAATATAGGTGAAGTTTAAACAAGAGATAGGGGGAGAGGGATATATATATATATATATATGTATATATGTATTTATATAGATAAAAGGTGGCTTACCCGTGAAATATGGGCACGATCATTGGAGGTGCACAAAATCCAGGGGTTAAGTCAGCGATATAACAAATACAAAGTGCTCAATACAAAGTAGAGCAAATTTATTAAAGAAATGGATACAATAGAAACCTACACGAGTTTTACCATTAGGATCTTCAGGGTTAAATCCACTGAATTAATCGAGGTACCGATTAATTGCAGCTGATTACACGTGTGTTCATTGAATAAATATATATATATATATATATATATATATATATATAATATGTGGTAATTCAAATGACTGGTAGTAAGGGATGATTCTATTTGGGATCTTTGAAATCTCACTGTCCAACCATATTGTATGCTCTTTTAGATGCAAACATATACTCATACAAGGATTTTTATAAATCCCTAAAAAGAGCTCAATGTATAATAATCAATAAATTGGACTATATACAGAGCAATATTTAACTTTCAAAGAAAGAAAAATTTAACAAACTGTCTATATATATATATATATATATATATATATATATATATATATATATATATATATATAGAGAGAGAGAGAGAGAGTGTGTGTGTGTGTGTGTGTGTGTGTGTGTGTGTAAAATATTTTAGAGCATAAAATGATAAAAAAGATAATAGCAGAGAGAGAAGGGGGAAAATGAAAGAAAAAGAAGTTAAGAAAGAATAAGAAAGAAAGAGAAAAGGAGGGGAAAAAGAACAGATGAAAAAGAAGAAGTGAAAGGAAAAAAGAAGGTTACGGTAGAAATTTTAAAAAATAGAAATGAAAGAAAAGAAAAGATGATTATCTCAAAACTTCACATGTTGAATAGGTTTTATGAACAAGTCTCACCGACTTTTTTTATTTAACTTTTTTAGTGTTTAGTGAAATAAAAGCTGGCTACAGGTAGGTAGTTCTGGAATAAAAAGGTGGTTTGTTAGTTGTGCAAGATGAAGAGTTTGCACTTTATCTGAAAGAAAAGGAAGTTGTTCTTTCAGCTTAGTATAAAAAAAGGCACCATAGGAAGGTTAGCCATTTTGTTTTTGATGTCAAAATTTACACAATTGAATAAACATGAGTGCAAGGATTTTTAAATGAGATTCTTTCTTTTATTTAACCATGCTTCATATTGTAAAAAAGAATCTGATCCCAAACTTTTCATTGCTTTTCTCTTTTCAATATTATAAAAAAAATAGAAAGAATTTGAAGATAAAAAGAAAGTGACTTTGGAAATCAGTTCCTATCTGTATTTAAACACATTGAAACACACAACACACACACACACACACATACACACATACATAAACATACACATAAACGTTTTGGATTGCTTATAGGTATTTAGTCGAGTCTCTGCTTATCAAGGACCAATATTAGCATTAGTTTATTTGTGATATAAAAAAAAAGTAGTAAAGTGGTCGGGGTGGCCTAAAGTCAGTATCAGCCAATCTTGTCTTTTCACTAGCGCTAGACCAAGGAGATTGTTTTTGCATCTGGGGTGGAGCGCCACACATACCATCAGCTCCTTACTTTACCGCACAGATCACCATGCTACTCATAAACTGAGTTGGCGAGGGCCGGTATCGAACTAGAAACCTTGAGGTTTCTAGACGAACGCTCTACAAACTGAGCTAAACCGGCCATGAAAGGAAAGACAAGATAAGCTCATTTACATACATAGAAACATTTATGGGGTAGCAAGAGGTTTGGGTGTTTAAAAGGTTTAGAGGTTTCTGGATACTCTTGCTGCATGTTCTTTGAGTTTTGCTTTTAATCCCATCTCATTTGGTGGTCACACTGAAAAGAAAGGAATTTAAGGAACGAAAAAAAAAGAGACAAAAGCAGAAGGTGGTTTTATGACTTAGGCTTTATTCCCAGTCATTGTCTGCCAACACTATACCTGATGCTCCTCTCCACACACATGCACACATGCACACACATACATGCATATTACTACTGTAAACTGTTCATGTTCCTAACACTAATACATTATTCTGTGTACTTGACATGAGACTTTGATGAGTTGTGGTGCACCTGAGCACTGTACACAATAAATTTCATTATTATAATATAGTCGCCTGTGGCAAGGGAATATCTCCCTGGCCACTAGTGCGACTAGATACAGTTCAGGCCTAAACTTAAATGACCGAGATATTCTCTTGGTGGGGTCAGAAGTCAGTCGTTTTTCTCGCACATGCGCAGAAGATTCTTCCGGTGAAGGCTCATGGGAGTTGTTTTTTTTTATTTGTTTCTTATCATAATTTTATTCTAATCCCCCACACATTTAATATATACATAATATACATACAAGTAGTATTGAAAGAATACATAAATGAATCATAACATCTAGAAATATACACATATTGTTCTATGAACAAGCAGTATGTGGAAGGGGTACAAAAATTGAAAAAGTTTTACTTGATGGATATGTACAGTAAAATGGTCATAGTGATACTTGCTTTACTGTCCAATGGTAGGACAAGAGACATATCTACAATTCAAAGAACAGAGGCAAAAGAGATTGAGAATGCTTTTGGGATACTCCATGTGGTGCCTAACAGACACACATACTCTTCAAGGAAAACATTTATTGTCTCCCTACACATGCATACTTGCAAAGACATAGCCCTTTACACAAATGCACATCCTTTCTACTGGTACAGCTGTAGAATTGATGTATATTGGAAAAACGTATGTAAAGGACATACATATACTTGTAATCTGAACATTAGCTACATAAATGAGAGTAACCTCCCCTTGTTTGTTTCACTTTGAGGAAGCCCTATGTTTTGGTCGGCCATTTTCATTTCACCATAAATCTATACTGAAAATACAAATTTGTTCGAATCAATACAACTGCATGTTTTAACATGAAAATATCATAAAATGTGTTCTTAATAACAATTAAGTTCATTTCAAATAATGTGCAAGCACAATTAATGTGCCCAAATTCTTCTGTTTAGGCACGAAGACCTCTGATTGGTCCAAAATTATCATTTTCATCATTTCTATTTTTGCTCTCAATGCATTAATTTCCGGTTTGCTTCTCATACGTATCTCTACAAATACATGAGTTCAGTCTTCGCTGAATTATTGTAGCCTTATGCCAGACTAAGCTTAGTAAATATCTCTATAAATACAACATTGATTCTTATGAATAATTTCTTTGATATTAACATTTTTAATGAGTGTACAGTTGAAGTAGATAAGAGGTTATTTCCTATAACTCCAACATAAAAAAGGAGAACCCTCTGATTGACTGATAAATTATTTACTTATTTTCCCATTAAGCTAACCCTAAACCCTAAACCCTGACCCTAACCCTAACCCCGTCTTCTTTTTTTTCTAGTTGATCAATAAATAAATAAATAATTTATCAGTCAATCAGAGTGGTTCCCCTTTTTTAAGTTGGAGTTATAGGAAATAACCAGATAAGATTTATTTTCATGACATGTTAAAAATATTTCAGCTTTTCACAATCTTTTTATCTGTTCAGCTTCACTTCCCAAAATTCAAGTTGCTGAGCAAAAAATATTTTTATGTTAATCTACAAATTCTGTGTGAATTTCCCACAACTTTATCTTCCTCTTTCTTTTTTTCTTCTTCTTCTTCCTCTCAAACAAACTTGCTAATGTCCATCACTCAGCAGGTCACATTAGTTTCCGTTAAAATACAGGCAGTCAATTGTGAGGGAATTGATGATTATTGCCATTGAGGGGTGTGGTTACTGGTCTAAAAACAACATTACCATTAATGCCATAAGATTTTCATTGAATATCAAGCCCACTAGGGGGCAGCACTTACAAACCTCATATTCATAACAGTTCTATTTTATTTCAGGAATACAACATATTTTAGTTTTATTTTAATCCCCACAGTATCAAAGATAAACTGGTTGACCCCTTTTTACTTTCACATAAGAAAAAAAAGTTCAAATTGAAAATAAAGGTTATTTTAACTCTTTGCCTACCAAATTTACCCCACGGCTGTACCAAATTTTCTCGGGATTTTTTTTACCTGTATGATGGGATATTTCAAAATTCACTATCTGTTCACCTCAGAACTCATTCTATTAACATAAAGTCCTATTATTATGCCTTCATTTTTGACTCTTTGCCTACCAAATTTCTCCCATGGCTGTACCAAATTTTCTCGGGATTTTTTTTACCTGTATGATGGGATATTTCAAAATTCACTATCTATTCACCTCAGAACTCATTCTATTAACATAAAGTCCTATTATTATGCCTTCATTTTTAACTCTTTGCCTACCAAATTTCACCCGTGGCTGTACCAAATTTTTGGGGTATTTTTTGCCTGTATGATGTTGTAAAAAAGGATTCAAAGTTATATATACTTGAATACAAGACTCCAACAAAGGTTTGATAAACAAAACATTTAATACGTATACAGCACATGGATATAACAAGATACATAATACATAGGTATAACAAAGTTACATGTAGAAAGATAAATACACATTCATGAATGGTAACAGATAAACATAAAAGCCACAGACATGAGACTAGGGATAGTCCATGCTGTGTAAATAACTTACAGTAATGTAAGGGGGGCCAAAAGCCCCAACGAGAAGAGGTAGACCTTAACTAACCCATGTGTCTCGTAGTATCAGGAACAGACAAAGACAAAGAGAAAGAAGCGTTCAAAACAGCCGCTTTAATATAACCAGCCCCTAGTGGGCACCAGCAAACTAAACGAGCAGACAACTCTCCCAGGCAAATACGAAACTAACGCTACAATGTGATATTTCAAAGTTCACTATCTATTCACCTCAGAACTCATTCTATTCAAATTAAGTTCTATTATTATTGTAATCTGAGTCTTTCTGCTCAATTGTAATCAACTAACCAGCAGTGGCTTACAATAAGATTGCAGTGGAGGGAAAGCCTCTGTGAGCGGCGTAAAGTAGGCAAAGAGTTAAATATCTTCAACTATTTGCCTACCAAATTTACCCCATGGCTGTACCAAATTTTCTTGGGAGTTTTTTTACCTGTATGATGGGATATTTCAAAATTCACTATCTATTCACCTCAGAACTCATTCTATTCAAATTTTAAAAAAAGTAAAGTCGTTGGGGTGGTCTAAAGTTGGTATCAGCCAAACAGCGAGGAAGTCTATCCTCTTTTCACTAGTGCTAGACCATAAGATTGTTTTTGCGTCAACAGAGTATACATCTTCATTAGCCTATATGGATAAAAGATGAAAAGCTAATCATTTTGATGCATGTATGTGTATATATATATGTGTGCATGTACATATATACACACTTACACATACAAATCTATGGTACATATAATACAACACACCCACATCCACATCTATGCCTGGTATGGTATTTTATAAAAGTCTGAAAAAATGTTCTTATTATCACCCCTTAAATGCACATGCATACACATTTTCTTTTTTTGTATATATATATATATATATATATATATATATATAGCAATACCATAGCATTTACAGATCACTCCTGTCTCTCAGAATCCTACAACCCCACCATCAGAACCTTTCCTCTCATGAGCCCTCAAGTGACTCATCATTCCTGCTGCAGATCCACAAAGTTTGATGCAAGTATGACATGGGAAGGATGTCCTTCCCATTGGATTGGATGGATTAGATGGTAAAATTTTATGCTTATGCACCACCATATGACTCTTATATATATATATATATATATATATTTCTATACATGTATGTTTTGGAGGATATGTGCTTAATTGAAGTCATACCTAATTTTGAAAATTAATTAGTTAATAATTAATGAATTTAGGCGGGCATATAAAATTAGGTATGACTTCAATTAAGCACATATCCTCCAAAAATTGTCGGCTAAAAGCCATATCAAATAAACACATTGTTTGTTTACTTACTCTCATATATATATATATATATATATATATGTATATATATACTCAAAACCTTGCTCCTATGAAGTGATGGTTTGCAAGCTAATTTTGCAAACCTTTGCAAGAAAGTTTTATACACTAAATATATTCTGTTCCTGATAAGTTACACTGTTGAATTTCAATGGATCTTTCAAATAAATATATGGTCAGCCGACTAACACTGGAAATGGTCTAGAAATTTGTCAATGAAAGGCTTACAGCAGTGATAAGGATGTAGCGTAATTATTATGGTCTATGGAGAATTTGGGGATTGAAAAGAAAACGGTAATCGGATTTCCGGAGAAAGAGAAGGAAAAGAAATAAGAACAAAAAGAGGTTAAAGTTTGGAAGGGTAAACACTCAACGGGTGTCAGCCATTGACCAACCAATGACCCCGGAACTAGATTTAGAAATAAAAACGGAAGTTCCAGGTGTTGAGTGGAAGCAGATGTGACCTTCCCCCACCCCATGACCACAAACAGAAGTAAAGAAGATATGCTCTCTCTTTCGCCATAT
The DNA here is from genome assembly GCA_023376005.1 of Doryteuthis pealeii. Taxonomy (NCBI): domain Eukaryota; kingdom Metazoa; phylum Mollusca; class Cephalopoda; order Myopsida; family Loliginidae; genus Doryteuthis; species Doryteuthis pealeii. Next base: position 58,098,413 of record CM042165.1, read on the forward strand.
CCGAGAAGGTTGGGGCTCCGTCGTGACATGTCTAGGGTAGCAACGAACAGCGTGCATGAACATGATTTATGATAGAACAGCTTGACCTCTCTCTCTCTCTCTCTCTCTCTCTCTCTCTCTCTCTCTCTCTCTCTCTCTCTCTCTCTCTCTGAAAAAGAACCCACGAGCCTAGAAAGAAATAAACAACCCTTTTTGACTATACAACTTTTGTATGTTGTTACTGAATTAATAACAGCTACTACTACTAATGACTACTACTACTAACAACTACTATTACAACCCGACTTGGCCACTACACAACAATGATATTGGTAGCCATTTTAGTTGGAGTAATGAACTCCATGAGCAAAGTTTAAATTTTAGTTGTCTGTTTATATTCATTCAGAGGTAGTGACAGGTGGTAACTTATCATTGTAGAAAATTGGACTTGATGAGTCAAATTCAAATTCTGCACCAGGTTGAAAGTGTTTCCCTTTGTGCTAATGTTCTTAGCGAAAGGCATGAACCTATCTTTTCTGTCCCCAAATAAGAGTAAATAGTAGAGAAGTATTAAATCTCTAGCCTTGTAGATAGATAAATTGGTTGAGAAGAAGAGCTCTACCAATAAAAAATATCTATTTGCTATGGAAACCTTAACTGATGAAGAATGGCTCTGGTCTTATGCTCACCAAGGAGTCTACAGGTTTAGATTTTTCCAGGTCAGTTAACTTTGAACCACGTATCTTTGAGAATCTGTGTTATGCCTCAAAGATATGCAGTTCAAAGTTAACTGACCTGAAAAAAATGTAAAAGATTTTTTTTTTTTAAACGGAATATGCATTTTCAAAATTTAAAAAAAATTCCGGCTCTGAACACGAACGTTCGTTTGTACCACTGTTGTTTGTAATGGTTTACTCACACCATCTCTCCATCACAAACATTTCACTCTTGATGAAGACCATTTTAATAAAAGGTCGAAACAGATTTCTGTCAGCAAGTTATAACATCATGTGTTTGTTTTTTCTAAAAATATTTATTTCAAAAGATTTTAAATAAAATAACTAGTGCATTATATCTTTTATTCATTAATATATCAACACTGAAAATTTCATTAAATTCGGTTAATTTCTTGATTTTTTTCTTCTTTCAGCTGGGTGACATACTATGGTGGGATTTAGGTCCGTTAAGTTTGATTTAACCAAGAAGAAAGATTTGATTAGTTTGATTCTGTTTTTTTGTTTAATGGTATATCAGTGTTTGTGTTATTTAATACCAAAGCCATCCTTGAATAAAAACAATAGTGGTACTATTTAACTGATAGCTAGAGATATAAGGGGGTTTCATACCTTTCCCAAGGATATTACCCCAAAAGTAAACGTCATGTGTGTGCATGTGAGTGCATCTGTCCATAGTGGCGTTTGTGTGCATCTGCAAGTTTTAATTTGTTGCCCAATTAATACTGTAAATCAAAAATCAATCCCAGTTTTCCTTTTTTTTTTTTTTTCTTTTTTTTCTTTTTGGTTGGGCACAATATTTTGCTGCTGAATCTTTCTGTTCCTACTGCAGAAAATTCTGATAGTATTTTTCTTTCTTTCTTTTCATTTTTGGTCATTTGTAAATAAAACTAGACATTTTAGATGGATTTTTTTTAATTCCCAAAAGATTTTTTTTCCAATTATCTGTTCATTAGTCGGACTTTTTAAAATCTCATTTTCTGTTTTGACAGTTTTCTAAAATTGTAAATAATAATAAATTTTTTTTAAAAGTCACGTGATGAATCAGAAAAATTATGTTTCTGCACAGAAATTGATTTGGCTCTTTGACCAAATGAATATTTATCATATCAGGGGAGGTAACTTTGAATCGACTGTGTGTTTCTTTTTCTTTTTCTTTCTCACTGATTGCAAAATGATGTTTATTAGAACTAGCAAATTTATGCACCTTCCGGGTGCAAGTATTTAAGTTTTAATATAATAAAATATCATGTTAAATTAGAAAGGCTAATAAAACTAAATTAGAATGCAGATAAAAAGATTTGGAACAGAGGGGGTATTATCGAAAATAGAACAGCTTTGAAACTAACTCTTCCATCATTTTCCATTTACTCCGTCTTTCATTGGTAAATTTTCCTAATTTAACTCTTTACTTAAAATAGGAAGTAAAGGATATATTACAGTTATTTCTTCTTCTTAATGAATTTATTTTAAGATTTATCCCAGAGATTTTTGCTCATATTCATTAAGATAAAATCAAACAATTAGAAATCATAATCTTAGCATATATTTATTAAAATCAATTTTTTAAGATCAATATGCAAATTAGCCTTCCCATTCACACTGTAAACCACTATTTTGTTGTATATATAAATATAATTGCGTATTATTAGTATGTAGATATGGTCAACAGTCTTAATAATGTAAAACAATTTTATTATTCATTGAGGTTTAAATAAAAATAAAATCATGGTGAATGTGATGTAAATAACTAAGGGATCTATGAATTGAGCAGTAATATAGTTTCGGTTACAGACAGACAAACACACAATCTCCATTATAATAAGATATTATTTGTTTCACATGGAATTCTTACCCAATGTAAATAAAGTCCAATCCACTTGTATCTATAATATAATGACTTGATTTTTATACATATAGAAGCATAAAGAGCACATCATAGTAAGATTTTTGGGTAATCTGAACATAGCTACATAAATGAGAGTAACCTCCCCTTGTTTCTTTCACTTTGAGGAAGCCATCTGTTTTGCTCGGCCATTTTTATTTCCCTGTAATCAATACAACTGCATGTTTTAACACGAAAATATCATAAAATGTGTTCTTGATAACAATTTCAAATAATGCGCAAGCACAATTAAGAACAAAGCATTCAGAGGTATTGATTCGAACAAATTCGTATTTCCACTGTAGATTTATGGTGAAATGAAAATGGCCGACCAAAACAGACGGCTTCCTCAAAGTGAAAGAAACAAGGGGAGGTTACTCTCATTTATGTAGCTAATGTTCAGATTACCGATTTTTTTTGTTCTAAAGAAGATAACTCCAGTTCTAATTTCAGCAAACTAAAAGTGTAAACTTAAAACAAAATCTCTTAAGAATTTAGAATTTAGAAGTTACATACTAATTCTAATAGTATTGTGCTAGACAATAGAACTGGCAGACCATATGACCTTTAGACCCCTTTTTGATCTCGATTAAGAAAGGACATGTTTTTCATTTACACCGTCAATATCCGGTTCTTTTAACAGACAATTTTTAGATTTAAAAAAAAAATTATAAAACTAACCCCTAACCCCTAACCTAACCCCTTACCCTAACACCTAACAAACAACCGGAAATTGACGATGTAAATGAAAAACATGTCTTTTCTTAATCGAGATCAAAAAGGGGTGCCTAAAGGTAATATGGTCTGAATTGGCTAATGGTTTAGCTTTATCTAATTTTACTGAGGATAGTAGTATGGCGAACTATATTTGCCTAGACAACTCCAATACAAGAAGTAGTGAATTAAATCCACACTAGTAACTTAAAATCAAATAAATAATTCACTAATTAATGTAATTAGAATCTGAAAAGAAAATGGTATAATTATTGAAAGAGGGAAAAAAATGAAAAATGCTATTTGCTTCTTCCCTTTGTTTAACAGGATCATTATTTTATGGTATTTCTCTGAATTTTTTAGATGAGGCTTGATAATAAGTATTATTTGGATTATTCGGACTATTGTCCTCATCTTTATTGTTATTGACACTATTTCTCTGAATTTTTGAGATGAGGCTTGATGATTAGTATTATTTGTATTATTCGGACTATTGTCCTCATCTTCATTGTTATCTGTACAACATTTCGGCCGATGAGCCCTCCGGCCTTCTTCAGGTATTTCTTGTCGGACTCGGGAGAACCTTCTCAGAATCGGGAATCATCTCGGACTCAGGAACCTTCTTTTCGAACTCGGGAACATTCTTATCATAATCAGGAACCTTCTTGTCGTAATCAGGAGCCATTACAGAACTTTGAACCTAACCCTTTATTCAGTCCACAGGGGTATCCTCATTCCGCTAACCATAGCTGGGGTAGAGGCATTAAGCTGTCTTAATTATTATTCTATGTTACTGCCGCCCCTGACCATGATTGAACCTGCAGTCTACAAGATCTGTCACTTAGAACTGTCTTAACCTATCTCCTTTATCCACTAGGCTATGTGTCTGACAAGAAATACCTGAAGAAGGCTAAAACATTGTACAGATAACAATGAAGATGAGGACAATAATACAAATCTTATATAATGGAGATTGTGGGTTTGTCTGTCTGTAACTGAAACTACACAAGTCACAATTCCCTTTGTTATTTACACACATTCTCCATGATTTTATTTTTTATTTAAACCTCAATTATTAGTAAAATTGTTTTACATCATTAAGACTGTTAACAATATCTGCATACTAATAACATGCAATTATATTTATATATTCAACGAAATAGCGGTTTACAGTGTGAATGGGAAGGCTAATTTGCATATTGATCTTAAAAATTTGATTTTAATAAATATATGCTTAGTATTATTGATTTCTAATTGTTTGGTTTTATCTTAATAATATGAGCAAAAATCTCGGGGATAAATCTAACAGAAATCTATTAACATAAAGAAATAACTGTAATTTTATTCTTTTCTTCCTATTTTAACTAAATAGTTAAATTAGGGAAATTTACAACTGAAAGACGGGAGTAAGGGAAAAAGGTGGAACAGTTAGTTTCAAAGTTGTTCTATTTTCCAATTATACCCCCTCTGTTCCAAATATTTTTATCTAAATTCTTATTCAGTTTCATTAGCCTTTCTAATTTAACATATTTTATTATATTAAAACTTAAATACTTGCACCCGGAGGGTGCATATATTTGCTAGTAATACTAATTATTTGAAGGGTCTCATTATCTTATTTCCTTCTCCTTTTTCATCTTTTTATTTATTTGTTGTTTTTTTTTTGTGTGTGTGTTTTTTGTTTTGTTTTGTTTTTTTTTTTTGGGGGGGGGTCAGGTATAAACTGAAATAACATGAAAAAATGTTAAAATACAAATATATTGTTTAAAATCATACATTCAGGGCCGGATTTTTAATGGGTCAAAAGGGTCAATTGTATCAGCCCTCCTCCCCCCCCCTACCAGAGGGCACCCAGACCTTCTTTATAAAACCTGTAATAATTATAGATTTAGTTTTATTATTGAAAAAATAATGGTGAATTAAGAATCATATCACTTTGTCATAAAATACAAACAGAAAAATGTAGTAATGGTTATTCTTACAGTTAATGTGACAGAGAAAAATAAAATCAAGCATTTTCTTTGAAACCTAACTTATACATTAGTTTTACTTAAGTTTTTTTTTTAATTTATCATCTAATTTCTAAGTTGAGGCAACTTGAGGAAACTTCTAACCAGAAGTTCTCCCTAACTAGAGGTGCCTAAGCCCCCAAGGTCCAAGTCCAGCTGATGTAATGAATACGCATACACCTGGGTCCCCCTCACAGTAATATGATTGGCTAGTGTCAGCCATAAATACTGAGCAATGTAAAGGTACAATGCCTACTACTATGCCTACTACTACTACTATACTACTACTATGACAACATCGCACCAGTATTACTACTTAGTTGCTCGAGTGTACCATGCTGCTACTTCTACTAATGTATCCCTGTCCGGGATATATCACCAGCTTTGCATACATTTTTATTAAAAAGAATTCTGTTCTTTTAGGTTGATTGTTTAAAAATCTGTTAATGTTCCATTGCAATTCAATTATTTTTTTAATGATTATGACACAAATTCTATAAACAGGAAGTGACTTGACACTGAACTTAATTGCCACTTCCGGCCTCTTTTAAGTGAGTTTGCATGAATTCTTGGTAATCAATTTTAGAATAAATTTGTTTCTAACATTTTTTAATTTTGCCATAAATTTTTTCTGAGAAATGAAAAAAGGTTATTTCCCATAAGTCTTACATGATCAAAGGGGAACCACTCTTGACTGATAAATTATTTATTTATTTATTTATTGATCTACTAGGAAAAAAGAAGACGGGGTTAGGGTTTAGGGTTAGGGTTAGGGTTTAGAGTTAGTTTAATGGGAAAATAAATAAATAATTTATCAGTCAAGAGTGGTTCCCCTTTGATCATTTTAGACTTACAGGAAATAACCTGAAAAAGTCATGAATTTTTGTTTCTAAAATTTTCTTTTACTTTAAGTCTTAGTTAATAGTTTGATTCTTTATCTATTTGCAGTTACGCCAACTGTCCAACTTAGTTGCCCATCGACGAGTGCCTGGAGAGCAGATTTGTCAGAGGCTGGAGAATATGCACCTCTGTGAGACATCCGATGACATGTCTGTCCACCAAGTAAGGCGCACTGCATCCCACAGAATTTTTTTCACACTCACAAAAACTGCACACTGCACATTTTTTTCCTCTTTTTCACTTTTTGCCATTTCTTTTTTAATATTCAAAACAATTTTTTTTCTCACTGATTTTCTCACTGAAATACAAACCGCATCTGTCTGTCACATTCTCTGCTCCAACAAACTTTGACTTTCTGTTGTTGTTTTTTTTATTGTTTTTTTTTTTTTCTCTTCCTTCTTTTTTTTCTTCTTGTTTGATTGAAAACTTATTTTCTTTTTTCTTCATCTCCTCCTCTTCCTCCTCCTCTTCCTCTTTTTATATCTCTACTCTCACTTCTCCTCTGACACTTCTTTTTCATCTCCTTTACTTTTTTTTCATTTTCTCCTCCTCCTCTTTTTTTTGTCTCTTTTTTTTCTTCTTTCATTTTCTCCTGCCCCCTCCTCTTTTTCATCTCCTCTCCTCCTCCTCCTCCTCCTCCTCCTCCTCTTCTCTTCTTTTTCGTCTCTTCTTCTTTTTCATCTACTCCTACTATTCTGAGCTGTTAGTCTGGATAACTTGACAGATAGTTTTACCAATACGGTCTACGAAAATAATAAATGATAAAGGAAAAAACTGAAGACGATGGAAGGAATTAGAACGATAAATATATGTATTGACGAACACAAACTAACAAGTTTACAAAATAATACAAAGGAAAAAGTTCAAATTTCTTAACAGACCATAAATAAGAGGTTAAAAAAATGTTCAGCTATAGAGAGATTGGAGATGCGTCTTTACTCGGAGTTGCGACTTTTCTGTGTGCCCGTTGTTGAAGATATTTTCAATTGACCCAAAGACACAGCAAAGGAACGCAGTGTTCACACGACTTGTGTGCGTGTACAGCCATTTGTCCGACCCAATTACACGGGTCACAGAAATAAGTCAGTTACCAACAACAACAACAGAAAAAGGGTTTACAATGTGTAAATGTGTAGGTATGTGTTAATGTATGGATGTGAATGGTAGTGGTAGAACACCTACTCTTTTTTCCTCTTCTTCTTCATATTTTTTTTGTTTCCTTCCATTTATAATTCTTCTGTTGCTTCCTCCTCCTCCTCCTCCTCCTCCTCCTTCTTTTGTTCTTTTTTTCCCTTCTTTTCCGTTTCTTATTTCTCTTTTCCTCCTTTTTCTATCCTCACCTTTTTCCCTTCTTTTTCTTTTCTTTCACCACTTCCTATATTATTTTTGTTCTATCTTCTTTCATTCACACTCTCCTTACCTCTACATTTTCTTCTTCTTTTTCCATCTCTACACACTTCACCCTTTCCATTTTTCTCCATTTTCTCTCTCTCTCTCTCTCTCTCTCTCTCTCTCTCTCTCTCTCTCTCTCTCTCTCTCTCTCTCTTTTCTCTTATTTACTCACTCTTCACTCTCATCTTCCTACAACTTATTTTTTTCTCTTTATCTCTTTCCCCTTCACATTTTGTCTCTCTATTTAATTCATCTTTCCTGTCCTCTTTCTACATTGACTTTTTCACCTTTATCTACTCCTGTCATCCTATTTCAAATTACTTTTTACATTGCCTCATATTCTGAATACACATAAAGAAAAATCGTTTTTTTTTTTTTTCACTTTCAAATTTCTGCTTACTAAACAATTATCAACTCTCATTCATAAAATTAATATGAAGGTCATCATAAAACATTTTTCATTAAATTTTTGGATTAAATTCTTAATGAATTTTTATCAAGAATCCCAGATCTCACAAGAATCAATATAAAGACTTTATAAACTTGCATATAAGTTGAATTTTAAGACCCCAAAATTCAGCGTTGACCTGTAAAGGTCAAGAATAATAATTGAAGATTTTATCATAATTGATTAAATAAAAATGGCTGAATGGAATTCCAAGATTAGTTTGAACAATCAAATTCATTTTTTGAGTTGCTGATGGTATTACAACAATATTCCAGTTTAAACCTGTTTATTTTATTCTAAAAAAAAAAAAAAAAGAATGACTGCCCAAATTGAGGTGCGTCTTATAAACCCGTGCGTCTTATAAACCTATATAATCAAGTTATCACTATATTCTGCAGAGTAATCTCCCCTGAATAAATGAAAATTTGAATTAGGGGAGACAATTTTCATTATCTTTTAGTTGTCTTCGAAAATCCAATATTATCATCTATTGTTATGATATTAAATAAGAATTGATATATTAAAAAGGTTATTTCCTATAAAGTCTAACATGATCAAAGGGGAACAACTCTTGACTGATTATTTATTTTCCAAAAACCCTAACCCTAACCCTAACCCAAAACCCTAAACCCAACCCTAAACCCTAACCCTAACCTTAAACCCTAAACCCTAACCCTAACCCTAACCCGTCTTCTTTTTTCCTAGTAGATCAATAAATAAATAAATAATTAATCAGTCAAGAGTTGTTCCCCTTTGATCATGTTAGACTTATAGGAATTAACCATTAAAAATTAGAGGCTTGCAAACTTAATCTTCTACTAACTTTATATCTATTAATCTATTATCAGACTAGTTTTATATAACAAATGACTATATATATATATATATATATATATATATATATATATATATATATATAATATGATCCTTATGTGTGTATACCTGTTCTGGCTGTAAATATTGATTGTTAATGATGTCCATGTTGTTATTATTGTTATTGTTGCCTGCTGTTTTTTGTTGTTTTTGTTTTTGTTATTTGTTTGTTAATTTTAAAACGAAAAGTAAACTTTACAGTTGATTCTAAAAATACTGAATATTTTCATGTTGAAATTTTATGTTCCCTAATCTCTTTAGTTTTCTGTGTCACATTTAAGCGGCACATGTTTGTGTGCACATACTCATACTTACATACTAATACACAAATGCACGTATACACAGGTTCACACCCATCTATCTACACTCACATTCTGGTTAAATCGAACTTAACAAACCTAAATTCCACCATCATATGTCACCCTACTAAAAGATGAAAAATACCAAAAATCAGGTAATTAACCGAATTTAATGAAATTTTCAGTGTTTATATATTAATGAATAAAAGATATTTTATTTAAAAACTTTTACATTTTTTCAGGTCAGTTAACTTTGAACCACGTATCTTTGAAGCATAACACAGATTCTCAAAGATACGTGGTTCAAAGTTAACTGATCTGAAAAAATGTAAAAGTTTTTAAATAAAATAACTGGTGCATTATATCTTTTATTCATTAATATATAAACACTGAAAATTTCATTAAATTCGGTTAATTACCTGATTTTTGTTATTTTATATCTTTCGGCGGGGTGACATACAATGGTGGAATTTAGGTCTGTTAAGTTCGATTTAACCCACATTCTTGCATAACTCTAATTGGATATATTATATACATTTGACAAATAATTTTAAAATCCTTTTTAAATTGTTTATAATAAAACATAAACTTCTTTGTCCATTTTAAAACTTTTATTCGCCTTCTAACTTATTAATTTTATATAGACTCTGTTATTTCTCTTAGACAGATACCTTCATATTATGGCAATATCTGGCCCGTATTTAATCTAGCGACTAGAAATATCTATAAATCCTTTTTTTTATCTGCAGTTAGATAATTATTTTGTTAGAGAATTTCATAAACTTTGTAAACCTGCATAAAATTAGCCTTATTATTATTATTATTATATTTTTGCATTGTCATATTTCTTTTTTGTTTTGAAACATTTCATTTTGATTACAAACAAAAAGTAAAAAAATAAAAGTAACAAGATCCTAATCAAATTCAATCATTCATTAAAATTTTATTAACTCATTCATAAAACTGATGTTTTTTCTGTTATTTCCTATAACTCCAACATAAAAAAGGGAACCACTCTGATTGACTGATAAATTATTTATTTATTTTCCCATTAAACTAACCCTAAACACTAAACCCTAACCCTAACCCAACCCTAACCCTAAACACTAACCCTAACCCTAAACCCAAACACTAACCCTAACCCTAACCCAAACACTAACCCTAAACCTAACCCCGTCTTCTTTTTTCCTAGTAGATCAATAAATTAATAAATAATTTACAGTCAATCTGAGTTGTTCCCCTTTTTTTATGTTGGAGTTATAGGAAATAACCATTTTTTCTTTATCCCATGTGTCAAATATAGAACATGGCCCTTGCATTGAAAGGTTGTGGAGATGACTGTTCTAAATCCATGTCCGTACACCTTATTCATGGAAATTGAATGAAATTATTTTAAGAGTTTCCCACTTGCATCATTGGACAAAATCATCCCCCCACTTCACAATCCCCCACTCAAATGATTAACCCCATTTTTCTTGCTTTTTTTGCTCAAATTTATCATAACATATTCCTTTTTACTTGTTCTTTTCTTTATTAAATTTTTAATTTTAATCAATTAATTACAATTTAAGGTAATCTGAACATTAGCAACACAAATGAAAGTAACCTCCCCTTGTTTGTTTCACTCTGAGGAAGCCGTCTGTTTTGGTCAGCCATTTTCATTTTACTGTAAACCTACATTGAAAATTTGAATTTGTTCGAATCAATACAACTGCATGTTTTAACACGAAAATATCATAAAATGCGTTCTTAATAACAATCAAGTTCATTTCAAATAATGCGCAAGTACAATTAAGAACACATTTTATGATATTTTCGTGTTGAAACATTCAGTTGTATTGATTCGAACAAATTTGTAATTTTCAGTGTAGATTTATGGTGAAATGAAAATGGCTGACCAAAACAGACGGCTTCCTCAAAGTGAAAGAAACAGGGGGAGGTTACTCTCATTTATGTAGCTAATGTTCAGATTACCGAATTTAATCATGAATATTAATCAGTTATGAATACAAATTAATTGTGAATTCTAATCAACTTCATCTTATTTAATTGTTGGTTGATTTTTTTTTAAAACTCTTTAATATAAATGAAATTGTCCCAAAATAAAAGTAATTTTTTGTTTTTAAATTATATTTCATATTGTTTCTCATATAAAAAATTTGTGACTCACAGATGTGGTGCCAAATATTCTTGCCTTTTTTAATCAAATTTTTCTCGAATTCATTTTTTTTCCCTTTTATCTTATTGTTGCATGATTGTTATTTTTTTGAAAAAATTCTACACTGCATGTTGTTGTTTAATTATAAGCAAAATCTCTTCCTGACATCCTCTTTAGCTATCCATAAACCAAACCAAACCTGCTTCTTCACGGACCAGATAACCATTTGAACCCCTTCCTGCTTTTTAGAATGTCCCTTCAAACCTTACCCAATATGATCTCTCCTAACTCCAAATTATCCCCCCTTATCCGTCTCTCTCTCTCTCTCTCTCTCTCTCTCTCTCTCTCTCTCTCTCTCTCTCTGAATATGGTAATTAGAAAGGTCTGTCTTGTTTTCCTATCATTGTCCCTTACACCCGACCAACTGTTTCTGCTTTTTCCCTCCAGTTGTTTTTTTTTTTGTTTTTTTTATGCTTTTCGTCTTCAAGGATCTCATCCTCCTCTCCCTTCCTTTTCCCCTTCATTGTCTCCCTTCCTTTCAAGTCCATGTCACCCGTTAAATTGTTGCTCCCTTCAACCATAATTGGTTGTTGTGTTTTATCGAATGACCCCCTTACCCCCCACCCCAAAAAAATGATTAAAAAAAGAGAATCCGAGAAACGCAGTACTAATGAAGGCAACAACACTGAACTGAAACTTGTATTCATTCAATCATGACTAAACGAATTTGAATAAATTTCTTAGAATTATTTTTAGAGTACCTACGGGGTAGGAGGAGGTTTGAGGGTTTTATGGTAGCTGGATCTTCTGGTTGCCTGTTCTTAGGGTCTTTGCTTTAACCCCCATCTCATTTGGGGGTCGCATTGAAAAGAAGGAATTTAAGGAATGAAAAAGAAAGAGACAAAGGCAAGAGGTAGTTTTATGACTTAGGCTTTATTGACTAGGTCATAGTCATCTGTAGCAAGGGAATATCTCCCTGGCTAGTAGGAGCAACTAGACCCAGTTACAGCCTAAATTCGATATTCTCTTGAGGGTCGGGAGTCAGTCCTTTTTGTCGTACATGTGCAGAGGGTTCTTCCGGTGAAGGCTCATGGGAGTTTGTTGTTTTTTTTTATTCTAATTTTAGTTTAGTTTTATTTTAATCCGCACATACCATAAAATTTTCTGGAAGAAAATCACTTTTCATTATTGTGTAATGGGTGCTATTCACAGAATTCCATCCCAGCCTCCTGCCTTAAAAAAAACGCTAGGTGGTGATAACTCAAAAAACAACCCTCCCTATGAATGAAGTCCCTATCTGAAGCGCTTAAGGTGTTTTTCCCGAAAAGTTAATGCAATATTTTACCCCTCCAGTCTTTTTTTGACAAGTAAATATAAATATCTTAACCCTCCCCCTCTTTAAAATATCTTAAGGAAGGGGGCTAAATATTTACATTTACTTGTCAATAAAAGTATGGCTTACTTTTAATGCCTTCAAACCACTAAAAAAAAAATAATTTGTTGTTAAAAACGCCTTCAATCCACAAAATTTTTTTTTTTTCGGTATTTTCATTTTTTTTTTACAATAAATTACAAATACATTTAAATCAAAACATTTTTTTCATTATTTTTATTTTATTTAGGGAGGGTTGTTTTTTGAGCTATCACTGCCTAGTGTTTTTTTAAAACAGAAGGCCGGAACGGAATTCTGCGAATAGCACCGTGTAGTGTATAAATCATTCTTTATGATAATCTTATTACTGAAACTAAATGAAATAAAAATTAAGCAAATTATGTTAGGAAAATAAACAAATAATCTAATAATAATTTTGATAATAAAATAGACAATAAAATTTGAATGAAAATAAATAAGAAACAAATTTTAAACAAATCTTTTCAAATTTGAAATAAAAAACTGGTATATGTTTTCTAGTTATTTGTGGTACAAAAACAATTCTGGTAAATGGGAATCCATCCCCCAGGCTTCACTAAAAGTCATGTAACATAGCATAAAATTCAATGGATTCCTCCATCCCAAAATCTGACCTTGAATCCTATTTTTGCAATGGTGGATTGGCAAAATCTATATAAATATGTCACTTGTTTATACAAACATTTGCAACAATAAATTCTTAATGACATTTCTTTAAAAACAAAGAAAAAGAAAAAAAAAAGAAAAGAAGTGAAGAAAAAAGTGTAAGATTTTATTACATGTCCAGTTAAATGTTAACCAACAACCACTAATAGTTTTCATCTACTTTCGTCTTCAGTTTGCTTGAAATAAAAAAGTCGTCAGGGTGGCCTAAAGTCGGTATCAGCCAGAAAGCGAGGGGTCTATCCCCTTTTCAATAGCGCTAGACCAAGGAGATTGCGTCTGAGGTGGAGCGCCACACCTACCATCAGCTCCTTACTTTACTGCACAGATCCCTGTGCTACTCATACGCTGAGTTGGCGAGGGCTGGTATTGAACTAGGAATCTTGTGGTTTCTAGCCGAACGCTGTACCGACTGAGCTAATCCGGCATGTTTTATTCTGACGTGTCATAAAAAAAAAAGTCTACTTAAAAATTGAGCTGGTTATGATTTTGAAATTTTTGTTAAGATCCAACAAAACAAATCTTTTAATTTGCTAACTAAAGTTTATGTAGAAGAATGCATATATAAACATGGGTACCATTATAGTATGTGGCCTACCTTTTGAATGTGGCCTACAAAATTATGTCTCTCTTATAGTATGTGGCCTACCATAAAAAGCATATTATAAGGTTATAATAATAATGCTAACCCTAACCCTATTTCAGAATTTTAGAATATTTTAGAATTAACACATTTTTAAAACTGAACATTTTTCAGTCATTCACAAAAAAAGAATACCACCAAAAATAAATTTTTGGGTCCCATTATAGTACGTGGCCTATCTTTTGAATGTGGCCTACAAAATTATGTCTCTCTTATAGTATGTGGCCTACCATAAAAAGCATATTATAAGGTTATAATAATAACTGCTAACCCTAACCCTATTTCAGAATTTTAGAATATTTTAGAATTAACACATTTTTAAAACTGAACATTTTTCAGTCATTCACAAAAAAAGAATACCACCAAAAATAATTTTTGGGTCCCATTATAGTACGTGGCCTATCTTTTGAATGTGGCCTACAAAATTACTCTTATAGTATGTGGCCTACCATAAAAGCATATTATAAGGTTATAATAATAACTACTAATCTTAACCCTTTTTCAGAATTTTAGAATTAAATAGATCTCTGATTCATGTAAATTATGGATAAATCTTTTTAATTATTCTTAATTACTATATACAGATTATGACTGAATTTCGATTTCTTGAAATTGAATATATGTGAAAAATAATTAGTTTCAATAATTGCCTACTACTTAATCTATAAATATACTCTTACTGAGTAGGACCCATTCAAATCGGGTAGGCCACATACTATAACAGAATCAAAAAGGTAAGCCACATACTATAACGGCACCAAAATTTGTATAAAAAATATAAATGGAAAAAAAGTAGATAAACCAACACAAACGCAATAACATCAGAATGATTACAGAAATAATTGTTGAGTCAAGAACATAAATACACTAGCCACCTATCTGCGAAAACCTGTAGCAAGGGAAGATAATGCTATTAGACTCATGTCCATCCCAACAATATCAAAAGGATTACGGAAATGTTCCCTGATTATTAAGAGATTGTTAGACTTTAAAAATTGCATGAAAATCTGAACATGACAAAGTTAATCTTTGACAATCAACATTCACAGCATTTTTTGTGACCTTGAAAAAAAAAAATGCTTATTCCTAGTGATCCGTAACAATAAACCAAAAATGGAAATGGATTGACAATTTCATCCAAGTTGTCCGTTGATCCATATGTGTGCAAAATCCCAAATGAGAGATTTCATTATTTAATTGTTTTATCAATTAATATTTTTTTTAATCTGTTACTTATTGTCATTAGGGGTCGACAAGAAAACAAAAGAGAGAAAATCAATTCCATAAATAAAGAACAATTATATCTTCATTAATATTTTTCTATTAATTCTTTAAAATCTTCGATTCAATTAAATTCAAACGTTTGATCTAATATCATTTTTTTATTATAAAAGTCGTCAAGGTGGCTTAAAGTCGGTATCAGCCAATCAACAAGGGAGTCTATCCCCTTTTCAATAGCGCTAGACCAAGGAGATTGTTCTTGCATCTGAGGTGGAGCACCACACCTACCGTCAGCTCCTTACTTTACCTGCACAGATCCCTGTGCTACTACGCTGAGTTGGTGAGGGCCGGTATCGAACTAGGAACCTTGTGGTTTCTAGCTGAACGCTCTACCGACTGAGCTAACCCGGACATATACAGGTTAATGAATCTGACAATCATTTTTCTTTTTTTTTTTTTTCTTCTTCTTGCATAATTCCCTAAAACCTCTCAAATATTTAAAAAAGGTTGTTTTTTTTTTTTAAGGAAAAATAAAAGGTGCTCTGAAAATAAGAAAATAGGAAATTTATTCGATTCTGAATGAAAATGAGTTTCAGTTCAGTTTCGGTTCGGTGTGTGTGTGCCACTAAATGTTTTACTTGTTGTTATTATCATGTGGCTTACAGATTCAGATGAAGATGGTCGTTGTGCAGCAGGAACTCTGTGAGTTGAAAATGCGTCTTGAGGCCCGTAGCGGGCGTAAAATCTCAGAGAAAGACATGCGCCTGATCCGTAAGATTGAGCAACTCAAGGAGGAACTGCGGGAGCTTCTGGTAGAGTTGCGGAAACGCAAATCGGAAGAGGAACATAGCCTTATTTTGAGTAATGTAAGTATCTACCCACCCACCCTCCTCCACTACCATCACCACCGCATCAGTCGCAGATGTAGCCATCACCTCTACCCACCCACTCATTCTGATCATCACTGCTAGTTGAAAAGAGTTCAAGTCCATTTTCAATTATTAGTCTAGTCTTTTAGTGTCAAAGTCATTATCATTATCATTATTATTATTATTATTATTATTATTATTGTGAGTGAGTAGAATTTTTTTGGTCAAGTGAGCAGTAGACATTTGTCGTTAGTGCTTTTTTGTGAAATTAAAAAACAGTTATTATTATTATTATTATTATTATATTATTATTTATTTTTTTTTTTTTGTATTTCCTTATTTTCATTGTTGTGTATTTAAAAAGAGATTCCACTCCACAGCGACAGAATTATTAAAGGAAGATATGAGATATTTTGTGGGTGTAATTAGGTTATGAAAAACAAATTATTTGGACCATATGACCTTTAGGCACCCCTTTTGCGATCTCGATTCATAAGGACATTTTTTCCATTTACACCATCAAAATCCGGTTGTTTGTTAGGGGTTAGGGTTAGGGTTAGTTTTATAATTTTTTTAAAAACTTTAAAAATCGTCTGTTAACAAACAACCGGATTTTGACGGTGTAAATGGAAAAAATGTTCTTATGAATCGAGATCGCAAAGGGGGTGCCTAAAGGTCATATAGTCCAATTATTTTAATGATCATGAATATAAATACAGACACTTCCGATTCTGATAGTGACACCCATGGATCTGCCACTTGATCTGAATGTAGGCCTGGTTAAGGTTGACTAATAAAGGAAGGTCAAAGGTCAAAGTTCAAAGGTCAATACAGCTTGACATAAGTGTCACTGCAAGTGTTGACAGAACAAAGCTGAAGAAAACGTCACACTGTATTAGAGACTGCAACTCCAGGTTTTTGAATTCAAAATTATCCTTCTCCTAGACTGGTTATTCCCCAAGGCTAAAGAGCCCAGTTTGTCATGCTATTTTACCCAGATCTGGTGAGGGTGAGAGGAAAAGTGAGGGATTCATGACATTCATCTGATTTCAACTGCTCAAAATTGCTGCCCTCCTAATATCTACAAAAGGTCTTCCAACCCCTAACTCTCATTCCACAAATAAGTTAAATCAAACTTGAGACCTAAATTCCACCATCATATGTCACCCCACTGAAAGAAAAAAAATACCAAAAATCAGGGAATTAACAGAATTTAATGAAATTTTCAGTGTTGATATATTAATGAATAAAATATATAATGCACCAGTTATTTTATAACCTTGATTAGACAACTACTCCAAGAATTATGATATAGTAACATATTTTATGTTTAGACATGTTCCACAGTTACATTATAATGTTTTTAAAAAACACTCATCACTTCCTTATGTTTTGGTTGGCCATTTTCATTTCACCGTAAATCTACACTGAAAATATGAATTTGTTCGAATCAATGCAACTGCATGTTATAACACGAAAATATCATAAAATGTGTTCTTAATAACAATTAAGTTCATTTCAAATAATGTGCAATGAACACATTTTATGATATTTTCGTGTTAAAACATTCGATTGTATTGATTCGAACAAATTCATATTTGCAGTGTAGATTTACGGTGAAATGAAAATGGCCAACCAAAACAGATGGCTTTCTCAAAGTGAAACAAACAATGGGAGATTACTCTCATATATGTAGCTAATGTTCAGATTACCCACTACCCTTTCTAAAATTTGAGTTACAATAGTTCACCATTCAGAATGAAAAATCAAAATCTTGGATATATGATTAAAGACAAGGAGAATATATTTAAAAGAAAAACCTTGATTAAGACAACTACTCCAAGAATTATAGTATAATAATATATTTCATGTTTAGGCATGTTCCACAGTTACATTATGTTGTAGAGGAGTTAACATCCCTACAGGATGGACTGGCTCATAGCCTATAATAGTCAACGTAGTAGTGATAGAAACGAAAAATTATATTTGGACAAAATCACTGCGTTTGACTACACTCATTTGACCCTCCTCATTCTTGTAAGTTTGTCTTTGTGAATTGTTCTACTTCTTGTTTTTATGTAATAAGTATCTGTTAGCTCCAGATACAAGTGCTGAATAAAATATATCTCAAGCACACTATTTCTCTGTATATCTACCTCAACAATACAACACATTATAATGATTATTGTAATTTTTAATTGGTTCTTACATATATAATACTAAATATGTTTAACATATTCTTGATCACATATAAAAGATTTTGATTTTAAATATGAGGCGTGTTCTAAAAGAAGTACTGAGACTGAAGCTCTATTTAGCAAGACAAATAAATGGTAACATTCTTTAAATTAGTGGGTATCAAAAAATACTAATATTTATACAATTTTGAGATTTTAAAAAAAAATGTTTAAATCCCCACTTGACCCTGGCCCGACAAGTTTGGGATAATTTTGGTCAACAATTGGAGGTCAATGAGTGAAGCTGGTGAAAGGATCAGGTTGGGTCATATGAGGAAATACAACACCAAAAATCTTTCTTTCTTCATTTCTTTGTCTTCAAATAATGTAATGCTTTTTAGTCGTCATTCTTTAATTGATCTCTATCAATCACTATTTCTTTTTGTTGTTATTGTTGTTGTTGTTGTTATTATCTGATTGGAAATCACCAATGATATGCTCGGCTTTTTATCTGCAACCAAAATGCTATTCACCACCATAGATGTTGTTCATTTTTGCAAAGTCTACACTTGATGAGAGCTTCTTGTATAAAAAAAAAATATTGACTTTCCGGGAGGCAGGGGTGTTTTTGTTTTTTGTTTTTTGTTTTTTGTTTGTTTTTTTTTTAATTTTTTGTTTGGTTATAATTATGAATTTTTGCCTTTGTATTTTTTTCCTTTTTTTTTTTCAGTTAAGGAAAGAGGTAATTATGAACTTTAGTTGGCCAAATTCCTAACATAAAATTGTGTGTGCGCATTATCTCCCTTAACAAATTTGCTTGTATAGTTTTTCTTATGATATACATATAATACATTTTATTCTTATCAACACATTTTTGTTTGTTTGTTTGAGAAATAAAATTTTTATTTCTCAAACAAACAAAAATGTGTTGATAAGACAGTGCACAACAAAAATATCATAAAATGTGTTCTTAATAACAATTAAGTTCATTTCAGATAATGCACACGCACAATTTTATGGTAGGAATTTGGCCAACTAAAGTTCATACGTGTCGATAAGAATGAAATGTATTTTTATTCATTCAATTGTTTAAGAAAATCTCATAAGAAAAACTATACAAGCAAATTTATTAAGGGAGATAATGTGCACGCACAATTTTATGCTAGGAATTTGGCCAACTAAAGTTCATAATTACCAGGAAAGAGAGGAAATAATATTTGATTTATTTATTTATTCTTTTTTGTCTCATCCTCAGATGACATTTTTTTTCTATTCCACAATTGAATATTTTGTTGAAAATAACCATGAAGATTTTTTTCTTTAGTTACCGTATTTGACGACATATAGGACGCACTTTTTTTCCAAAATTTTGGCTCAAAAAATTGCCCTGCATTTTATACATCGTAGGTGAGGAAGAATTGAGACCATCCAGACAACAGCATTGTTGAAATTGGCTAGAATACTCAGAAGAGTCCTGGAGAACTGAAGAGACTTGTTGTCACTCAGCCTCCAGTTAATATACTATCAGCTAACGCTGGTATGAAAAACTCAGAAGGAGTGAAATAATAATAATAATAATAATAATAATAATAAATTAAAAATAATAATAATAATAAATTACTTTGATTTTGTCACAGAACTGAAAAAGCTGTGGAACATGAAGGCAACAATGATATCAATTATAGTTGTGATTAGAATGGTCCCCAAAGTCTTGGAAAGGAGACTGGAAGAATTGGAAATCAGAGAAAGAGTCGAGATGATACAGACTATAGTATTCTTCAAATGACATTTTCTATTGCATAATTGAATATTTTGTTGAAAATAACCATGAAGATTTTTTCTTTAGTTACCGTATTTGACGCCCTTTTTTCCAAAATTTTGGCTCAAAAAATTGCCCTACGTCTTATACATCATAGGTGAAGTGCTGTACGACCTACGACATTTTGATTTAATTAGTAAATTTGTACAACTTTTTAGTCCATATTTAAGACATTTTCAATGAATTATTGATTTTCCAATGATTGTACAGCTATGTTTCTACTTGTGTAATGCACAGCTAGACTGTTTTCAACAATATATGCTTAAATATACTAAAAACGATTTTTTCCTGAATCTGACCTGCTGAAATGGGGGTGCGTCTTATATGTCCGTGCGTTTTATATGCTGTCAAATACAGTAGTTGTATTAGCGACAACACCAACAACAATAATAACCAGACAAGAAGAAAAAAGAACTAAAGAAATATTTTTCTTCTAGAATATTGTTGAGTTCTAATCCAAAAGTCTTGGAAATTTAAACAAACCAAAAATATCACAAGAATTTTCTTTTTGGTAGCAGTGGCCATGGCTATGGTATCTTTCAGTAGAGCAAAGTATTTACCTCTCATCCCACTTACGAAGGTGTGACACAAGGACATTTTTATGTGGGCCCACCCACAAGCCGAAGTTCATGGGTGGTAGGCACAAAAAATGCGTTGATCCCGTCGGCATTCCTTTTCAAGAGGGGTACTTCAGGCACTGGACTATAAACCCAGCCCTGCCCTTTTAAATCAAAGGGGCAGGTATTGCTTGGGGGGGATAGCCCCCTGTGATCAATGCTGTTAATTTTACTTAGCTGCTCCAGAGGCCGAAGTACTCTGAAGCCAGCTCAAGCAATCACAGTAGAGCAATGTGGTCTATTCCTCTACATAATTATAAGAATCATTTTAGAAAGAATACTTCACTGTGTTAACCTGTCTGCCAAATTCCTTAGATCTCAATCTTATGGGATATGTTTGATCAGTGGTTCCCTAAGTGGGTGGTACCAGCCCCTGGTGAGGCAA
Source organism: Doryteuthis pealeii (assembly GCA_023376005.1). Taxonomy (NCBI): domain Eukaryota; kingdom Metazoa; phylum Mollusca; class Cephalopoda; order Myopsida; family Loliginidae; genus Doryteuthis; species Doryteuthis pealeii. The sequence goes on from CM042165.1 coordinate 58,119,609, forward strand.
AAAAAGCAGCAGAGGACAGTGTGGGCGGGGGGCTGCAGGGTGGCATTAGGAACAGTTGATAAATAATTTGTTTTTTATATAATCTAAATGACAAAATATATTTCATAAATAGTAAGGTAAAGGAACACGTATGCAGTTTATACAGAATAAAACTGACATAAGAATTATTTTAAAAAATGCATAGTTTTGTTATGTATTGATAATGATAATGAAATTTATTGTGTACAGGGCTCAGGTGCACCACAAATCATCAAAGTCTCATGTCAAGTACACAGAATAATGTATTAGTGTCAGGAACATGAATTACAGTAATAATATACACATGTGTACAGTGCTCAGGTGAGGTGCCACACACACACAGTGCTCAGGTGTCAAAGTCTCATGTCAAGTACACAGAATAATGTATTAGTGTCAGGAACATGAATAGCGTACAGTAATAATATACACATGTGTACAGTGCTCAGGTGCACCACAAATCATCAAAGTCTCATGTCTAGTAAATAGAATATTGTATTAATGTCAGGAACATGAATAGCGTACAGTAATAATATACACATGTGTACAGTGCTCAGGTGCACCACAAATCAACAAAGTCTCATGTCTAGTAAATAGAATATTGTATTAATGTCAGAACATGAATAGCGTACAGTAATAATATACACATGTGTACAGTGCTCAGGTGCACCACAAATCATCAAAGTCTCATGTCTAGTAAATAGAATATTGTATTAATGTCAGGAACATGAATAGCGTACAGTAATAATATACACATGTGTACAGTGCTCAGGTGCACCACAATCATCAAAGTCTCATGTCTAGTAAATAGAATATTGTATTAATGTCAGGAACATGAATAGCATACAGTAATAATATACACATGTGTACAGTGCTCAGGTGCACCACAACTCATCAAAGTCTCATGTCAAGTACACAGAATAATGTATTAGTGTCAGGAACAGAACAGTTTACAGTAGTAATATGCATGTATGTGTGCGCGTGTGTGCATATGTATGTGGAGAGTGGCATCAGGTATGATAATAATAATAATAATAATAATAATAATAATAATGAAATTTATTGTGTACAGTGCTCAGGTGCACCACAACTCATCAAAGTCTCATGTCAAGTACACAGAATAATGTATTAGTGTCAGGAACCAGAACAGTTTACAGTAGTAATATGCATGTATGTGTGCGCGTGTGTGCATATGTATGTGGAGAGTGGCATCAGGTATAGTGTCGGCGGACTACAGGAAGCATGGAGGCTTTGAAATGTAGTTAGAAATCAAAATCAAAAGTCTGAGCCTTTGCTTGACACCAGTAAACAATATGTCCAGTAGTGCACCAGTTATCACATGCTGTTATTTTCAATTTGAAGCATCCCAAAAAGAAAAAGCGTGTGTTTACATGTGTGTAATTTTGCTTTCTAAGGCTGTTTATGTCAATCATAGGAAGTCTCACCTGGGTCAATCCATGCAGATTCCAGGAGCAAACAATGTGTCTTGTGCTATCTGTGGCAAGGTCTGTGAGTCGGCTTCTGGTCTTAAGACATATGGTGGTGCATAAGCATCAAATTTTATCATCTGAATCATCTCATTCAACGGGAAGAAGTCTTTTCAATGTCATATTTGCATCAAACTTTGTGGATCTGCAGCAGGTTTGATGAGTCATTTAAGGGCTCATGCAAGGAAGGGTTCTGGTGGTGGAGATGTGGGATTGTGAGACGGCAATGATCTGTAAAGATTATGCTATTGCCAATTAGAGGGGTGCTAGGAATCCATTGGGAAGCCAAGGGGGCACTATTCTGAAATCGTTTGGGAACCACTGTGTTAGACCAACATTTTGATTAGTAGAATGTCCACCATGTAACTTGCAGCAGTTGCTATTGACACTTTGGCATCAGATTCTCAAGGTTTTGAAGAGTTCATGCCTGATTAAGTAAAAATTGTTTTATGAGACCATAGAGGACTAACACATTATAAAGCCGATCATCATGCTTTGGCTCATTAGAGTATAATGTATCTGTAATTTCTATAAGATATATATATATATATATATATATATATATATACACACATGCAGACACATACACAGACATATATATATATATATAAGTTAGAGTAGCAAATACATAAAGTCAACAGTACTTGGTAACTGTCAGTTTCTCACCTATGCAATTTTCAAACCAATATACAGGGTGTTTGGGATAGATTTGACATATTTATATTTGGTTATTTTTCTCCGTAGGTTGGAGGTATTGACACACACTACACATAATTTAAAAGCTTGGGGCCCCTCTTCATTCATATATGTGATGATAGATAGAATGGATGACTGGAACCCACCTGAATTGTGGAAGAGAATAACTTGTATCATGATGATCTGTGCTGGCCATCAAAATAAGGAGATTATGGTTGCCCAATGCACCCTGAACATTGTAAAAACAATCAGGCATGAACTGGAGAATTGCAATCGAGACTACGAGGCTGTGGCTAGAAGAAAGCAACATAAAAGACAATCTGATTGCGTTCGTACAGCAGAATTCCTCAAAAATCTGCAGAAAAAAGTGTTGGAGGACCCTCAGATGCCTACATGGAGTTGCTAAACACTGTAGTAAAGCCCTGGATAACAAGGGTAGCCAATGGGAAAAGTCAAAAATGGTTGTTGACGAATTTTTACGACTACACCAGTCTCAATGTTTGGCCTCCGAACTCCCCAGATCTTAACCCCATGGATTATTATGTATGTGTTACTGTTGAGAAAGACACCAATCGCCGTGCCAGTACTACAAAAGCCCAGTTAACTAACAGAATTAAGGTAGTTTTTGAGACCCATCCCAGGGAAACTGTAACATCAGCTTGCTCCAGGTTCCAGAGCAGGATTGAGGCTTTGATCGATGCTAATGGCAGTTATTTTGAGTGAAACTTGTTGACAGTTGTGTAATTTCTGTGCCTGTTGAATTTCTTTACAATCCATTAAATTTCGTAGTTACCAAGCACTTTTTCTTTTTCCTTATGAAACTGTCAAATTTCTCTCGAACACCCTGTATATATATATATATATATATATATATATATATACACACACACATACACACACACACACACAGAGACACATACACAATAACATATATATATGTGTATATAAGTTAGAGTAGCAAAGACATAAAGTCAACAGTACTTGGTAACTGTCAGTTTCTCACCAATGCAATTTTAAAACCAATATATATATGTATATAAGTATGTTTTTATTTACCTGTACATACGTAACTATGCTAGGTAAATTTTTCTAAATAATAATGATATTTGACATGTTTCCAATTCTTTTCAAAAATGCTTAAATACTTTGTTTAGAAATAATAGAATTTTGATGGTGAATTTTCAACATATTTTACTTTATTTAATATATTTACAAAGAATTCTTTTCTGAAATTTTTGGGATTGTTGCAGTTTTCAGTTTTTCAAATTATTTAAACTGATAATTCTCATTTTTGCAGCTTTTATTACATTTTGTACTTAAATCTTCTTAAGAGTGATGGTGAATGGTGAATGTTAAATATCGAATGGTAGGGATACCCAAAAATTTGTCTGCTTTTCATTTTAAAAACGAATTAAAATTAATTAAATCGATTATTTAAGGTCAAATTTTTGTCTAAGTCGAAAAGTAAAAAAAAAAGCAAAATAATATTACACATCTAATTTATTTTTAATACATTTAAAACGATTTTTTTCGGTCAATTTTGATAGCAAATGGCCGTAAACGCTGTTTAAAGTTGGCACAAAATCTGTGTTTACAAAATAAATGTAACACTTTTGATTAAAAATAAATTTACCAAAAATCAGGGAATTATCCGATTTTAATGAAATTTTCAGTATTGATTTATCAATGAATGAATTTTATAATGCATCAGTTATTTTATTTAAAAACTTTCTGATTTAATTAGATATTTCTGCTATGATAAATTAAAATTAATTTAGAATATGAACAGCATGATGTTAAGTTTAAAATGTCATATTATTAGATTCTAAAGACATTTTTTTTTAATAACTACTTTACTTTAGTATCAATCACCTATAATTTTTTGTCGAAAACTGCATTGGGAATTTAGCGTCCCCCCTTTTAAATGGAACAAATATTGATGTATATTTTTTTTTTTTTAAGATAATAGCCAATTAGATAATTATCGAAATGAGTAAAATAAATCTACAAAACGTTTTTTTTTGTTTTTATTTTCATTTTATTTTTCAATTTATTTTTCAATTTTCGGTACTTATTTACTATTTTGTGCCCCAAAAATAAGGTGTGGAGGGGGGCTCAAAATTAAGTGACCTGAAAAAAATCAGAAATTTTTTAAATAAAATAACTGATGCCTTATAAAATTCATAACCGGGGAGTTAAGTTTTGTAAAAACACAGAGTTTTCAACAAATTGGGTATACCTAGTGAATGGTGAATGCTGTTAATAACAAAGTGTCATCCAATCTCTTTCTTTTCTTCAACAGCAGCAATGAAATTTACAGCTCACTAAACTGAACAACGTGAATTCCTTGCATCTCTAAAAAATTAACTTTAGTGTTGTCATTATTGTTGTTGTAGTTGTTGTAGTTATTGTCTTTGTTTGTTTGTTAGTTTGGGACATGGTTATGTTTTTTTGTTTTTTTGTAGTTTTTTTTCCCAGTTTGTCTCAAGAATTGTTTTTCTTGCCTAGATGCAAGATTTAAAATAAAAAAAAAACTGTATCTCTATGAAGATGACAGAAAATGAGTGGGAAAACCAGACAGAATAAACACCTGAAAAAGGCCAGAGAAATTACTGGCTGGAATATGCATATGTATGTGGAGAGTGGCATCAGGTATAGTGTCGGCAGGCTTCCTGTAGTCCACCGACATGCGCACACATACATGCATATTACTACTGTAAACTGTTCATGTTCCTGACACTAATACATTATTCTGTGTACTTGACATGAGACTTTGATGAGTTGTGGTGCACCTGAGCACTGTACACAATAAATTTCATTATCATATAGCAAAAGATTTGTCCGCCTGTGACAATGATTTCTATACTTTTCTGCACCAAGTACACAATTCTATTTTGAATTGCAAAATTCTGAAAAAAAAAAAAAATGATAAGATATAAAATCAACTAAAATTAAAAATTAAAAAAGTCCCCTTTAGCCTGTCTCACACAACATCTTAAATATTGAGAAATACAATAATTTTTAAAAAATATGATTTGGTTTGTTTTGGTTTCTTTGTTTTATGGTGAACCAACCTTCATGGGTTATTTTCAAACCCATCCTTGCAGAAGAACAGTAATGGTACTATTTAACCCATAGCTGGAAGGACGAGGGGAGTTCCTACCTTTCCCAAGGATATCAGTCTGAAAATGTGACTGAAGTTCAAACTTTCTTATTATGATGTTGCAGTCCAGAATGTTAGCCACTATATTATAGGGACTATATTATAGGGACTCCTCCCAAAAAAAAGATGCAAGTATTATACATTTTGAACATGAAGTTTATTCAATAAATATTATTTATTGTAGAAGTTAACCCCCAGATATCATAGAAACAATATAATACTCACCGTTGCAGTGGGATTCTAACTACCGTCGAGTTAGTAGACAAGAACAACATGCAAGTTGTAACTTAAATACAGTCCTTGCATGCTGTTGGCATAGTGCAAACTGATGGCTGAAGAGTGGGTACTTATCCATATCTTTACTCACCCTGAAAACTATCAGCCAATCAAAACCCAGGAAGTGAACTTGCCAGAGTTCCTAATGGAATGACCCAAAGCTGGATATAAACCACCTACCAACACTCTAGATTTAGTTTTGCATTATATTATTGAATTGTGAATTGTGCCGACATGAACAGCATGTTCTCCATTCTCTGTGAGAGGCTCCTTCATTGGCTTGGACATGTCGGGAGAATGGAAAATGGCCGCATTCCAAAAGATCTTTTGAACGGCAAAATTAGTAAAAGGCTCCCGATCGGTAGGTAGACTACGCCTACAATTTTAAGATGTCTGTAGGAGAGACATGAGGATATGCCATATTGACACAAACACGTGGGAGGTAGATGCAAAAAATAGAGCGGCGTGGCGCATTAACATTAAGCAAGGCATGGAAAGGGGTGAAGCGAAGAGGAGAGTAGCCTTGACAGCAAAGAGAGCCAGAAAGAGGGAGAAAAGACAGCAGCCCCAGAAATCATCACAGTTTGTGTGCATTCAGTGCACCAAAGACTGTCACACAAGAATTGGCCTGCAGAGTCACTTGTGCAGATGCAGATAATTTTTTGGGGGGGGCACTACGACATCGTCCTTAGTGGACGGAAAGCAGCCAACAACAACAACAATTCATTATATCATTGAAACCTTTTAATTAATTTAAAAAGCTATTTTACTTTTAACTAGTACAAAATAAAAAACGCCCTCCGGGTGATGTAAAAATAAAATTTTGAAACATATTGCCTGAGGGGTGGGAGTAAAAAATTCAATGTCAGCGGGTCTGTACCCTAAGTAAGTAAAATCATCAAATTCATTAAAGGATTAAAAAATAAAACAATTTGAAATGTAAACTTTAAATATGTATTAAAATAAAACAAACTATATATAGATATATAATACCAGTCATGTATTTATTAAAACTTGTTTTAAAAAACAATGAGGACTGTCTAATGTTGCATGTTCAAATTTTGAGTGTATTTATTCTATGTTATGACGATTTTGGGTAATGTGACGTCAGCAGTGACGTAATTTTTTTTACAGACAAAAACCAGAAGCGAATCTCCATTATTAATAGATGTGAAATTTTTTAAAGTCTTGATTATTTTCTATTTCTCTGAATTTTTTGAGATGAGGCTTGATAATTAGTATTACTGCGTTATTCGGACTATTGTCCTCATCTTCATTGTTATCTGTACAATGTCAAGGCCAATGTGCCCTCTGGCCTTCTTCAGGTATTTCTTGTCGGACTTGGGAACCTTGTCAGACTCGGGAACCTTCTTTTCAAACTCGGGAACCTTCTTGTTGTAATCCGGAACCTTCTTATCATAATCAGGAGCCATCACAGATCTTTGAACCTAACCCTTTATTTAGTCCACTGGGGTATCCTGTTCTCATTCTGCTAACCATAGCTGGGGTAGAGGCGTTAAGCTGTGTTAATTATTATTCTATCCTGGCCAGGGGCAGCAGTAACATAGAATAATAATTAACACAGCTTAATGCCTCTACCCCAGCTATGGTTAGCAGAATGAGAACAGAATACCCCCGTGGACTAAATAAAGGGTTAGGTTCAAAGTTCTGTGATGGCTACCGAGTACAAAAAGAAGGTTCCAGAGTTTGAAAAGAAGGTTCCCGAGTCCAAGAAGGTTCCTGAGTCCGAAAAGAAATACCTGAAGAAGGCCGGAGGGCACATCAGCTGAAACGTTGTATAGATAACAATGAAGATGAGGACAATAGTCCGAATAATGCAGATAATACTATTGATTATTTTCTGTTTGTAAAATTATAATTTTTCCATTTTCCCTGTCTAAAAATCTCCCAGGCAACAACAATATTAAACCAGTCCTAATGATATTTCTTATCAAGGATTAAAACTCTAAGATTTTCACTTTCACTAAGTAGTTATTCCCAGAATAGCACCTCTCTATTGTAAGAAGAATTTTTGGGACTACTATAATTTCCCAGTTGTAAGCAAGTAAATTTGGATGAAAGAAGACGAGAACAACAATTAAAAATAAAAAAAAACATATATTCAAAGGGTACAAAAAGGTTGCAAACTTGATGGCGTTTGCTGCAAGACTTATCTTGCTATGGGTAGAAGGTAAAGAGAGCGCTTGAAAACACAACTTGCTAGTTGACTGCCTAACACGATAAGTAACTTTTATCATAGAATTTAATTTAGGCACCAATATCGTATATTGGCAATTCACCCTCTGGTGCCAGGGGTAGATAATTTAACTATAATTTTTCTGATGATTTAAAACAAAGCAAAAGTATTCCTTGATCTCTACAGTTAATATAAAAGTAGTTTAAGGATTGTTCTAAATTATGTGATGGGGACTGGAAAGAATATATTTACTCAACAGTCAAAAAAGTTTTCAATGTTTTTGTTATATCCCGAGATGTAGGAATAACAAATGATAATAAAAACAGCGAAATATGTTTAACATATAACAATATTTGTTTTATTTATTCTCACTAACAGGGAATACAGTAGGATGATTTGGATAGAATTCAACTGTATGTATCATGTGTGTGGTTACACATGGGGTCAGTCCTTGTCTGCTTGACTCTCTACTTGTCACTTTTCTGTTTCACTGCTAGTCAGTGAGTATATCTGGTGTAGAATTGTTAGGGAGAGATAACTCTCCCTAACAGTTTTGGTATTTTTTAACAAGTTGTTTTCAATTGAATATTGTTTTGTAAATGGGAAAATGATATGTGATATGTTTTTTTGGTTTCACTTTCAGGAGGAACAAGAAGATGAGGAGATTGAAAGGGAATTCCATCGGCCGCATCGGCGCCGAGCTTTATCTATCAGTTCAAAACGGTCAACAGTTTCTGTGTCATCTGTCGCCCGACCCCTTGCTGCTTCGTGTGTTATTCCTGAATCTCCATTATGACGTCACCTTTCCTCTTTATTAATTGATTTGAAGTCAATTTTGTAAGTCATTTTTAACAGGTTTATTAAAAACTGTGATACTAATTTAATTTAGACCAATTTTATCTTTATTTTTTTGTCTTTTTAAAAAAATCTTTAATTTAATTTAGTCCAATTTTATCTTCATTTTTTAATATTTTTTTTTATTTTTTAATTTTTTAATTTAATTTAGACCAATTTTATCTTCATTTTTTAAATCTTTTTTATTTTTTAATTTAATTTAGACCAATTTTATCTTCATTTTTTAATCTTTTTTTTAAATTTTTTTATTTTTTAATTTAATTTAGACCAATTTTATCTTCATTTTTTAAATCTTTTTTATTTTTTAATTTAATTTAGACCAATTTTATCTTCATTTTTTAATCTTTTTTTTTATTTTTTTATTTTTAATTTAATTTAGACCAATTTTATCTTCATTTTTTAAATCTTTTTTTTTTTTAATTTAATTTAGACCAATTTTATCTTCATTTTTTAATCTTTTTTTTAAATTTTTTATTTTTTAATTTAATTTAGACCAATTTTATCTTCATTTTTTAATCTTTTTTTAAATCTTTTAATTTAATTTAGACCAATTTTATCTTCATTTATTAATCTTTTTTATTTTTTAATTTAATTTAGACCAATTTTATCTTCATTTTTTAATCTTTTTTTAAATCTTTTAATTTAATTTAGACCAATTTTATCTTCATTTTTTTGTCTTTTTTTTTAAATCTTTTTTATTTTTTAATTTAATTTAGACCAATTTTATCTTCATTTTTTTGTCTTTTTTTAAAAATCTTTTTTATTTTTTAATTTCATTTAGACCAATTTTATCTTCATTTTTTAATCTTTTTTTAATCTTTTTTATCTTTTAATTTCATTTAGACCAATTTTATCTTCATTTTTTAATCTTTTTTTACATTTTTTTATTTTTTAATTTAATTTAGACCAATTTTATCTTCATTTTTTAATCTTTTTTATCTTTCAATTTAATTTAGACCACTTTTATCTTCATTCTTTAATCTTTTTTTATTTTTTAATTTAATTTAGACCAATTTTATGTTTAATTTTTTGTCTTTTTTAAAAAATCTTTTTTATCTTTTAATTTAATTTAGACCAATTTTATGTTGATATTTTGTCTTTTTTAAAAAATCTTTTTTATCTTTTAATTTAATTTAGACCAATTTTATCTTCATATTTTAATCTTTTTTTTAATTTTTTAATTTTTTAATTTAATTTAGACCAATTTTATCTTCATTTTTTAATCTTTTTTATTTTTTAATTTAATTTAGACCAATTTTATCTTCATTTTTTAATCTTTTTTAAAATCTTTTTTATCTTTTAATTTAATTTAGAGCAATTTTATCTTCATTTTTTAAACCTTTTTTAAAAATCTTTTTTATCTTTTAATTTAATTTAGACCAATTTTATCTTCATTTTTTAATCTTTTTTTATCTTTTAATTTAATTTAGACCAATTTTATCTTCATTTTTTAAACCTTTTTTTAAAATCTTTTTTATCTTTTAATTTAATTTAGACCAATTTTATCTTCATTTTTTAATCTTTTTTAAAAATCTTTTTTATCTTTTAATTTAATTTAGACCAATTTTATCTTCATTTTTTAATCTTTTTTAAAATCTTTTTTATCTTTTAATTCAATTTAGACCAACTTTATCTTCATTTTTTAAGCCTTTTTTATCTTATAATTTAATTTAAACCAAACCTAAGTATCACCTATATGATCTTCAGGATTTGAAGATCCTTTAGGTGAAACTTATGTTCGTATCTTACTCTTTTTAGGTTTATATATATATATATATATATATATATATATATATAATTATATTATAGTGATGAATCGTTTAGATATTTGTGTACCTCACTAACATGTCAATTTATGTTAGACTAAGCAAAGTAAATGTCTGTAGTTTTTACTAATAATAGACTGCAATAAGCTATTGTCTTATTTTTACAGGTATTTTTTCCCACCTATATGACTGGTCAGTTTGGCTGCCCCTTACCCAACCAACAGCATTGGCTCAAAAGCTGGTGAAATTGTGAAGTGTCTGCTGCTGCTGCTGCTGCTTTGGTTGGAACTCCTGGCCTTGATCCGTGGATCCTAGGAATCAATTGTGGATGTATTGTGGTGGAATGCTTTAGTATGACAGCCATTGATCCATGTCCATTATGGATCTTTTTTTTACTGCCAATCTGCGAATACAGAAACAAAGAAAACAACAATAACAAACAAAAAAAAACAACAAAAAAAGAGAAGAGAAAAAATATACAAAAAATTACAATTTTAAAATATACAAAAAAAAAAAAAAAATAGTGTAAGAATTTGAATAAAGTATTAAAAATGAATTGAAAATTCATGGAAGTGAATAATTGTCATTTTCATTTTCATACAAATCAAACATTTGAAGAGTTAAGTATTTTATGTATCAAATTAAAAAAAAATGAAACCTTTCTGTATTTAGCCATCAGCAACACACTGTCAAAAACTATATATAAAGTTTTTAAATTGGCTCAGTTTGAAATTGTTCAATGCATAGAATATTTTGATGTGTGTTTTTTTTTTTTTTGTTTCAAGAAAAAAAGTTTGTTTCTTTTAGAAATGTTAAGTAAGAGAAATGAAAAAAAAAAAAAAAAACGAACTTTTATTAAAAATCTCTAAAAAATATTTTCTTCTCATTTTCATGCCGGTATTTCATCGCATCTTTTTATAATTCTTTTTGGTTATTTCCTATAACTCCATCATAAAACAAAGGGAAACCACTCTGATGGACTGATGAATTATTTATTTATTTTCCCATTAAACTAACCCTAAACCTAACCCCTTCTTTTTTTTCCTAGTAGATCAATAAATAAATAAGTTATCAGTCAATCAGAGTGGTTCCCCTTTTTTATGTTGGAGTTATAGGAAATAACCTTCTTTTTATTGCTGAGGTATTCATGAGGGAGTGCTGACCAAGAAAGGAATGACCTTGAGTAGTTTTTGGTTTGGTTTGGTTTATGGCATATCAACCTCAGTGGATCATTTAATGCCGATAAAGTTTTGAAATAAATTCAGTCTTAATGGATACTCAATTTTTTTTTATAAACACATTTTTCAATTTAACCCATAGATGGGACCCTAATTGGTACTACCACTCTGGGTCAGAGTGGACCTGGGAGCAATGGTGATAAAGGGGTGTTCCACATTCCCCAAACCTCCAAAACTGGAATCTCACCATCAGATAGAGTTTAACATCATTCCCAGGACATGTAGATCCTCTTCTACCACCCATATAGAAAAAAGGGTTGGAGGTTTGCCATAAGGGGAATAGGGTAGGGATAATCATATAGGTGCTAGGGCTTGACGTGGCCAGCCGATTGATTGGAAGGGCCTCTCCGACCGTCCGTCTAGTCTAAGTAAGGATTAAAGTGGAGTATTGCATGTCATGGACCTTTCAACCTTGAGTAGGGGCAAGCAAACAAAAGCCAGACTGCCTAATTTGGCCCTTAGTCTCATTTTCATCCTTAAATGGTGGGGAGTTCAGCTATTAAATAGATGAACAGTCATCATCACTAAAAAAAAGATTTTAAAAATTTTAAAAATGCTGCTTTATTTTTTTTATTATTTCAGCTTTAAAAGAAAAAAGAAAATGTTTAATTTGGTCATTTTGTTAGTTTGCTGTTATTAAGCAAACATAGCACTTTGCTTCTTCTTAAGTTTCAATGTCATTCTCTTCTTGGTTGGGTGGAGAACTTTTCAGCAACCTATTATTCAAATTATTGTCCTCATCTTCATTGATATCTGTACATCGTTTCAGCCAATGTGCCTTCTTCAGATATTTCTTGTCGTAATCAGGAGCCATCACGGAACTTTGAACCTAACCCTTTATTCAGTCCACGGGGGTATCCTCTTCTCATAGCTGGGGTACAGGTGTTAAGCTGTGTTGATTATTATTCTATGTTACTGCTGCCCCTGACCAGGATTGAACCTGCAGTCTAGAGCTGTCACTTAGAACTGTCTTAACCTAACTCCTTTATCCACTAGGTTATGTGTCCAATTGGAGAAGGTTCCCAAGTCCGACAAGAAATACCTAAAAAAGGCTGGAGGGCACATCATCCGAAACGTTGTACAGATAACAATGAAGATGAGGACAATAGTCCAAATAATACAAATAATATAAATATTCAGCAACCCTCATACATACTTCCTTGCAAGTGTTCAAGTAGAAGCAAAAACTTGAAATGCTGATTTTCAAGGCAAGCAGATCCTCAGCACTTAGTGGCCTTGATGTAGGTCGCCCCAACGTGGCAATCTGTTTTATTGAAAAATATTCCTTTTTACAGAACGCTGCACTAATCAAGATTTTTCCATTTTTAAAAATAAATCTCCAAGCGTTTAAGTGTTACATAATCTATGCGGTTGCAAAAGATTATTGTCGTTCCCCTGTAATTCTGAGGGGATGACCCTTTTCATACCATGGCCAGGTCCTTCCATGGAAAATTGCAGAAGCCTGCCAAAATACATGAAGTCACGTGGGACCTGTTCGGTCCCCAGTTTGCAGTTGGACGTCAGGCAGTGAAGATGTACTGCTGAACTGTGACTCACTCTGCATACGCGCGCTATGTTAGTTAGCAGATGTTTGGTGGGGATTTAACAATAAAATAAAATCAAAAGTAAATCGAAGTCTTGTGTTTATTACCTAAAAACTAACAATGACACAGGGCTTCTGATAAGGAGAAATCCCTAACAGAAAACCAGACCCGAAGTCCCCAAGAAAGTCCAGACCTTAGAAGATGCCAGACCAAGTCAAGATGATAGAAGAAATACCAAAGATGATCAGAATACTAAAGACAGCCAAGAAATAGAATTAAAGAAAGAGGTATGCAACTAGCAAATATATGCACCCTTCGGGTGCAAGCATTTAGGTTTTGATGTAATAAAATATCATATCAAATTAGAAACTATTTAGAAAATGATAAACTGAGGGGGTATAATCGAAAAATAGAACAGCTTTAAATCTAACTCTTCCATCATTTTCCATCACTCCCGTCTTTCATTTTTCCTAATTTATCTATTTAGTTAGATTATGAAGTATTTAATAAAATTACAGTTCTTTCATCTTGTTTATAGATTTCTTTTAAGATTTATCCCCGAGATTTTTGCTCAGATTCGTTACGATAAAACCAAACAATTAGAAATCAATAATACTAAGCATATATTTATTAAAATCAAATTCTTGATATCAATATGCAAATTAGCCTTCTCGTTCACACTGTAAACCGCTATTTTGTTGAATATATAAATATACTTGCATGTTATTAGTATGTAGATCCAACAGTATTTATAAGGTATAACAATTTTATCAATAATTGAGTTTTAAATAAAAATAAATTCATGGGGAATGTGATGTCAATACCTAAGGGAATTGTGACTTGAGTGGTAATTTAGTTTCGGTTACAGACAAACACACAATCTCCATTATAATAAGATTTAGTGCCAGTGAGGAAGGGCTATGCAACATAAGAATGTCCTTTATTTTGTCCATAAATTTCAGAAGATGTTGACATATATGACATGATTCAAAAGAGATCTAGCCAAGTTGATTTCATATATGACTATCTTAGTATTATTTGTATTATTCGGACTATTGTCCTCATCTTCATTGTTATCTGTACAACGTTTCGGCCGATGTGCCCTCCGGCCTTTTTCAAGTATTTCTTCTCGAACTCAGGAACCTTCTTTTCGGACTTGGGAACCTTCTTATTGTAATCGGGAACTGGAGGACACATTGGCCGAAACATTGTAGAGATAACAATGAAGATGAAGACAATAGTTTGAATAATACAAATAATACTAATTATCAAGTCTCATCTCAAAAATTCAGAGAAATAGTATGACTATCTTACTTTCAAACATTGCTTTTATAAGGAAAGATCGTACATTTTAGAAGGAAAAGCTGAATTATTAATGTTGTCACAGCAGGTCATTCTGCCTCGTCCATTCTGCCTCATACATACAGGTCAATCGACAGAATTGCCGGAGACAACAGAGATGAAAACTATCAAGTTCACCTTATGATGGATTCTGCCTCATCCAGAAGACTGGTAATAATAAGTCATTATAGATATCAATTTTTGTCCTTAAAGACAAATAATGAGAGTTCCATGGACAATTTTATAGACTTCCAAATGTAGAGCTTGCAATGTAGATCAAAACTTCAAATTCCTTGTCCATCTTTGCATCATTAGTTACATTATATCTTTATTCATTAATATATCAACAGTGAAAGTTTCATTAAATTCGGTTAATTCCCTGATTTTTGACATTTTTTCTTCTTTAAATGGTGTGGGGGGGCATACGATGGTGGAATTTAGGTCCATTAAGTTCGATTCGAGCCCATTATCTCTTAGATAAAGTGGGGAAGGTGCTACCTGCTGTAGATGACCACTGAAGCTGTTCTGTATTTCACACAGATCATGGAGAGAAAAAAATGTGAAAAAGAAAGGATACAAGAACTTCATTTATTTTTTTTAAAGTGTGATCTTCAATCTTTTTTTTTTAGGGGGGGGGTGTGTTTTACTCGCTTTAACCTTTGCACTTTGAAATGTAGATCTCAAAAATTCATAAGATACATTTTAAAAATTTGGTGTCTCTTTGAGTGAATTCTATTTGCTATCTCTTAGGTGGCTGGTTGTATTTTAAAACTAGGAATATTCATTGGGATGGATAAAGTAACCTTAGGTGGGAGGTATTGTATAAAAAGTCATATAGTATGTTGAAATGAACAACACATTGAGAGAGAGAGAGAGAGAGAGAGAGAGAGAGAGAGAGAGAGAGAGAGAGAGCAATGGTAATGTTATACTTATTGAATGATTTTTTAGTCATATTTACCAAAAATATAAATTTCTTTATTTTAACATTAATTCACGAATCTTGGAAAATATTTTTGGCAGATTTCTTGTTTCAAATTTTGTACTTTGTTTTTAGTCCAAATTGCTAAATGTTAACATTGAGAGAATAAAGATGAGAGATTCTTGCATTGGCGCTTAATCTTTTTCTGATAAATTCAATTCCCAAAATCTGAGCAGTGAAGTCTATATTTCTGTTTGAATTGATAAGACTAGCAAATATATGCACCCTCCGGGTACAAGTATTTAAGTTTTAATGTAATAAAATATTGTATTAAATTAGAAAGGCTAATTAAACTAAATAAGAATACAGATAAAAAGATTTGAAACAGAGGGAGTATAATAAAAGATTTGAAACAGAGGGAGTATAATAAAAAATGGAACAACTGAAACTTACTCTTCCATCACTCTCGTCTTTCATTGTTATTTTTTCTAATTTAAGTATTTAGTTAAAAGAGGAAGTAAAGAATAAAATTACAGTTATTTTTTCTTGTTAATGGATTTCATTTAAGATTCATTGAAGAGATTTTTGCTTATATTCATTAAAATAAAACCAAACAATTAGAAATCAATAATACTAAGCACATATTTATTAAATTTGATTTTTTAATATTAATATGCAAATTAGCCTTCCCGTTTACACTGTAAACCGCTATTTTGTTGTATATATAAATATAATTGCATGTTGTCAGTATGTAGACATAGTTAACAGTATTAATAATGTAAGACAATTTTATTAATAATTGAGGTTTAGATAAAAATAAAATCATGGAGAATGTGATGTCAATAACTAAGAGAATTGTGACTTGAGTAGGAATATAGTTTCGGTTACAGACAGAAAAACACACAATCTCCATTATAATAAGATATTCTGATGAATTGGTGTACAACCTTGTAACTAATGGTTGAGGAGGAGCAATTGATGTGCAATGTTTTGTGTTGTATACCCTTTCTTACTTCTAGTCGTCTTTTCTTCTGGCCGGCTTGGGTTCTATCTTCTAAGGTCTGGACTTTCTTGGGGACTTCGGGTCTGGTTTCTGTTAGGGATTTCTCCTTATCAGAAGCCCTGTGTCATTGTTAGTTTTTAGGTAATAAACACAAGACTTCGATTTACTTTGATGTTACTTTATTTTCAATCCCCGACCCAGACATCTGCGCAGTGAAACTTACATCCTACGAGCTCGGCTTCTAACTGACTGAGACTTACTTACTATTCTTAAACTGGAAGACAGGGTCTTCTATGCATCCCGGTTCTCACGATTTATCCCTGGAAGCAAGGTGAGAGTGAGGTCAAGCGCCGTCACTCATCCTTCAAGGCCGTGGGCTGTAGCTTATAACGGCCATTTTGATTTCTACATTATTGCCATAAATATTAATATAAACATCCTCGGGGTGGTGTAAAAATGAATTTTTGAATGATATTACCTGAGGGAGGGGGAGTTAAAAATTCAATGTCAGAGGGAGTGTATCATAAGCAAAATCATCAAAGGAGTAAAGAAATAAAACAATTTGAAATGGAAACTTAGTTATGTTCCCCTCAAATAAAATGTTGCATGAATCTATTAATTATTAATTAGATAACTATTTTTAATATTATACAAATAAATTTTACACAAATCGTAGGTATTTACTTATTTGTAAACCTTTTAGTTAACTTCTTGTTACTGAAAAAAGGGGGAGAGTATGGTATTTGGTTTTATGACGTCAGCAGTGACATAGTTTTTGTTACAGACAGACAGACAGCAAATCTCCATTATTAATAGATTTGCTTAAAGGCCACTTTTGGTGGCTTCCACTCACTGTCAACTTCCTATTTATAGACTTTATATCAGAATTATTGGAAAATGTTAATTATCATTAAAGTATGATTACTGGTATGCCATTGTGGTTGATAGAAAAGAGTGAAGACATGTTAAAAATTATTTCTTGCTTATTCTACTTTTCTTATTAAGAGAAACAACTCTGTAATTACTAATCAACAGATTTGGAGTTATCTCCCTTAGATCTTTTTGTATTTTGTTAATACAACTTGTTTACCAATAATAACCCACTATTAAACTCTTATTCTGTATATTATTATCATTAAATAAATAATGACTTGCAATCCTTTCTACTCTAGGGTGGACAATGAATTTAAATAAGAATCCCTTCTATATTGCATTTTTTTTTTTTTTTTTTTTTTTTTTTAAATCGATCAGCATTTCAGCCACAATCATTACAAGAACAAAATCTTTGTATGCTCATCTTACAAGTCATTAATAGTAATCAAATGATTCACAAATCGTTTTTGTTTTTTCTCTAATGAAGGCATCAAGCAGAATGTTTATTTGTAAAAAAAAAAAAAAAAAAAAAAAAAAAAAAAAAAAACATGCTGCAAGAGAATCTTCCAGGCACAGATAACTTGACCAGTCATCTAGGCACTTACATAGACTGAACCTCAACCTTAGAATGACTAAATGGCATACATTCTGGCAAAACAAAGAAACAATTTTCATGAAAATACTTTATTTCTAAATGCTGTGATCAAGCATTTTTTTTTAAGTAATCTATTTCACAAGTGAGAAAAAAAATTTGAAAAAAAAAAAAAACTTGATTGTATTTGATGGTATAAAAGATCCCATCTAATTTACATGTATTATTACAGCATTGATTGGTTGGTCGATTGATTTTAACGGCATATCAACACATCTGGGGTTATGTCATGCCTAACAGTTAGGAAGTAATATATGCGTATTTATATTTTTGTAGAAATTGGTTTTAACAATGTGTTAACACCATTGGGGATCATGTTGTATGGTATTGATTAAGTTCATGTCTATATTCTATGGTATACTTTTATTTCCCTCAAAAAGGACAGAATGTCCTCCATGTTGACATTTTCAAATAGATCTTTCATATTGTTTGCATTAAAATAACAGTTTCTGATGTGAGCATAAAACTTGCATTCCATGAATAAGTGTATGACATGTTTCACACTGCGGTTGTTCTTGTTTGAGGAGTGTATTAGTCTTGTGTGATCAATGAGTAAACTAAGCAGAAAGAGGGTTCTTATACCATTGAATATTTTGTTTCAGAATCTTAATTCAATTCAAGAGTGTTTTACTGGGTAAGATTTGTTAGTTTTCAGAGCATGACTGTGTCTAGATGTGAATGTAGGTCTGTACAAGGTGGGTAGGAAGACTGGCAGTTGTACACACAGAAAATGTCTTCCCTCTATATCAACCCAAGAGAAAAGGAAGGGCCAATATAGCTTAACACTGCCCAAACAAGGTTGAAGATATCAAACTACCTTAGGTATTCTAGCTCTTCCTGGATCAGTTACCCAAAAAGGCTACAGAGAATGGTCTATTCTATCATTATTAATAGACTAGAAGTGGTTACCCGGTGTCACCTGGGTAGAAGGAGATGGTAAAAAAGGTAGTCATGCAGATTCATTATTGTTGAATCGTAAGTTGTATCCTCACAGGATGCCCCATTAAAATCGATACGTAAAAAAGACCTTGCGTTAATCCAGACACTCTGAAAAGAAAAATTAATGTCTCCTATTCGAGATACTAAATGCAAAAGAATGCCATGCTGTTATCATTTAAATTTTATTTTTTAATTATCTTCACGAATATAAATCAAATCATTATTTTTTCTCAAAATGCAAGATCTGGTGATTGTTTATACATATTTTCTTTGTCATTAATTGTTTTATTTTCATAGTTTTCTCCTCAAGACACGCACACAAACTGCCCTTTATATATGTATAGAAGATAATCAACAATACAGCATTAAGTGGAATTTAAGACAATAAAAAGGGATGAAAAAAAAAAAAAAAAAAAAGCTTCTTTTATCTGAGGCTTGCAAGGTAAAGCATTTCAACATATACCAGATGTGGTAGAGTTCAAGTCTTGCTTGAAGTTTCTTTATTATGAATTTTAATTTAAATTAATAAAAAAATAATCCAAAATTTTTTATAGTATTAAAAAAAAAAAAAAAAAAAAAAAAAAAAAAAAAAAAAAAAGAAAAGAAATGAAATATATCTTAAATGATTTTCAAAAATTCACGCAAGACGCAACAACAACACGGTATTTAACGGAATTTGACGATCTTTTAGATTTCCATCAGAAGATTCAACGGAATGATGCCAACAGTTGATTTTAACAAACACGGATGGGAACTTTTCAATACTCTGAAGATGGACAATTGTCAGAAAATATTAAGAGAGAAGGAGGGAAAGGGAAAAAAGGAGTTGAATAAATATGTTTTTCGACATAAATTGCATTATTTTGCCTTCAAAAAAAATATCTTATTACATTTTATGATTAATGCTTCAAACACACTGTAAAAAAAAAAAAAAAAGGAAATCTTTATAATCCAAAATATATTAATCTAATATAAAGACAGCTAAACTAATTGGTCAATCTTGATCAAAACATGGCATGTGAACTCCCAGGAACTGAAGTGTTTTAAAAAGGTGGGGGGGGTCGAGGTGACAGGCCATACAGTTACTGGAACATTTTGGCTTAAGGTCTAATTGGTCCAAAAAGTAAATAACATTGGCATCTACCAGAATGCCTCTCTTGCATTCCACTCTTTCCGTGATCTAGGGAGGGGGGGGAGAAAGGTGTCCGAGAACTATTGGAGTAAAATTAATCCAAAATATTTAAATTAATACAGTAAACAAAAATCTAATTATTCCAGAAATTTTTTTTTTTAAAGCCTAGGGTGAGTTGAACTTTGCTCAAGGGTGAATCTCAATTTTTTTAGTGGTCTTTTATATATATATATATAAAAAAAAAAAAAGATTAAATTTTTACTCAAACTTGCATGAATGAAAGATTGCTGCCTAAATACACAAAAATTTTAAGTTTGGATTTTATCAGCTAATTATGTTACAATTTTTGTGTCCATTTTTAGGCTTCAAGCAAGAGCGCTGTCCAGCGGAGATCCTTGGTGTTAAGTAGAGCGCGATCTTTAGTGAAGAATCCTTGTGTTCCTCCTTAGCATTTCTTAATATTGGGTATGATCCTTTGGTTGTTCCTTGGTGCTCCTCAGTCTGGCATGTTGTTCGTCAATGAATGCAAATAGACGTCAATATCAGCCGATTAAGTAGTTAACCAATCATGTATTCGGGCTGTTGAATGGCTGAGGTTTAAACCATGTGACCTCGCTTAGTCTATAAATTTAAGTGGTGTATTGCAGCACACCTATCACCAAAATAATCCAACATTATTTTAGTTACTTTCTTTTAAAAGTGCAATTTCAAAGTTCAATATGCTTCTCAAAAATATGTTTATGTCTGGGAAGAAAATCTTTCAAATATCTTAAATTAAACAAGAAGGTTCCCGAGTCCGAAAAGAAGGTTCCCGAGTCCGACAAGAAATACCTGAAGAAGGCCGGAGGACATATCGGCCCAAACGTTGTACAGATAGCAATGAAGATGAGGTCAATAGTCCGAATAACATAGATAATACTAATCTTAAATTAATTTTCAAATAAAATGTTGAGAAGTAATGACTGAACTTAATCAATATAGAAATAGAAAAAAAAGAAAAAAAGAAAAGCCTTACAGTGAACATGTGGGTACAATGTTTCAAATCAGAAAGAACACCTACCAAAGAGGATTCTAAATCTGAACAATGATCTTTCATTAAGAATTTTGGGTAAAACACAAGTTATTTCCTAAACTCCAACTTAAAAAAGGGGAATCACTCTGAATTAATTCTATCTGTTAATTAATCTATCCATTATTTTCCCATTAAACTAACCCTAAACCTGTCTTCTTTTTTCCTAGTAGATCAATAAATAAATAATTTATCAATCAGAGTTGTTCCCCTCTTTTTAGGTTGGAGTTAGAGGAAATAACCAACACAACAGCACTTACCTCCCAGCCACTGGATTTGCTTCTTCTGGAGGACCTTTTGTGGTTCCAAAAGCAAAAATCAAGTGGGTCATTAATTTCAGATGATAGAAGAAAATCTGCTATGAGATTTTCATTCTTCTTTAAAATACCTTATAATAAAAATAAATAAAAACTGGAAGAATTTATCCATTGTGATGAAGAATATTTTGAATGCAACAAGTCTCAGTAATTTGTAGATAAAGCAAATAAGTCTTTTTGAAAATGTTTAGCTTCTTTTAGGAAACATTGTATGTGCAAAAAAAAAAAAAAAAAAAAAAAAAAAAAAAAAAAAAAAAAAAGTAAAGACGTTAGGGTGGTCTAAAGTCAGTATCAGCTCAACAGTGAGGGAGTATATCCCCTTTTCACTAGCGCTAGACCGAGGAGATTGTTTTTGGAATCTGAGGCAGAGCGCCACACCTAGCACCAATTCTTTACTTTACTGCACTGATCCCTGTGCTACTTATACGCCGAGTTTGCAAGGGCTCGTATCGAACCCGGAACTTTGTGGTTCTTTATTGGACGCTCTACCGACTAAGCTATATAAATAAACTTGGCATGTGAGCATCTTTCATCTTACGTGTTTTAATGGTATTTGTTGGGTGGAAGTAGACAACAAAGAGGTCTGGAACATTTTAGTACAAATTTGATTAAAAAGGTCTAATATGTCCAGAAAGCATTTGCATGAAGGCCCTCATGGAGGGACTGGGACTTTCTGCAAAAAAAAAATTATTAAAACAGAACTCATTTGTACAGAAAATAAATAGAATGAATTTTTGTTTAACAAAATGTTTTAGTATTTCTCCAGGCAATGATTCTTCATTGTTCTTCAGTTAGTATTCACACACACACACACACACACAGATGATAGTACAATACTATTCTGGACTTTTATTCTTTAGCTGTGTAGCTAATGACAATAGTGCCTTTTTGTTTTGTCTAGAAGTGTTGCATTTCTTTCTCATGAGATGCTACAGTCCAAGATGAGTACTATGATCATGAATGGGCAGCATTTAAATTTGAAAGTTTAATTTCATCTTTATGTAGCTATGATTGTTCCAACCAGTTAGGCTTAACACAAAAAAAAAAAAAAAAAAACTATTTACAATGTTTCTTTTATGAAAATCGAACCAAGTAACCAATAAGCACCCCAAATCATCAATTTAAAGAAAGGTTCACGTTTTAACTCATCACCGGTAACTTCCGCTTACAAATTTTTGTAAACAAATGATTTTAATCAGAAGTTTATGGAGATGTTGAACTCACGATAAATTAAATAAATAAATGGTTGGTACACATAATCAAATTAAAATTCAATAGCAAAATCTTTTTTTAAATAAATACTTTTTAATCAGAAATTTATGAATATTTTTCAACACTTACAATGATTTAAAAAAAGATGAAAGATGTTTTTATACTAAAATAGTTCTTACTTAATCAGGAGAGAAATGCAATTATGTTTATTTAAATAAAAATACAGTTTTTATTTGCAAAATATTTTTATGCTTATTTAAATAAAAGGATGTCGTTCAGAAATAGTATCACACAATTTGTTTTTGTCAGATACAATATAATTGCAAAAATCGTCTGTTTATTTATTTTCAAATATTTGAAAGCGAAACTTACCGGTGAGGAGTTAAAATATGAACCTTTCATTAAGTTGATGATTTGGGGTGCTTATTGGTTACTTGGTCCAGACAATCAAATAACATTACAATTAATAAAGACTATATGGCTCATCACCGGTAAGTTTCGCTTTCAAATATTTGTAAATAAATGAACATATGATTTTTGCAATTATATTGTATCTGACAAAAACAAATTTTACAAATTGTGTGATACTATTTCTGAACGACATCCTTTTATTTAAATAAGCATAAAAATATTTTGTAAATAAAAACTGTATTTTTATGGCTAAGATCATTGTATCTTCCCTTAGTGACAGTGATTAGTGTTCAATCCTAGGTAAAAGCTAGGATTTCAAACATTGATTTTTCAAAGGCAGCCAAGTCTTCTTTGAAAGACGTGGTTAACCTTTTTACCATGTTTTGGCTATACCGGGCTAAGTTTGGTAAATATCAAATTTAGAATTGTGTAAAGTTATTTGTCCACAGTAAATGCATTCAAAAGAAATTTTGTTACAAAAATAAATACACAGGTAAAGTTTTAAAAGGAATCATTTTCACTCAATTTTAAGGATCATGAAAATTCCACACCTTAAAGTTGATGCTTGCAGTGATTCTGAAAGTTTGCTCAGGGCAACAGTGTCCCCATTTTTGGAGGCAAAATAAAAAAAATTCCTGAAAATAAAGCCTCAAATTCCTTTATTTCCAAGGGAAAAAAAAGGGGTTAAATCGAACATAATGGACCTAAATTCCACCATCATATGTCACCCCCCACCGAAAGAAAAAAAATACCAAAAATTAGGGAATTAGGGAATTAACCAAATTTAATGAAATTTTCAGTGTTGATATATTAATGAATAAAAGATATAATACATCAGTTCTTTTATTTAAAAACTTTTACATTTTTTCTGCTCAGTTAACTTTGAACCACATATTTTTGAGGTGTAACACAGATTCTCAATGATACGTGGTTCAAAGTTAACTGATCTGAAAAAATGTAAAAATTTTTAAATAAAATAACTGGTGCATTATATCTTTTATTCATTAATATATCAACACTGAAAAGTTCATTAAATTCGGTTAATTCCCTGATTTTTATATATTTTTTTTTCTTTTGGCGGGGTGACATACGATGGTGGAATTTAGGTCCATTAAGTTCAATTTAACCAAAAAAGGTTTAAAACAATCATCAGCATGTGTATATGTGTGTTTGTTCCAAGATGGAGTGTTGTTGAGTTGCAAGATCTTCAGCTGAAATGAGACAATGTAAAATTTCAGAGGGACAGAAAAACAAAAATTCTATAACCTCCATGAATAGATAAGGACTCACTCAGGAGACATTTGGTAAAATAACAGTATATTTATTCTGGATTTTGGATGTTCTCATTTGGACTGGAAATAAGTTTCTTCAGGTGAGAGGGAAGGGAAATGGGGTTGGGGGAATCATTTCAGGGAGTTAAACATTCTAAGGCAAATAAATCAAAATCATCAATTGGAGTTAATAGTCAAGAAGCCTTTTCAAAATTTCAACGTTTTAAAGTAAAACCTCAAGGAGTCAAACATTGATACAAGAAAAACCAAGAGACAAACACACACACAATTGTGTTTTAATCAGAAAAGCTAGATATAGAAAAAAAATGACAGTATTTGCTTGTATCAGAAAAGGAAAACAAGACAACCACTTTATTAATCATAAAAGAAACTAAACTAAGTGGATGATGTCATGCAGAGTAATTAAAAGACAATAAGGATTTCTTTCTTATATAGAATATGTTATAAATGTGTAAATAAATTGATACCTGCTTTAGAGAGAGATTTTATCTTTATTCCATTTTATTGTGAAAAGAAAACAATCTTTGTGTTTACAATGCAGGGTTATTAAAAGGTTGGCAAGATGAGTGCACACAGTCATTGAAAACCTCTTCATATTTCAATGAGAAGCTGCAAGCACCACATTCCAAAAGGTCTCAGACCTGTTCACATCCCATGAGTTTTCTATGGAGATGAGTGCACACTTTAAAAAACAACCTTTTCAAAGATAAAAGATAAAAGGAAAAACTAAAACCTGAAAAGAGTAGGGAAAACAAAAACTTACATCCAAAACTGAAAACTAGAAATTAATCAACAGAAAATTAATTGTGACCCCTCCCCCCTCTCCTGATTTGGTAGATACGTAATGCAGGGGTGGATTTGTTTGTGTATATTTTGAATAAAATTTTCATTTGTCTGAGAAAGTGGGTGCACTTGTGTTTGCCTGGAGTTGCTTAGCAATGACAATTTATTTTAAAATTTGCTTGTAGAATCATTTGGTGCACTTTTTTTTTTTTTTTGACAATGAAAAAAAAAGGTAATCTGAACATTAGCTACATAAATGAGAGTAATTTCCCTTTGTTTCTTTCACTTTGAGGAAGCCGTCTGTTTTGGTTGGCCATTTTCATTTCACCATAAATCTACACTGAAAATATGAATTTGTACAAATCAATAACACATTTTATGATATTTTCGTGTTAAAACATGCAGTTGTATTGATTCGAACAAATTCATATTTTCAGTGTAGATTTATGGTGAAATGAAAATGGCCGACCAAAACAGACGGCTTCCTCAAAGTGAAAGAAACAAGGGGAGGTTACTCTCATTTATCTAGCTAATGTTCAGATTACAAAAAAAAAAAAAATCTAAAGAAAATCATGTTTATACTCCAGTCACATTATGGCTTAGACCATAGGTAAAAGAAATTAAGAGAAAAAAAAATTAGCTTGAACAATTGTGCTGTGTCATAGAACAACACTGTCAACAGCTAAATTAAAAGAGATTATTTGAATAGAGAATATCACGTTAAATTTGAATGGAATTTGTTCTAAATGTTCTTTTCACATTTAAAAACCATTTATCCTCATTTGAATGACTATATGTAGAGCGAAGAGAGAGGGAAAAGAAAAAAAAAAAAAAAAAAAAAAAAAAAAAAAATTTCTCTAGAAATATTTTCTTTTTTTGTTTATTCACAAAATGAAACAAAATATTGTTTGTCACTACAAATTCTGGAAGAAAGAAAGAAAAAAAAAAAAAAAAGAAAAAAAAAAAAAAATCAGTGACAAATATTTTGTTTCTGCTAGAGAAAATCTTGGAAGCCTTACAACAAGGGTAATTTTTTTTTTCTTCTCTCCCTCAATTCTGTTTTCTTTCAAAAATTCCATTCTTATGAATAATTTTTTCTCCCCACCCCCCAAGTGAAGGAAAGGAGGGAGGGAGGGAGTTCTGTGGTGGCGGAGGGGAGAGGGTTAAATTTAGGCAAATGATCAGTCTTCCATATCTAAAATTTCTAAGTCTTCATCCAATTGGTCAAGGTCTTCACCTCCAAACAAATCTTCATCAATTTGAATATCAACATTTCCATTGACAGTAGGAAGGGCACTTGCCTCGGCTGATTTAGCTTCCTCTGGAAAATAAAAAATATTTCATTTTGTTATTTCAACACTTATAGGAGGGTTTATGTAGCATTTAACAATAGTGCTTTTGACGTATATATATATATATATGTCCTTGTTTGAATATATGTATTAAGTCTAAACATTAAAAAAAAATAAAATAAAAAATTATATAAAAAACGTCTAGACATAAAAAAATGTATTTTTTATTTTACTTATGTATATGTATTTTTTATGTTTTATTTTTTTAATTTTATTTGTTTTTTAAGGAAGTCAGTTGAACAAGAAGCTAGGATATACTATTATTTTGTGAATATTCTGGTTATACAACTTCTTTCAGTGAATCCCATTATTTGTGTAAAATCCGTCTGATGAGGCTAGGCTCTTAAGAAATTTTTAAATTTTTAAAAATCTTTTGAGTTTCTGGTCAAAATAAATTATTACGGAATGACGGTTTGTTAAGTTTTTCTTTCTTTGAAAGTTTATATATATATATATATATATATATAATTCAGTAAATGATGTTTATTGAATAGGACTGTCCTTGTAAAGCCACATCTTCTGAACAGGAGAAATTAAACCTAAACAAGATAACACAAGATTCAACACTAGGAAAGCAAAAGAAATTAGTCACCTTGTGAACATAAAAATATTGCAATATCAGTTATAGATTAAAATTTCATCTTAGAAAGCTGCAGAAATAAAATTACAGAGACTTGTAAAATCTTTTATATTTATATTTAAGAATGTTGTCAATGTACTTGTAAAATAATGATTTTAAATTAAAAAAAAAAAAAATTAAAAAAAAAATTTAAAAAAAAATAAAAATTACTTAACCTTTATTTTGCTAACAAATCTCAATAGAAAGTATTTCAATGAAGATTGCCAATTGATTTTGTTTAGAAAACTTTTTTTTTGTTTAAAATTTTTTTTTATATATTAATCAATGGTTGGTGTTTAGCATAATTAGGTTAAATTAGTTTTTGTTGGTCAATTTTATTCCATCACACCCATTTTAAATCAAAGGGAAAAAAAATATTCTAGTTAAGAGCCAATTTAGAACTGAATCTCCAAAATGTTGCCTTAGTCAAGTAATGAACTTCTACAAAATACAAAAAGTAATACCTACCAGTTTTAGTTAGGCGATCTTCTATAGAAACTTGGGTACCATCAGTTCCAATATTTTCAGTAGCTTCAAAACTGCTCATGTCAATTTCTCGAACAGTACCGGAGGAGGAGTCCTAGAAATTAGATAAAAATAAAAGTTCTGACATCTGACAAAAAAATAGTTTCCTTTAATTAATATAAAGCAGAGAAGAAAGAAAATACCAGGTATGTTCTATTGAAAGAGAAATAAGGTTTTCCATAAGTAAATAGTTTTATATAGAATCAAATCTTTCACTAGTTATTTAAAAGAGAAAAATGCACTGATTGTAAATAAAGTATTGAAGAAAAGTATACAAAACAGATTAGGTGTAGTATAATCTGCGTTGTATTTGGATTATTTGGATTGTCCCCATCTTCATTGTTATCTGTACAACGTTTCAGCTGATGAGCCCTCCGTCCGTCTTCAGGTATTTCTTGTTGGACTCGGGATCCTTCTTTTTCGGACTCGGGAACCTTCTTGTCATAATAGGGAGCCATCATGGAACTTTGAACCTAACCCTTTATTCAGTCCACGTGGGTATCCTGTTCTTATTCCGCTTTTCACTCTTATTCATTCCTATTCACTTATGTATGATTTTTTACCTAGACTCATATTGGGTGTTGTTTTTTTTGTTGTTATTTTTACAGGTGACAATGAAGATGAGGACAATAGTCCGAATAATGCAGATAATACTAATCATCAAGCCTCATCTCAAACATTCAGAGAAATAGATTAGGTGTAATTGAAAACAAAAAAAGGGTAAAATTAAAGAAGAAGCACATATGATTTATGAAAATAGATTTTTGTTCCTTATTCAGGAGAAACATTTTAATATAGGATTTGCTTTTTCGATTATGTATAAAAAGGCATACAATTCTCCCAAATGTAACTGTGTGTAAACAGTTATTTATTCAACTAGCCATGTTTGGCACATGGCCACCAAAATAGAACTGATTAAAAATGATGAAATTATATCTAACAGCACAAACAAAACAATGAGATAATTCACTTTTACATCCGAGTCTTCTTCTTGCTCTTCTTCATCAGAACTTCCAGGCATGTAGCGAATATCATCTGCTCCTTCATCATCCATGGCAATAAGATCAGGATTGAATTCAAACATTTCTCTACCACTGATCTACAAAGCAAAAGAAAAATACCTTAAGTTATTAACTCTTACAAAAAACTACACCTTTCCATACAAATAGAGAGTGAGTGTGTGAGAGAGAGAGAAAGAGTGTGTGAGAGAGAGAGAGAGAGAGAGAGAGAGAGAGAGAGAGAGAGAGAGAGAGAGAGAGAGAGAGAGTGTGTGAGTGTATGTATGCGCATGTATTACCTCTTCAATTTTTAGTGAAGTGATTATAAACTAAAAGCTGTATCTTAAAAAGTAAATTTCAGTTTTTGCAAAACCATTTAAAAAAAATAAAATAAAAATTTTAAAAAAAAAAAAAAAAAAAAAACAGAATATAATAGAAACATTGGACTTGTGATAGAATAAGAAATCTTACACAAATGTTCTAAGATCAATTGTTTCTAATCTACTAAAAACTTAAATGATTTTAGATAGAAGATATTTTCCAACAGACCTCAAAATCAGTGGTTTTATGACAAAACAGTTGAACTGATTATGCAGAGACAAAAAACAACAACACAACAACCTGTCAATGCACATAACTATTAACATTTTTTTTATGTCAACAAAAAACTATTCTAAAAGTAGACTCCACTCATATTATTACCCTAAGATTTGATCTGTATTAATTCTAATTTCTCTTGACACATATTTAGTTTTGTTAAAGTGATTTTATAAACTAGATAAATGTAGATATAATTACATTGTTCCTTCAAAAATCAGTTTATTGAAGATCTGCATACATTGATATTTTCAAAGCATTGGTTATTTTTTGTTAACTTGAAGTATTTCTCATTTTGACTAGTATTTTCATTTATCTTCAGTTTTTAGTTGCTTTTTTATTGCAATTTTAATTGAGTCATTAATTTACAAATGCAGATTGGTTTGGTTTGGTTTGGTTTGTTTTACGGCATATCAACCTCAGTGGGTCATTTAATGCTGACAAAATTTTGACAAATTTATTCTTAATGTATACTCAAGTTTATTTACAGACAGATTTTAATATTTAACCCATAGATAGGACCCTAACAGGTACAAACACTCCGGGTCAGAGTAGACCTGAGAGCAATGGTGATGAAGGGGTGCTCCACATTCCCCAAACCTCCAAAACTGGAACCTAATCATCAGATAGAGTTTATCATTCCCAGGACTAGGACCATATGATAAAATGGGTTGGGAGTTGCCATAAGGGCAACAGAGTTGGGTCAATCATATAGGTGCCAGGGCTTGACGTGACCAGCCAATTGATCGGAGGGGGCTGCTCCGATCACCCGTCTAGCCTAAGTAAGGACCTAAGTGGAGGGTTGCATGTCATTGACTGCTCACCCACCTGGGTTCAATCCTTAAGCATCATGGGTCGCCACCCACCGCCAATAGATGGCCCCATTGGAGGAGTCTTACCCCTCTGCAGAGGTGCAGTTGGGGTGTTCTAACGCCCCAGTTGTCAAGGCGTTACAAATGCAGAGCAGATTGGAAATAAAGGATAAACTCTCAGATGAGTTTATAGATTTTATTTGGATTTCTAAAATCAAATGTTTCTTTGTAGCTCAGTTGGCAGAGCAGCTGTTGCATTTAACCAAGATTCTTGGAAACAATTTTGAATCTCACCAAAAGTTTATCCTTTATTATTTCTAAGTCACACTGCTCTTCACTATTATGGATTGACAAATCAAAGTAAGATGTGATGTAAAGCAATTAAGAATTTAAGATGAAAGAAAATACTAATCAAAATTAATAACATTGGTTGACGATGATTCATCTAAGAATAAACTTGAAATTATTATACAAAAACATTAATTGAAAAAAGTTTTTCCCAATTTTTTCCATTTAGACCAAAAATATTTGCATTTATTTTCCAATGTTTTTGAGATAAATTTCCTTTTTGAATTCTTATTTTTCTTCTTAAGGAATAACTATGTTTCAATTGAATGAATTCTGATCATCCATATTCATTTAATGGCTGCTTGGATAAGTTTGGCTTGGAAAGATAATCAAATAAATATAAATCTTAGATGAATATTAACAAAGTCACAGGAAAAAATTGTGGTGGGGGGGGGACCCTAAATAATACTTACCCCAACAAGTCGGCCTGCCCTGTACTCAGCTTTTTTCTTTTCGGTGGAAAGATTCAGAGCTGCAATCTTTTCTTTTTTCTGCAAAACAAAAAGACAAGACATCAATTTTTCATCTATTTTTTTTTTTTTGTTATTTAAAATTCATTTTTAAATCTATAATTTTAAAAAGCATAAATGAAATTAAAAAAATAATCACCTTTCGTTCTTTCCATTCCAAAAACGTCTGCAATGTGATTTTTGTTCCAATATTTGACAGAGCAGCTCTCTGTAAAAAAAATTTTTTAAAATAAAAAAAAGATGTTAAAAGAGAAAGATGTTTTCTTGATTCTTATAAATCTAATAGAGACATGTTTGATTGGAAATCTAAAAAAGCAACTAATTATCATTTGCATGAATCACAATTAATTCCTAAGAGGGGAAAAAAGTATTAAAATCTAAACCCATTTTCTGACTTAACCACTTTAAATATACGCTCCTACATTTGGGGCACTGGTGATTGTCGTCAGTGATGTAATCCGCAGGGTTCAATGAGAAGATTCGGGTCTTCCAACATCAGACTTCCCTCGCCCTGCTGACCCTATCAGAGGTGATCAAACTCTGGTACAACCACCAACAATAGTTGCTAAAAGACTTTTGACAATGAAAAAAAAAAAGAAATTTTCTTGGACGGTTATAGAACTCTAACCCATTCAAATACAAAGCACCGCGCATCTGATTGGTTGTTAGTAACAACCAATCAGACGAGCGGTACCCTATACTTAAATGGGATACATAGCCAGAAACACTTTTCTCCGTACGGATTTACGAGGTTTAGATTAGGTAAGTCAACCCTTCTTTAATAATGATAGGAGAGGAATGATTTTAATGATTTGTTTTTAGTAGCAGCTGATGAGATACTTTACTGACATCATACATTCAGAAAGACAAACTGCTCCCCCTGGAATTTAGGATGGACAGCCTTATTAAACTGACCATTTATCACTTATATATTAAATGGAGTTTAAGAAACAGGTGATGTAACAGTAAAAGAGAGAGAGAGAGAAAAAGAAAAGAAAAAAAAAATTGAAATAAAATTTTAAATCTTACCTCTTTTTCAATTAATTCTTCCAGAGAAATTTCTTCTTTCTTTTCTAACATTTTCTGATCCTTCTTCAGTACAAAACCTGAAAAAAGAGAAGAAAAAAAATATCAGAACAATTTTGACATTTAAAAACCATTTCAAAAAGAGTTTGTAGCATGTAAAGATCTTTAATGTTTAGTAGAGAGAATATTTTTTGCGAAAGACCAAAATTTTAGAAAACTTATAAAATTAGTAGATTTGCATTTAAACTTTGGAAAATGGAATTGATGAGACAGTTTGTTGTCACTTTGTATTGATATTCTGGTAATCTGAACATTAGCTACATAAATGAGAGTAATCTCCACTTGTTTGTTTCACTTTGAGGCAGTCGTTATGTTTTGGTCAGCCAATTACACTGAAAATACAAATTTGTTCAAATCAATACAACTGCATGTTTTAACACAAAAATATCATAAAATGTGTTCCTAATTGTGCTTGCACATTATTTGCTACTGAAACTGCAGTCATACCATCACTGAAATGGGAAGCTATGATCCTATTATGCTTTAGACTGGCAGTAAAAGATATTTTTAAAGATCAAATTGCAGCAGATGTGTACAACATTCCTCTCATTTTCATAATGAAACTGAACAATGCTCTTTTGTTTTTTTTTTTTGTTTTATGACATATCAACCTCAGTGGGTCATTTAATGCTGATAAAGTTTTGAAATAAAGTCATTCTTAATGGATACTAAATTTTGTTTATAAACTCATGTTTTTCTATTTAACCCATAGATGGGACCCTAACAGGTACTACCACTCCGGTTCAAAGTGGACCAGGGAGCAATGGTGATGAAGGGGTGCTCGACATTCCCCAAACCTCCTAAAATGGAACCTCACCATCAGATAGAGTTTGTCATTCCCAGGACATGAACACCCTCGGCCACCGCCTTCTAACACCAATATGATAAAAAGTGTTGGGGTTTGCCATAAGGGCAATAGGATTGAGACAATCATATAGGTGCTAGGGCTTGATGTGACCAGCCGATTGATCAGAGGGGGCCTCTCCAACCGCCCGTCTAGCCCAAGTAAGGACCACAGTGGAATATTGCATGTCATGGACTGCTCAACCACCTGGGTTCTATCCTTAAGCATCACGGGTCGCCACCCATGGCCAACAGATAGCCCCATTTGGGGGAAGTCTTACCCCTCTGCAGAGGTGCATTCTAAAGCCCCCAGCTGACAGGGCGGATATCCAACAGTCTCTGATGTTGAGTAGAATGGCTTCATATAGCAAAATGTAATAGAGCGTAAAGAAATTGAAAATGATTTAAAAGTGTAATTGGAATTTGTAAAAAGAAACTGATAAAGAATTCAAGGGAGTGTTGTGTGTGCACTGACCTGGGGGTAGACAATGCCGATAGATACATTTGTCACTTCCATTAGGACATTCCCAGAACCAACCATATTTGTTGTTCTCCACAGCATCCAGGAAATATCTGCATATCTACAAAAAGAGACATATTTAAAAGCGACAATTTTATTAAACAAGTTCTTTCTTCAAGACAGTACAAGTTCACATAGAATATAGTTTAACAAGTATAATGTTGTCCCCCCACCCACACACACACCACCATGCTTTTAGTGTGAAGCTTCTTTCTTTTATTAAATCTAATGATGTTCGTAATACATAGTCTAGGCAGATAATAAATAAAAATGATGCTAATATATTTCCTTGTAGAACTCCAATGACAATGTCTAAAAAATCTGTGTCACCATCAGGTGAACAGACTATTGATTTAATGTCTTTGTAAAACATCATTATAGTGGTCACAGTTTCTTTGAGGAAACCATAAGCTAGAAGTATCTGCTCCATCTTCCTTGTGTAAGTAATAAAGTAAAGTCGTCAGCCAGACAGCGAGGGAGTCTATCCCCTTTCACTAGTGCTAGACCAAGGAGATTGTTTGGGCATCTGAGGCGAAGCGCCACTCCTACCATCAGCTCTTCACTTTACTGCATATATCTATATGCTACTCATACACTGAGTTGGCGAGGCCCGGTATCGAACCAGGAACCTTGTGACTCCTAGCCGGACACTCTACCGACCGAGCTAAACTGGCCCTTATGCTGGCAAATGCTTTGGAGAAATCTATGAACAATAGCATTGCCTCAAGATTTTTTGCTCGAATCCTTTTTAAGATTTGATGGATAGTCAGAATGTGTAAAAGCTATTTTGATTTTTCTCAAGAATCTTCTCTACTTTGGGTTGGATGCGATTGAGAAGGATAGTATTATAAACATTAGTAGCTATGGCAGTAAGGGTTATATTTCTGTGGTTCTTGATGATTCTGAAGTCACAGCCTTTTGCCCATTTCTCTATTGCATTTTGTGTAGAAGTCATAAAAAATTTAACAGCTATAATAAACATGAGAATATTGATCTGAAAATCAGTAAAAAAATATAATATATATAAATAAAATCCTATCCAAATTGGGGAGTGGTACCACAAAGAAAAAAAAAATTAGAAACCAGATACCATAGACTAGTATGGTATCCAGATACTTCAATTTAGCATAAAGATTTGAAGATAAATCCGAGTCATTTTTTTAGGCAAAATATAGGCAATCAAATACATTAATAAAAGATTCTTATAATTAGAATTTTTGGACCAAGTATCCAATAGGCACCCCAAATCATCAACTTGATGAAAGGTTCATATTTTAACTCATCACCGGTAATTTCGACTTTCAAATATTTGAAAATAAATGAACAGATGATTTTTTGAACTTATATTGTATCTGACAAATTTTGTGATACTATTTCTGGACAGCATCCTTTTATTTAAATAAACAAAAAATATTTTGCAAATAAAAACTGTATTTTTATTTAAATAAACATAATTGCATTTCTCTTCTGATTAAGTAACAACTATTTTAGTATAAAAACATCTTTCATCTTTTTTTAATTTATCATACGTGTTGAAAAAGTCATAAACTTCTGATTAAAAAGTATTTATTTAAAAAAAGATTTTGCTATTGAATTTTAATTTGATTACGTGTACCAACCATCTATTTATTTAATTTATTAACATCTCCATAAACTTCTGATTAAAATCATTTGTTTACAAAAATTTGGAAGTGGAAGTTACCAGTGATGAGTTAAAATATGAACCTTTCTTTAAGTTGATGATTTGGGGTGCCCATTGGATACTTGGTCTGAATTTTCTACAAAAAAAAATTGTCATCTGTTTTGCTTTTAGCTTAAGGCAGATTACTGCACCAGGCAAAAAGAGACTATAGTTAGTGAAAGTGTTCATTCATGAAGTATTTGAAGTAGCCAGGAATAAGACTAGACCATCAAATATCTTAAATTCTACCCCATAGCTATGCCCCCTGATTACCAGGTCTGATATTAGGCATAAGTCCTAAAATATTTCAAATTTTGTGAACAAGTGACAAATCATCTTTTTGTTTTGTGTATTGTTTTAGAGAAAGAAAATATTACAAGTGATAGAGATTCCAAGATTATGACTTACAATTGAAGTTTTGGGTTTAGCTTTGTTGCTTTCTCCATGTTTTTGATCGACAACATCTTCCAGTCTCTCTTGATCCCAATCATTCATGTTGTCTGAAAAAGAAATTAATTATCCTTAAATGTTGTCATCTACTAATTTCTATTACATTTTTTTGGATTCATATTATTTAGTAAACTATTTTATCATTTATTTCTCTCCCTTGCTGTTAAGAGAGAAGCTAATTACACAATTTTAGTTTTTCAGAATAGTGTATAAAAACATTATCAAATACATATCAATGGAACCAGTTTTATATCACATTTGGTTGAAATAACATGTTGTTCAGTTTTATGTGTATATCCCACTTTGTGGTTAAACCAATTCAGTATTCCCAAGCCACATAGTTCATATTCAAACTTATATAAAAGGCTTCATTTTGGAATATTGATTTTCAAGGCAGGCAGGAAAACTTGTAGGAAGATTGCAGCAATCTTCGGTAATCTGAACATTAGTTACATAAATGAGAGTAATCTCCCTTTGTTTGTTTCACTTTGGGGAAGCCGTATGTTTTGGTCGGCCATTTTCATTTCACTGTAAATCTACAATGAAAATATGAATTTGTTTGAATCAAAACAACATGTTTTAACACAAAAATATCATAAAATGTGTTCTTAATAACAATTAAGTTCATTTCAAATAATGCGCAAGCACAATTAAGAACACATTTTATGATATTTTTGTGCTAAAACAAGCAGTTGTATCGATTCGAACAAATTTGTATTTTCAGTTTAGATTTACAGTGAAAATGGCCGACCAAAACATAAGGCTTCCTGAAAGTGAAACAAACAAGGGGAGGTTACTCTCACTTATGTAACTAATGTTCAGATTACTCAATCTTCTTCATCTACTCAAGCTTAATTCTCAGCTAAATAAATGCAAAGTTATATATTGTCACTACAGATTCAGACATCTATATCCACTTAGGTATGTACAAATATATCAAATAAGATTCCAAAAGAAAAAGAATCAACTTACCCTCTTCACGGGTGTCATCATAAATATTTTTCTTGGCACCTTTTCTCTCAATTGCCAAGTCATGAGAAAATTTACATTTATCTCCCTTGGAACACAGACCTTGCTTGAAGAACACACATAATACAGATTTGGGATCAGCACCTAAAAATAAGAAATAATAGACGTTGTCTTGTGAGAAATTAACATGTTAATAAAAATAGTTAAATGTATTAGAGTTTCTTTGAAAATTTCTTCAGATTTGCAAATTTATGTTTATCACTAACAGGACTCTTAATTTTCTTTTTGTTTATATAATGAACGGTAAACAGTCATTTGGGTTTTAATGAAGTTTTAAGGTATGTGAAATAAAGCATTTTTAGTAATTTGAAGCACATTTTAGGAGCATGGAACAGAAAATTTCCCAAGAAATACAACTAATTTTTTGCCAATTTTTATCCTATTCTTTTTTTTAATTTATTTTTTTTAACCATACCTTGTAATTTCAAATTGAGAATCCTACCCACACCCCCAGATAAATTGTTTTATCCTTCTCTGGGTCAATTCTAGACTATTGGGAGTATTTGTGATGGCCAATTGACAAAAATCTGTTTTTGGGGGAAAGCAGTTAAAAAGTTTATTACAGAAAAAAATTTGTTTTTGGTTCTCACATTTTGGCATTCAAATCACAATATAGAAAAACAGATTTTTGATATTTTTAGCAAAAAAAATCAAGATTAATATATATAAAATATATCCATAGTCTTTTTCCAACTATATTACAATATAAAATAAGTTAAGTCGTTGGGGCAGCCTAATGTCGGTATGAGCCAGACAGCGAGGGAGTCTATCCCCTTTTCACTAGCGCTAGACCAAGGAGATTATTTTAGTGTCTGAGGTGGAGCGGCACACCTACCATCAGCTCCTCACTTTACCACACAGATCCCTGTGCCACTCATAATGCAGAGTTAGCGAGGCCCGGTATCGAACCAGGAACCTTGTGATTCCTAGCCGGATGCTCTACTGACTGAGCTAAATTAGCCATGTTACAATATAGTTATCATATAACAGCTCCAAGCATATGACTGGCATTAATGTTGCCTCTACACACACACACACACACCGATAGCTCCTTGCCAATATTTCAACGTTATTTATTAGAATTAACTGAAGTCATTTCAGTTTTAATAAGTTCAGGTTTTCTTTTGTTTAGATTTCTAATCAATTAGTCAAAGATATAAAATAAATCAGTTAAGCAATATTGAGTTAACAGTATATATTCTAATGTTTGTCAGTTTCATGTTGGTTTAAATATACAATATCTTTTCTGTCTGTTTACTTCAAATTAGAGAATAATGTTTTTACCTGGTGAATTTGGGTAGTTTTGTTCTCCAAGAAAAGAATCTCATCAATATACTCCCAAACAAACCCTCAACCTCAGAACATCCATCTTTAAATTAACTATAAACCAGCATTCTCCAGGTAAAATAGAGAAAGGATTTGGACCTCAAACCCCCAATCCCAATTATTTGAAAATTTTGCAATATGTGTATTTCATTAAATTCCCTTAAACAGTGTGAACTCTCAATGGCTATAAAAGTAACACTTTAAGGAAAATTATGTCAAAACTTTTATAGCTAAAGAAGAGAAAATGAGCAAAATGGGGTTTTGGGGTCGCACACCCCTAATAAGTGGAAAATTTTGCAAGATGAATATTTCATTAAATTTACCTTAACAATAAATTTCCAATGAGCTCTCAATTAATACCAGAACATCATTTTAAAGGAAATCATATCAAAACTAGCATCCTTCAGCCAAAATAACAGAAATAACAAAACGTTTTTTAAGGCCTGAATTGGCAAAGGACTCCACTCTCCATAATTCATTTGTTTTACTGTTGCTAAATGAATAAAGGTTTGTGTTTAGCTTCTTTGTTTAATGGCATATCAACCTTCATGGGTCATTTAATACCAAAGTCATCCTTGAAGAACAGTAGTGGTACTATTTAAACCATAGCTGGGGGGGATTTGGGGGTTAATACTTTTCCTAAGGGTAATAGTCCTACATTGAACATAATAGCAGGACTGGAGTTCAAACTCGCTTACTATGATGTTTCAGTCCAGCACATATCCCATTATGCCACAGAGATTTCCTCGAAATGAATAAAGATAACATCAATGACCAACAATGATTTCATTCCAAACCAGCAATTTTATAAAATTGCAAAGCAGGTATAAATAATTACTGGAAACTAGCAGCAGCTACCCGGCATCAGTAGAGGGGGATTTTTTTAAAGTTAGTCCCACAGATCCATTATTACTGAAACGCGAGTTGAATCCTCGTGGGAAGCCCCATTTAAATCCTTATGTAAAAAAATTAGACCTTGCATTGATCCAGCTACTCTGAAAAGAAATGCTAATGTCTACTATCTAAAATATTAAATGAAAAAAAAATCCATACTGTTATCATTTAAATTTTATTTTTTTAATCATCTTCACGAATATAAATCAAATCTTCATTATTTTTGCTCAAAAAAACCAAGTCGTGGTGATATTTAATGTGTATATATATATTTACTTTGTCGTTAATTGTTTTAATTTTGAAGTTTCCCCGAACATACATATACACACAACTGCCCTTTATATATGTATAGATAGATAAGAAATATTCAGATATAAAAGGAAGATGGTACTTACCTTTCAATGCTGGTTGGACAGGTTTGAATAATAAATTCAATTCTTCTATCTGACTTCTCTTTTCAGTTTTCTTTTTATTCTTTTCAGCTTCTAAATCCGACAGCTAGTAAAAAAAAAAAATCATTTAACATTAACAAATAAATTGTGAAGAAAAGTATCATTTTGCTACCAAACATCATTGTTTGCATCTTTTTATAGAAATAATAAAGAATAACAAACATAAATATTTGTGAGAAAAAGTTGTTCAACAAAATGTCTTACAGATTTTACTCAGGCAAATAAAACAATTGTAAGAGAAAAGGATAATGGCCTTTTAAAAATGAAACTCTTATAGAATCATTTTGTTCGGTAATCTGAACATTAGCTACATAAATGAGAGTAACCTTCCTTTGTTTGTTTCACTTTGAGGAAGCCGTCCGTTTTGTTTCGGCCATTTTCATTTCACCCTAAATCTACAATGAAAATAAGAATTTATTTAAATCAATACAACTGCATGTTTTAACACGATAATATCATAAAATGTGTTCTTAATAACAATTAAGTTCATTTCAAATAATGCGCAAGCACAATTAAGAACACATTTTATGATATTTTCATGCTAAAACATGTAGTTGTATTGATTCAAACAAATTCCTATTTTCATTATAGATTTAGGGTGAAATGAAAATGGCCGAAACAAAACAGACGGCTTCCTCACAGTGAAACAAACAAGGGGAGGTTATTCTCATTTATGTAGCTAATGTTCAGATTACCTTTTGTTCTACATTATCCCCTTTTAAAAATCATAAAATCTGATATACAATGTATGGGATGTTAGAATAAAGTGGCCATATGAATAGAAAAAATTAGTCTTTTTCTCTTTTATCGGACTGGTGCATGCGAGCAATAAAACCTGATGCTCGGAATTGACAATCTCAAAAAGGACTGGGTTAGTGTGTTGTTTTTCTGTCTGTTTGCCTTCAACTTTGTTCCCTCTGACTTATGCCTCAGTGACCACATGGCATAAATGGTGACTATGCAACACATAACTGGTGGGATTTGTTGCAGTTCAGCACATTAGCCACTACACCACGAGGACTACTCACACACATTTTTAAGAAAGTAAAATTTGGGATTTTTAAGAAGAAAAAAAATCTTAAATCTAAATTCTTGATTTAGACAAACAAACAATAGCAATTATAATCAAATTATCTGCAAAAAAATGATGGATTGTTGGTTATTTTGTTTAATGGCATATCAACCCCAGTGGGCCACCCAATGCCAAATCTTGTCCCTTTGCATATGGGCAATTCCATGTCAAATCATCCAGGCCATGTCATCACCCCCTTCAATTTTTCTGAAATTTTGTTTCAATCCCCCAAATTTGAGCTTCCAAATTGAAACATTGACCAAGTTATGTCGATTTTAAACTTTAACAAAAATTGGAGGGGGAGGAAAATGGTGACATTTTGTAATCTATTTTTGTCTATAAAATGAGTTCTAGAGCTCCCCTACTCCTAAAAATTGGTTTATAGAAGCTTTTTGGTCTGAGGAAACCCTTTTTAAGTTATTAATGATTTCAAATTGGAAGCTCAAATCTGGGGGATTGTCTAACTTTAACCTAGTCTAAACCTGGACAAAATTTCAGAAAAATTGAAGGGGGTGGGTGACAATTTTTTTTTTTCTGAATTATTTGACATGGAATTGCCCATATATGATTTGTAAGCGAATAGTTTATTAGTAAATAGTTTTATGAACTAGTAGAAACAATTTTTATTAATTCAATGTGTATCAATATATTAGTAGAAATTATTTTATTTAAGATTTTTCATTAACTTCATGTGTATAAACAAATTGGTAGAAATTTGTTTCAATAACTTCATGTCTAGCAAACTGATATAGATAATTTTCATTAACTTTGAATAGTTTATAGGTAAATATTTTTGTTTGGTTTGATTTTATAAATTGGTATAGATATTTTTTATTAACTTCATGCGCATTAATAAGTTAGTAGAAATAATTTTCTTGTTAGATTTATCATTAACTTCTTGTATAGCAATAAACTGGAAGAAATAATTTTCATTAACTTGCAAACAGATTTATTGGACCCATAAA
The DNA here is from genome assembly GCA_023376005.1 of Doryteuthis pealeii. Lineage (NCBI taxonomy): Eukaryota > Metazoa > Mollusca > Cephalopoda > Myopsida > Loliginidae > Doryteuthis > Doryteuthis pealeii. The sequence goes on from CM042165.1 coordinate 58,160,828, forward strand.
TGGAACCTTAACAGGTACTATCACTTTGGGCCAGAGTGGACCTGGGAGCAATGACAATGAAGGGGTACTCCACAATCCCCAAAGCACCAGAATTGGAACCTCACCACTAGATGCAGTTTAGCATCATACACAGGACACTAAATTGGTAGAAATAATTTTCATATTAGATTTTTTATTAAATTCATATATCAACAAATTGGTAAAAATAATTTTCATTAACATCATGTGTATCATTAAATTAGAAAATACAACTTCAAATGTATTATTAAACTGGTGGTTAACCCTCAGCTACCACCTTCTAGCACCTATATGATAAAAAAAGGGTTGGGTGTTTACCATAAGAGCAATTTGAAGACAATCATATAAGTGGTAGGGCTTGACATGACCAGCCGCTTGATCAGATGGGGCCTCTTAGCCTACCTGTCTAGCCTAAGTAAAGGCTAAAGTAGAGCATTGCACTCACAAGAGTACTCAGGTCATGGACTATTCAGACACCACAATCCTGTTCTCAGGCATTACGGGTTGCTACCCATGGCCAACAGGTGGCAACATTGGCAGGGGATCTTACCCCTCTACAGAGGTGAAGTTGGCGTATTCTACAGCCCCAGCTGACAAGGCAGGGCCAAAAAATGAATACCCATTGATAAAAAGTTCATTAACAGTTTCATTTTTCACCATTTTCTTTTTTATCATTAAAATAAGTGGAGAACAATAGATAAACATTTTATTACATTTTCATTAGTTGATTTTAGATTTTTCAACTGGAAATGTTATACTTCATTTTTTTTTTTTAAATATAAACAAATTTCAAAATCCAATAACTTTCTATATAATGTAAGAAAATATATATATATATATATATATATATATATATATAAATAATCCAAAAATCCGGAGAAGAAATCTTCCTTACGACATAGGATTTTTTTTTTAAACGTGTCGCAGTTTGTAGAGCTCAATGTGTACTCTTATTGTTAGAGTCACAAAGCAAATTTATAAGTAAAAATATAACAAAAGACTTAGAATTTTTGCATTATAGTCTATTTCAGGAAGGTGTCTAACTCTCCCAAATCATCAGATGCGAATGATGAATTCTTTATTACTTTTAAGGCATTTGAAAACAGATTTTTTTTTTTAATTATTGTCCTGTTTCCCTCTGCTGTGGGGCCATAAAAAAGATATTTGACCATTTGTAATTTGTTAGGAATTTCTGTTAAATCAATCTATTCCAGATTTCAACTACGGGACCAACCCAGTTCATTTAGATTTCATTTATTTACTTGTTTATTCATTCCTGCTATCTTCCTATTTTCCTTGATTTTTTTCCCCTAATTATATATATATGAAGATCCAAGAGAACCTGTTTTATCTACTTAATTATTTAACTAATTCAATATATACATATACATATATATACACACATCCATATATACACACACATGCCTATACACATGCATGCATCCACACACATACCAACACATACATATACATACATATCCAAATAGACACACTTGAGATTTATCCATTCATATACATTACATATTTACACGCATACATACATATACACACACGGTTTTGCCCATTTAGACAATTAGTATGGGTGTGTTAATTATTTAGGCATACAGCCTAAAGAATTCATCATTCGCATCTGATGATTTGGGAGAGTTAGATACCTTGTCTAAGCTTCCAGAAATAGACTATAATGCAAAAATTCTAAGTCTTTTGTTATATTTTTACTGATATATATATATATATATATATATGCTCCCAAAATCCGGTAGAGCTCTCTAGGGGTAACTTAAATTAACTTTCACTGCCAGCATAAAGCAATGGTCGTCTGTTGTTTACAGACTGGATCTCTCTGGTGATCGTAAAATATATAAACAAAATGTATGTATTTAATAGTTTAAACACTGCCGCTTAATGGCAGCTGTCAAATGGCCAAGAGGTTAAATCGAGCTGAGGAAAAGTCAGTCGGGTTTCGCTCCTGGTCAGAGATAGATGCTGTGTCTAGCCACACTGAAGAGACGTGAAATGTCGAAACACAGTGTCTGTAGATGACATATATTGGGGGGGGGGGGTTCAAATACTATATTTAAAAGATAAGTTGAAAATGTAAAAATATCCTTAATTTTTTTTTTTTTTTTTGCTAGAAATTAACAATCCTAAATTTGTCTAACCCCACAAAAGAAAAAAGAAAACTTTCATCTATTATAAGGTTTTGTTGTTGATGCAGAGATTGAATCTGATGTTGAATGTTTGAAAAGCTTCTGTTTTGTTTACATCCTTTCGGCAATCTATTGGCTATGACTTAAGTATGGAGATCAAAAGGGAAATATATATGAAACTACGTGTGATGCACAATGCAATTGGGTGCACACATGTGAGCAGGTGTATGTGTGTGATTATATAAATAAGTAGATATGTGGGTATGAGGATTAAGACAAGCCACATATAGGTATATATATATATATATATATGTATATGTGTGTGTGTGTGTGTGTGTAGACCACAGACGGTGGATTGCGTGTGTATACATGTATATCTGTGTGTGTGTGTGTGTATATATATATATATATATGTATATGTATATATATGTGTGTGTGTGGTCTTGACAATCACAGGGGCTTGATGTGAGTGCTTGGTCAAGGGTGGTTTTAGGAGAAGCAATAAAATATATAGACAACTGGTCTGTTTTTGAATAGATACAATTCAGAGAGGGATCAGCTGTGGGTGGTTTTCTCAAATAAAGATATTTTCAAATCCCACAGGGGATGAGGAGATCTTGCGAGAATGAGACTTGGAATGAGATTTAGAAATAGGAGGGCACAGGGAATTTGAAAGGCAGTTGAGTTAGAACTTAGGAGCCGAGCAAAACAGTTTGACTTTTAGCAGCAGACCAGTTGAGTTCAGATCACAAAAGTAGAGGTCCTGACTTGGACAGAGAGGGCGACCCCCCCACCTCTCGGCTTGACAGTCTCATAGCAGCAGATAGAGAATGACTGAATGAGAATGAAGTGTGGAGTCGTACACCTCTCTATGTCCAGATTTGGATGTTCACCTTACCCTGTCTTTTTTGTTACACTCTCTCTCTCTCTCCGTTGTTTGTTAATTGTTTCTCTTTGATGGGTTTGCCTCCACCAGGCGCAATTTGAAGGACACAAATGTAGGGGTCCAATTTAGCAGAGCAGACGACACGATGGCCAGAAGACAAAATATGCAGCAAAGTGCAACAAACCCGTAATTAGGGTTACATATAATAATACTAATAATAACCATTTGTACCTTTTTCAGTTTTATGTCTTCTAGACAATATTCTGAATTAAACTTAAAACATAATAATAATGATAAAAAAAGGGAAGTATTTATTGAATAGAAAAATAAAAGAAATAAAAACTTAAAAAACTATAGAGAAATGTACACAATTCTTTTGCAGTTAAATAAATATATATAACTATTTTTATATTATTATATTCATATTTTTTTAATTAACTTTTATACCTTTTTTTTTTTTAAATCTCCTTGTTAAGAATTCAAAGTTTTTCTCTTAAAAGTTACATTTTTAACAAGATAGATCAGGGAATATATTTTATATCAGATTTTTGTAAAATTTTTCTTTTTGAATAAATTTTATGAAAATATTGTGCGAGACTGAATAGTTTTTTGTTATTGACAATTTTATAGTCATACCTATGAGCAGATATAGTTAGTACTAATAGTTTTTGATAAATCAACTTTATACCTACTAGCAAATATATGCACCCTCCGGGTGCAAGTATTTAAGTTTTAATGTAATAAAATATTGTATTAAATTAGAAAGGCTAATGAAACTAAATAAGAATACAGATAAAAAGATTTGAAACGGTGAGTATAATCGATAAAATAGAACAATTGAAATTTACTCTTCCATTACTCTCGTCTTTCATTGTTATTTTTTCTAATTTAAGTATTTAGTTAAAAGAGGAAGTAAAGAATAAAATGACAGTTATTTTTTCTTGTTAATGGATTTCATTTAAGATTTATTGAAGAGATTTTTGCTTATATTCATTAAAATAAAACCAAACAGTTAGAGATCAATAATACTAAGCACATATTTATTAAATTCGATTTTTTAATATTAATATGCAAATTAGCTTTCCCGTTCACACTGTAAACCGCTATTTTGTTGTATATATAAATACAATTGCATGTTGTCAGTATGTAGACATAGTTAACAGTATTAATAATGTAAGACAATTTTATTAATAATTGAGGTTTAGATAAAAAATAAAATCATGGAGAATGTGATGTCAATAACTAAGGGAATTGTGACTCGAGTAGGAATATAGTTTCGGTTACAGACAGAAAAACACACAATCTCCATTATAATAAGATATAGACACACACTTTACACAAAATTATCCTCCTTTTCATAATGGATAAATTATTTATACTAGCATATTTATGGAATTTAAAACTCTGAACCATTTGGTTTATTTTTAATAAATTTTTTAACAATGCCAAAATTCTAGTGTTATCACTATCAGTCTTGCACTGATTTTCACTGAGAAGAATTTTATACTCAAAGATATTAAGGCAAATAATTGATGATGAAGTGGTGCTTACCTTCTTGGCACTTTGGTTTCCACATTTCACTTGTTGAGTGACTGCTTTAATATATTTTTGCTGTTTGGCTCCTTTTTTATTTTTCAAGCCAAACGTTTTATCCTGTGAAGAAAATCAAACAATGAGATGAAAAATCTTTAATATATGAATATGGCTTACAGGGAAGAAGTAATGATATCTCATGATTATATGGAAGGTAACAAAAGTAAATTGTATATAATATTTAAATTTGAAAATTTGAATTTTGTTTGAAAATAAACAAAAATAAATCTTTTGATTTATATGCATTTCAGGTTTCAAAACAAGCCCCCCCCCAAAAAAAAAACACACACACACAACATAGCCTTTTTAATTTTACTGAACCTATCATGAATAAAAACAGGTGTTTACAATTAAAAATTAAAATGTTTGGGCAAACATGCTATTTTAATGAACTCAAATCTTCCAATTGATATTGTCACATTTGTGAATATTTTTGTTAATATTGAAAACTAATTATTTTGATGGTACACTGATGCTAGGGTAAATATAAAATTCATTTAATGATCTATTTTTTTTTGCTCATAATAGATCTTACAATATTTGACAGATAGCATTTAATAGGCATAACCTTAAGTAAACAAGAAATGTTATGTTTCCATTTCATATTACAACAAAGCTTACGCTAATAGATTCTTCTGATTATATTTGATGAAAATGTTTTTTTAAATTTTTCTTTTTATTACTCTAAGCTGGTCTTAATAATATTGGGATATTTTTATTTATATCTTTTAATAAATAGAAACTTAATAAGTTAACTCCCTTGAATTGTTGGCGATTTTTATTATTGGCAAGATAACGGGTTTGAGTATTGTGTAGGCAATAAATCAGTTACTGCAAAAATGTATTAAAAATGACTATAGATACTTAGACAGAGGTTTGGTGTATGGGACAAGTTAAATTGACCACTAAACATTTTTTTAGACATCAATTATATAATCAATTTAAACTGACTTATAAAAGAAGACAGTTTCATTTATTTTGTTTTAATGTTTTTTTTTAGACTCAGCCTGACAAAACTTTGACCTTCTCAAGTGAACTGTTGTTACACACAATGTTTTTATTTTATTGAGCATGTTTTGGTCGAAAATAACATGGAGTTGTGTTGTTATTCAAATATGTAGATTAACTGGGTGGGGGGGCTTATTGTCAATAATAAGATTCTGAACAAGACAAAAATAACCTTAAGAAAATTATAGAATGGTCTGGTAGAAATGTTGGAGGACAAATCAATAACAATAAATGCATAAATATAAAACTGAATATCAATTTTTATTCTTTTTTAGACTGACCAATGTCAAATGTTTCAAATAAAACCAGAAAAAAAATTGTAAACAGTTGACAACTTACAAAAAAAAATTGTTTTTTTAAATGGCTAAACAACTTTTAAAACAAGGTCAGATATATTAGAAAATAGAAAATCAAAATATTCTAAAAAAATGAATTTATTCTTGATGGAGAAGTTGACAATGTTTCAGTTTTTGCAACCTTCATCAGGACATGAATTGTGGAAGCTGTCTGGATGAATTGCGAAAAATGCAAGTGGTAATTTGTGTGGTGAAAGCGGTGTAACCTGCTCTTGCGTAGCATGAGTTCTGGACTACGTGCAGATGTTCCGTGAAACGGTGAAAAGTGTGTTGTGTTTCATAGGGGCATATAGATATGGGATGAGAGATGTCCAAATAGTTTAAGTTATTAAACTTTAATGAAAGAGATTTAGAGTAAAGGTTGTAATAGTGTGTATGTGGCCTACCTTTTCGATTCTGTTATAGTATGTGGCTTACCCGGTTTGAATGTGCCCTACCTCAGTAAGAGTATATTTAAAGTAGTAGGCAATTTATTGAAACCAATTATTTTTCATATATCTCCAATTTCAAGAAATGCAATTCAGTCACAAGCTGTATATAGTAATTAAGAATAATTAAAAAAGAATTTATCCATAATTTACATGAATCAGAGATCTATTTAATTCTAAAATTCTGAAATAGGGTTAGGGTTAGCAGTTATTATTATAACCTTAAAATATGTTTTTTATGGTAGGCCACATTCAAAAGGTAGGCCATATACTATAATGGTACCCATAAATGTATCTTATTAATGTTCATATCATCATTACCAGACAGCACAGATATCCATGACTCTTAAACTATTCCTACCAGTCATTGCCTCTGGGAGGTCCTCCACGCAGCATTCAAAATCCACACGGATATGAATGGTGTAGGTTTTTGCTGGTCAACCTACACTGGTGTGTCCATGTGTAGGCGTCCACTGAAGAACATCACTTATAAGTTTGTCAAAGTTTCTCCAGCAGTGTCCAGCATATTTTGTTTGTCTTACTCAAATGGTTCGTGTGATAAGAGGGCAAGTGGCCGTACAGCTGCTTTCTTGTGGGGTGCTGCTTCCAAGATTTGTTCAAGACAGCAAGCATCATCCTTCTGTAGCTCCCATCTATTTTTTTCTCTAAGCACTTTGTTAGAGTCAAAGTGGTGCAGCTGTACAGTAGCACTGACATGATTACAGCCTGGAAGAATTTTTGTTTTATCATATTAGTGAGAAAAAGCCAAAAATAATTAATTTTAACATTGGTTTGGTTTGGTTTGGTTTACAGTATATCAAATTCAGTGGGTCAATTTAATGCCGACAAAGTTTTGAAATAAATTAATTCTTAATGGATAATCAATTTTGTTTATAAACTCATGTTTTTGTATTTAACCCATAGATGGGACCCTAACAGGTACTACCACTCAGGGTCAGAGTGGACCAGGGAGCAACGGTGATGAAGGGATGCTCCACATTCCCCAAACCTCCAAAACTGGAACCTCACCATCAGAGTTCTTTTCATTCCCATGACATGTAGACTTTCAGCCACCGCCTTCTAGCACCCATATGATAAAAAGGGATGGGGCAATCATATAGGTGCTAGGGCTTGACATGACCAGCCCATCTAGCCCAAGTGAAGTATTGCAAGTCATCGACTGCTCAACCACCTGGGTTCTATCCTTAAGCATCACAGGTCGCCACCCACAAATTTGTTTTGGAAGACTAGTAAACAAAAGATGGATAAATAATTGAACTATTTATTAGAAATTCTCTGATAAAACGAATAATCACTTCTACATAACCACCATCCTTAGTTGCTTCTTTCATCAAACCAATTTTTGATATCCATTTCCTAATTGATGCACTGATATTACTTTGATTGAAAATTTATTAGTCTGACTATGAATTCATTCAAAGAATAATGGTTTGGTTTGTTTTACGGCACATCAACCTCAGTGGGTCATTTAATGCCGACTAAGTTTTGAAATAAATTCATTCTTAATGGATACTAATTTTTTTTATAAACTCATGTTTTGTTATTTAACCCATAGATGGGACCCTAACAGGTACTACCACTCCGGGTCAGAGTGGACCAGGGAGTAATGGTGATGAAGGGGGTGCTCCACATTCCCCAGACCTCCAGAACTAGAACCTCACCATCAGTTAGAATTTAATGTCATTCCCAGGACATGAAGACCGTGCCACCACCTTCTAGCACCCATATGATAAAAAGGAATAATTGTTTGATGACACCACATGACCCAAATAGTAATAAGAATTCAAATCAAACAAAATGATCTGCTAAAACAAATCAACAAGTCATCAGGTCAGGAAGCTGACCTGATGAACAAGAGAAAAATTAGATTCACATGGATGAAATTGTTACATTAACTTTTAAGAATTATTCTTTTAATATAATCTTTATCAAGTCGTCGTTGAGGTGGCTTAAAGTTGGTATCAGCCAGACAGCGAGGGAGTCTATCTCCTTTTCATTTGCACTAGACCAAGGAGATTGTTTTTTAGCGTCCGAGGTAGAGCGCAACACCTACCATCAGCTCCTCACTTTACTGTACAGATCCTTGTGCTACTCATACGCTGAGTTGGCGAGGGCCGGTATTGAACCAGGAACCTTGCGATTCCTAGTCAAGTACTCTACCAGTTCTTTTAAGTAAAGTCATCAGGGTGGCCTAAATTTGTTATCAGCTAGACAGCGAGGGAGTCTATCCCCTTTTGCGCTAGACCAAATAAATTGTTTTTTAGCGTCTGAGGTGAAACGCACACCTCATTTTAACCTCACTGTGCTACTCATATGCTGAGTTGGTGAGGGCCGGTATCAAACCCAGAACCTTGTTGTTCCTAGACTCTACCAATTGAGCTAAACCAGCCCTTTGCATAATTCTAGTTATTATTAAAAGTTATTCTTTACAACTTTATGACCATAATGTATTCTTTGTATTTTGCATGATCCAAAAAGATTTTTATTTCTATGAATCATTCTTTTTTTGGCTCTCAGCAATAAGATGACGTTTTTGACATGAGTGCCTTTTGTAATTTTAATTATAATTCTATTTCCAGTCATTGCCTTCATTTAAGCCCAGACACAATAATAACTGCTAACCCTAACCCCTAACCCTAACCCTGTTTCAGAATTTTAGAATATTTTAGAATTAAATAGATCTGATTCATGTAAATTATGGATAAATTCTTTTTTAATTATTCTTAATTACTATATACAGCTTATGAGTGAATTGCATTTCTTGAAATTTAATATATGTGAAAAATAATTAGTTTCAATAAATTGCCTACTACTTATATCTATAAATATACTCTTACTGAGGTAGGACACATTCAAACTGGGTAGGCCACATACTATAACAGAATCAAAAAGGCAGGCCACATAATATAATGGCACCTATTATTGTAATCTTTACAGAAAATACATTAATGTTAAAAATTTAAGAATCTAAGAACAATGAAGTTTTATTAATATCATTCTAGACTCTTAACAGATTTTATATTAATTTGAATTTGCTTATTTAGAATAAGTATGGACAGAGAAAAAAAACTTAATGGTCCTATTATAAAATATAGACCCTACACCCCGCCAAAAAAGAAAAGAAAAAAGAGAATTACTAATGATTTTGTAAATATATTTATAATTTCCATGATCATCTTCTGGTCATTCAATAATGCAGATGTACTTTACACAATTATTAGCACTGTCTTAAATGTGAACAGCTGGCGTAAAAGACTAGCAGGCACCTATTTTAAAGATTAGTTGCTCTCCTACGTATCACCACTAGTTTGGATGAGTGAGAGAACAGGACAACAGGTTAAAGTGAAGATAAAGACATTTTTTCTACTTTTGCAGTATAAAAAATGTATAGGAATTTAGAATTAAAAAAAAAAAAAAAAAAGAAAATGAACAAGTTATGTAATGTATTTGTTTAAAAATTTAATATCAAAATCTTTTATTCGTACATTAGAGTTCTTGACTCTTACCTGTAAAATGGTATAATTTCTCTAAAATTTGAAGATGTCTATGAAAAATTTAGAAAAAAAAAAGTCTTGTTAATTTGAATGAAAATGCTGTGGACATCATTGGTCTTAAATTAAAGGGAGCACATCCCCCCCTTTTTTTTTTACATAAATTAAACGTTGAATATAAGTCTGCTTTTGCGCCATAAAATGTTTATCATCAAGTATATTGTATAATTCGATAAAATATATATTTGTCGCATGATGAGGATATTTTTTAACTCTCAACACTGACACATTTTTTTAAGGTCTATTTTGCGACCACGTGAGGATTGGCAGGGCAAGCTCTTAGAAAGATCCAAAGCTTTTTGAAAAAAATCTAATGAAGACAATTAACTAATTTGAAGAAATTACCAACATTAGTGTTCATAGAAAAAGCACAAATGCCAATAATGACCCGAGCGGCGATCGCCAACATTGAAACAATTGGAAAAAATCAAAATAACCAAATGGAGAATACAAAAGAAAAAAAAAACAAAAAAAACTTTTGCAGTTAGGCCATAATTTTTACAGTTTTAACTTCTACTTAGTTATATTTTTTAAAAATAAGATTTTAAATTAGTTATAAAATAAAAATCTATCATTTCTAGTTGAAACGATGTAAAAAAAAAAAAAATTAGAACAAAAATAATGACGTGGAAATCTTTTCTTTTTGGTGTTAAAAAAAAATCATTTAATGACATCGGAATTTTAAGTTCTTGTCTGTTGAAGGTGGGAAGATCTCTAAAGACAAATTGATTTGGACAAAATATATTTATATTTAAAATCAGGACACTAATAATTTCTAAGATAATCTGTGTCAAACAATAAGATTTTTCTTGATTTTATTTAATTTATACTAAATTCTCATTGTGTTCAGGTTACAATTACAATTAAATTGTTTATGAATAATAACATCAGATGAAAAAAAAATATTGAAAAAAAAAAAAGAAAGACTAAAAGTTACAGCGTCTAAAATAAATTGATTAAAAATAAATTTTAAGCAAAGAGACATTTTTATTTATTCATTTCAATATGGGAAAAAACGAAATCTTATGGCAAGAGTTCTGGGATTTGACCACATCAAGGCGACGAAATGAAATCGTCTTTACAGGTAGATAACGACATAAAAATATTAACATTATACATTATTGAAAATTAACAACAATTAGCTGAACAAAACAAATAAAATGATAGTAATTTCTTTTTAATTAAAACATCGGTGAGTCGAATAGAGAGAGAGAAAAAGAAGACATATATCAAACACAGCGACAAAGACGACACATTTTATACTTTTAATACAGTGACTTTCGGATTAAATATCTCACCTCGATTATTTTTTCCTTTTTTTTGCTGTCTGCCTTTTTACCAGGCTCATTTTTCTTGGGCTTAGGAGGCATTTTTGGTGCTCTTTTTTCCCTTCGCTACACAGAAAAATTGCCTTAAAAACCCCAGTGCAAACCGCCACACTAAACTTTCCTTCCCAAATATGAGCAATTTCGTAGCCACAGTTTCGAATCTAAGAGAAAAACTTAATGAGTATTTTGTTATTCTTTAAAAATAAGAAAAACAAAAGAAAAACAAAACAAGGAAGAGCATTTTATTAATTTAAAATGTTGGATTACTAAAGACAGTATTTATTAATTATATCTAATCTACTATTAAACGATTTTGTTTCAAGTCACCTTATGAGAATTCTTGCTAGCTTTAAATGGCTCAGTTAGACTAGAAGTTGTTGCAGTGGAAGAAGACACGTGTTGTTTTAAAGGTAAAAAAAAATTGATTTATTTTTTTAAGAAGGTATGTATGCACAAAAGAAAAATTAATTACATCTAAATAACAAGTTAATTTATCGTGAGTCATATCTTCAGTCTTCCTCCCTATAAAATGAGTTTTCTTCTGGAATGTTTACATCAGTTTTTTTCCATGTTTAGTTCAAATCAAATGTTTTTGTTGTTGTTTATAAAGCAACTGAAAAATCACATTCTATATGAAAAATATCATCTTAATTAGCTTTTCTAATTTAAAATAAATCTAAAATGATATGCTTTAAAACTTGAGATTTTTGGTTTTGTGAAATTAATTTCATTTTTGTTAGTCGTGTCGTGTGACTATTTTTATAAATATGTATTGAAAAAGTTTCAGCTTTAACACAAAAAAAAACTTTGATTAAAGTAAAATCAGAGAAACAAATTAACGTTATTAATTTATTGTAAGTAAAACTTAAAAAAGAAAGAAAAAAAAGAATCATTATAAAAAAAGAAAGCGTTCCTGAGATTCACTTCAACCCGAAAAGAAAAAAAATATTTATATAAAATAAATTACTTTTTTAATCACTTCCCCATAGATTATAAGAATTGTTTTGTAATTCCATGAATATTGTTTGATATCTTAGAGTAAAATTTTGAAAAAGGTGAATAATACAAGGCTTTGAATTTAAAAAATTAACAGATTAAAAAAAACAACAGAAAAAGCCATTACGACGTAGAATAATAACAAACGATAAATTTAACGTTAACATTTTTTTAAATACATTAAAGATGTTTATTTATATTACTGGACAAGTTGTTTCTCAATAGTTTGTGTTATTTTTTATTACAAGAATGAAAGACAAAAAAGTAATTTTTTTTAAAATCGCAATATAGTTTAGTTTGTAATGTCTCCAATTTTTTTTTTATTTTAAGTTTTGTTTACTGATTAAAATGTAAATATTTTTAACTGGCTTGTAGTATGGTTTGCTTTTCCTTGGTCTGTTTATATTTTAAGTATTTTTGGTCATTTACTTCATCCTTAGTATTTAATGTATATGGGAACAAAATTCTAGCCATTATTTCTGTATTTTTTTTTTTTTTTTTTTTTTTGTTTCGTCTCTTATTACAAGGCTTAACAAAAGAGCACAAACTACATTTTCTTTCTTTACTCTAAAAGCTTGACTGTGTCACATCCTGCACTGGTCGAGGTATTGAAGCAGTGACTAGGTATTAAAAAAATCTATCTCATAAGATAATGTGGTAAAGAAATGAAGAAATAACTTCGTATTTCTTCACCACCTGCAGGATATGACACAGTCAAGTTTTTAATCAGTGTGTGGGTTTGTAGACAGTATGGTGCAAAATAGTTTCCACTCGGGCATCAGGGATTGCCTCAATACAATGGATCCTGGGAAGAAGAGGTCCCTGATGGGGAAGACGTACCAGTAAAGTATATTTGGGTAGGAGGTTATGCATCTGTTAAAATTAACTCTAAAAGAATCTAAAAGGCCCAATAATTCTTGCTACTGATAGCAATATCTCGTCTACTGAAAGCGATGTCAATATATGCATAGGTGTTATAGGTGATACACCCTATAAGACTAATGGAATGCGCCGATGGGTTACTATAAGTAACAGGGACAATTGTGGCTTGAGAGTAAGCCAATGCGAGTCAGCTCACAATTCTATTTGTCGGACGTAATTCCCACTTCTCTGTATTGTATTTGTCTACTTTTTGTTAATACATTTTCCTACATTTGTTACCCGTCGTTTTGTTCTTATTTGACCCCTTAAAACCTCACAACAGTAAGGTATAGACTGCTATTAACAGGTTAAACGATCAAATGGAAATCTGATCTCTTTGATAAAATAGAATTCTTCCAGTTTGTAACTGTATCAGTACAAATGGAAATCTGATTTCTTTTATAAAATAGAATTCTTCCAGTTTGTAACTGTATTAGTACAAATGGAAATCTGATCTCTTTGATAAAATAGAATTCTTCCAGTTTGTAACTGTATCAGTACAAATGGAAATCTGATCTCTTTGATAAAATAGAATTCTTCCAGTTTGTAACTGTATCAGTACAAATGGAAATCTGATCTCTTTGATAAAATAGAATTCTTCCAGTTTGTAGCTGTATCAGTACTACTATATGGCTGCAACACGAAACACCTGGTGGGTGGGGACTAGAAAAAGATGCCATGTGCTGTTTTGAACAAGTCCTGGAAGCAGCACCCTACAAAACCAGCAACTGTATGACCACTTACCTCCCATCTCACAAATCATCCAAGACAAGTAAAAAATTGGGAACTGCTGGAGAAATTAGGAAGAACTCATAAGCAATGTTCTCTTATGAACTATTAGACATGGACACACCACTGCTGGCTGACTTACAAAAACCTATGTTCATCTGCTCTGCGGGAACACTGGGTGCCAAAACTGATGGTCTATAAGGGATGGATGGCGAGAGAGAATTAAAGGAATTCGTGCTGTCAGCACACCTTGATGATGATAGCTTTCCAACCTTTTTAGATCTCAAGAAAGACAAATCGTTCTATAAAAAAAGGCATCAAATTATTAGAGAAGCATTGGAATCAGTGTATCACCCTAGAAGGAGGCTATGTTGATGAATAAAGTTAAATTTTGCCTAAAAGTTGTTTTATTAGTTAGGTCCGGGACTTATTGAATGATGTGTTAAGGACAAAAATAAACATCAATTTATTAAAATTGAACTGAATTAAACACAAAGAGAAATGGTAGAATACAACTCTTGATTTTAGGATTAAAATATCAAAAATTATGAGAAAATCTGTTTTTTCTACATCACAATTTCAATGTTAAAAAATTGTCTGAACCAAAAATTTTTTTTTTGTGTGTGATAAACTTTTTAACTAATTTTCCCTAATTGGCCATCACAAATACTCCCAGTACTCTAGGTTTGATCCAGAGAAGGACCAAAAAAATTATTTTGCGGGTTTTTAGGATTCTCAATTTGAAATTAGTGGGGTTATTTCCTATAACTCCAACCTTAAAAAAGGGAACCACTCTGAATGAATTTTATCTGCTAACTAATCTACCCATTATTTTCCCATTAAACTAACCCTAACCCCTAACCCTAACCCTGTCTTCTTTTTTCCTAGTAGATCAATAAATAAATATAATTTACGAAATTAATTCAGAGTAGTTCCCCTTTTTTAGGTTGGAGTTATAGGAAATAACCTTAGGAGGTATGGCTAAAAGATAGACTAGAGTAAAAATTTGCAGAAATTAGTCCTATTTCTTGAGAAATTTTCTGTTCCCTGCCCACCAAAATGTGCTTCAAATGAATAAAAATGTTTTATTTCATCATTTCTTGTACACTATGAATAACCATGGCTATTCATATTTATTACACTGATAAGCAGAGTGCTAAAAGGAGTCAAAATCACCCCTCGGGTAACAATAAAAAAAATCATCCAGACTCAAGATAAGAATACATACAAATGTGTCCCAAGAATAATTAATTATATAGTTATTTACTAAGCTTAGCTTAGATGTGGCACAAGGCCAGAAGTGTGGGGCACCCAGTGAGAATCGAACAAACTAACACTGGTCTGCAAATCTAATTTGCTAATAACCGTTATACCACTGAGGTGCTCTGTCCCAAGA
The DNA here is from genome assembly GCA_023376005.1 of Doryteuthis pealeii. NCBI lineage: Eukaryota > Metazoa > Mollusca > Cephalopoda > Myopsida > Loliginidae > Doryteuthis > Doryteuthis pealeii. Next base: position 58,176,209 of record CM042165.1, read on the forward strand.
ATAGAGACTAACAACAAACACAGACTTTAGAACAAGAATAAATTTATTTAACAGCAAATAAAGTATTCTTGGAATATCTGAAAATTTCAAGATGGTTTCTCCTGTCATCATTAAAATGGTTGTCGTCATCATGAGTCAGAATGTATTTCTCAGTCGATTTTGGGTTAGTTTCAAAATGGCCTCATCTCATTCTGGGGAATTTCCTTTTTTTAAGGTGCTTCACAAACTGATTTTCCTTGTTGATCTTTCCAGCATTGCAATTCAAATTGATCCCATGAAATCTGGTTTTGGTGATCATTAGCTTTACTTGTACCATCTATACATATATAAAGGGCAGTTGTGTATATGTGTATGTCCGGAGGAAACTTCGACAATAAAACAATTAACGACTAAGTAAATATATATATATATATAATATATATATACACACACACACACACACACACATTCACTATCACCTTGGTTTTTGAGCCAAAATAATGAAGATTTTATTTATATTTGGGAAGATATTTAAAAATTAAAATTTGTATAGTAACAGAAGGTAATTGAAATATGTTGATTGATTGAATTATTCACCTCATTTATATTGTATATTTTTTTAAATTGTAAATTATTGAATTAAAATTTCTTACTATGTTGTTATATATTTACGTGGGGATTTTATGGGGCATCCAGTGTGGATCTAACTTGTGATAAGTAATAATGGATCTGTGAGACTAACTTTTAAAAATCTCCCCTCTACCCAGGCGACGCTGGGTAGCCACTTCTAGTACCTTATAAGGGCATATGTCTTCCTCTTTTAAATTCGTAATCCATACACCACCGCTATCATATTGTACGGTCAATGCCAGCATAAAACCTTATGTGCTGGCTTGGTCACGTCAGGAGGATGGACAAAGGCTGCATCCCCAAAGACCTACTGTATGGTGAATTAGTAGAAGGCACCCAACCAGTAGGGAGACCACACCTGCACTTTAAAGATGTCAGCAAGACATGCCACATCAACACCAACACATGGGAGGCTTGTGCAGAAGACCGTGCGATCTGGTGCCTCCTTGTCAAACAAGGAACGAAAAGGAGTGAAAAAGAGAGGAAAAAAGCCGCCACAAAAAAGAAAACCAGAAGGAAGGAGAGACAACAGCAACTCTAGCAAGCATCACTGTTTGTTTGCAGTCACTGCACCAGAGATTGCCATTCAAAAATTGGCCTGTTCAGTCACTTATGCAGTTGCAGATAAAAATAAATAAATAAAGTAAAAATAAAATTTAAATTTAAAAAAAAAAAAAAAAAGTGGACACTATGCCATCATCTTTAGTAGACGGCAGTATGCCAACAACAACCTTTTTCTCTCAATTTTTTTAGATGAGGCTTGATGATTAGTATTATCTGCATTATTCAAACTATTGTTCTCATCTTCATTGTTATCTGTACAACATTTCGGCCGATGTGCCCTCCGGCCTTCTTCAGGTATTTCTTGTTGGACTCGGGAACCTTCTTTTTCAAACTCGGGACCTTCTTGTTGTAATTCAGAACCTTCTTGTTGTAATCGGGAGCCATCATGGAACTTTGAACCTAACCCTTTATGGCTCCCGAGTTCAACAAGAAATACCTGAAGAGGGCCGGAGGGCACATAGGCCGAAACGTTGTACAGATAACAATGAAGATGAGGACAATAGTCTGAATAATGCAGATAATACTAACAACAACCTTATAGAGAGAGGGTTAAATTGAAAGAGATGGACAGAGGAACTTGTAACAAATGAGAGAGTGGACGGAGAGAGATAGAGAAAAAATTTATTCTCTTTGAGGGAGTGAGCTTGTGGAGAGAGTTGAAATTCCTGCTAGGTGTGTTTTTAAAAGATACAATTCTTCTTTTTTTTTCTTTTTTTTTTTTTTTTTCATTCTAAATTGGGTTGGGAAAATATATCATAACTGTACAACTATTATGTTCAATTCTATTGAACTTTAAGTGTTCTCATGCATTTAAAATAATCTAAATTTTAAATGACAATGACTTCAATATTTTAAAATCAAAGTCTCCTAAATATGTTAAATATTACATTTAAACAAAGACGATTGGTTGAAGCAGATTAGGAAAACAAATGTGACTTCTGGCCGGGTGGAATGAGGTGGTATAGGATATTATAATAATAATGTAATTTTTTTTTTTTTTTTATTGTGTACAGTGCTCAGGTGCACTACAACTCATCAAAGTCTCATGTCAGGTACACAGAATAATGTTGTGCCAGGAACATGAACAGTTCACAGTAGTAATATGGATGTATGTGTGTGCATGTGTATGTGGAGAGTGGTATCAGGTATAGTGTTGGCGGACTACAGGAAGCATGGAGGCTTTGAAAGTTTCAGTGCTCCGGCAGCCTACAACAGATGCAGGCAGTTTATTCCATGTCTCCGCAATTCTGAGCATGAAAAATGTTTCCGGAAGTCACGTGAACAGTGCTGTTTTCTGACTTTGTAGGCATGCCCGCGTGTATTGGAGAGATGGAGATCAAAAAGGTGACTACTTGATAACCAACTGTGTTATTTTTTTTCTTCTTCCATCAATCTTGCTCTTCCAAATTTTCACAGAACCCACACTTATATTTTTCAAATAATTCTTGTCATTTAATTTTGATACAACATTAAATGAAGCAAAAATTGTTTGAATAAATATTTGAAGAAGCAAAAATTTATTCATATTGTCTAAGGTGAATATTTATTTTTATTAAGTATTTTTCTTTTTATTCTTATTCTGTTTTTATTGAATATTTTTATTTTATTTTATTGAATAAGTAATAAACAAATTGAAAGCATAAAATTTTTAACTTTAGTAAGTTATAAAAACAATTTCAAATGACTTCCCAGAAGAAAAGATTAAAATAAAAAAATAACGTCTTTAATTAACTGGATTTCTTGTGATATTAAATTCTTCAACAAAAAGAGAAAATTGAGGAAGCAATAAACCGCATCTTGTTAATGTTAATTATATTTTAATCCATCAAAAAGATCAGGAAAAAGTACTTTTACTTTTATAAAAAAAAATCACCGAGATGTTAGCCCTATATATTATTTTAACTTTCAGTATTTTTTGTTTTAATATGTAAGTAAGTAAGTAAAGTCTTCAGGACTTTACTTACTTACTTACATATTAAAACAAAAAATACTGAAAGTTAAAATGTCGGTATCAGCCAGTCAGCGAGGGAGTCTATCCCCTTTTCAGTAGTGCTAGACCAAGGGGGTTGTTTTTTGGCGTCTGAGGTGGAGCGCCACACCTACCATCAGCTCCTTACTTTACCGCACAGATCCCTGTGCTACTCATACTTTGAGTTGGCGAGGACCAGTATCGAACTAGGAATCTTGTGGTTTTCTTGCCGAACGCTCTACCAACTGAGCTAACCTGGCCCTTTTAATATGTAATATCCCTAATAATTATAATATATAATAATAATAATGTAATTTTCTATTTTCATTTCTAGTGGTTTATTATATGTAATTATATATTTTGGTAGGGAGTGACAAGACTTTCAGACCACTCTTTATTTTTCAAATCAGTTACAATGTGATGAAGACACAAAGTCTTTGTTGCTTTTTTTTTGCTATTTAAAAGATTTCTTATACAATAGATCTAAAGGTTTTTTGTTTTTTGGGGGGGGGGGCAGAAAATCACAGGCAAAAATGGCAAAGTTGGTAATGCAGGCAATTGCTAAGGATTACTGAGCATATGCTGCACTTCCCAAAATTCAGACAACTCACAAATGAGCTCAACACTTTCGAGCCATTCCACTATAGTTAGGTCAGTGACCGCCACTGAACTCTGGAATTAGGTGAATGTCAAATTGCTTGTTTGTCATTATCCAAGGCTGAAATAGCTTCTAAGTTTTTGGTTTTTTTAAGGTCTAGAGCAGAAAACTACAGGTGAAAGTAGAAAATTGGTAACACAAGTGACTGTTAAACTCTTTGGTGATATTAAGTCCTTTTTTTTTTCCTGTAATAACGACAATGATGACAAAAAATCTTGGCTTCTTTCATCACTCTTACATTGTGTTTTTCATGTTCCAACGGATGCAAGTTCAATCCAAGCCGGCCAGATACAGAAGTTTTATTCTAGCTACATATTGTTATAAATTTGTAATTGTTAAAGCAATCATAAAAATCAGATATTAGTTATTAAGACATTTAATCTTCAGGTTGTTGAACATTTTTTCACAGAGATAAACATGAGACATGGACTAAACTGCCTGCATCATCCGTTGTAGGCTGCCGAAACACTGCATCTTTTAAAACCTCCATGCTTCTTTTAATTTGACAAAGCTCAGTCGGTAGAGCGTTCGGCTAGAAACCACAAGGTTCCCAGTTCGATACCGGCCCTCGCCAACTCAGTGTATGAGTAGCACATGGATATGTGCGGTAAAGTAAGGAGCTGATGGTAGGTGTGGCGCTCAGATGCTAAAACAATCTCCTTGGTCTAGCGCTATTGAAAAGGGGATAGACTTCCTCGCTGATTGGCTGATACCGACTTTAGGCCGCCCCGTCGACTTTACTTACTTTTACTTATACCTGATACCCCCACTCCACACACATACACACATATATTATTACTGTACACTATTCATGTTCCTGACATTAGTACATTATTCTATGTACTATACATGATACTTTGATGAGTCGTGGTGCACCTGAGCACTGTACGCAATAAATTTCATTATTATTTTTTATGATTCATTTTGTTTTGAAAAGAAAAAAGTTATTTTTTAAAATAATGACTAATGTTAAAATGTTATGTACTACTGTATTTATCAAAGCTTATTGAAAAAGCAGGAGAAAAAGTTTAAATCCTATTTAGGAGTCAATAATTAATATTGGAAATGAGTTAAGTTAGATATTTAATTTTTTAAAATCTTCTCTTTTAGCTTGATTTGTAGAATTGGATTAGAATGATAATTTAGTGCAAAAATCATTCAGTAATCTGAACATTAGCTACATAAATGAGAGTAACCTCCCTTTGTTTGTTTCACTTTGAGGAAGCTGTTTGTTTTGGTCAGCCATTTTCATTTCACCATAAATCTACACTGAAAATACGAATTTGTTCAAATCAATACAACTTCATGTTTTAACATGAAAATATCATAAAATGTGTTCTTAATAACAATTAAGTTCATTTCAAATACTGCAAGCACAATTAAGAACACATTTTATGATATTTTTGTATTAAAACATGCAGTTGTATTGATTCAAACAATTCGTATTTTCAGTGTAGATTTACAGTGAAATGAAAATGGCCACTCAAAACAAACAGCTTCCTCAAAGTGAAAAAATAAGAAGAGGTTACTCATTTATGTAGCTAATGTTCAGATTACCAGAATTTTCTATTATTGTACCTTTGCAGTTATGTTTTTTTTTTCTCTTAGGTAAACAATAATAATAATAATGCATTATCATACTAAAAACACAACAGTAACAATGATTACTAATAACAAATAGTATGAAAATGAGAGGATGCTTGAGAATTAAGGGGGGGACCCTTAAAAACTGATATCTAGACATATCACCTTTTCTGAGCTAGAAGACCAGACCTCATTCAGTCTATTGGAACAATTACCAGACATTTGCTGTGAACATGGCAAGTGCATAAGTAGCAAGAAGAAAAAAAACTAAAAGAATATTTGTCTTTCTTTTAAGATAAAATTTGATTATGATAAAGAACAGATGCTGGCAATTTATATTATGGTTTTGATTTCAGTTAAAAAATGGATGAAAAACCGTCAACTAGTCATCAGAATGAATTCCTCAAAAGGATCAGTCAAGTTCCAGAGAAAAAGCATCTCTTCAAATGAGTTCTCAGCTAACATTGCTAAAACATGCTCTTAATTCAGACAAAGTTCAACTTTGGAATCCACTTATACTTTGGAGAATGGAAAACGAGGGGAGATAAATCAGGTACGTCAATTTATAAAGGAAAAATAAAGTAAGATGATTTGGACCAAGTAACCAATACGCACCCCAGCTGGGATCTGTTTTGAAAAGAACACCTTTTGCTTTTCACTGTAAATTCCCGGTTGTTTGTTTACAAACAACAGACGATTTTTTTTTTCATTAGAATTTCACTGTAAGATTTTTTTAAAGTTTGTTCATGTATATTTACAACCCAAAGGCACGTTTTTATACTAAAATAGTTTTCAATTTTAATTTTAAAAAATTAGTTATTTCATGTTGTTGTTAATTCAATAGGATTTTTTTTTATTATAAAACTTTAAACGAAAGAGACATTTTTATATTAAAATAGTTTTTGTTTATCAGAAGAGAAATGCAGATATGTTTATTTAAATGAAAATAATTTTTATTTACAAAATATTTTTTAATATTTATTTAAATAAAAGGATGTTGTTTGGAAATGGTATCACACAATTTATAAAGTTTATTTTCCATGCGCCTCTCATACCACAACCGAAAGTGTATGGTGAAAAGCAAAAGGCGGCTCCCAGCTGGGGTGTCTATTGGATACTTGGTCTGATGATCTTATTATCATTGTCTTTTTTCTGTTTTTAATTTTTTTCTTTGCACATTACAGTTTGTGAAGGGTTAGGTAATTTACAGAGGCTGATATTGATTATTAAATCTTTTTTGCCTCAATTCCCAGATTTTATCTGTAATGATGTTAGACTTCTGTATATTTATAGCAATAATATTTGTTCTCTAACAATTATAGTACTTTTATCGGTAATTTTCACCTTTAGTTGTCAAAATTCCTAGCATAAAATTGTGTGTGCACATGATCTGAAATGAACTTAATTGTTATTAAGAAACATTTTATGATATTTTTTGTGTTAAAGCATGCAGTTGTATTGTTTTCAAAAAAGTTTCTAACATTTTGTATATTTCGCACGGACACGTTAAAATGGCTACCGTCTTGTTTCAAAGTGAAAGTCAGTTGGCTAAATTCCTAGCATAAAATTATCTGAAATGAACTTAATTGTTATTAAGAACACTTTTTATGATATTTTTTTGTTAATGCATGCAGTTTGTATTGTTTTCAAACGATTCTAAGATTTGTATATTTTGCACGGAGACTTTCAAATAGCTACCCGGCTTGGTTCAAAGTGAAAGTCAAGGGAGGTTACTCTAATTACCTTATTTGTTAGAAATTTTGAAACTAAATGTAAAATTACCCTTTTATCTTTATATTGATATTTATACAAGGCCAGATAGTCTATTTAATTATTGATAATTTCTTTTAAATCAACCCAACACATGGGAGGCTTGTGCAAAAGACTGTGCGACCTGGTGCCTCCTCGTTAAACAAGGAACGAGAAGGAGTGAAAAGAGAGGAAGTAGCCGCCACAAAAAAGAGAGCCAAAAGGAAGGAGAGACAACAGCAACTCCAGCAAGCATCACTGTTTGTTTGCAGTCACTGCCATTCAAAAATTGGTCTGTTCAGCCACTTACGCAGTTGCTGATAAAAATTTAAAAAAGTGGACACTATGCCATCGTCTTTAGTAGATGGACAGATGCCAACAAATAATTTCTTTTAAATATATTGTTCTTTTATTTGATGTGATATTTTTTCTTTTTCATATTGATTGGCCCTGATTTTTTGTTTTGTATTTTTAGGAGATGCTTTTAAAGTATGCATCAATTGTGAAAACTTCCACTGAAAAAATAAATGAAATGATGGAAATTCTGCGCATGAATGCTGTGAAAAAGTTAGCAGCTCGAGGAAAGTTTCAGGAAAAAGGAATTGCTACTTTGAAACTCAGAATTTGTGCTAATTGTGAATCTCTGGTAAGATGTTCAGAAAATAAAAATAAAAATAAAAATTTTTTAAAATCTCATTGATAAGATTCTGAAATAATTTTTGGACCATATGACCTTTAGACACCCCTTTTGATATCAATTAAGAAAGGACATGTTTTCATTTACACACCATCAATAGCCGGTTGTTTTAACAGACAATTTTTAGATTTTAAAAAAAAATTATAAAACTAACTCCTAACCCTAAAAAACACCGGATATTGACAGTGTAAATGAAAAACATGTCCTTTCTTAATCGAGATCAAAAGGGGTGCCTAAAGGTAATAAGGTCCGAATTTTCTTGTTAGATGGTTGGCTATACAAAGAAATAGAAATGTTGTGAATTCAGTTGTGATTTCAAAATGTTAGACTGCAAAAAGAAATTGGTTCATGGTCACAAATGAAGCAAAGTAAAAGTTTCTGGTTATTTCCTATAACTCCAACATAAAAAGGGGAACCACTCTGATTGACTGATAAATTATTTATTGATCTACTAGGAAAAAAGAAAGCTGGGTTAGGATTAGGGTTTAGGGTTAGTTTAATGGGAAAATAATGGGTAGATTAATTAACAGATAAAATTAATTCTGAGTGGTTCCCCTTTTTTATGTTGGAGTTAGAGGAAATAACTAAGTTCTATTATTGTTATAATTAATCAATTTGTTTTTATTACTAGAAATTTACAAGATGCAATCGGTAATCTGAACATTAGCTACATAAACTTCCTAGCAACCATACAGAGACGTGCAACCAAACAAATATACTCCATCAGGCATCTGCCATATTCTGAACATCTTGCTGCCCCGGGAATGGATTCGTTGAAACTCCGGCGTCTGGCAACTGACCTGGTAAATGCTCATAAGGTCATTAATCATCTTAACAACAGCAACCTTGAGCACCTTTTTGACTCCATGTTTCTAACACACGTGGGCATACCCTACAAAGTCAGAAAACAGCATAGCTCACATGACTTTGGGAAACATTTTTTCACGCTCAGAGTTGCCGGCATGGGATAAACTGCCTGCGTCCATTGTGGGTTGCCAAAACACTGCATCTTTCAAAGCCTCATGCTTCCTATAGTCCACCAACACTATACCTGATACACCCATCTACACACATATGCACGCACACGCACATGTATATTTTACTGGATGCTGTTCATGTTCCTGACACTAATACATTATTCTGTACTAGACATGAGACTTTGATGAGTTGGGGTGCATCTGAGCACTGTACACTATAATTTTATTATTATTATTAAATGAGAGTAACTCCCCTTGTTTGTTTCACTTTCGATTTACACTGAAAATACAAATTGGTTCGAATCAATCAACTGCATGTTTTAACATGAAAATATCATAAAATGTGTTCTTAATAAAATTAAGTTCATTTCATAATGCGCAAGCATAATTAAGAATACATTTTATGATATTTTTGTGTTAAAACATGCAGTTGTATTGATTCAAACAAATTTGTATTTTCAGTGTAGATTTACAGTGAATGAAAATGGCCGACCAAAACAGACAGCTTCCTCAAAGGGAAACAAACAAGGGGAGGTTACTCTCATTTATGTAACTAATATTCAGATTACCATGCAATCTACAAACAACTGAATTTTATTAATTGTAATAGTTTAGAATTTTCAAACTGGAATTTAAGTTTACAGAATTTGGAAAAAAAATTTTGTTTTGTATTACAGTGAAATTGTTTTAACAGTATAAAAAAGGGTTATTTCCTATAACTTCAACATAAAAAAGGAGAACCACTCTGAATAAATTTTATCTGTTAATTTATCTACCCATTATTTTCCCATTAAACTAACCCTAACCCTGTCTTCTTTTTTCATAATAGATCAATAAATAAATAAATAATTTATCAGTCAATCAGAGTGGTTCCCCTTTTTTTAGGTTGGAGTTATAGGAAATAACCTAAAAAAGTATGTAATATAATTTGTTGCTCTTACAGACTGAGTTACCTTCTTTTTTTTTAATTTAGAATTTTTTTTTTTTTTCCATTAAAATGAATGTTTTCTTGTTTTCTTTTGATTTCAGGTTTCCCGTCCAGAAAGTGTGGAAGTAAGCTTACAGCAAACAGGATGTGAATTAAAGAAGCAAGTAGCAGAATTATGTGGTGTATCTGATGATAGAATAAAACTAATTGTTTCTGGACAACTGGTTCAAGATGAAAATAATCTTATGTCTCAGAATGTTAAGGTAAGCAACATCAAGAAGTTTCTGTTCACAAAATATCTTTGAATTATAAGAGATAAACTGAATAAAACATTGGCAGAGTTATAAACTTAAGTTTAACTTTCAAAAACAATAGATTAGCATTTGTCTACAAATTTAATATACATAAAAGCAATTTTAAATTGGAACAGTAATCTGAACATTAGTAACCTCCCCTTGTTTGTTTCACTTTGAGGAAGCCATAGGTTTTGGTCAGCCATTTTCATTTCACCGTAAATCTACACTGAAAATACAAATTTGTTTGAATCAATACAACTACATGTTTTAACATGAAAATATAAAATGTGTTCTTAATTGTGCTTGCACATTATTTGAAATTAACTTAATTGTTATTAAGAACACATTTTATGATATTTTCGTGTTAAAATAAGCAGTTGTATTGATTCAAACAAATTAGTATTTTCAGTGTAGATTTACAGTGAAACGAAAATGGCCGACCAAAATATAACGGCTTCCTCAAAGCGAAACAAAAAGGGGAGGTTACTCTCATTTAGTAACTAATGTTCAGATTGCCATTGGAACTTGGCAGGTTGAATTTTGTTAGTAATATCTTACTTTCTGACCAATGATAATCTTTTCTTATTTCAAAAAGAAATTATTTGTTCCCCTGAAATTCTGTCTTTTAAGTCAGCTTGAGCACCAATCATTGTCCCCAGTGGGAAATATACAATTCTTTCACAAACAGAATTAAAGAATTATGTTGTCTTTATATTTCTCACGAGAGAGTAATTCTTGTAAAAATATTTTAGCTTTAATGGATACAGTTACTTCCCTTGACACTAAACAAAACAAAATAATCAATACTTCCATAGATTATCCACCCATAGTACTACTACCTTATAAATCTTTCACATTTCTTTCACTTACTTATTTATATAGAAAAAATACTAGAACTTTTAAACTTTAGCTCTTACCATTGAAATTCAGTATTTTTAAATACAAATTATTTTTTATATAAGTATTTTTAAGTAAATTAAATCTTTTAAAACCTTTATTATAAAGAACTGTGTCTTATAAATTCATATCAATTATGAAGGCTAAATTATGTAAATTAAACCTGATATATAAATTGATAAAGTTTGAATGAACATAATTTTTTTTTACTTCGATTGAACAAAGGTCAAACCTCACCTACATTCTGAATTGATAAAAACTCTTTTTTTTTTTTTTTTTTTTTTTTTTTTTTTTTCAATTTAAAAAAAATAAATAAGCTATTCATATAAAATTAAGTCATCAAGAAAAGTAGGGAAATTTCATTAAAATTGGACAACTCCCTGATTTTTGGTAATAGTTTGAAAATTTAAAATTCTTTTTATTACCTCCTTTTTTTTTTTTTCTTTTTTTTTTTTTTTTTTTTTCTTTTTTTCTTTTATTCTGTGTGGGGAAGGTGGTGCAGCAAACTGCTTTTAATGATTAATGTTTAAAATAAATTTTTCCTTGAAAATTAATAAATTTTTAATAATTACTTGTATGAATTTGTCTTTATTGATGTTTTTTTTTTTTTATTTTCAGTGTAACAGTCAGTGATGGTGATGATCTGCCCTCTAAATCAGCTTTTGACAAGGTAAGAGAGTTAAACTGTTACACTATGAAAAAAAAAAAAAAACATCAATAAAGACCAATTCAACAAGTAAATTATTTAAAAAAATTTTTATTTTCAAGGAACAATTTTATTTTTAAACATTAATCATTAAAAGCAGTTGCTTCACCACCTTCCCCACAAGGGAATAAAAGAAAAAAAAAAAGAAAAAAAGAAAAAAAAAAAAGGAGGTTATAAAAAGAAATTTTAAATTTTCAAACTATTACCAAAAATCAGGGAGTTGGTCCAATTTTAATGAATTTTTCCCTACTTTATTCATTGATGACTTAATTTTATTAATGAATAGCTTATTTTATTTTTTTTTAAATTGAAAAAAAAAAAAAAAAAAAAAACAAAAAAGAAGTTTTTTTTATCAATTCAGAATGTAGGTTTTGACCTTTGTTCAATCGAGTTTAAATATGTTAATTTCAAACTTTATCACATTTATAATATCAGGTTCATTTACATAATTTAGCCTTCATAATTTGATATGAAATTTGAATAAGACTAGTTCTTTATAATAAGGTTTGAAAAGATTAATTACTTAAAATCTTTATATAAAAATAATTTGTATTAAAAAATACTGAATTTCATGGTTTAAGAGCTAAAAGAAAAGTTCTAGTATTTTCTATATAAATAAGTAAGTGAAAAGAAATGTGAAAGATTATAAGGTCTAGTATATGGGTGGATAATCTTGGAAGTATTGATATTTTTTTGTTTTGTTTAGTGTCAAGGGAGTAACTGTATCCATTAAAGCTAAAAAATATTTTTACAAGAATTACTCTCTCGTGAGAAATATAAAGACAACATAATTCTTTAATTCTGTTTTGTGAAAGAATTGTATATTTCCCACTGGGGACAATGATTGGTGCTCAAGCTGACTTAAAAGACAGAATTTCAGGGGAACAAATAATTTCTTTTTGAAATAAGAAAAAGATTATCATTGGTCAGAAAGTAAGATATTACTAACAAATTCAACCTGCCAAGTTCCAATGGCAATCTGAACATTAGTTACATAAATGAGAGTAACCTCCCTTTTTTTGTTTCGCTTTGAGGAAGCCGTTATTTTGGTGGCCATTTTCGTTTCACTGTAAATCTACACTGAAAATACTAATTTGTTTGAATCAATACAACTGCTTATTTTAACACGAAAATATCATAAAATGTGTTCTTAATAACAATTAAGTTAATTTCAAATAATGTGCAAGCACAATTAAGAACACATTTATATTTTCATGTTAAAACATGTAGTTGTATTGATTCAAACATTTGTATTTTCAGTGTAGATTTACGGTGAAATGAAAATGGCCGACCAAAACCTATGGCTTCCTCAAAGTGAAACAAACAAGGGGAGGTTACTAATGTTCAGATTACTGTTCCAATTTAAAATTGCTTTTATGTATATTAAATTTGTAGACAAATGCTAATCTATTGTTTTTGAAAGTTAAACTTAAGTTTATAACTCTGCCAATGTTTTATTCAGTTTATCTCTTATAATTCAAAGATATTTTGTGAACAGAAACTTTTGATGTTGCTTACCTTAACATTCTGAGACATAAGATTATTTTCATCTTGAACCAGTTGTCCAGAAACAATTAGTTTTATTCTATCATCAGATACACCACATAATTCTGCTACTTGCTTCTTTAATTCACATCCTGTTTGCTGTAAGCTTACTTCCACACTTTCTGGACGGGAAACCTGAAAATCAAAAGAAAACAAGAAAACATTCATTTTTAATGGAAAAAAAAAAAAAAATTCTAAATTAAAAAAAAAAAAGAAGGTAACTCAGTCTGTAAGAGCAACAAATATATTACATACTTTTTTAGGTTATTTCTATAACTCCAACCTAAAAAAGGGAACCACTCTGATTGACTGATAAAATTATTTATTTATTTATTGATCTATTATGAAAAAAGAAGACGGGGTTAGGGTTAGTTTAATGGGAAAATAATGGGTAGATAAATTAACAGATAAAATTTATTCAGAGTGGTTCTCCTTTTTTATGTTGAAGTTATAGGAAATAACCCTTTTTATACTGTTAAAACAATTTCACTGTAATACAAAACAAAATTTTTTCCAAATTCTGTAAACTTAAATTCCAGTTTGAAAATTCTAAACTATTACAATTAATAAAATTCAGTTGTTTGTAGATTGCATGGTAATCTGAATATTAGTTACATAAATGAGAGTAACCTCCCCTTGTTTGTTTCCCTTTGAGGAAGTCTGTTTTGGTCGGCCATTTTCATTTCACTGTAAATCTACACTGAAATACAAATTTGTTTGAATCAATAACAACTGCATTTTTAACACAAAAATATCATAAAATGTATTCTTAATTATGCTTGCGCATTATGAAATGAACTTAATTGTTATTAAGAACACATTTTATGATATTTTCATGTTAAAACATGCAGTTGTATTGATTCGAACCAATTTGTATTTTCAGTGTAAATCGAAAGTGAAACAAACAAGGGGAGGTTACTCTCATTTTAATAATAATAATAAATTTATAGTGTACAGTGGCTCAGATGCACCCCAACTCATCAAAGTCTCATGTCTAGTACAGAATAATGTATTAGTGTCAGGAACATGAACAGCATCCAGTAATAATATACATGTGCGTGTGCGTGCATATGTGTGTAGATGGGTGTATCAGGTATAGTGTTGGTGGACTACAGGAAGCATGCAGGCTTTGAAAAGATGCAGTGTTTTGGCAACCCACAATGGACGCAGGCAGTTTATCCCATGCCTCAGCAACTCTGAGCGTGAAAAAATGTTTCCCAAAGTCATGTGAGCTATGCTGTTTCTGACTTTGTAGGTATGCCCACGTGTGTTAGAAACATGGAGATCAAAAAGGTGCTCAAGGTTGCTGTTGTTAAGATGATTAATGACCTTATGAGCATTTACCAGGTCAGTTGCCAGACGCCGGAGTTTCAACGAATCCATCCCAGGGCAGCAAGACGTTCAGAATATGGCAGATGCCTGATGGAGTATATTTGTTTGGTTGCACGTCTCTGTATGGTTGCTAGGAAGTTTATGTAGCTAATGTTCAGATTACCGATTGCATCTTGTAATTTCTAGTAATAAAAAACAAATTGATTAATTATAACAATAATAGAACTTAGTTATTTCCTCTAACTCCAACATAAAAAAGGGGAACCACTCAGAATGAATTTATCTGTTAATTAATCTACCCATTATTTTCCCATTAAACTAACCCTAAACCTAATCCTAACCCAGTTTTCTTTTTTCCTAGTAGATCATAAAATTTATCAGTCAATCAGAGTGGTTCCCCTTTTTTATGTTGGAGTTATAGGAATAACCAGAAACTTTTACTTTGCTTCATTTGTGACCATGAACCAATTTCTTTTTGCAGTCTAACATTTTGAAATCACAACTGAATTCACAACATTTTCTATTTCTTTGTATAGCCAACCATCTAAAAGAAAATTCGGACCTTATTACCTTTAGGCACCCCTTTTTGATCTCGATTAAGAAAGGACATGTTTTTCATTTACACTGTCAATATCCGGTTGTTTTTTAGGGGTTAGGGTTAGTTTTAATTTTTTTTTTAAATCTAAAAATTGTCTGTTAAAACAACCGGCTATTGACGGTGTAAATGAAAAACATGTCCTTTCTAATTGATATCAAAAAGGGTGTCTAAAGGTATATGGTCAAAAATTATTTCCGGAGATCTTATCAATGAGATTTTAAAAATTTTATTTTTATTTTTATTTTCTGACATCTACCAGAGATTCACAATTAGACAATCTGAGTTTCAAAGATAGCCAGATTCTTTTTCCTGAAACTTTCCTCGAGCTGCTAACTTTTTCACAGCATTCATGCTGGCAGAATTTCCAATGCATTTCATTTATTTTTTCCAGTGGAAGTTTTCACAATTGAATGCATACTTAAAAGCATCTCGCTAACAATACAAAACAAAAATCAGGGCCATCACATATGAAAAAGAAAAAATATCAATCAAATAAAAGAACAATATATTTCAAAGAATATTTATTTGTTGGCATCTGTCCATCTAACTAAGACGATGGCAATAGGTGTCCACTTTTTTAAATTTTTAATCAGCAACTGCTAAGTGGCTGAACAGACCAATTTTTGAATGGCAGTACTGCCAAAACAAACAGTGATGCTTGCTGGAGTTGCTGGTTGTCTCTCCTTCCTTTTGGCTCTTTTTTGTGGCGGCTACTTTCCTCCTTTTTTCACTCCTTCTCGTTCACTTGTTTAAGAGGAGGCACAGGTCGACAGTCCTTTTGCCACAAGCTCCCATGTGTTGGGGTTAGAATTTAAAAAGAAATTTATATCAATAATTAAATTAGACTAATCTGGCCTTGTTATAAATAATCAATATAAAGATAAAAGGGTAATTTTTACATTTAGTTGTCAAAATTTTCTAACAAATAAGGTAATTAGAGTAACCTCCCTGACTTTCACTTTGAACCAAGCCGGTAGCTATTTTGAAAGTCTCCGTGCAAAATATACAATTCTTAGAATCGTTTTGGAAAAACAATACAACGCATGCATTAACAACAAAATATCATAAAAATGTGTTTTATAACCATTAAGTTCATTCAGATATTTTATGC
Organism: Doryteuthis pealeii; assembly: GCA_023376005.1. Lineage (NCBI taxonomy): Eukaryota > Metazoa > Mollusca > Cephalopoda > Myopsida > Loliginidae > Doryteuthis > Doryteuthis pealeii. Next base: position 58,192,429 of record CM042165.1, read on the forward strand.
TAGGAATTTCGACCAAACTGACTTTCACTTTGAACAAGACGGTAGCCCATTTTGAACCGTGTCCGTGCGAATATAACAAAATGTTAGAAACTTTTTTGGAAACAATACACTGCATGTTTACCCCAAATATCATAAAATGTGTTCTAATAACAATTAAGTTCATTTCAGACATGTGCACACACATTTTTATGATAGGAATTTTGACAACTAAAGGTGAAAATTACCGATAAAGTACTATAATTGTTAGAGACAAATATTATTGCTATAATATAACAGAAGTCTAACATCATACAGATAAAATCTGGGAATTGAGGCAAAAGATTTTAATAATCAATATCAGCCTCGTGTAAATTACCTAACCCTTACAACTGTAATGTGCAAAGAAAAAAATTAAAACAGAAAAAAAAGACAATGATAATAGAAATATCAGACCAAAGTATCCAATAGACCCCAGCTGGGAGGCCGCCTTTTGCTTTTCACCTACACTTTCGTTTGGTAATGAGAGGCGCAATGGAAAATAAACTTTATAATTGTGTGATACCATTTCAACAACATCCTTTATTTAATAATATTAACAAATATTTTGTAAATAAAATTATTTTCATTTAAATAAAACATATCTCATTTCTCTTCTGATTAAACAAAAACTATTTTAAATATAAAAATGTCTCTTTCGTTTAATTATAATAAAAATCCTATTGATTAACAACAACATGCAATAACTAATTTTTTAAAAATTAAAATTGAAAACTATTTTTAGTATAAAACGTGCCTTTGGGTTGTAAATATACATGAACAGACTTTAAAAAAAATCTACAGTGAAATTCTATATGAAAAAAAAATCGTCTGTTGTTTTGTAAAACAAACAACCGGGAATTTACAGTGAAAAGCAAAAGGTGTTCTTTTTCAAAACAGATCCCAGCTGGGGTGCGTATTGGTTACTTGTCGCAATCATCTACTATTTTTCCTTATAAAATTGACGTACCTGATTTATCTCCCCTCGTTTCCATTCTCCAAGTATAAGGTGGATTCCAAATTTGAACTTTGTCTGAATTAGAGCATGTTTAGCAATGTTGGCTGAGAACTCATTTGAAGAAGGATGCTTTTTCTCTGATTACTTTGACTTGATCCTTTTGAGGAATTTCATTCTGATGGACTAGTTGACGGTTTTTCATCCATTTTTTTAAACTGAAATCAGAACTAATATAAAATCCAGCATCTGTTCTTTATCATTATCAAATTTTATCTTAAAAGAAAGACAAAATATCTTTTAGTTTTTTTTCTTCTGCCTACTTATGCCCCTATGCCATGTTCACAGCAATGTCTGGTAATGTTCCAATAGACTGAAATGAGGTCTGGGTCTTCCTAGCTCAGAAAGGTGATATGTCAGATATCAGTTTTTCACAGGGTCCCTCCTTAATTTCTCAAGCATAGCTTCATTTTCATACTATTTGTTATTAGTATCATTGTACTGTTGTGTTTTAGGGGGTGATGATAATTGCATATTATATTATTGTTTACATGCTAAAGAGAAAAAAAAAAAACATAACTGCAAAAGGTTCAAATTTTATTATTATATACTTTGATATACAAAAATTCTCTGGTAATCTCTGAACATTAGTAAACATATATGAAGGGGTGGTACTCTTCTTATTTTTTTTTTTTTCACAGATTTGTGGAGGAAGCTGTTTGTTTTTTTGAGTGGCCATTGTCATTTCACTGTAATCTACACTGAAAATACGAATTTGTTTGAATCAATACAACTGCATGTTTAATACAAAAAATATCAAATAAAATGTGTTCTTAATTGTGCTTGTGCAGTATTTGAAATGAACTTAATTGTTTATTAAAGACACATTTTATGGATATTTCATGTTAAAACATGAAGTTGTATTGGATTTTGAACAAATTCGTATTTTTCAGTGTAGATTTATGGTGAAAATGAACAATGGGGCTGACTGCAAACAAAACAGCTTCCTCAAAGTGAAACAAACAAAGGGAAGGTTACTCTTCATTTATGTAGCTAATGTTCAGATTACTGAAATGATTTCAGCTAAATTATTCATCTAATCCAATTCTACAAATCAAGCTAAAGAGAAGATTTAAAAAAATAATATCTAACTTATAACTCATTTCCAATATTAATTATTGACTCCTAAATAGGATTTAAAAAAACTTTTTCCTCCGTGCTTTTTCAATAAGCTTTGATAAATACAGTTGGACATAACATTTTAACATTAGTCATTATTTTAAAAATAACTTTTTTCTTTCACAAACAAAATGAAATCCATAAAAAATAATAATGATTTATTTGCGTACAGTGCTCAGGTGCACCACCGATCATCAAAGTATCATGTATAGTAATGAATAATGTACTCCATGTCAGGAACATGAATAGTGTACAGTAATATAATATGTGTGGTAATGTGTGTGGGATGGGGGGTATAGTATAAGTAAAAGTAAGTAAAGTCGACGGGCGGCCTAAAGTCGGTATCAGCCAATCAGCGAGGAAATTAATGCCCCTTTTCAATAAGCGTAGACCAGGAGATGTTCTAGCATCTGACGCCACACACCTACCCATCAGCTCCTTAATTTACGCACGGGCACATTCCCTGGCTACTCATACACTGAAGTTGGCCGAGGCCGGTATCCGAACTGGGAACCTTGTGGTTTCTAGCCGACGGCTCTACCGCTGAGCTTTGTCAAATTAAAGAAGCATGGAGGTTTTAAAGATGCAGTGTTTCGGCAGCCTAACAACGGATGATGCAGGCCAGTTTGAGTCCATGTCCTGTTTATCTCTGTGAAAAAATGTTCACACTGAAGATTAAATCTTAATAACTAATATCTGATTTTTATGATTGCTTTAAATTACAATTTATAACACTATGTAGCTAGAATAAAACTTCTGTATCTGGCTCGCTTGGATTGAACTTGCATCCGTTGGAACATGGAAAAAACAATGTAA